>CM042399.1:18295952-19018452 GCA_023634145.1 Thymallus thymallus
TCCAGCTTCTAGAGTCCTGTTCCCCAGAGTTGCGGTCCCCTGAGTGGCCCCACACAGAGAACAGAAGGGGCCCGGCAAAGCCCAATTTCCACACTCACTGACCCAAACATACCCATCTGGCCCTCAGGGCCCCGGGAAACCGAGGACACACACCAAAGCACTGGGCAAACATGGAACAGGAGGGTGGACCATCACATAGTACTGTACTGTGTTGAGATAAAAAAAATAAAAAATTATTGTCACATACACCAGATAGGTGCAGTGAAATGTGCTGTTTTACAAGGTCTTCTCTGAAAATAATCTTCTCCATCAATTTACTAAGAACAGGCAGCAAACTGATTGGGCGGCTGTTAGAGCCAGGATGCTTTACTGTTTTTAGGCAGTGGAATTACTTTAGCTTTCGTCCAAGCCTGTGACACACACTCCTTTAGGCTTTGGTTATAGCAAATAGGGGTGGAAATACAGTCTGCTACCATTCTCAATAGTTTCCCATCAAGGTTGTCTATACCTGGTGGCTTATCATTATTGATGGATAACAATAGTTTCTCAGTTTTTCCACTTAACTAGTGAAATAGTCATTGAAATAATTGGCAATATCTAAAGGTTTGGTTTTAAATGACCCATCAATTTCAATGAACGTTGGAGATGAATTGGGTTTTCTGTCCATGATATCATTTAAGATACTTCAAAGTCTTTTCCCATTGTGTTTTATGTCATTTATCTTGTTTTGGTAATGTAATGTATTTTTATTTTTGTTAAGTTAAGTCACAACTTTTCTCAGTTAACAGTAGGTCAACCAATCAGCTGAGCAGCATGACTTGTTGCCATCTCTTTTGCATAATTTCTTTAAACAATTGTTGAATTCATCATCAATCCAGAGGCCTCTAACAGTTCCCACAGTTCATTTCTAAACAGGTGCATGCTTGTCAACAATTGGCATGAATCATTTTACAAATACTGCTGCTGCATCTGGATTCACTTCCTCATACACATCAGACCATCATACAGTAAATGTTTTACATCTTTAACAAAAGAGTCCTGAGAAAACATTTTGTATGATCTCTTATAAATTACTTGAGGCCCAACCATTGGCACTATGACTTTCCTTGCTATTGCCACACTGTTATGGTCATTACAGCCAATGGGAACTGATATGTTTTTGGAGAATAGTTCTGCCGCATTAGTGAAGATATGATCAATACAAGTGGATGTCACAGATCCAACACTATTGGTATGCACTATAGTTGGTTGAGTCCTGGCTCAAATTACAGGCATTAGTCAGTTAGAAGCTTCCTCTTGAGAGGACAGCTAGTTTCTAACCAGTCAATGTTCAGGTCACCCAGAAAATAGATCTCACTGTTAACATCACACACACTATTAAACATTTTAAACACATTATCTAACGTGCGGATGTTGGGGAGATAAATGTGGCTTAATATCTGAAAAGAACAAAGAGTATAAACACGTTGCAATAGTGATGATCTGTTGGACATCATTTCTAAAGGTTGAAGATGGTTTAACAGCTGGTGCTGACATGACCTTAGTGCCAACTCATTATTATTGCAGTGTTCTCCTCCCCCTGTTTTAATCCCAAGCAAATATCCCCAATAACCTTTCACATGACAGTTTGTACTGTTGCTTCAAACTCGTGCCGTGGCCTCCAATTAGGTATTGTCTAGTTCGGAATGTGGCTCACGCCTCATAAACCAGGGGGAGTAGTCAGGTCAACCAAGACCAGGGGGAGTAGTCCGTACAACCAAGACCAGGGGGAGTAGTCAGTACAACCAAGACTATGTAATGTTTTCTTCTCCCGTTGCTTATCCCATCCGATCCCACTTCCAAGACAATTCAAAACGTTTATATGCCCACTTCCAATACAATTCAAAATGTTTATATGCCCACTTCCAATACAATTCAAAATGTTTATATGCCCACTTCCAATACAATTCAAAATGTTTATATGCCCACTTCCAAGACAATTCAAAATGTTTATACTGTATGCCCACTTCCAAGACAATTCAAAATGTTTATATACCCACTTCCAAAACTATTCAAAACGTTTATATGCCCACTTCCAAAACTATTCAAAACGTTTATATGAATGGGAGCTTTACTGTTCTTCTATGAGTGACAAAACGTTATTCTCTCCAGTCTCTGGAATGGATCCAATTTACGAGATAAGAATGGAAAATGCAATTAGCCTAAACTTTTGAAATCTGTAACGGCATTACAGAGGGAGTCTCACAGTTGTTCCAATTTATCACATATTTCTAATTATAAATGTCACTCCGGAGATTACTTACAAGTGTTATTGTGTGGTGAATTAAAGGGGAATCATTTCATTACTTATAGGCTATTAACAAGTAGCTCATTTCAGGAACAAGTGTGAGTTTGAGTTTAATGTGATAAGAACACTGATATACTGCTGAGAAAATGTTGTTGTGCAGCATGAGTCTGGGAAACACGGTTCTGTTGCTTTTGGATGAAATAAAGAATAAAAGAGGAGGAGAAATACTTTATGTGACAACATCCTGAGAATAATTCTCATGTGCATTATTACCATATTATCACCTATGATAAATTGTATAAATCAATCCCAGTTCCTACTGCTGTTATCCCTTTTCAAAATGACTTCAATGGGTTCCCAAGTGGCGCAGTTGTCTACGACACTGCATCTCAGTACTAGAGGTGTCACTACAGACAACCTGGTTTAAATCCAGGCTGTATCACAACCGGCCGTGATTGGGAGTCCCATAGGGCGGCGCACAATTGGCCCAGAGTTTGGCCGGTGTAGGCCGTCATTGTAAATAAGAATTTGTTCTCAACTGACTTGCCTAGTTAAATAAAAAAATAAATGCAATGTCATGGTTTCTGAAGTACTGGATTTTATGTCTGACTCTCATACAAAGGAATATTTTGTGTTTTGTCATTTTTCGTCATGAATCTTGTTCTGGAGGCAGCTCTGCAGAGTGGTCACTAGCTGGCACAGCCACAAAGTCATAAAATCTGATTTTAAACTTAACCATAAACTTAACCCTAACCTTAGACACACTTCTAACCTTAATGCCTAATTCTTACCTTACATTAAGACCAAAAAGCAAATTTTTGGTTTTCATTACTTTTTACAATATAGCCAATTTTGAAATCACTCAGTTCTGCGTCCATGTCAAGACTCCTAATAATAAACGTCAACCTGCGTTTTGTTCAGTGTTGCTCTGCTTTGGAACCCACTCTATTTCAAAGGTGTGTTACTGCCATCTTCTGGTTTGTGTTTGTCTCAGTGATAATGTATGGGGGCGTGGAAAGGGTTTATGCAATATATCACTTTTCCACTAGATGGCACTATGTTCACTATCAATAGATAATAACGTAATCCCTATTGAGGACAATGATTTTTTCTCTGCTTATATCCTGATTCTCCACTCTTTTCCAGAACTGTGCACATAGATTTAAATCATTGGACTGGTGTAAGCTTTGACTGGAGGTAAAAACCCACGTGACAAAGTGTGGAGAGGGTTGGAGAATTGGTATACAGCTGATGGTCTCGTGAAAAGAGCGTCTAGTGAATTTTAAACCAGGGGTCTTCAACCTTTTCTTACCCAGGGCAAAACGGCGACCCAGGGTCCCCAATTACACATTAGCAACAAAAAAAAAGATAATGTCTGATCTTATCATCAGACGAATGATAATGGCAAGAAGTAATCAACATTTTAAAATAGATTTGGTAGATATTTGTTCATTATTTTGACCTCCCCACATTATAATTGGAAGAGGAGGTGTTAACTCTAACATAGCCTATTAGCTAGAAAGGTAGCGGCAAACACGTTTTTGCCAAAGGGCCAATTTCGACCCGAGGTAAGTGTGTGTAAATGGAACATAATTATCTTTTTATGCACTTTTCTATCTACAGTATTTTGACCTTGAATTTAAGCATGAGATTAGCATGCTATTCATCCGCTATTCGTTGGGGATGGAGATCAAAGAAATGAAGGTGTGGCAGAGGTGTGTCTACAGATAAGCCGTATTCTGACTTTGACTTAATAACCTCATAATTCCACCATCTTTATGTGCGATGAAACGTTGAGTAAGGTTATTGATTTATGATTTCTATAATGTTCTAACCATATGCCCAGACTTTTCTCTGTATTTTGTACAATTTGTATAGTGTTAACAAAGGACATAGAGGGACTAACAGTACATATAGATAGCAATAAAACCTGTACCATAGAGGCACAGAATACATAAGAGGATAAACAAAAATAAATGGAGGAACTTATTCAAGAATGATCAAGTGCAATATATAATCAAAATAATGCGAACTGGATGGAATATGGGGAAAAATGCACCAAATTATTTTTTAATCTTCAACATAATTTACTGAAACTTGTTACAAATGACCGTCACCCATGATTCACCAAACAATATTTTGAAAGAGGAAGCAAAGTACTTTAAGCATATTTTTTTATTTTTCTATTAATAATTAAAAATTAACAGCTGTACAGAAAGACTGATGTGAAGGCCAAATTACAGAGGAGGAACTTCTTGATGCAATTAAAGCCTTTAAGTCTGGGACAACTCCAGGGCTGGATGGCATACCAGTGGAGGTATACCAAACCTTTTTTCATATACTCAGAGGACCGTTATTAGCATGTTTTAACCACTCCTATAAAAAGGTAGATTATCAGATACTCTACAACAAGGTCTGATTTCATTATTACTGAAACAGGACCCAAGTGGTACCTATAAAGATCCTTTTTAACTTGGAGGCCCCGTACACTTCAAACATTCTCGCAAAATGCATAGCGCATAGAATTAAAAAGCTATTGTTGGATATTATTAATCCTAATCAGACAGGTTTTTTACATAGACGATACATTGGAGATAATATAAGACAAGTACTGGAAACAATAAAACACTATGCAAAATCTGGGAAACCAGGCCTGGTGCTCATAGCTGACTTGAAAAGGCTTTTGATAAAGTGCGACTGGAATTTATATATACAGTGCATTCGGGAAGTATTCTGACCGCTTGACTTTTTCCACATTTTGTTACGTTACATCCTTATACATCCTAATCAAACTACACACATTTACATAAATATTCAGACCCTTTACTCAGTAGTTTCTTGATGCACCTTTGGCGATTACAGCCTCGAGTCTTTTTGGGTATGACGCTACAAGCACCTGTATTTGGGGAGTTTCTCCCATTCTTTTCTGCAGATCCTCTCAAGCTCTGTCAGGATGGAGGGGGAGTAAAACAAGGTTGTCCACTATCGGCATATCTATTTATTATGACCATCAAAATGTTTGCTATTAAAATCAGATCCAACAATAATATCAAGGGTCTAGAAATACAGGGCTTAAAAACAACAATGTCATTGTAGGTCCCGGACTAGGCACCGGTGGAGTGGGCGGCTCCGAATCTGGAGAGGGGCTGACACCCTGTCCCGGACTGGGCATTGGTGTGGTGAACGGCTCCGGCCATGGAGCGGGGCAGACGACTGGTCCCGGACTATAGATTTGGTCTGTGGACCTTCACTGGAGGCTCCGGGCTGGGGGCACGCACTGGAGGTCGGGTGTGGGGAGCCGGCACAGGGCGTACCGGGCTGGGGAGGCACACCGGAGGTCTGGTGCGTGGAGCGGCACTGGAGGCACCGGGCTGGGGGCACGCACTGGAGGTCGGGTGTGGGGAGCCGGGACGGGGCCTACCGGGCTGAGGAGGCACACCGGAGGTCTGGTGCGTGGAGCAGCACTAGAGGCACCGGGCTGGGTGAACGCAATGGAGGTCGGGTGTGGGGAGCCTGCACAGGGTGTACCGGGCTGGGGAGGCACACCGGAGGTTCGGTGCGTGGAGCGGCACTGGAGGCACCGGGCTGGGGGCACGCACTGGAGGTCGGGTGTGGGGAGCCGGGACGGGGCCTACCGGGCTGAGGAGGCACACTGGAGGTCTGGTGCGTGGAACCGACACTAGAGGCACCGGGCTGGGCGAACGCAATGGAGGTCGGGTGTGGGGAGCCTGCACAGGGCTTACCGGGCTGGGGGCCGGCGCTGGAGGTACCGGGCTGAGAACCGGCGTTGGAGGTACCCGGCTGAGCACCAGCCAAGGAGCCTCGGGAAGAGAAGCCGCCAGTTGTTCGGACCACATCCTCTTGCGGTCCTCGAAGTCGGCCTCGT
Organism: Thymallus thymallus; assembly: GCA_023634145.1. Classification (NCBI taxonomy): domain Eukaryota; kingdom Metazoa; phylum Chordata; class Actinopteri; order Salmoniformes; family Salmonidae; genus Thymallus; species Thymallus thymallus. The sequence goes on from CM042399.1 coordinate 18,302,126, forward strand.
CCTCCCTCAAGCTGGTTCCTGCTCCCGGGCTGGGAGGTCTAAGCTCCAGCCAAGCCCTCCACCACCTCCCCTGTTCCTCCAGGGGCCGTTCAAAAAACCCTCCTGCGGCCGCCGGTCCTCCGCTGTGGGAGGTCGCAGCCTCTGCAGGGTTGGGAGACAGGAGCACCTCGTCGACATCGTCCGACCCCTGGGCGTACTCCTGCTCCCATGGCTGTAGGGGCTCATCCATGAGCCCACACGAGTGTAGCGGCCGGGACTCCTCCTCTTCATTCCCCAACCACCCCCATAGCCCCCCCAAAAAACTGTATGGGGGTTTTTCGGGGCTCTAGGCTGGGCCTGCCTCTTCGATCGCCAACGTGGCCCGTGGTGGTGAATTCTTCTGTCACAGTCGCTAGGATACAGGACCCAAGGCGCAGAGCTGGAGTGTGAATACATTCCTATTATTAATCCGAAAAACACAAAAATAACAAAAGGAGAGACAGCGACCTTGAACTGGCGTGAAACAAAACCAAATGAAACACAATTATACAAGAATCCACAACATTTTTTTTTTTTTTTTTTTTTTATTTCACCTTTATTTAACCAGGTAGGTCAGTTGAGAACAAGTTCTCATTTGCAACTGCGACCTGGCCAAGACAAAGCAAAGCAGTGCGACAAAAGACAACACAGAGTTACACAGTAAAACAAACAGTCAAAAACACAATAGAAAAATCTATATACAGAGTGCAAAATGTAGTGCAAAAATGCAGTAGGATTAGGAGGTAGGACAATAAATAGACTATAGTGGTGAAATAAATTACAGAATTATCATCATTAACACAGGAATGAAGGATGTGCAAATTATGATGTGCAAATAGAGGTACTGGTGTGCAAGATTAGTGAAAATAAACAAAAAATAAATATGGAGATGAGGTAGTAGTGTGGGCTATTTACAGAAGGGCTATATACAGGTGCAGTGATCGATAAGCAGCTTTGATAACTGATGCTTAAAGTTATTGAGGGAGATAGGAACCTCTAGCTTCAATGATTTTTGCAATTCGTTCCAGTCATTGGCAGCAGCGAACTGGAAGGAATGGCAGCCAAAGGAGGTGTTGGCTTTGGGGGTGACCAGTGAGATATACCTGCTGGAGCGCATGCTACGGGTGGGTGTTGCTATAGTGACCAGTGAGCTGAGATAGGGCGGGGATTTACCTAATAAAGACTTATAGATGACCTGGAGCCAGTGGGTTTGGCGACGAATATATAATGAAGGCCAGCCAACGAGAGCATACAGGTCGCAGTGGTGGGTAGTGTATGGGGCTTTGGTGACAAAACGGATGGCACTGTGATAGGCTACATCCAATTTGCTAAGTAGAGTGTTGGAGGCTAGTTTGTAAATGACATCACCAAAATCAAGGATCGGTAGGATAGTCAGTTTTACAAGGGCATGTTTGGCAGCATGAGTGAAGGAGGCTTTGTTGCGGAATAGAAAGCCAATTCTGGATTTAATTTTGGATTGGAGATGGTTGATGTGAGTCTGGAAGTTGAGTTTATAGTCTAACCAGATGCCTAGGTATTTGTAGGTGTCCACGTATTCTAATTCGGACCCGTCGAGAGTAGTGATGATAGTCCGGTGGGCGGGTGCTGGCAGCGTACGATAGAAAAGCATGCACTTAGTTTTACTAGCGTTTAAGAGCAGTTGGAGGCCACGGAAGGAGTGTTGTATGGCATTGAAGCTTGATTGAAGGTTAGTAAACACAGTATCCAAAGAGGGGCCAGATGTATACAGAATGGTGTCGTCTGCGTAGAGATGGATCAGAGAGTCACCAGCAGCGAGAGCGACATCGTTGATGTATATAGAGAAAAGGGTTGGCCCAAGAATTGAACCCTGTGGCACCCCCATAGAGACTGCCAGAGGATCGGACAATAGTCCCTCCGATTTGACACACTGAACTCTGTCTGCAAAGTAGTTAGAGAACCAGGCCAGGCAGTCACTTGAGAAACCAAGGCTGTTGAGTCTGCCAATAAGAATGCGGTGATTGACAGAGTCGAAAGCCTTGGCCAGGTCGATGAAAACGGCTGCACAGTACTGTCTTTTATCGATGGCGGTTATGATATCGTTCAGTACCTTGAGCGTAGCTGAGGTGCACCCATGACCAGCTCGGAAACCAGATTGCATAACAGAGAAGGTACGGTGGGATTCGAAGTGGTCAGTTATCTGTTTGTTAACTTGGCTTTCGAAAACTTTAGAAAGGCAGGGCAGGATGGATATTGGTCTATAACAGTTTGGGTCTAGAGTGTCTCCTCCTTTGAAGAGGGGGATGACCGCGGCAGCTTTCCAATCTCTAGGGATCTCAGACGATACGAAAGAGAGGTTGAACAGGCTAGTGATAGGTGTTGCAACAATTTTGGCTGATAATTTCAAAAAGAGAGGATCCAGATTATCTAGCCCAGCAGATTTGTAGGGGTCCAGACTTAGCAGCTCTTTCAGAACATCAGCCTTCTGGATTTGGGTGAAGGAGAAGCGGGGGGGGCTTGGGCAAGTAGTTTCCGGGGGTGCAGAGCTGTTGGCCGGGGTAGGGGTAGCCAGGTGGAAAGCATGGCCAGCCGTAGCAAAATGCTTATTGAAATTTTCGATAATCGTGGATTTATCGGTGGTAACAGTGTTTCCAAGCCTCAATGCAGTGGGCAACTGGGAGGAGGTGCTCTTATTCTCCATGGACTTTACAGTGTCCCAGAACTTTTTGGAGTTAGTACTACAGGAAGCAAATTTCTGTTTGAAAAAGCTGGCCTTTGCTTTTCTAACTGACTGTGTGTACTTGTTCCTGACTTCCCTGAATAGCTGCATATCGCGGGGGCTATTCGATGCTAATGCAGTGCGCCACAGGATGTTTTTGTGTTGGTCTAGTGCAGACAAGTCTGGGGTGAACCAAGGGCTATATCTATTCTTAGTTCTACGTTTTTTGAAAGGGGCATGCTTATTTAGGATGGTGAGGAAAGCACTTTTAAAGAACAACCAAGCGTCCTCTACTGACGGGATGAGGTCAATATCCTTCCAGGATACCTGGGCCAGATCAAATAGAAAGGCCTGCTCGCAAAAGTGTTTTAGGGAGCGTTTGACAGTGATAAGGGGTGGTCGTTTGACCGCTGACCCATTGCGAACACAGGCGATGAGGCAGTGATCGCTGAGATCCTGGTTGAAAACAGAGGAGGTGTATTTGGAGGGCAGGTTAGTCAGGATGATATCAATAATGGTACCCATGTTTACGGATTTTGGGTTGTACCTGGTGGGTTCCTTGATAATTTGTGTGAGATTGAGGGCATCTATCTTAGATTGAAGGACAGCCGGGGTGTTAAGCATATCCCAGTTTAAGTCACCTAACAATACAAACTCTGAAGATAGATGGGGGGCAATCAATTCACATATGGAGTTCAGGGCACAGCTGGGGGCTGAGGGGGGTCTGTAACAGGCGGCAACAGTGAGAGACTTATTTCTGGAAAGGTGGATTTTTAAGAGAAGAAGCTCAAACTGTTTGGGCACAGACCTGGACAGTATGACAGAACTCTGCAGGTTATCTCTGCAGTAGATTGCAACTCCGCCACCTTTGGCAGTTCTATCTTGACGGGAAATGTTGTAGTTGGGGATGGAAATTTCCGAATTATTGGTGGCCTTCCTAAGCCAGGATTCAGACACAGCTAGGACATCCAGGTTGGCGGAGTGTGCTAATGCAGTGAATAAATCAAACTTAGGGAGGAGGCTTCTAATGTTAATATGCATGAAACCAAGGCTTTTACGGTTACAGAAATCAACAAATGAGAGCGCCTGGGGAATAGGTGTAGTACTGGGGGTTACAGGACCTGGGTTTACCTCTACATCACCAGAGGAACAGAGGAGTAATAGAATCAATATTCGACTAAAGGTTTTAAGAACAGGACGTCTAGTACGTTGGGTACATAGAATAAAAGGAGCAGATTTCTGGGCGTGGTGGAATAGGTTGAGGGCATAATGTAAAGACAAGGGTATAATAGGATGTGAATTCAGTGGAGGTAAACCTAGGCGTTGAGTAATAAAGAGAGAGGTTGCATCTCTGGAGACACCAGATAAGCCAGGTGAGGTCTCCGCATGTGTGGGGGGAGGGACAAAGGAGCTATCAGAGGCCAGTTGAGTAGGACTGGGGGCTCTACAGTGAAATAAAACAATAATAGCTAGCCTGAACAGCAAAAGACAAGGCATATTGAAATAAGAAAGGGGCAAAAAAATAAAAAAATAAAAAAATAATTATTTATAAATAAATAAAATGACCGTTAAATTAAGAGGGCTATGACAACGACGGGTAATGGCAATCAGGTGGACACAATGAACATAAATAGGATCCCCAATTAGAGACATCTCAAGACAGCTGCCTCTAATTGGGGATTGAATAAACTAAACAGAAACTCCTAGAAGCAATTGTCAGGTCCTGTGGCCTTACAACTCCCACTAGAGGGAGCCAGAGACCTGGCCTCAGTCAGGGCCTGACATATGGTTAAACTCAAATATAATAATTGATTAAATTTTTTTTTTTTTTTTTAGAAGAATTTATAAAATGTTTATAATCTTTGTAAATGATATCATAAATAGTGCTGGTGGAGTTACGTCACATACGCAGCTAACAAAAATATACTGAACAAAAATATAAACGCAACATGCAACAATTTCAAGGATTTTAATGACTTACAGTTCATATAAGGAAATCATACAATTTACCTAAATTCATTAGGCCTAAATCTATGGAGTTCACATGACTGGGAATACAGGATCTACAACCAACTAATTGCATCATTACCACAAAAATGGAATAGGCAAGTGGAAGGGGGGGAAAGTAAGGAACTTGTCTGTCGGTGTCAGGCTCTGGCCATAGAGAAGCCTATTTGCTTCTCTATGTAGTTATGGTCGGAGTCTGACAGTGTCTTTCTTTTCTGTTTCTGTGTGGGTGTTGGGTTGGATCCCTAATGGGTTGGATCCCTAATTAGAGGCAGCTGCACCGCAATGACGAACTACAAACAAAACAATGAATGGAACACACTTACTTCCCTGTGACATGAAACGTACAACGACCCACACGAGAGTGAAGAACAGATTCTAATTAGGGATCCTATTTAATTTGGTCTGTTCTTCACTCTCGTGTGGGTCGTTGTACGTTTCATGTCACAGGGAAGGAAGTGTGTTCCATTCATTGTTTTGTTTGTAGTTCGTCATTGTGTGATTTTTATACATAGTATAATAAAATGACGAACTATACCTGTGCTGCGCCTTGGTCTCTCCTTCCACCCAATTGTGACAGTCGGCCCTGCATTACAGACCAAAATTTGAAAGAAAGTGATAGATAAAAAAGTATACCAGTTTCATTTAAAGACCAAAATATTGACAGCTTTGCCATATAGATTGCAAAATAGTTGGGAAGAGATTTTTGATGTAACGATTCCATGACACATGAGTTATGAACTAACCAATAGAATGTTATATATACAGTGCCTTCGGAAAGTATTCAGACCCCATGACTTTTCCCATATTTTGTTACGTTACAGCCTTATTCTAACATCCTCAGCAATCTACACACAATACCCCATAATGACAAAGCGAAAACTGAGCAATTGGGGAGAAGGACCTTGGTCAGGGAGGACCAAAAACCCGATGGTCACTCTGACAGAGCTCTAGAGGTCCTGTGTGGAGATGGGAGAACCTTCCAGAAGGACAACCATCTCTGCAGCACTCCACCAATCCGGCCTTTATGGTGGAGTGGCCAGACGGAAGTCACTTGCCAAAAGGCACCTAAAGACTCTCAGACCATGAGAAACAAGATTCTATGGTCTGATGAAACCAAAATTCAAGTCTCTGAATGTCCTTGAGTGGCCCAGCCAGAGACTGGACTTGAAGCCGATCGAACATCTCTGGAGAGACCTGAAAATAGCTGTGCAGCAAAACAAACAAAAGATAACTATTGTAAAATATACTGTGTCCATAAAATGTCAATAGTATGTATACGGGTTGAATACCCCTGATTTAAATCTCTGATATTAAACAAGTTAATACATTTCTAAGACAGTGAAGTATGGGGAGTAAAGTTGGTTAATTGTCAAATGTAATCTCTTCTTTATCTTCTTTTTCCTCTCTTTCTCCTACTCTGTCTTTTTGTTTTCCCTTGACCTGAAGGTTATCAGTTCTCTAGATTAATGGGCTAATAAATCTGTGCCATAAAAGTGCCTCATAAGCAGAACATCTCAGGGGCGATATTCAATACTGTGCCATGTTCAGAACTCTACAGCAGACGTCTAATGACCATAACTGACAAGATTCTCCATTATGTGGAAGAGAGAGGAGTGTACACTCAATACCTCACACTTTTATATGCAATATCCTAAACGTCATGAAGTATTGAATATCAAAGACATTGAAGAACATGAAGAACATACTGTATGAAATAACTGGTAAGCAGTACTTTGTTGAAGTACCTTTGGCAGCGATTACAGCCTCGAGTCAATGCACCCAAATGATGTATATAAATCCTGTATTGCTCATGCTATGTATTGGCCAGTGAGAGGCTTTGAAGCAACGATCCGACCATATTAGCACTCCCCAGAAGGAGCAGTCCTCCATAGGAATTCATTAAATTCTACAGCATTTCATGTTTCATCGACAAAATTCAATGTATTTAAGTATTTTTTTGTTGTAGGACTTTCAAAAACTTATACTAAAATCTTGTACCAAGATGGAGGCACAGTGGCTTCAACACAGTGACTCCTGTAAGACATATTTTATACATAGTGCATTCGGAAAGTATTCAGGCCCCTTCCCCTTTTCCACATTTTGTTACGTTACAGCCTTATTCTAAAATTGATTAAATTGTTTTTTCTCACCAGGACCTCAGACTGGGGTGAACGTTCGCCTTCCAACAGGACAACAACCCTAAGCATACAGTCAAGACAATGCAGGAGTGGCTTCGGGACAAGTCTCTGAATGTCCTTGAGTGGCCCAGACAGATCCCGGACTTGAACTTGATCGAACATCTCTGGAGAGACCTAAAAATAGCTGTGCAGCAACGCTCACCATCCAACCTGACAGAGCTTGAGAGTACCTGAATTAGTACCTGAATTAGCTAAAATTTCTAAAAACCTGTTTTTGCTTTGTCATTATCGGGTATTGTAGGTAGATTGACAAGGGAATAAAACAATATAATACATTTTCAAATACGTCTGTAACGTAACAAAATTTTGAAAAAGTCAAGGGGTCTGAATACTTTCTGAAGGCACTGTATATACTGTATATACAGTATATCTCACTGTACTATACCCCAATCCAGCCATCTCTTTTTTTTTACCCAGTAAGTAAGAATCCCTGCATCAGCAAGGCAGAATGAAAAATGTATATACACTGGGTCACAGAGGAGTCAGTGCACCACATCACCAAGTGCTACTTTTAGTGGGAATGCACTGATACAGCCATCTCTGACATCAGAAGGGCAAAGGTCAACAGCAACCCATGGAGCTAGCCCAAACTATATAGAATCTGTCCCAAATGACACCCCATTCAAAAGTAGTGCACTTAATGGAGAATATGGTGTCATTTGAGACAAAGACACATAGCTACTCCCTCTTTTACGCTGCTGCTACTCTCTGTTTATTATCTATGCATAGTCACTTTAACTCTACCTACATGTACATATTACCTCAATTACCTCGACTAACCGATGCCCCCTCACATTGACTCTGTACCGGTACCCCTGTATAAAGCCTCCTCACATTGACTCTGTACCGGTACCCCTGTATAAAGCCTCCTCACATTGACTCTGTACCGGTACCCCTGTATAAAGCCTCCTCACATTGACTCTATACCGGTACCCCTGTATGTAGCCTCACTATTGTTATTTTACTGCTGCCGTTTAATTATGTTTGACTTACCTATTTTTTACTTAACATTTATTTTTCTTAAAACTGCATTGTTGGTTAAGGGGTTGTAGGTAAGCATTTCACTGTGAGGTCTACACCTGTTGTGTTCAGTGCATGTGACAAATACAATTTGATTTGATTTGAGATACTGCATTACCAGCAGTTAATTAGGAGATCAGCTAAAATAGCTTAAACAACCACTGAATTGCTTGCGTATGAAGCTGGATCATTAGTGTCTTTTTTTAATAATTTGACAGTTGAGTCAATTGGAGAGCGAGAGAGTGCATTATTACAGTGGAATAATTGCAGCCCCTCTCAGGGAGAGGTTGCCCTGGAAGCATCATGTGGCTAATGAGCATTTGTTATGATTCCAGAGAAACAGCCAACACTTGAAAAGAGAGATTTCATTTGTGACAGCCAATCTCACCCTGAAAAAATCTTAATCTTATTTAGTGTATTGTATTATACCTGATAGTACTAACAAACAACCTATTTAAAGCTATTCTCATATAGTAGATATATCTGTGGTTGTGGGTTTTGTTGTTGAAAGTCATTGCTCAAGGGTTTGTACATTCATAAAAATGTCATATGTTCTGTGTGTAATGTAGTGTTATAATGGCTTCTGTCCTAAAGCTATGTAGCTAGCCAAGAGAATACAATTTTGTCTAAAAAGTGTATTTTTGTTCAACTCATGTAATGTAACCCAACACACAAACCTCATTAGTGGACCTTAGGGGTTAGGGCTGTTGCATATCCCCATTCACTTCAATCTGAATAAACATGTCTTCAGTGACAATAATGCTACGTAGAGTGGTAGAATATGGTGGTTTTTGTGCACAGAGCTGTGAAAGGGACCAAAACAGGACAAGCCCAAACTGCCAAGAGGCAGGGCATCAGAGGCATTGACAACTGAAAGGTCAGCTCTGCCTAGGCTCTTATAAAACTCATCAATATTTCATCACATACATTAACCTTCATTCCCAGTACATTATTAATGAGTGCATGGAGTTTTGATGAAGTGGGGGGAGGCGGGATATGAAAAAGTCTAATCTCCAAGTTTTTACATAATTTCCCAACAAAACCCTGCTGCATTTTAGCCACAGCACAATGCAGTGCTGGAGTCAGTCTGACAAACCCTGCTCACTCATAAACTCCAATAATGGATTATTCTATTCACCATGAATGGCTTGAATTATGTTCAAATCAATGTGAATTCTGCTCAAATCAGTTGGCAATTCAGAGACAGAGACATTCATTGTGTCAACTGTGAGGTGAAACGTTCAGAAGGACGACTCCCTATTCACCATGACAGCCAGTCATACTTAATAAATACCTGTTCTGTAGAACAAATTTCTATCTGAATTCTGTGTAAGGTGGGAACCTCTTGCAGGCCCCCTGATCTGTATTGCATAGTCATGACATACAGCAGTGGATGTACAGCGGGTGAAATATGTATTGAACACGTCACTATTTTTCTCAGTAAATATATTTCCAAAGGTGCTATTGACATTAAATGTTCACCAGATGTTGGTAACAACCCAAGTAAACCATACATAGAAGAGTTGTCCAAGAGCCAAGGACCACTTGTGGAGAGCTTCAAAAAGACCTGCAATTAGCAGGTACTGTTGTCTCAAAGAAAACAGTAAGTAATGCACTCCACCGCCATGGCCTGTATGCACGCTCACCACGCAAGACTCCATTGCTGAAAAAAAAGGATGTTGAAGCTCGTTTAAAGTTTGCTGCACAATATTTGGAAAAGCCAGTGAAATACTGGGAGAATATAGTGTGGTCAGATGAGAGCAAAATTGAACTGTTTGGATGTCATAATACACACCATGTTTGGAGGAGAAATGGCACTGCACATCACCCTAAAAACATCATACCAACAGTGAAGTTTGGAGGTGGGAACATCATGGTGTGGGGCTGCTTTTCAGCAAATGGTACTGGCAAACTTCACATAATTGAAGGAAGGATGAATGGGCAAATTTACTGAGACATTCTTGACAAAAATCTGCTGCCATCTACCAGGATGATGAAGATGAAACGAGGGTGGACATTTCAGCAAGACAATGATCCCAAACACACAGCCAAAGAAACTCTCAATTGGTTTCAAAGAAAGAAAATAAAGCTGCTAGAATCACCTGACTTAAATCCCATTGAAAATCTATGGAAAGAACTAAAGATCAAGATTCATAGAAGAGGCCCACGGAACCTTCAAGATTTGAAGACTGTTTGTGTGGAAGAATGGGACAAAATCACACCAGAGCAATGCATGCGACTAGTTTCTCCATACAGGAGGAATCTTGAAGCTGTCATTACCAACAAAGGCTTTTGTACAAAGTATTAAATACATATCAGTAAGTGTGTTCAATACTTTTTCCCTGTGTCATTTCACATTATTAAACATAACTTAATTTCTGAACTTATTTGTTTTGGTTTCTTGTATGTATGGATTACTTGGGTTGTTACCAACATCTGGTGAAAATTTCATGTCAATAGCACCTTTGGAAATATATTTACTGCGAAAAATGGTGACGTGTTCAATACTTATTTCACCCACTGTATGTTGGTTCTAAAGAGGATCAACATGAAAATAAACCCTGGACTTTTGAATCACTGATTAAACAAAGTGTATCAAAGGAATCATATTATATATGACTCCCTGCAAATGTACACTAGACTGTTGAAAAATCACATATTCGGCTCTCCTATCATGGACACTGATCTGATACACGTTGCACCAACTGGACAACTTAGTATGATTCATTTGACAGGTGTAGGATCTTAATTTGACCTGTATTTTTGTAGCAAAATAATAATTATAATCCTGCAGCAACAGCAACCACACCGTATGTTAGTGTGGGATTTCGGTGAATTTATGTGGCACAGGACAATTCTCAGCAACAAAAGAGTGATCAAATTAAGATCCTACACCTGTCAAATGAATCATACTAAGTTGTCCAGTTGGTGCAACGTGTATCAGTATAAGTATAAACACTACAGTATTGTGCAGGAGAGAAGCCTACTGTAATAAGACATTTTCACAAAAGACTCCCATATCATGGTGAGTCATTATGCTCTACCAACTGGGGCTTTCTGAGGAAGAAGGAAAGACGAATTCGTCTCAGCCACTGTATTGTGTCTGAAGAGGACAAATGACAAAATGTTGACATTTCTACTGAAAACGTCTGTTTGTCAATGAGGTATGGGTCTGAAACGTGACACCAAAAGCTAATAGAATTGCTTCTGACCTTCCCAATGCACCCAAATGATGTATATAAATCCTGTATCGCTCATGCTATATATTGGCCAGTGAGAGGCTTTGAAGCAACGAGCCGACCATATTAGCACTCCCCAGAAGGAGCAGTCCTCCATAGGAATTAATTCAATTCTACAGCATTTCATGGGCAGAATTAAATGCATTTAAGTATTTTTTTGTTGTAGGACTTTCAAAAAAGTATACTTAAATATTGTGTTTTTATGTTTAGCTCACATAATATAATTTAAATGTATGCATTAAGGTTTCTGTAATGGAATATATATGGCAAAAACAAATGTAGATATTGATATTTACAATGGAGGGAGAGTACTAAGATGGAGGCACAATGACTTCAACACAGCGCCCCCTGTCAGACATCTAATATATATATATATATATATATATATATATATATATATATATAGTGCATTCAGAAAGTTTTCAGACCCCTTCCCCTTTTCCACATTTTGTTACGTTACAGCCTTATTAAAACATTTATTAAATTGTTTTTTTTTTCATAAATTTACACACAATACCCCATAATGACAAAGTGAAACAAAATGTGGAAAAACATTTACATAAGTATTCAGCCCCTTTGCTATGAGACTCAAAATTGAGCTCAGGTGCATCCTGTTACCATTGATCATCCTTGGGACAACATTCCAGAGGCCACAATCAACAGCTTGATAAACTCTATGCGTAGGAAATGTGTTGTGCTGCATGAGGCAGATGGTGATCACACCAGATATTGACTGGTTTTCTGATCAACGCCCATAGATTAGGGCCTAATGAATTTATTTAAATTGACTGATTTCCGTATATGAACTCTAACTCAGTGTGGGTCATCATATATACATTGCCTTCGGAAAGTATTCAGACCCCTTGACTTTTTCCTCATTTTGTTACGTTACAGCCTTGTTATAAAATGGATTACATTTTTTTTTTATCCTCAGAAATCTTCACACAATACCCATAATGACAAAGCAAAAACAGATTTTTAGAAATGTTTGCAAATGTATTCCAAATAAAAACCAGAAATACCTTATTTACATAAGTATTCAGCCCCCTTTGCTATGAGACTCGAAATTGAGCTCAGGTGCATCCTGTTTCCATTGATAATCCTTGAGATGTTTCTACAACTTGATTGGAGTCCACCTGTGGTAAATTCAATTGATTGGACATCATTTGGAAAGGCACACACCTGTCTATATAAGGTCCCACAGTTGACAGTGCATGTCAGAGTAAAAACCAAGCCATGAGGTCAAAGGAATTGTCTGTAGAGCTCTGAGACAGGTTTGTGTCGAGGCACAGATCTGGGGAAGGATACCAAAACATTTCTGCAGCATTGAAGGTCCACAAGAACACAGTGGCCTCCATCATTCTTAAATGTAAGAAGTTTGGAACCACCAATACTCTTACTAGAGCTGGCCGCCCGGCCAAACTGAGCAATTGGGGGAGAAGGGCCTTGGTCAGGGAAGTGACCAAGAACCTGATGGTCACTCTGACAGAGCTCTAGAGTTCCTCTGTGGAGATGGAAGAATCTTCCAGAAGGACAACCATCTCTGCAGCACTCCACCAATCAGGCCTTTATGGTAGAGTGGCCAGACGGAAGCCACTCCTCAGTAAAAGGCACATGACAGCCCACTTGGAGTTTGTCAAAAGGCAGCTAAAGACTCTCAGACCATGAAGCCAAGATTGAACTCTTTGGCCTGAATGCCAAGCGTCACGTCTGGAGGAAACCACTGTATTGTCTCTGAAGAGGACAAATGACAAAATGTTGACATTTCTACTGAAAACGTCTGTTTGTCAATGAGGTATTGGTCTGAAACGTGACACCAACAGCTAATAGAATTGCTTCTGACCTTCCCAGTGTAAGCCATAATAACAAAAGCTCTCTAATGTTAGAATGTTATGGCAATGATTAGTCATTGTTATAAATAGATAACCCGGCAAAGAGGTAAGACACAAGAGTACTGAAAGAGAAGGCTCCCACCTGAAAACATGGGAGCACTGCTATTAGAACAAACATATAGGGCTATATTTCTGGCTCTTCTACTTACATTCGATATAAATTGATTTATATTACATAAATATACAGTAGTTTTTACAACAAATGTGAGGAGCTTGTATGTGGAAACTCATTCGCAGTAGCCAGCTAGGAACTGGGTTACCTCATATTGTTTTTATAGTAGACCTACAGTAGTCAGACATACAGTATAATCAGGAACGTGATTGTCAAAATAAAGACAATCATGGGTAGAAAGGCTATCGGTCCACTTTGATTGTAAGATACAGGTGTGAGAATCGTCCGTCCGTATCTAAGGTCAAACAATCAGGAATTCCAGATTGGTCAGGATTATCAGTAAATCAAAACCCCTCTCTCAGTAATTCCTAAGGAAGTGGTGTACTTAGTCCTTACTAGGTTCTGCCTGTGCCTGGTAATTTTAGCAGTGCTGGATAGTGGTTAACACTGGCCCCAGGGCCGGCTCCAGGTATTAGCAATATAACTGGTTGCTTAGGGCCCCCGGGCCGCTAGGGTGCCCCAGACCCAATTATTATTATTATATACACATTTTTTAGGAACTCAGTCTGGGTCTCAACTTACCGTTGAGTTAGAATAGTAAAATAGACAAGGTGCAAGTTCAAGATTTGGTCCATCAGCAGTTTTTCTCTTGTTTTGTCATTCACTGACAGTCACTCAATTAGCCATGTCAGCTAACAATTTTTTGTTTGGTAAATGATTCTAGCCAGTTATCTAAACTTGTAGTAATCATGTTCGAATACCAACCGGGCACGTGCCCAGGGGCCCTGGAATAGCCTTCATTTCTCAGAGCAATAACATACTGACGAGTTTCAGAAGGAAGTTCTTGTTTCTGGCCATTTTGAGCCTGTAATCAAACCCACAAATGCTGATGCTCCAGATACTCAACTAGTCTAAAGAAGGCCAGTTTTATTGCTTCTTTAATCAGCACAACAGTTTTCAGCTGTGCTAACATAATTGCAAATTGCAATTTCTAATGATCAATTAGCGATTTTAAAATGATTAACTTGGATTAGCTAACACAACGTGCCATTGGAACACAGGAGTGATGGTTGCTGATAATGGGCCTCTGTACGCCTATGTGTATTCCATAAAAAAATCAGCCGTTTCCAGCAACAAGTCATTTACAACATTAACAATGTCTACACTGTATTTCTGATCAATTTGATAATTATTTTAATGAACAAAAAAAACAAGCACATTTCTAATTGACCGAAACTTTTGAAGGGTAGTGTATATTTTAACATTTTCTCTAAGCCCAAATGGCAAAATGTTTAGAATAAATAAAAACTATTTTTTTGTATCTCTACCCTTAAGAGGGGGTCAAACATTTTCTGGGCCTGCTTGGTGTAGGGACCCCCAACCAAATCTCACTTAGTGCCCCCAAAAGGCTAGAACCGGCCCTGACTGGCCCTAATCTATCACGCATTGGACTTGCACTTAAACAGTGGCGTTTGTAAAACACAAAGACCTTTCCAATCCATAGTCATGAATAATGCAGAGTAGACATCAGCAGGGTCACTCCATTTGTGGTTTCTCACAAGAGGACAATATTTAGTGCTAAAAGGTACAAAAGACCTGCAGGTTCAATTAAACTGACAAAGTAGGGCAAGCCTAATATGGGCCTTCCAAGTGCTACAGCTCCTCTGGCTTACAGTAGCTACACATTGATACACATTGTTCAATGTGTATGATGATTCAATTAGATTCCAATTCACTCATTTTCATTCATTATACATATTTGTAACCTGTTTGTCTTGAAAATAATTAAGAGGTTGTGCCTCCTTATTAAAAAGGTTGTGCAGCATTAGGCCCACGACAACTATTCTGGGTACCAGTCTTTTTAGATAGAACTCCACTCCTGCCATTTGCCAAAGACAGGAGTGGCAAGGAGTGGAATGTTCGCTAAAAAGACTGGTACCCAGACCACATGACAACCACTTTAATCAAAAACAAAAATGTGCACATGGTACGTGTAGCTACACATATGTTTAGGATTATGAAAAGTAATATGAGACATGATTTAAAATTGTGGAGCGAGAAATGTGTTGCTGATTCATTCAACCGCAAGAGATTCACATCAGATATTGATCCAATCATGATTGTGACTGACATTCTGAAACAATGTAAAATGTCTTAACTACACATACTGTAATATATATATATAAATATATTAATCTTCTAGACATTAACCAGAGCTAATAACCCAATCTCACAGATGTGTTGATATATGAACTGTGAGAAAATGTTTACAATGCGTGAGATAGAAATGGTAACGTGGTGAAATCACACCCAATAGTGATCCAATTCCTTTTCTCAGAGGAAAAGTGACTAGAGGGAAAATACAGGGTCTTTGAGGCTTTACAAATAGTAGTACATCTTTATTAATATATTTTCATAAAACAATTTGACTGTATCAAAAATTCAGTAAAAACATTAGATTTATTTTTCTCAACCATTTTTCCTTATGGTGATATAAGATATGAAACGTACATTATTTCACTTCGTATTCTTTACAGGATGCAATATTTTCAGTGATGGGAAAGTACTTTTTTTTTTTAATACCCCTTTTGTCCCCTTCAAACTATGAATTCTTTTTCTTTTTTTTATGACAGTGTGATCATAAATCTAGACAAACAGCATCTCATTGACCCAGCATTATGGTGGGGAAAAAAAGCTTTGTTTTATCACTACCTTGGCAACCCTGGAATAGTAGTGTCTTCAGAAAGTATTCATACCCTTATACTTATTCCACATTTTGAAAAATGTATTCATTTTTTCTCCCCCATCTACACATAATACCATATAATTGCAAAAGTTAAAACATGTTTTTAGAGATTTTTGCAAATGTATTAAATTAAATCTCACTTGCATAAGTATTCACACCCCTGAGTCAATACATGCCACTTTTGGCAGCGATTACAGCTGTGAGTCTTTCTGGTTAAGTCTCTAAGAGCCTTGTATTCAGGACAAAGTTACATTTCTTTGCCACAATTTTTGCAGTTTTAGTGTAGTGCAAATATTTACTCCTGAACTTATTTAGGGTTGCCATAACAAAGGGGTTAAATACTTATTGACTCAAAGACATTTCAGATTTTCATTTTTAATTATAATTTGTAAAAATGTCTAAAATACATAATTCCACTGGCATTATAGGGTATTGTGTGTAAGCGAGTGACAAACTTTAAATGTAATACATTTTAAAAATCATACTGTAACAACAAAATGTGGAAAAAAGTAAAGTGGTTTGAATACTTTCTAAAGGCACTGCATGTATAGTGATCTCTCTGTTTCAGGGGCGAGATCAGCGGCAAGTTAATACACCAATGTATTATGATGTAGTTATTACTCCTGTTTTGTAATCTCCTTCCATTAAGAACAAGTGTGGTCACTATCAGTCTATGATTTACTTGTTGATCAAGTACAGTACCTGTATAGCAAAGGATATTTCAGTCACATTGTGTTAAAAAAAAGGTTTATGTCCTTTTTAGGGTACCAGTTAGGATGTTCAGTTCTGCCAGACACAAAGGGCTAGTTTTATTAGGCGTCTGCACCAGTGCAAGTTTTACATCTGTTATTTTTAAGAGGGGATAAAGCGTACAAGGAAAAACAAAGGGTAAAAGATATTAAGAGGAGAATATAAATGTAAGGTTATGATGTAAATAAACAATGGTTTCATGTTTTTAGTTAGACTTTGTCTTCGACGCCCTTCTAAAAATAACAGGTGCAAAATCTTAGTAGATCTAACCCAAAGACAGATAAGTGATACACTGTAATTTGTATAAAGATTAACTTTGTGATTGAGAGCCTACAAGTCTGTTGTCATGGTGACATTTGCTCCAAGGCCTCTGCAGCCTACAGTCTCTCTCGCTTTTGCATTATTTTCTATACAATAGAAACAGCACATCTTCAAAGATAAAAATTATTATTCTTGGCAAGAACAGATGAAAAAAAGAGATTATTACGCAAGAATCAAAAGCATAACTATTAAGGACAACAAAAGAAAGAGCTGGAGTTTACAAACGGTCTCTGTCCAGTTTTCCTGTGCCAGTATTAGACTTATACAGAACATTATCCATAGTGGTCACTTATACAGACGTGGTCGTCTACTCAGTCTTTGTCAAAGCCATCCCACTGTACAGTATGTGTGTAAAATCCCTCCGTAAATTGTTTTCAAACAAACAACTGTCACCACGGCCCCCCTCCTCTTCCTCATTCCCAAAGCCAAGGCTCCTGTAAGTGTTAGGGAGGCACGTAGGGAGGTGGTGACCTGTATGATGTCATGTTCTTGGGACGGGACCCTTTCCCCTCGATGGGGACGGTGAAGGGTGGCGGGGGCTGATAGGGGGGTGCGTTGGGGTCATCATCATGGTAGATGGAGTACTCCTCCATCAGTAGATCCTGGTTGAGCAGGGTGCTGTGAGGGCCAGCCATATTGGGGTACTCCGGAGGCGGCAGGGGCGGCTTCTCCTCATGCAGGATGAGGGGGATACTGGAGGACGGGGGGGACTTGGAGTCGTCCAGCTCATCTGCAAAGATGATGGGCACGCCTTTCTTGATGAAGGTGGCCTGCTCCTCAATGCTCATCTTGCCCTTGCGCTTCTTGCGGTAGCAGACCATGGCGATGACGCCGGCGATCAGCAGTAGCGCCGCCACCACCACAGCTGGGATGACCGTGTGCAGGTAAACATCGTCACTAGTGCTACGACCAGTGCCAGGGGAAGGAGTGGCTGGAGGTGGAACAGGGATGATCACCTCTCCTGGAGGCACAAATGTGTAGGTATGGCATTTGTTGGTCCCGCGGACAGAGATGTTGATGGGTTTGAAGTCTGGCTCCATGGCATTGGAGAAGGCCAGAGTGGGCCTGCCCTGGGGGTCGGAGATCTTTCTGCTGAGGACGGTGATCTGGTCCTTGGGACAGGGACTCTGCTGGAGGCTGTTGTTGGTCCACTCCACCACAATGGAGCCCTTGGTGATGCTCCGCAGGGTCACCGTGCTGGTGTTCCGGTCACCCAGTGCATACGCCAGCTTCTTAGTCAGGAGGATCTTCTTGTAGACGTTGTTGGTGAGTGTCTTGGGTTCGCCATGGAAACGGGCGGCGAAAACAACGGAGGGCTTGTCGGTGGCCGACCAACGGTTAACCCGGACCTCAAAGGCATCTATGGTGCTCATGCCTGCCTTGTCGGTGGCCAACATGAAGTACTCGTGTTTGCCCACATGTTCTTTCTCAGGGAGACCGTACAGGAGCTGGATGGTGCTATTAAACTGGATCCAAGAGGTCTCGCTCACCACTTCACTGTGGTTCTTCCTCAGAGTCAGACGCAGCTTGTCTGTGGTGCCGTCCTCTTTGTCAAAGAAGGTATCTGGAGGAATCTTCACCTCAAAGTAGGTCCCAACCCAGGCATTCACCTCGTCGATGGGGTTGCGTAGCTGGGGCTTCTCGTTGTTGTAGTCAGGAACAGGAGACAGGGGGGTGGTACGTCTGGGTGGCTTAGCCGTGGTGGTCTTAGGTTCTCTGGGCACTGGAGTGGAGGTTTTGGGCTTCTTGGTTTTCTTGGTGGTGGAGGTCTTTGGCCTTCTAGTTGTGCTTGGTGGGGTGGGAAGAACAGTAGCCTCTGGAATAGCAGGCCGGGTCATAGTAGGCTGTATGGGGATCGTACTGGTGGTGCCCAGAACCCTAGTAGGCTGAGGAGGCCCTATAGTAGGAGTGTGGGCTATCTGATCTCTCAGCCTGATAGTGGGCTTCCCCGGCAGGGGCAAGGGGCCACGGACAGGGGGGGCAGAGCTGTCAGTGGCTGGGGAGATGGAAGGGGATGTGGGGGTGGGAACAATGCGAGTAGGGGGCTCAGGGTAAGTGGTTGGGGGGAGCAGGGAGGGTACAGGGGTGGGGGTGTTTCCCAGCTGCCTCCTGACCCGTTTCACCACGTGGGGCTTCTTGTTGACGATGTGCCAGCCCACCACTGGGTAGCCTAGCTTGGACGACATGGACCCGTCCTTGGCAGGCGATTGGACGCTGTTGATGTTGGGAATGTTGGACTGGTCCAATGCGCAGCCCAGCTTCCATGACAACAGGGCCCCATTTTCCACCACCTTCTTGGCATTTCCGGGCCCGGCCATGAAGGCAGACATGTCGAACAGGCGGTTGTTGATGACAGGGACCACCCTCATGTGCTCCAGGGGGACACTGGAAAATGTCTTCATGCTGGCCAGCAGGCCAACCCTCTGATGGGCGTCCATCTTGGTGAGGTCAGCATCCAGGATGATGGTGAGGACAGTGACGGGTTCCTCACTGCCGCAGGTGAAGGGCTGGAGGTTGGTGGCCTCAGCCTGGAGAGCAAACAGGGCTGGCTCAGTGTCGGCCCACTCCTCTGGGTGCACCTCAATAGAGAACACCTCCGGGCCATGGCCACTGTTCATCTCAGAGTCAGAGAGGGAGATACGGTGGACACCTCTGTCCTGCTCCAGGGCCAGGCCTCGTAAGACGCAGCTCCCTGTGGCCCAGTACAGCCAGGAGGGTAAGCTTTCCTTTCCCACCTCAGTTAACTGCAATTGGAGAAAAGAAAGGTTTAGGGCAATGTTATGGCTCATAGATCAAAACTCTGAAAGGACAGGGTGTTTCCTACAAGAAGCCAATCCTGCCAATAAAAACCTATCCAACTGTACAGTAATCTTAAGGGTATTATGATGAAAGGGTTTATCAGACAGACCTGATGTGGAAAACTCATTCTCACATTTTTCATTGACTCATTTCGTCTATCTGTACTGCGGTCTCTACCGACCCTTGTCAAAGTGAGCAGGAAGCACGGCTCCCAGTGAGCCCCTATTCACAAAATGACAGCTCATAGCCCCTTCCTTTTGAGACATTACGATTTATTCCCAATAATACAAGGAGCCAATAATAATAATCTCTTCTCATTTATATACTTCTCGTGGAACAAATTGCACAACAGTCAACTTAAATCAGCAGTGATAGTGAGAGAGAACACAGAGGCATGAATATTATGCATATCCATTCCATACATAGCGAATATGTGGATATTTGGCTAGTTATTAAGAAGCCTAAGGCTGAAATAAATTGCTGTAACAGAATGATCTAGCCTAGAATGTTTAATATCCAATAGAAATCATTGCAGAAGGGCTCAAAATGGCCATACGAGCTTGGGGAAGTAGAACTGAGAATAGGAAAAGAGAATGAAAGGGCTGGGGTTATGTAAAGTTAAGCCTATTGAGCAAGACTACAATGTTGCCCCAAAAAGGCTTTGTTTCCTCCATTCTCCATCCGCACAGATTGAAGGCAATTTTCTGTTCAGCTGTAATAGCCGTTCCCAATTCCGAAGAGAATTTGAGAGATGGCTGTTATGTGCTAGGTAAGCTCCTCACATTGTTATTTCAGCATAGACAGGAAGACTGGAAGAGGTACACTATTGTGATCAAGCCGTTGAGCACAAAGGATTACAGAAATGAGGTAGAGGAACATAGTGACATGTTGAATGTTATACACTGAATGTACAAAACATTAAAGAACCCCTTCCTAATATTGAGTTGCCCCCCCTTTGCCCTCAGAACAGCCTCAATTCATTGGGGCATGGACTCTAGGTGTCGAAAGCGTTCCACTGGGATGTTGGCCCATGTTGACTCCAATGCTTCCCACAGTTGTTTTAAGTTGGCTGGATGTCCTTTGGGTGTTGGACCATTCTTGATACACACAGGAAACTGTTGAGCATGAAAAACCTAGCAGCGTTGCAGTTCTTGACCCCCTCAAACCGGTGCACCTGGCACCTACTACCATACCCTGTTCAAAGGCACAAATCTTTTGTCTTGCCCATTCGACCTCTGAATGGCACACATAGTCAATCCATGTCTCAAGGCTTAAAAATCCTTCTTTAACCTGTCTCTTTCCCTATCATCTACAATGATTGAAGTGGATTTAACAAGTGACATCAATAAGGGATCATAGCTTACACCTGGTCTGTCCATGTCATGGATAGAGCAGGTTTTTCCTCAGTGTATAACAAGGGTTGCAAAATTCCAGGAACTTTAAATAAATTCCTTGTTTCTTCCAGAAATCCTGGTTGGAGGATTCCCTGAATGAGGAGGGAATAAACAGGAAATCCGTAATCCTCCAACCTGGATTTCTGGAAAACCAGGGAATTAAATGTTTAAAAAAAGTTACAGGAATTTTGCAACCCTACATATAAACTGGTATATTGCATAATATAATGGAAGTCAATAAACATATGAGCAGCTTAACATCATCATACGTAACAAACATTTCAATACATCATATATTTTTGTCTACAGATGCATTCAGGACGCAATAGATTTCCTTTTCATTGAAATACAGCGCCACAAAAAAAGGTCATTTCTAGAGAGCCATGTTCAATCAAAACAGTAAACCAGGTTTCCTAATGTCGGTAAAAGACAAAAACATCACTCCTTCAGCACAGAGAGGTTGTTTCGATTGAGTAAGGGTCATAAGTGGATGATTATCAATTGCATATTCCTCGGTTAACCCAGAACTAAAATATTGCATAAAAAAACCCCAAAACTGATTCAGTCCTGCCAGATTCTTCAGGTCACATGCAGTGAGATTCTTATTCTATCAGGATGATGAAATTTCAACTGTAGGGCTGATCCCATTTAGTCGACTGGTTGATTGTTTGATCCATAGGCTGTCAGTCAACCAAGATGTTTATAGTCGAGCAGTTGCAAATAAATAATACATTATTCATGGCACGAGACACCCGTCTGATTTACACCTGTCTGAGTGGACTAAACCATTGAGGTTGTGGGGATGGAACACCAGTATCACATTTACCGTTAGTCTAAAAAACGTCTACCATAATTTCAAATCTACAATGTTTGTTTAGTACGGTAATTTTTTTATGCATTCAATAAATTATTATTTTTACAGTCTTGATTTTGTTCAAATATTTTATTCTATATATGGAAAAATACATTTTAAAATGTTGACCAATCGATTGGTGAAAAGAACAGTCTACTTTCAGTCGACCAAGATTTTTTTTAGTTGGGGACAGCCCTATACAACTGTATTATTACTAGGGCTGTCCCCGACAAAAAAAAACAACAACACTTGTCTGTCCTATCGATCAATCGATTGGTTGAAACGTTTAAACGTGTATTTTTCCATATATAGACACACCCTATGTGTTTTGATCAAATTAACTATAGTTTATGGTTTGATGAAATAAGACATACCTCAAGAGGGCACCAGAGTTCTATATAACCAGAAGAAAAAAAACCTGACCGAACTATTCTCCTGACACTCCTGCTGGCTTTCGCTGATTCTGCCATTACTCTCCTGAAGTTGCCGGTAATAGGCTACACGAGGAGTTGGCAACCTTTCTCATGTGGAATGCCAAATTATCTTACCATTTCTACCGATCTTTGTCCCGGTTATGGTTTTCATATGCAACTTTTTGTGAATCAGTTTCATTTAATTAATTAATAAATGACCGTAACCAAAGTAAAACATTGTAGATTAGACATTTTATGAATTAACGGTAAATGTACTACTGGTGATATATGTAATGGGGAATCGATATACACAAACTATCAAACGCAATGAAGTAATCAAACAATGAATGTGCACAAATGAGAAAGAGTGCATTGTGCATCTGGGCGCATTGTCAATCCGACATCTGCATTGGCCATGCAGCGTTTATGGTGATATGGCCTCAGCAGACGTCAGTCAGGGCATTCATACTTTTTGCGCTTCGCAGAGCAGTGAAGAGCTGTTGTAAAGGAAGTGAGTTTGTGTTTATAAAGGACGTACCGCCACCAACTACCGTCAACAAACCATGTCAAGCGGAAATACACAGAGCCCTCTGCATTGTTACAAAATTTGGGAGGTGCATGGCGATGAGCTCAATTTTGCCTCTGCATGCTTCTGGAGGCTCCGCAATTGCATCCCACCCTCCATATGTAGCCTCCTACCACATTTTCAGATCAAGCATAAATTGGCTTTTAGTCTAGGCCTCTGCAATGGATTAGTTCACAGAGACGGGTGCAAATATATACATATGTTACTGCTCGACTAAAAGAATCTTGGTTGACCGACAGCTTAACAACCAAACAATCGACTAATTGGAGTCAGCCCTAATTATTACCATCAGTGTTCATCTGGACATTACAGCTGAGGTTTGATTACAACCATTAGATCCACCACCAGTATGTGGGGAGGGTCTCTATATTCAATAAGCAGTAACATCCTAGTCATGACAGTGCTTACCTTAACATTACAACTGCCATTCGTCACCCTGGGCGGAATCCTCAACTGGAACCCCTGGCCCACCACCGCTGAAGAGTCTGGGATGCCTTCAGGGCCCACCTCTGTGACTGCTGCCAGGGATTCTGGGATGCCCGTGGGAGGTCCCTCTGTAGCTACAGAGGCTGCAGCCTGCAGGTCAGAGAGGACAGAGGAGTGCATGGAGGCTTCCAGGTCCACCGACAACATCTCCCCCAGGCCCTCCACCAGCGGTCTCCCAGGCACACTGCCCTGGACCAGGGCCACCAGTAGCCCCAGCACCAGGGGGATAGTCCTGCCTGGGGGAGGCATGGTTCTCCCAACACCTCCACAGTCCCAGCCTCTCTGTTTACAGTGCATAGTGGTAGGCGCCTATGTGTTCCCCCGCCTCCTCCTTAAGACGACTTCAGGGCCACATGCACGGGAAGTCAGAGTGATGGAACGAATGGTGGTGGGTTGGTTCCTCTGTATGTTTGTCTTTGTTGATAATTAATTAGGTTTAATTTTGTGTTTCCTTTGTCGTCTTCCTCGGTCATCCATGAAGAGAGTCTGTGGCAGCTAGGTAGTTAGCCATGTTAGTCAGCCACTGCAAAGAAAGAGACAACCCGTGTAAGAATATGATAGTTTTTTTTTGTATTAATAAACTCAAGCGTTATTTGCCTCCACAAAAGACCTCATGCTTGTGCGAGCAAGACCATTTTTCAATACTGTATAATAACAAAAAAATTCTCTGCACGCGTTCTGGGTTGGGTTTTACAAAATATTAAGCGCAAAAGAGAGTTTTAACTAACAATATTTCAATGCAATGGTCCATGAAGTGGGCAAACGTAACAATGACAACGAATCAAAACGACTGGGTCAAAACGTAGTGCTAAAACACATTTTATTTTCCTAGGATAGAGAGTTTGTTTGTTTGCCTTTGCTAGTTCATAACTGCTCTGATAATCTAGTGGGAGGCCTGACTAAATGAACAAGCAGAATCTAAAAACAGGCTTTGATACAGAAGTAGTACTTGAAGTAGTATTCTGATAAAGACTGTGCCATAATTATTAGCTAAGAGGGTATGTTTATCTCCCACTGATCTCCTCTTTGCATGTCATGGAGTTTTCAGAATAGCAGTTCTCGTGAGATGGCAGACAGAGTCAAAGGTCGTTTGTCTTGGTTGTAAGTTTTAATTAGGTGCCCTGGGGGTGGGAATTAGAGCCTCCACTGTGCTGACCCAGCCAACCCCAATCCTGTAGCGCTGAGAGACGGGCAGCCCAGGGTCGGCCAATCGCCTGGAATCCTAATGCCAAGCAAACATAGGCTGTGACGACAGCTCATCTGGACTATAACAGACCATCTTTAGCAGGAGAATTCAAATGGAAATGAGCATTTATATGGCTTAAATGGGAAAATTACTCTTTACAACTCTGACAGAAGTTATTGCCTGGTTGTACTGTTCCTATATATCTAATTTTCTCCAATCTAATCAGTTGTGTTCAGCGTGAACTTATTCATAAGGATCTTTAAAAGCCTGTCCTTACAGTACCTTTTGGAAAAGCCAATTAAAAGAGAATGAGAAAGTTCAGCACCACAGACAAGCATAGCTTTGATTCCCCTTTGGTCTGTCTGACACTCCAATATTAATTCTCCCTTCATCAAACCGTGAAGGCAACTGATAAGGCTTACCATACAAACGCATCAAAGCATTTTCTCTCCCCTTTTAAAACACCTGCCAACATCATTCAGCCTCTAAAGAAACTCAGAGGGAAGGGAGGGTCAGGATCCCTGGTCTGTTCACTCTGCTCCACCGGCCTGGCCAACACTGCTCAGAGGCCAAACCCTGTCATCACATTGCTTTCACGATCAGACTCGATCGATGGCAGAACCTCAACTTAGATGCAAAGTCAGCAAATCGTCTAAAGTTAGGGCTAAGTATTTAACAAGGGAGCCTTCACTCGTAGCGATTCAGTGAGTGTACAGTCAAAGATTAGAGTCGATTGTTTGAGAGGCAAATGAAACGTTTTTAGGCCTATTCATTCAACATTTCAATCTCAGCGATGCCCCATTTATTTATATACTTTCTAAATTTTAAAGAGATGGATATCTCTACCGAAGTCGGTAGAGATGGATATGTCTACAGAAGTAGGTAGACCCTTGCCAACAGAAAGCACTGACGTTTTTGCCATAGAAGTAGATTGTTATGATTAGATCACCAGCTGGGTATGAGGGAATGTTCTATTAAGCCCCATCCACAGGGTTCCTTTGCTCGGCACTATCCTGCATATAATCTGCAGTGCTGGATGCAGACACACACGCAACCATCTCAAATGCATAGCTTATTCAAAAATGTACCGCTGCAAAGGCAGCTACACATTTCCCAATTGTTGATGTAGCCTAATTTGATGCAATTGTACAATTGGCAAGTTCTTAAATCCCTCTTAGACAGAGTTGTTAGTCATCTACTTTTCAACTTGAGAAGATTTTGAACCATTGGTTTGACCAGTAGATAACTCTATGCTGTTTTTTTAGGTCCACTACCCACCCTTTCTGAAGCTGTAAACCATGACAGCTGTAGCTTAATACTCTGAACTATTTAGTCATCCTCATTTCACCTATGACCAGAGTCTGATCTGATGACTTATTCCGTAACCTTTGAGACATGCAGATGTAGGCTAGATCGGAGACCCCAATCAAACCACCAGAGACAATTCTATGGTCTGCACTCTCCCTGTACACTCCCTCCTTGCATGAGGCTCTCTCCTCCCTTCCGCTAGGAGTCATTCACTCAGTGCAGTCTGAATAGAAAACAGAGTACAGTCACGCTTTCTAAAGCCGCCTCCTTAAGAAAGACAAGGCCAAGCTGGCAAACTGGCAGGAGAAGGCCCTATATTAGAATAGGCTGGTGAAGTCCATATAAAAAAAAAAAACATGCCTACATAATGGATGCTAGGCCCGATCATCCAATTCACTTTCCCTCTACTTAATATGTAAGAGCACAAACAAGTAACACACCTGCCATGTTTACATAAAACAGTGTTTATATTTTATTCAGCAATAATCTACAGGCAAAAAAAAATATTTGTGCTACAGTGTGCATCAAAGTGAGCTCACTACTCACTGTTACTATTATGTTCGAATTTCCTGAACATGATTCAATCATGTGTTCAAACAAAGGATTCATTTCAAGGCCCTTTTCCCAAACAAACAAGGAAAGTATTTGATGTGTTGCTGTTCGCGCAATACCTAGCTACAGTGCAATAGCAAGGAGGAATATGATGCAATGGGAAAAAAAACAAAAGCAGTCAGTCTGAGACATGTTAGTTTAGACTTGAGTAGATTCTAACTCATGTGTCTCTATTGTGTCCGTCAGTTCTCCTAAAACAAGTGCATCCTTTCAGTTGTAGCCTATATCCAACAGTCATGGCCATCCTTGAGAACATAGATCTTTGACATAAACCCTAGTTGGATGCCTCAGTTAGCCCAGTCTTGGAAATCTGTTAAAACAGCAGGTGCATTAAATTAAACAAAAAGCCAAGGAGCACTTAACACTTAAGGTCTGTCAGTAGCCTAAATCCCAACAAAATAGCTACTATATCTCAGCTCCAATCACACAGAACAATTGGTTCAACTTTAAACTAAAAGGAAGTATTTTTATATATATATATATAATTTGAATAAGGCAGTGGGGCATGACCCCATGTAGAAAGGATGTCTGCTCCAAACATTTCCTACCAAGGAGGAAGAGTTCACATGAAATGATATCCTTAATTCCCCTTTACAATCATTTGCCTCTGTACAGTGGAAATAACTTGAAACCATCAAAAATAATTAGACCTCAAATGCAGTGTCATTCAGAGCAAATTGAATTGACGTATCCCAAAGCAGCCACTGGCTAGTACATGATCTGAATAATAAACATTTCCAGAAGACAAGCTTGCCTTACAATCTGCCGACTGGATGTTCCCTCTGTTACCCAGTCAGACCCCAACCACCGAACAGTTGAAAGTAACTTTGCTTGCTAGTAAGTAAGTTATTCAATGTTGACCTTTGTATAAAGATATGTAGGCTAACTAAGTGTTAAAGGGGGAATATAGCCTAGTTAATGTTGCTGTGAAATTCAATCAAGCAGTATTCAGTAAGGCAGTATTCTAGCCAATATGACAAGGGAAGTTGAGTGAACTAAACTAATTTAGCTAGGTAGTCAGGTCTGAAAACCAAATGATTAACTGTAGCAAGGTGAGAATGTAACTAACGTAGTCTATTACTAATTTAAGATTAAATAACCAGTTACATTCTAGCGTAGCTAGGTCAAATGACTAAAGAAAGGTTCCCTGTATGGAAAATATGCGCGCTAAAAATACATGAATACGTTTCCATTCGCCATAACTGCTGTCAAGACTGATAAAAATCACATCACTGGCAGTCAAACATAGGTAACTACTAAATTAGGTTAGCTAGAATGTTAGCAGAATAAATTATTGAACCTTAAATTCTCGAAAAAGTCCAGATACAACCAAAAACAAATGGTTATTATGTCATTCCAATCCATTACAAGGAGGGCCCTGCTTGTCCCGTTTCGGGTGCTGTTAGCTAACGTTAGCTAGCTACAGCTAGCTAGATACCGTTAAAGAAGCAGGCCATTGCTAGCTAGTTTTATAGACGTCAAAGCAACCCTTCCAACAGTGAAAATACATTTTTGAACACGAACTGATTGTTTTGGTAACACATGCAAAGAACCACAAGCCTGTACGACCATTGCAGCGCTCGAGCGAGATGCACCTGTTCTAACCGTACGCGGAAAAATGGCTCGCGCTTTTAGCTAGTCGTGGGTTCGATCTAAGGTTCGAGCTGCACTAAACCCCTATCTTCCCAATGTAGCTAGCGAAGTTATTAAATACAGACAATTGATTCAATTAAAAATACGAACGTTTGCCTGTTTTTTTCTCCCGTTCCAGCCATTATTTTAAGATGCCGACGTCGAGAACCGAAGAATGACCACTGTTGTTAACCTTCCGTCGAGAAGATGCAGTAGAAGCTAGTCTCGACTAATCGAATATGCTAACGTTAGTCTTTAGAATGGATGATGACGAAAGACTAACAATTTAGGAAATAACTACGACACTGCTGAATTATAAAAACGGATTGCTTTTGTTTATTTTGCTATTATATTGACAGATAATAACCATGTAAACTGACCTTGTTAATGTCGGTAAGAATGTTTCCTCTTTTCTCCCTTTCACTTTCTCATCGGTGTGAAAAGAAAACCGCGATGAACTAAATAGCCATCGTTTACGAGTTTAGTGTCACAAGAAATAAAGACAAATTGGTAGGCCAAACCCGAAAAGTCACCGCTATCCAGCGCAGTTGTTAAGGTATTTTTAAACATAGGTTCAACATTGTAAATCAGCTGGAAAAGATTGCCACTTCACAAGTCTCCTACTCCTCGTACACTGCTGCTCTCCCCATCCTGTTGTTGGATCTTCAGGTATGCTATAATCTCTCTATCTCACATGACTCCTCCCGTTTTCAGATTCGCACCCTAATTTGTTTGTGACAGAGCCCAGGTAAAATGGACCATAACTGCATCTACATAAAAGTAAAAAATAATCCTCAACCTTTTAAGCACCAAGTTTGTAAAATGATTGCAACACTATAGTTTGAGAAAAATATATGTGCTGGTACAACATTTAGCAAATATTATTTGATAAAAAAATTTTTTTGATGAATCTATTGATCTATCAAATGTAAACTAATTGTTTTATTTTGCTTACAGATCCGATCACAAGTTATCACATAGCCTGGCGTCATACAGTATGCAATTGCTTTGTAAGAGCACTCAACAAGGGACTTTTAACCCTACAGCCTTTATTAGCGTCTAACATAACACATTTCGTTTTTTATTTGTATGTTATATTCAAATGTGATTAGGAATGATTGCACAAGGACTTTGGACATGCACTTAATAAGAGGTGCATTTCTACTTAAATTAGCCTGGGAATCCTTGAGTGGAACACTTGTAATTCATAATTGAAGAACATGAGGTGAAAATGAAAGCTACTCTTGATACTACAAGCTTGGTTTTCCTGTATTTGGCGAGTTTCTCCCATTCCTCTCTGCAGATCCTCTCAAGCTCTGTCAGGTTGGATGGGAAGTGTTGCTGCACAGCTATTTTCAGGTCTCCAGAGTTGTTCTATCGGTTCAAGTCTGGGCTCTGGCTGGGCCACTCAAGGACATTCAGAGACTTGTCCCGAAGCCACTCCTGAGTTGTCTTGGCTGTGTGCTTATGGTCATTGTCCTGTTGGAAGTTGAACCTTCGCCCCAGTCTGAGGCTCTGGAGCAGGTTTTCATCAAGGATCTCTCAGTACTTTGCTTCGTTCACCTTTCTCTCGATCCTGACTAGTCTCCCAGCCCCTGCAGCTGAAAAACATCCCCACAGCATGATGCTGCCACCACCATGCTTCACCGTGGGGATGGTGCCAGGTTTCCCCCAGATGTGACACTTGGCATTCAGGCCAAAGAGTTCAATCTTGGTTTCATCAGACCAGAGAATATTGTTTCTCATGGTCTGAGAGTCCTTTTGACAAACTCCATGCGGGCTGTCATGTGCCTTTAACTGAGGAGTGGCTTGCATCTGGCAACTCTACCATAAAAGCCTGATTGGTGGAGTGCTGCAGATGGTTGTCCTTCTGGAAGGTTCTCCCATCTCCACAGAGGAACTCTGGAGCTCTGTCAGAGTGACCATGTCCCTGACCAAGGCCCTTCTCCCTCGTTTGTTCAGTTTGGCCGGGCGGCCAGCTCTATGAAGAGTCTTGGTGGTTCCAAACTTCTTCCATTTAATAATGATGGAGGCCATTGTGTTCTTAGGGACCTTAAATGCTGCAGACATTTTTTGGTATCCTTCCCCAGATCTGTGCCTCGACACAATCCTGTCTCTGAGCTTTACAGACAATTCCTTCAACCTCGTGGCTTGGTTTTTACTCTGACATGCACTGTCAACTGTGGGACAGTTGTATGCCTTTCCAAATCATGTCCAATCAATTGAATTTACCACAGGTGGACTCCAATCAAGTTGTAGAAACATCTCAAGGATGATCAATGGGAACAGGATGCACCTGAGGTCAATTTCGAGTCTCATAGCAAAGAGTCTGAATACTTATGTAAATAAGGTATTTCTGTTTTATTTCTTAAATACATTTTACAGATTTCAAAAAAACTTTTCATTTTGTCATGATGGGGTATTGTGTGTATATTGATGAAGAAAAACATTTATTTAATACATTTTAGAATAAGGCTGTAACGTAACAAAATGTGGAAAAAGTGAAGGGGTCTGAATACTTTCCGAATGCACTGTAAGTATAAGTATATTATACTGTATATCTCCTAGATATAGATATAGGACAGTATAAGTATAAGTATATTATACTGTATATCTCCTAGATATAGGACAGTATAAGTATAATTATATTATACTGTATATCTCCTAGATATAGATATAGGACAGTATAAGTATATTATACTGTATATCTCCTAGATATAGATATAGGACAGACACTTCAAAACCTTATTCCTTATGATACATTTGTTTTACTTTTTTTGTTGTTGCCATTAATGGTTGTCTTATTCAATGCGTTTCTATGGGCTATAGTAGTAAAGGCCAAATTCAAATGTTCTTATAATACTTTTTTAAAGGGACCTAAAATGTCAAATCAAATAGCTTTACCTTACATAAAATACTTGACACCTCTCTGATGTCATGTCAGAGGACAAACAAGTTGACCATTACGTCCAAAGGTTGAGCTTTATGTCCGTCTGTGGTTGTCAAATAAGATGAGGAAATACTTACAAGGAGAGTAAGTTTTGGGCAGTGCCTATGGCCATTGCCTTGTCATTTCAATAATTATGCAACCATTCCATTGTGGTTACTCAATAGGTGTTTTCCTATAAACCTCACCACTAAAAACACTTGTTAATTGACCCATAGGACTCTCCTGGGGTTGTCGAGCAAAAGTCCCAAATGTCCAGATTAAGTCATATTCACTATCAAGACATTGATTTACCTGTATCTCCTCTGAGCATGTAATGCTGTCCAAATCAATACATACATGATCAATATGTACCATCACAGAAAGACAGTTATTGGCTGAGTGAACACCTCTTTGGTAGGTCAGAAGATGCAAACACGATGTGGATGTTGAAACGTGTCCCTATCATCTTTAAAGGTCCAAAGGCAAACCCTCCATGCAGTGCACATTGACTTTCCAAGTCAACAGAAATTAAGCTCATAGTAGGGCACTGAACACCATAGTACACAATATCTCAATATGCTTCCTGAATACTTGAGCAACTGCACAATTGTCTGTAGTGAGACTTCTCTATTTTAAAAAGCCATTCCGGGGAAGTAAAAAGTGTGGCCGTGTAGCTGGTCAGGGCTTGTCAAACAGACATGGAAGACGTTGTTTTCTTATTAACCAGGAATAATGCTATTGATTGTTAATTGATCAGTGGAGAAATTCCTTGGGAGTGAGGTTCAGTTAGTCAGTTTTGTCAGATTGAAGCTGTTTTCATGCTGGTCGGTCATTGCCCTTAGTGTGCCTGTTTGGTCTTGCTGTCAAATCAACATCCAGTAACACTTGTCATGTATTAATAGTATATACATTACTTATAAACTGTTATGAATTACTTATTAATGAAAGTGTTATCCATTATACTAGGTTTGTTCTCACTTTACCCCCACCCTACTACATCAATACATGTTTAGTTTCCACTTTAGAAACACTATATATATATTGAGTGGTTCCAGATAGGGTGAATGACAGTTATTAGCTCAGAAGGGCCTTTTTGAGTTGATGTGAGTGGCTGGTTATATTAGCCAGCACATTATTACGTTTTTAAATAGGACATAAGCTCACTTGGGAACACTGCAAGAAAGAGGGGGGGACAGTTTGGAGGCAGAATGACATCTCACAGAGAGACAGTCAGCATATTCTCAAGCTATGACAGCAATACCCAATATGCATCAAACACACACTGACCTTGAAAATAGGCATTTATTCTTGCCATTTATTGAGTGCCAACCAAAACCATCTAATGACAATATTCTAGACTGTAAACAGTAATTATCTGCGTACTGACAGGAATGTCAGTTGCCCTTCACCATTAAAAAGCAAATGATACAGTACATGAAAAGCAGAGCACTGACCATAGAATGACTGGGCCTTCAAAGGCTAATGCAAGTCCTGATGGGCATAAATGTGATTTTAAGACGGGGAAACAACCTGTCTAAACAGTTCAGAGGCCTGTCACTCAACTGGATCTGTGACTCTTTGTTAGATAGAGAGAGAGAATATTATTTAACATTATATAGCATTAAATAATGACATAACTATACTGTACTGTGCACAAATTATACGTTTACCAAGAGCCCTGACTTATCATCCTTCTTCTAATGTGCATAAAGATTGGTGATCTGTGGGTCCTTGTTCTTAATATAACAATATATATTAACACATTCAGCTGTTCACATGGCTTCTGTTACAATTCTAACGGTACTATTTTTGTGTTTGATCTCTTTGTTGGTTACGGTTCAAAGTACGGCATGTTATCAATCGGCAAACCTTTGTCTTCCAGCCAATTCCACCTCCCTTGATACACAGTGGACAAGTGATTCAGGTGTAAATGACTTCACCTGATTGTAATAAATAGATCTTTCCCCACCACACACACTCTCCTCTCGCAGGTCTAACAGAGCCTGATTGCTACACAGTCAAAGGGCTTCCATGTGATCGCACAGATCAATCTGACTCTTGATGTGTGAGTGCAGCGCGAGAAGGGGAGCGGATTAGGAATCAGCTTACTCCCCACATTTCCTTCCAAGAGACTTAATGGGGGGGGGGGGAAAGATCATCCAACTTCAATCAGCAACATCAAGGGAAAGATCCTATTGCTTCCTACAGGCAGCTTCCTACTCCTACTCTCTTAGAAAAAATCTAGAACCTAAAAGGGTTCTTCGGCTGAACCCTTTGAAGAACCCTTTTTGGTTCCACAAAGGGTTCAACATGGAACCCAAAAGAGTTCTACCTGGAACCAAAAAGTGTTCTACCTGGAACCAAAAAGGGTTCTTCAAAGGGTTCTCCTGTGGGGACAGCTGAAGAACCTTTTTGGAGCCTTTTTTCTAAGGGTGTAGGCTCCTGTGACTGGTTCTTCTTCTGCTATATTTTACCTGCCCCTCTCTATCTATCACTCTCTCTCTCTCTCTCTCTCTCTCTCTCTCTCTCTCTCTCTCTCTCTCTCTCTCTCTCTCTCTCTCTCTCTCTCTCGCTCTCTCAATTTCAATTAAAACGGCTTTATTGGCATGGGAAACATATGTTTACATTGCCAAAGCAAGTTAA
Organism: Thymallus thymallus; assembly: GCA_023634145.1. NCBI lineage: Eukaryota > Metazoa > Chordata > Actinopteri > Salmoniformes > Salmonidae > Thymallus > Thymallus thymallus. The sequence continues at coordinate 18,335,971 of CM042399.1, forward strand.
ATAGATAATAAACTAAAGTGAAATAAACAATCAGAAATGTAAACATTACACTCACAAAAGTTTCAAAAGAATAGGGACATTTCAAATGTCATGTTATGGCTACATACAGTGTTGTAACGATGTGCAAATAGTTAAAGTATTTGTGGGGACAGGTCAAATTATTTGTGGGTCTGTGTAATCTGAGGGAAGTATGTGTCTGTAGTATTGTCCTACATTTGGCAGGAGGTTAGGAAGTGCTGCTCAGTTTCCACCTCATTTTGTGGGCAGTGTGCACATAGCCTGTCTTCTCTTGAGAGCCAGGTCTTCCTACGGCGGCCTTTCTCAATAGCAAGGCTATGCTCACTGAGTCTGTATATAGCCAAAGCTTTCCTTAATTTTGGGTCAGTTACAGTGGTCAGGTATGTACTCTATGTTTAGGGCCAAATAGCATTCCAGTTTGCTCTGTTTTTTTGTTAATTCTTTCCGATGTGTCAAGTAATTATCTTTTTGTTTTCTCATGATTTGGTTGGGTCTAATTGTGTTGCTGTCCTGGGGCTCTGTGGGGTCTGTTGGGGGTACTCCCAAGTGGCGCAGTGGAGTGTTTTATGGAAGGTTTGAGAATCGCTTCCTTTTAGGTGGTTGTAGAATTTAACAGCTCTTTCCTCAATTTTTATAATTAGCGGGTATCGTCCTAATTCTGCTCTGCATGCATTATTTGGTGTTTTACTTTGTACACAGAGGATGTTTTTGCAGAATTCTGCATGCAGCGTCTCAATTTGGTGTTAGTCCCATTTTGTGAATTATTGGTTGGTGAGCAGACCCCAGACCTCACAACCATAAAGGGCAATGGGTTCTATAACTGATTGAAGTATCTTTAGCCAGATCTTAATTGGGATGTCGAGTTTTATGTTCCTTTTGATGGCATAGAAGGCCCTTCTTGCCGTGTCTCTCAGATCGTTCTTTGTGGAATCTCTCTCTCCCTCTCTCCCTCTCTCTCTCTCTCCCGCTCTCTTTCTATCTCTATCATATAATGTATGTACAGTACTACAGTGCATTCGGAAAGTATTAAGACCCCTTGACCTTTACCACGTAAGGCCTTTCAGGTTTGCATTTATTATTCATTATTAATAGGTCATACCAGTATCTGCAACATTGTATTACTAGCAGTGGTTATGTACATACATCATTATATACAGTAGATACTGTGTAGGAATCTGCCTCCAGTAATTCACCTCAATGTGCTTCAATGTTTACTTTTCGTTTAAAGACTGGACATTGGTTGAGCTATTATTTGTTATGTGCCACTATAAAAGGAACAGGAGGATTAAGGGGATTTTATAGTCTCAGAGGGCCCAGCGACTGCTGTACCTGTTTGTACCTGCCCCAAGTTATTTTCTGCCTAAGTCTCTGCACAACATTTCCCAAGAGGGTCTGTCATCATTCCATGACATACATTCAAATAGGGAGGTGGGGGTGTTTGAAACAGTGTGCTATTCAAACAACCCCCCCCCCCTAGTGGCGATACAATTCTCCATTAACATACATCTTAGTGTAATTTAATCTCCAAGTCCAAGTCCTGCTGAGACAAGTTAGCTGATAATTTGCAAATTACACTGCACAATTAATCCACCATCAGAGACCCGGAAGGCAATTACAGGGGATTGGTCATTAACAGTACATTAGACCAGAGCCGGAGGAGAAGGTCTCTCCATTACAGCGAAAACAACTTTCTCTTCTAGCCCTGTGCAATGTGCATTTCCAATCACGTTAAATGGAGGCTGGTACAAACCCCCTAATGGGTTTCTGTGACTGGCATAATAGTTTGTGTTATCAGAGACAAAAGGGCCTAATGATTCTTGAATACATCAAGAGGACATCAGCGAAAGCACAGATCAAGGGGATGGCCACTGAGTGACCCCCGTGAAAAAGAAAGAAATCGAATCCTTGATTACAGTGGCAACTAAATGGGCGCTCTAAAAACCCTGAATGAGCGCTGTTACTCTCTCCCTGTTATAGGAAAGACATGTAAATGCACATAACAGAACTTACAACAGAGGATATAGTGGATGTTAAATGCTCTTACAAACCCTTCCCATAAAAAGACTACTGTACTGTACCTGTCAGTCTAACTTGGGGAATGCTTTATAAAGGCTTTCTACTCTGTTGTTCATTTAAGTGGGACCAAAATACCTCTTATCCTAGAATTATTTATGTTGACATTCTGTAGGATATATACAGTATGTATCATTCACTGTACTATTGATGAACTGGCAGCGGTACTATATATATATACTGTATATATATATATAAAAGTATGTGGACCCCTTCAAATTTGTGGATTTGGCTATTTCAGTCACACCCGTTGCTGACAGGTGTGAGCCGAAGAACCCTTTTAGGTTATAGGTAGCACCTTCTAAGAGTGCATAGATAAACATTGGCAGTAGAATGATCTTGATAAACATTGGCAGTAGAATGATCTTACAGAAGAGCTCATTGACTTACAACTTGCCACTGTCATAGGATGCCACCTTTCCAACAAGTCAGTTTGTCAAATTTCTCATCAATCTGTGCACAATACCCAATAATGACAAAGAGAAAACAGGTTTTTATCATTTTTTTCACATTTATAAAAAATGTGAGCTCCGTTTGGGGTCACTTAGAAGTTTCCTTGTTTTTGAAAGAAAAGCAAATTTTCTGTCCATTAAAATAACATCAAATTGATCCGAAATACAGTGTAGACATTGTTAATGTTGTAAATGACTATTGTAGCTGGAAACGGCTGATTTTTTATGGAATATCTACATAGGCGTACAGAGGCCCATTATCAGCAACCATCACTCCTGTGTTCCAATGGCACGTTATATTAGCTAATCCAAGTTTATAATTTTAAAAGGCAAATTGATCATTAGAAAACCATTTTGCAATTAACACAGCTGAAAACTGTTGTGCTGATTATAGAAGCAATAATACGATCCTTCTTTAGACTATTTGAGTATCTGGTGCATCAGCATTTGTGGGTTCGATTGCAGGCTCAATATGGCCAGAAACAAAGACCTTTCTTCTGAAACTCATCAGTCTATTCTTGTTCTGAGAAATTAAGGCTATTCCATGTGAGAAATTGCCAAGAAACTGAAGATCTCATACAATGCTGTGTACTACTCCCTTCACAGAACAGCGCGAACTGGCTCTAACCAGAATAGAAAGAGGAGTGGGAGGCCCCGGTGCACAACTGAGCAAGAGGACAAGTACATTAGAGTATCTAGTTTGAGAAACAGATGCCTCACAAGTCCTCAACTGGTACCCGCAAAACACCAGTCTCAACGTCAACAGTGAAGAGGCGACTCCAGGATGCTGGCCTTCTAGGCAGTTGCAAAGAAAGTAATGGGCCTCTCTACGCCTATGTAGATATTCCATTAAAAATCAGCCGTTTCCAGCTACAATAGTCATTTACAACATTAACAATGTCTACACTGTATTTCTGATCAATTTGATGTTATTTAATGGACAAAAAATTTGCTATTCTTTCAAAAACAAGGACATTTCTAAGTGACCCCAAACTTTTGAACGGTAGTGTATATACTTTATATATAAAGACAAACGGTAAAACTCCTAATAAAAATGGAATTAAGCAAATTAACTTTGTACCATTTCATATTACTGTTCGGGCAGAAAAAATGACATCCCTATTCCCTGTAGTTTACTGTACAATCCTGGCATCAGGTTTGGATGTAAATCTCATCTCTATAGGCTTACATACCTCTGCATCTTAAATTCCAACACGGTGTGACATGCCTGTCAGGGGTAACATGAAGCCCTGTCCTCTCCTGTTACCACCCAAGTTTAGATAATGATCACCTGTCCCCCCCCCCCCAACCCCCCCCGCCCCCCTACTCTCTCCCTCTCCTTCCCTCTCTCCCTCCCTCTCTCTCTCTCTCTCTCTCTCCTCTGAAGTGGCCACTAGATATATTAACCCCAGAGCCAGCGTAAGGGCTCAGGAATGTGCTCCAGTTTCAGCCATTGGAGAGGACTGTGACTGGCACACACGCCTAACGTGGCAGGCAGCCCTGTCTCATTATGTCTGTGTGTGCTGACGTGTCAGTGAGTATGTGCTGGGCTAGGGGATAGAGGATAGATGGGGGTGGGAGGTGAGTCCAGAGAGTGCATTGCCAGGCCCCAGGTGTGCATTTACCGCTACCTATCAATTTCAGGGTGAGAGAGGCTACAGCCAGATCAAATCATGACTCAGAGCTTCAGGAGGCATTTTTGCCAAGCTGATTGCTTGTGCGGTCACATGGTACAAGGACAGAGTGAGATGGAATGAGTCACAGGGGAGAAGCACCCACAGCAACATCCAGGTCATGTGTTTGAGGGAGAGCAAGAAGTTAGGGCATATCCCTCCCCAGGTGACAATCATATTTATAGTAATTAATTTGGTGGGTGCTTATATTTTTCCTATTTCACACATGTATAAGTGTGTATTATATGCATGTGTGAATTGAAAATGTGTTTTTTGCATTTCTCAACTCCCCCTGAGACACCATCGGAGAGTGGGGTCACGGCCAGGGTCTGCCATTATTAGCCCTTGCTCAAGAGCACATAAACATATTTTTAACCTTGCCAATTCGAGGATTCGAAATAGCAACCTTTCAGCTACTGGCCCAATGCTCTAAGCCAGGGGTATTCAACTCTTACCCTATGAGGTCCGGAGCCTGATGGTTTTCTGTTCTAACTGATACTTAATGGCACCCACCTGGTGCCCCAGGTCTAATCAGTCCGTAATTAGAGGGGACCAATTAAAAAAGCAGTGGAACTGGCTTCGAGGTCCAGAGTTGAATTTGAATGCTCTAAGCGCTAGGTTACCTTTTTTAATGATAAAATCTGACTAGAAGTAGTATAAAACAACCTTCAAGGAGAATGAATGACAGCGTCTGAAGCCACCTATTATGTGTGTGCCTGTATCTGCCCACCTCTTGGTGCAAGGCTGTCTGTATGTGTTGCCTGGCTTCACTTGTTATATACCCTGACGCTCTGTTTACACTGTAGGAGAAATGAGAGCTCAGTACATTACAGACAGAATCCATGTATTCCTGGTATTCAGATCAATTGTCACCGTCTCATTTAACAGATAAGAGGTTATAATCTAAAGGGGTGGGCAGAGCGAGAGAGACCTTCGGAGACAAGGCCTCTCTTGTCATTCCCTAGAAATTCTCAACATTCCTGGAAATGTGTAGAGACATGTGCAGACAAACAAAGACTTGGGTATATCTTCTCTTCTTCTCTCACGGCTTTATACCTCAAACATATTTGTATTCAAGTTTACTCATATGTAAATGTGGTTATTTCATTATTCAACCTCCTATATATTTTGCATTACAAAGAGGCACAAGGGAATAGACCGTGAAAGAATGATCTGGTTATTAAGGGTTATTGAGTTGACTGTTTGAGTCTGAGAATGTAGAGAGAGCGTTATCTACAATATACTGTAGGTAGCTGATATACAGTAAAACATGACATATAACGGAACATCAGTAGACAAGAACAGCTTAAGGACTGAACTACACAAATGTAAAATAAGAACAATAAACCAAAAAAAAGGTTTTACTGAGTTACACATATTACTGACAGTTACACATATTACTGACAGTTACCCACATCAGTACATATACATATGCCTAAGAGTTACAGTGCATTGCAAAAGTATTCAGAACCCTTGGATTTCTTTAAATGTTATTGTGTTACAAAGTGGAATTAAAATGTATTTAATTGTCATTTGTTTGTCAACAATCTACACAAAATATCCTATAATGCCAAAGTGTAAGAACAATTCTAGCATTTTTAATATATAATAAAACTATAGTCATTGCATACTGTAAGTATTCAGCTCCCTGAGTCAATGTTAGAAACACCTCTGGCATCGATTACAGCTGTGAAACGTCTTGGGTAAGTCTATAAGAGCTTTGCACACATGGATTGTGCAATATTTGAGCATTATTATATACAAAATTATTCAAGCTCTGTCAAGATTTTGGGGATCATGGCTAGACAGCAATTTTCAAGTCTTGCCATAGATTTTCAAGCAGATTTAAGTCAAACTGTAACTTGGCCACTCAGGAACATTAACTGTCTTCTTGGTGAGCAACTCCAGTGTAGATTTGACCTTGTGGTGTAGGTTATGGCAAGACTTGAAGAAATGCCCAGCTATGAAAAGCCAAGTGACATTTACTCCCAGTTCCCAGTTGTCTTGAAAGCACCATAAATCCAGAGAATGACAGACTTTGATGACAAAATTTTCCCACGAAGGACTGCTGCACCACCTTCCTGTTCAAGTGAGCACAGCATAACAAGGTGAGTTCATTATGTATTCATAAATGATGTAATATGCCATCGAGATATGTATACTGTAGCTAAGAAAGTAATACTAAGTGTATGATGTGTAGTAAGCTGTTAGTAGCCCATGTGCCTCACCCTAATAATTTGGTCTATTTTCCCCTCTTAATTTTGCCTACTGTTCTGACCTGTAGCCTATAACCTGTTTTAGAGAAATTGAATCATAGAATATTGTAAGAGCTTCATTGTCTGCTTATATGCCCCATTTATTTATCCTACGGTTCTGACTTGGTGTACAGGGAGAACACTGTAAGAACGGCCCATGTTCTGAATTTTGTTGCTGTACATTTCAAAGGTGCTGAACAAATAGTTATATTGACTACGCCCGTCCTAGCTCGCTCATTAATGTCTTAATCAAAAGTAATCTTCCCCTTATGCCATAGTTTGTACATCTCAACTGTCAGTATAAACCACATTTGTTTAAGCAAGTCAGCCATATCAGCTATGTTTTTTTTAAAGGCAGCAAATGAGGCTGAATTAACTGTTTCCATGCTAAATTTGCCACTGGTTCCAATACTTTTGGAGCTCACTGTATCACATCATACTACAGGTCACAGAGGGACCTAACATTTTTGGGGTGAGAATGATTGTGAGAAGGTCAGTTCTTGTTACTTTTAAAAAGGATATTTTACTCCAAAAATATACTCCAACAATATAATTTAGAAATGAGCCCAATAGCATAGGGGTCCATACATTACTATCTGTCAGTTGTGTTATTTAGCAATACGCATTATAATCTGATGTAGCCCACCTAATGCAGCATATTGGATATAAATAAATAGGCTGATTACCCATCTTCATGTACCCAATTGGGCTAATCATTAGCTAGATCAGAAACTCTACACATTATCTAGTTAGCAACATATTGATTACTTGAATGTCCCCCAAAAAATATGTCTGGCAGCTAAAATGAGGGAGGAAACTCCTCACTTGGTGCAAAATGTGGATTTAATATCTTTCTGAATTTTCTCTGTTTTTTGGAGAACCACCTGCAACTGGACACTATAAGGCACACTTTTCTTCCAAATCGAGAACAAAAAGAATATTGCCAAGAACAGGTTAGTTGAACAATTCCTACCAAGGCTTTACACTTGTCTAGCTAAGCAAGCTGTAACAGGTAATGGAGGATCACATATCCCGTTAGAATTCTGTAGCTAGAACAAACCCTTCTTATCTGATCTCATTCCTGCCTGCAGCATATATCCAACCACAACATAGCAACCCCTGGTCATAATGCTGTCCTGAATTGCATTTTAGTGAACCTGTTAACGACACAGTATCCGCTGGTCTGTACTAGACAGTCTACTACACGTAGCCTGCAGGAACACTCTCTCCCCCATCTGTCATGACCTCATTCTATCTCTCTTATCATAAACTGGATGACCTGCAAAAGGCACTGGGCTGTAGTTTGAATCTTGTCAATGCTGTGGAGCTGGGATTTCTGAATAGAGGCTTAAATGTCACTTTAACCATTTAGTGGTGTATTTTGATTCAAGGTGGTGTGATCTGTGTTGTTTAGGATATGATTGTGTAGGTGTAGGCCTATTTACTTTAGCCACAATTAAAGTAATGCTTTACAGTGCACTCGGAAAGTATTCAGATCATCAATCTACACAAAATACCGCATAATGACAAAGCAAAAACAGGTTTGTAGAAATCTTTGCTATTTTATTAAAATGACTAAACTGAAATATCATATTTACATAAGTATTCAGACCCTTTACTCATGACTTTGTTGAAGCACCTTTGGCAGCGATTACTGCCTTGAGTTTTCTTGGATATGAAGCTACAAGCTTGGCACACCTGTATTTGGGGAGTTTCTCCCATTCTTCTCTGCAGAACCTCTCAAGCTCTGTCAGGTTGGATGGGGAGTGTCGCTGCACAGCTATTTTCAGGTCTCTCCAGAGATGTTAGATCGGGTTCAAGTTCGGGCTCTAGTTGGGCCACTCAAGGACATTCAGAGACTTATCCCGAAGCCACTCCTGTCTTGGCTGTGTGCTTAGGGTCATTGTCCTGTTGGAAGGTGAACCTTCGCCCCAGTCTGAGGTCCTGAGCACTCTGGAGCAGGTTTTCATCAAGGATCTCTCTGTACTTTGCTCCGTTCATCTTTCCCTTGATCCTGACTAGTCTCCCAGCCCCTGTCACTGAAAAACATCCTGACAGCATGATGCTGCCACCACCATGCTTAACTCTAGGCTGTCATGTGCCTTTTACTGAGGAGTGGTTTCCGTCTGGCCACTTTACCATAAAGGTCTAATTGGTGGAGTGCTGCAGAGATGGTTGTCCTTCTGGAAGGTTCTTCCATCTCCACAGAGGAACTCTGGAGCTCTGTCAGAGTGACCATCAAAGAGTCATGGTGGTTCCAAACTTCTTCCATTTAAGAATGATGAAGGCTACTGTGTTCTTCTTCAATGCTGCTGAAATGTTTTGGTACCCTTCTCCAGTTCTGTGCCTCGACACAATATTTTCTCGGGGCTCTACGGACAATTCTTTTGACCTCATGGCTTGGTTTTTTCTCTGACATGCACTGTCAACTGTGGGACCTTATATAGACAGGTGTGTGCCTTTCCAAATCATGTCCAATCAATTCAATTTACCACAGGCGGACTCCAATCAAGTTGTAGAAACATCTCAAGGATGATCAATGGAAACAGGATGTACCTGAGCTCAATTTCGAATCTCATAGCAAATGGTATGAATACTTACGTAAATAATGTATTTCAGTTTTTTATTTTAATAAATGTGCAAACATTTCTAAAAACCTGTTTTTGCTTTGTCATTATAGGGTATTGTGTGTAGATTGCTGAGGATGAATTTTTTTGTTAATCAATTTTAGAATAAGGCTGTAACGTAACAACATTTTGAAAAAGTCATGGGGTCTGTATACTTGCACTGCATTTACTTTAACCACAATTAAAGCAATACTTGATCTAACCCTTAAATTAATCTTTACTCTGACTCAGACTTGAGCCCTAAATCTGACCAAACTCCAGCTGTAGCTACATAGGCATTGTAATAAATATAACCCCAGAACATGCCTTAGCCCAAACCTTAGCTGAAATCCCAGACCTAATCCTAGCTAAACACACAGCTGTTGGCCTGTTGCCTTTGCTGTCCAGTGACTCACACATCCATACTTAAAAACTAGGGGTTTCCTTTGAAGAAAACATGTATTATCTGTCTCAGAAGAGCTCAATATCATGGAATGAAAGAGAAAAACAATAAAGTGCTACCTCTCTTATAACTGTGGTAGAATATACAGCATGGTTATAGAACTGGGAGGCACCTGCAGCCTTCAGGAAGAGTAGAACCCTTATTTTCCATCACACTGTTTAAATCAAGGGGTCCTTGAGCATTATGTGACATTTGGTGTCACGTTGTAAATAACTGACAATATGAATGTGATTAATGCGTTTTGTCTCAGGACAGCAGATGCCACAGGCTTTCAATCATCTATTACTTCTCACAGAACCATGGAAGTCACAAAGTATTGTGGTCCATTTTTTTTTTTTGTGGAGCCATCTGATAGCCTGACAATCCATTATTCAGTTTATTCATGTGTTTTCTTGTTGGCTAATGTGCTCAGTGCTCAATAGGAAACTCACTGGGGGAGAAAATAAACAAACTTTGTGTTGTTGTTTAAAGTAATCAGTTGCAGTTCAGGTTAGAGTTATGTGCGCCTTTAATACAGAAATGTTGTAGAAGTATTAGGCCTAATTTTATCAACTGTTTCAAATGGAAAACTGGATGCAATTCACACATTAGGTTAGTGATTTGAAAGGGTATGGTTAAATTCTTTGATCATGAGTCATAGGAATTTCTCTCAGACTTAATTAAACGAGACCGTTCCTTTCTCCCTATCGCTGTGATAGTATAATTAAACTACGTGTGTTTTTACACCCTGTGTCCAGCCTCTTATACAGTAAATCATGATGAAATCAAAACATGACATGAAAAGATAAGACATGCAAGAAGCCTTTCTTTCTTGACTTAATACTAAACCAGATATTAGTTTTCTGTCAACAATGGGTTCTGTGGTTACTATATAGCGTATTTTAGCCATTGACGTTAACAGAAGCAGCACTTGACCCAGATTATTGTGTGTGTGTGTGTGTCTGTGTGTGTTCATGTGGGTACTGTGTGCTCTTTCGTGCGTGTGCATGTGTGAGCTGGAATGTGATGCGTAGAGTGCATTCGGAAAGTATTCAGACCCCTTCCCTTTTTCCACATTTTTTTACGTTACAGCCAATGTGATGCAAATGTGCCTACAGCGGGTCACACAAAAATGTTTGTTAGAAGATTAGAATACTGAGAGGGAATTTAATAATGGGAGACTGTTTAACCATTATGCTGCAAATCAAGTGTGTTATAATAAATGTAATTTCTTAAATGATGATAAGTTGTGTAAATGAGGGGAAAAACGACCTTCCTTTTATGTTTGTCTCATGGTTGAGCTGCGAAACATGCCAACATATTACCCCTTGCCTTCTTCCTAAGAAGATGAGAGAATCACCACAGGCTAACCTCTACAAAAAAAACAAGTGAGAAAGACAGAAACCACAAGGGTTCAGGCAAGTGAAGACAGACAATACCATGTTGGTTCTGAGGTGTAAACGTTTGTCAGGGCCATGTTGAGAAACTCCAGGAAATTCAATGCTGGGAATGTTAAATCATGTTTGTTCTTGTTTGTCTTTGAGAGTATTGGAAAGAAAAGGAGAGACATTCCATGGCTGAGTAATTACCGCCCTAGTGCCATCTCTTGATGTTTCAGTGCCGTTGGGTGTGAGAGGCATTTATTAGGCCTGAATGCCTCTAGACAAGCATATGGGCCACGTACATTATGTAGGCCAAAGTAAGTGGGGGTTGTCATTGTAACAGGGTTGATTTTCTTCCTAATACTAAAGGGAACAACCCATCGCAGATAAAATAATGTAAGGTGAAAATAATGAGTTTACATTATTTATTTATTTTTATCTCAGAGATGTGGATGAAATAAGTTTCATTGCACTTTCAAAGTACTTATGGAACATTGAAGTCATGCATTAAATCATATTACTGAGGTAATTCTCATACTATGACTACATTCAGCACAACTTCACTTTGAACAACACCATCTTCAATACACAGTTATTTTCCAGTAGTGAAATAAGTGAATGGAGACCCTGGAAGAGAGGCCTGGATCGTTATAATGAATCAATGTAAAAACTAACCTATTCCAATTCCAATCTCAAGACCTTGAAAACAACAAGGGTTCAAAATAAAAGACCATTCATACCAGGAACTACAACATCCAAATCCCTCATACTTACACACACACAAACACACACACACAGCTAACCAGGGAGCAAATTTGATGAAGTGCTCTGTCATGATCCCACGCAGAGCCCAGCAATGTCATCTTAGTCAAATGTCATGTTTCAGTGCAGGTGTGTGTGTGTGTGTGTGTGTGTGTGTGTGTGTGTGTGTGTGTGTGTGTGTGTGTGTGTGTGTGTGTGTGTGTGTGTGTGTGTGTGTGTGTGTGTGTGTGTGTGTGTGTGTGTGTGTGTGTGTGTGTGTGTCTCTCTCAGCCTAACCAGCAGTCATGTTTCAATACCGCTGCAATTCCTCATCCTTATTGATGACCCTCTCATTCCCAGCTCCACATTGGAGCTGTTGCAGAACCACCATCTGTTTGAGTGATACATATGCAGTATATACACACAGCAGCTATCCAGCAATCTAAGCACCATTGCTCCAGCGATGGTAGCAACAGTGCCCTCTGTTTTTACATAGAAGAAGACCATCACTTTCTATCTTTCTGCAAGAGAGATTAGAAATCACACAGCACCTCCTACTGCTAGAAAGAAATACCATTAATTCTCTCTCTCCAAGAGAGGTGTTGACCTTAGCAAGCTATTCCGATCAGTGTGAGACAACTTGTGTTTTAATGCCAGGGTCCTTGACTTACTATGACCCATAAAATATGATCTGAATAGTCAAGACAAACAGCCTACATGGAGTTGTGTAGCTTCTAAAGAAGCCTGTATTGATGTAAAAGTATAGAGCTCACAGTGAACCTCAGATTTATAAAAGGGTTGTGATACGCTGCTTTTGACGTTGTAGGCCTATACTGCATTATATTTCAAAGTATTTTACTTTGAATTCTTGTTCAAAAGATAAAAAACACAATTGAGATCTATCAGTAGCCTGCAACAGAATACAGTACATGGAATATAATATATTAGAGGTACCATGCTGTTGCCTACAGTTCTGATTTGTATGCAGATAGATCTTCCAATTCCTTGGATGCCACTGAATACAGAGGGGTGAAAGAAGTCAATGGATCAAATTCCAATGGACACCACTGACAGTCCAATATAAAACAATGTGTTGTGGACTTTTGATAAGTTGTTACAATAGTATTATACTGTATAACACTGTAAAATCAGCTACAGAGTTGCTACCTGTTTTGATAACACTTATTTTGTGTATTCCAAATTCCACAAACTGTTGACTCATTTGAATATATACTCAACAACCATTTTTCAGTCAGTCAGTGAGCACTGATGTTCCATACCTGAAGCAGAGTGTGTCTGTGTGTAATCAGTTAAATAAATGAAGCTGTCATCTTCCAATTACCCAGCTATTCCCCTGACTGAGTTTATGACCGCTCTATGTGCATTTTGGGGAAATGGAAACAACTGAGATTTTAGTTAGAGTTAACTCTATCTGCTGTTCTGTCACCAGGAAGGCCAAGAAGAAAATCAAGGACCTCAGCCACCTGAGCCACAGCCTGTTCACCCCACTACCATCTAGAAGGCAGAGACAGTACAGGTGCATCAAAGCTGGGACTGAGAGATGGAAAAAAAGCTTCTATCTCCAAGCCATCAGACTGTTAAATAGTCACCACTATAGCCGGCATAGTCACCACTTTAGCTGGCCTCCGCCCAGTACCCTGCCCTGAACTTATCACTGTTACCAGACCTCTACCACCCGGTACTCTACCCTGCATCCTAGAGACTGACTAACACTGGTTACTTTAATCATATTTACATACTGTTTTACCCACTTTGTATACTGAACAAAAATATAAACGCAGAAATGTTCCATAAGCACAAAATGTGTATTTCTATCAAATGTTGTGCAAAAATGTGTGTACATCCCTGTTAGTGAGCATTTCTCCTTTGCCAATATAATCTATACACCTGACAGGTAAGGCATACAGTGGGGAGAACAAGTATTTGATACACTGCCGATTTTGCAGGTTTTCCTACTTACAAAGCATGTTGCTGTCTGTAATTTTTATCATAGGTACACTTCAACTGTGATAGACAGAATCTAAAACAAAAATCCAGAAAATCACATTGTATGATTTTTAAATAATTAATTTGCATTTTATTGCATGACATAAGTATTTGATCACCTACCAACCAGTAAGAATTCCGGCTCTCACAGACCTGTTAGTTTTTCTTTAAGAAGCCCTCCTGTTCTCCACTCATTACCTGTGTTAACTTCACCTGTTTGAACTTGTTACCTGTATAAAAGACACCTGTCCACACACTCAATCAAACAGACTCCAACCTCTCCACAATGGCCAAGACCAGAGAGCTGTGTAAGGGCATCAGGGATAAAATTGTAGACCTGCACAAGGCTGGGATGGGCTACAGGACAATAGGCAAGCAGCTTGGTGAGAAGGCAACAACTGTTGGCGCAATTATTAGAAAATGGAAGAAGTTCAAGATGACGGTCAATCTCCCTCGGTCTGGGGCACCATGCAAGATCTCACCTTGTGGGGCATCAATGATCATGAGGAAGGTGAGGGATCAGCCCAGAACTACACGGCAGGACCTGGTCAATGACCTGAAGAGAGCTGGGACCACAGTCTCAAAGAAAACCATTAATAACACACTACGCCGTCATGGATTAAAATCCTGCAGCGCATGCAAGGTCCCCCTGCTCAAGCCAGCGCATGTCCAGGCCCGTCTGAAGTTTGCCAATGACCATCTGGATGATCCAGAGGAGGAATGGGAGAAGGTCATGTGGTCTGATGAGACAAAAATAGAGCTTTTTGGTCTAAACTCCACTCGTCGTGTTTGGAGGAAGAAGGATGAGTAAAACCCCAAGAACACCATCCCAACCGTGAAGCATGGAGGTGGAAACATCATTCTTTGGGGATGCTTTTCTGCAAAGGGGACAGGACGACTGCACCGTATTGAGGGGAGGATGGATGGGGCCATGTATCGCGAGATCTTGGCCAACAACCTCCTTCCCTCAGTAAGAGCATTGAAGATGGGTCGTGGCTGGGTCTTCCAGCATGACAACGACCCGAAACACACAGCCAGGGCAACTAAGGAGTGGCTCCGTAAGAAGCATCTCAAGGTCCTGGAGTGGCCTAGCCAGTCTCCAGACCTGAACCCAATAGAAAATCTTTGGAGGGAGCTGAAAGTCTGTATTGCCCATCGACAGCCCCGAAACCTGAAGGATCTGGAGAAGGTCTGTATGGAGGAGTGGGCCAAAATCCCTGCTGCAGTGTGTGCAAACCTGGTCAAGAACTACAGGAAACGTATGATCTCTGTAATTGCAAACAAAGGTTTCTGTACCAAATATTAAGTTCTGCTTTTCTGATGTATCAAATACTTATGTCATGCAATAAAATGCAAATTAATTACTTAAAAATCATACAATGTGATTTTCTGAAAATTACAGACTTCTACATGCTTTGTAAGTGGGAAAACCTGCAAAATCGGCAGTGTATCAAATACTTGTTCTCCCCACTGTATATACTGTATTTTAGTCATGGGTAATCATATATACAGTGCCTTCAGAAAGTATTCAGACCCCTTGACTTTTTCCACATTTAGTTACGTTACAGCCTTTGAAATAAAATGTATTAAATAATGACAAAGCGAAAACAGGTTTATAGAAATTTTTGCAAATTTATTACAAATAAAAAACAGAAATACCTTATTTACATAAGTATTCAGCCCCTTTGATATGACACTCAAAATTGAGCTCAGGTGCATCCTGTTTCCATTGATCATCCTTGAGATGTTTCTACAACTTGATTGGAGTCCACCTGTGGTAAATTCAATTGATTGGGTATGATTTGGAAAGGCACACACCTGTCTATATAAGGTCCCACAGTTGACAGTGCATGTCAGTGCAAAAACCAAGCCATGAGGTTGAAGGAATTGTCTGTAGAGCTCCGAGACAGGATTGTGTCGAGGCACAGATCTGGAGGTCCCCAAGAACACAGTGGCCTCCATCATTCTTAAATGTAAGAAGTTTGGAACCACCAATACTCTTCCTAGAGCTGGCTACCCGGCCAAACTGAGCAATTGCGGGAGAAGGGCCTTGGTCAGGGAAGTGACCAAGAACCTGATGGTCACTCTGACAGAGCTCTACAGTTCCTCTGCAGCACTCCACCAATCAGGCCTTTATGGTAGTGGCCAGACGGAAGCCACTCCTCAGTAAAAGGCACATGACAGCCTGCTTGGAGTTTGCCAAAAGGCACCTAAAGACTCTCAGACTGACAAGCGTCACGTCTGGAGAAAACCTGGCACCATCCCTACGGTGAATCATTGTGGTGACAGCATCATGCTGTTGGGATGTGTTTCAGCGGCAGGGACTGGGAGACTATTCAGGATCGAGGGAAAGATGAACGGAGCATAGTACAGAGAGATTGTTGATGAAAACCTGCTCCAGAGCACTCAGGACCTCAGACTGGGGTGACGATCCCTTGCAGCAGGACAACAACCCTAAGGATAAAGCCAAGACAATGCAGGAGTGGCTTCGGGGCAAGTCTCTAAATGTCCTTGGGTGGCCCATCCAGAGCCAAGACTTGAACCCTATTGAACATCTCTGCGGAGACCTGAAGATAGCTGTGCAGCGACGCTCCCCAACCAACCTGACAGAGCTTGAGAGGAACTTTTTTATTTCACCTTTATTTAACCAGGTAGGTCAGTTGAGAACAAGTTCTCATTTGCAACTGCGACCTGGCCAAGACAAAGCAAAGCAGTGCGACAAAAAAAACAACAACACAGAGTTACACATTAAACAAACAGTCAAAAACACAATAGAAAATCTATTAACAGAGTGCAAAATGTAGTGCAAAAATGCAGTAAGGTTGGGAGGTAGGACAATAAATAGACTATAGAGTAGAAATAAATTACAGAAATTATCATCATTAACACAGGAATGAAGGATGTGCAAATTATGATGTGCAAATAGAGATACTGGAGTGCAAGATTAGTGAAAACAAACAAAAATAAATATGGGGATGAGGTAGTAGGGTGGGCTATTTACAGAAGGGCTATATACAGGTGCAGTGATCGATAAGCAGCTTTGACAGCTGATGCTTAAAGTTATTGAGGGAGATAGGAACCTCTAGCTTCAATGAATACAGGTGTGCCAAGCTTGTAGCGTCATACCCAACAAGATTTGAGGCTGTAATCTCTGCCAAAGGTGCTTCAACAAAGTACTGAGTAAAGGGTCTGAATACTTATGTTAATGTGATATTCACGTGTTTTATTTTTATACATTTGCAAAAGATGCAAAAAAAATTGTTTTGCTTTGTCATTTTGGGGTATTGTGTGTAGATTGCTGATGGAAAAAACTATTTAATCAATTTTAGGATAAGGCTGTAATGTAACAAAATGTGGAAAAAGTCAAGGGATCTGAATACTTTCCCAATGCACTGTATATACAGTACCAGTCAAAAGTTTGCACACACCTACTCATTCATGTGTTTTTCTTTATTTCTGCTATTTTCTACATTGTAGAATAATAGTGAAGACATCAAAACTATGAAATAACACATATGGAATAATGTAGTAACCAAAAAAGTGTTAGATTCAGTAAGAGCATTGAAGATGGGTCGTGGCTGGGTCTTCCAGCATGACAACGACCCGAAATAGTAACCAAAAAAGTGTTAGATTCTTCAAAGTAGCCACCCTTTGCCTTGATGACAGCTTTGCACACTCTTGGCATTCTCTCACTCAGCTTCACCTGAAATGCTTTTCCAACAGTGTTGAAGTATTTCCCATATACAGTATGCTTGATGGTTTTTGTGACTGCACTTGAAGAAACATTCAAGTTCTTGACATTCATGTCTTAAAGTAATGATGGACTGTCGTTTCTCTTTGCTTATTTGAGCGGTTCTTGCCATAATACAGACTTTTACCGAATAGGGCTATCTTTTTTATGTCACAACACAACTGATTGGCTCTAACGCATTAAGAAGGAAATAAATTATACAAATTAATATTTTAACAAGGCACACCTGTTCATTGAAATGCATTCCAGGTGACTACCTCATGAAGCTGGTTGAGAGAATGCCAAGAGTGTGCAAAGCTGTAATCAAGGCAAAGGGTGGCTACTTTGAAGAATCTCAAATATAAAATATATTTTGATTTGTTTAACACTTTTTTGGTTAGTACATGATTCCATATGTGTTATTTCATAGTTTTGATGTCCTCACTATTATTCTACAATGTAGAAAATTGTCAAAATAAAAAGAAAAACCCTTGAATGAGTAGGTGTGTCCAAACTTTTTGACTGGTACTATATATATATATATATATATATATATATATATATATATATATATATATATACACTACCATTCAAAGGTTTGGGGTCAATTGAAATGTTCTTGTTTTTTAAAGAAAAGCACATTTTTTGTCCATTAAAATAACATCAAATTGATCAGAAATACAGTGTAGACATTGTTAATGTTGTAAATTACTATTATAGCTGGAAACGGCAGATGTTTAATGGAATATCCACATAGGCGTACAGAGGCCCATTATCAGCAACCATCCCTCTTGTGTTCCAATGGCACGTTGTGTTAGCTAATCCAAGTTTATCATTTTAAAAGGCTAATTGATCATTAGAAAACCCTTTTGCAATTATGTTAGCACAGCTTAAAACTGTTGTGCTGATTATAGAAGCAATAAAACTGCCCTTCTTTAGACTAGTTGAGTATCTGGAGCATCAGCATTTGTGATAGATAGATAGATAGATAGATAGATAGATAGATAGATAGATAGATAGATAGATATATAGATAGATAGATAGATAGATAGATAGATAGATAGATAGATAGATAGATAGATAGATAGATAGATAGGTACTTTATTGATTGATTGACATTTCTTAAAAACTGGGTTCGATTGCAGGCTTAAAATGGCCAAAAACAAAAAAACATTATTCTGAAACTCGTCAGTCTATTCTTGTTCTGAGAAATGAAGGCTATTCCATGCGAGAAATTGCCAAGAAACGGAAGATCTCGTACAACGCTGTGTACTACTCCCTTCACAGAACAGCGCAAACTGGCTCTAACCAGAATAGAAAGAGGAGTGGGAGGCCTCGGTGCACAACTGAGCAAGAGGACAAGTACATTAGAGTTCCTCAACTGGCTGCTTGCTTTTCTTTCAACAACAAGGACATTTCTAAGTGACCCCAAACTTTTGAACTGTAGTGTAAATGTACTTATTGCGGACTCTGACATTGCTCTCTCTGATATTTCTTAATTTCTTTATTTTATTTTAGGGATTTGTGCATATTGTTTCGTATTGCTAATGTTACTTGCTAGGTATGTTGCACTGTTGGAGCAAGAAACTTAAGCATTTAGCTGGACCTGCAATCGATAACATTTGCAAAAAATGTGTATATGACCAATAAAATTGTGTTCGATTTGAAATCACATTTGACAGAGTTAAACATCATTAAACAACATAATTAAAGTCAATATCATATAGTAACTATCTCACTTAATCTATAGCAAATTAAGAATGTTTTAGTATTAGCAGTGGAAAAAGTTACAGTGCAATTTGCGTAGACATACAAAAATAAAAAATAAACAATAGCTGAGATATTCACTAGATGGCAGTACATGAGAGCAAGTAGTAGGATAGCACACGTAATTCTGTACCGCACACAACAACCCTTTTTGCTATTTCTAACTTCGCCAACGCTCTTTTAAATGAACAGAATATTAGCCATCAAGTAAGTATTGTGAACTGATGGACGGTGGTCCAATTTCCACGGCCTGAACATACCGTATGAATCATTACTTCCCAGGAGCTATATGAAGCTATTCAACGGCGACAAGTATTGGCATTTATGACCAAACACATTTGAAAAGTCATCCTATTCAACATGCGAGACAAATAGGGTCCCATCAATCGAAATGCCCGATTGGTCATGGGACTCAGCGGGAAGCGTGAGATGTCGCCGAATTTATGCAGGGGTCCCGTGGGATAGCCATCACACTGGCCTGGGGGACAGATCACCAGCCGAGGCAGGAGGGGTTAGGTAGTTGGGCAGAGTCTTTCACCCAGAGTGCACTATAGGGTACACACTGAAACATTCACCTTGGTAAGCATAGCGGTCCGAAAGGGAAGTCTGTCATTCGTTTTGAGCAGCGCATGTATCAAGCTCCATCGAGCATTCCCCGTCTCCACGTACAGGCGCCTTGTACTCAGTCCCGTTTTATTCTTTCAGCGTGATACAGGGAGGAGAATTTGTATCAGCACACCGTGGAATCTAATGTGGATGCAAAACCCGTTTTTTAAAGATTCATGTGGATACTTTAGAGGAAATCATCGTGACTACCCTGCGTGTAAACAGGTAAGATACGTTTTTTTGTGTTATTGATTCAAGCGGTCACTTGTTATTTTGAATTTTTCTGGTGAATGCGCAGTGATAACTTCCTGTAATGTATTCCTGTGTCTTCCTATTCTCAAATCCTCAACTATTCCAATTAGTGATAGAAAACTCCCTTGAGGTGTAGATTGAACCATTTATGTAGCGTATCCCTATTATCACCAAATATTAAATATGAATGTACATTGTTTACGACTAAATGACAGCACACCTTTCTTTGTCTGACTATCATGATATTTTTTCCGACATTGATTATCCTTTAAATTCAAAGAAACCTGAAATGGTTGTTGCTGTATAAAGAAACTGCTTTTGGGCTGAAATCTGGTGCAATCCCGACAGATGCGTTCAATGAACAACAGTAGGCTAGTTTACTGGGATTGAGGAGACAATTGGCCCCTTGTTAACGCACGTCTTTATGATAATGAAAGATGACCCAGCTGCCTAGGCAAGTTCTATCTGCACAAAGATCCCACTCAAGACAACAAGGATGGCGGTGTGTGCGCGTGCTCGGTGTGTGTGTGTGTGTGGGGGGCGCCAAGAAAAACGACTTCAGATTCCACTATCATCATTTGATTTTGGCACATATGTATTTATACTCTGAACAAAAATATAAACGCAACATGTAAAGTGTTGGTCCCATGTTTCATGAGCTGAAATAAAAATAAAATATCCCAGAAATGTTCCATATGCACAAAAAGCTTATTTCTTTCAAATGTTTACATCCCTGTTAGTGGGCATTATCCTTTGCCAAGATAATCCATCCACTTGACAGGTAAGGCATATCAAGAAGCTGATTAAACAGCATAATCATTATACAGGTGCACCTTGTGCCCGGGGGCAATAAAAGGCAGCTCTAAAATGTGCAGTTTTGTCACACAACACAATGCCACAGATGTATCAAGTTTTGAGTGAGCGTGCTATTGTCATGCTGACTGCAGGAATGTCCACCAGAGCTGTTGCCAGATAATTTAATGTAAATATTTCTACCATAAGCTGCCTCCAACGTCATTTTAGAGAATTTGGCAGTCATTACAATCGGCCTCACAACCGCAGACCACGTGTAGCCAGCCCAGGATCTCCACATCTGCCTCCTTCACCTGCAGGATCGTCTGAGACCAGCCACCCGGACAGCTGATGAAACTGAGGAGTATTTCTCTCTGTAATAAAGCCCTTTTGTGTGGAAAAACGAATTCTGATTGGCTGGGCCTGGCTCCCCAGTGGGTGAAATCCATAGATTAGGGCCTAATGAATTCATTTCAATTGACTGATTTCCTTATATGAACAGCAACTCAGTAAAATAGTTGAAATTGTTGCATGTTGCGTTTGTATCTTTGTTCAGTATATCTTTTTTTCTCTAATGCTTCCATTGGTCACACAGCTTGACGTTAAGTGAAGAGATTGTTTTTTGTATAGCCTAACTAGATACATATAGGGGTAGTTGTGTACAGAACAAGCTTCCAAAAATACTTATAATTTGACTCATGCAATTGTTTTATACCAAGTATTCAAGTATTTATTTTAATCTGCAATTCTGATTCTCTGAAACACACAGGACTTTATTGTTACATTGTGTGTGTGTGTGTGTGTGTGTGTGTGTGTGTGTGTGTGTGTGTGTGTGTGTGTGTGTGTGTGTGTGTGTGTGTTTGTGTGTGTCAACCATCGTTTGTTTCATTGCACTGTAGGCTCACTGTTTCTCAACCTCCTTTCAAACATGTAATCACATGTTCAATTGACTAAGTACAACGCACAATATTACACATTCACTTTTTCACCACACCTAATCAGTGTGTCATCAAAGAAATACCTTTCATATGAAGTAATTGTCTTTCACAATGCAATGCTCACAATACTTTTGATATACTTCTCATCTGATTTGCATAAATACATTTGACCAACACTTAATCCAACTGATTTTAATGCTTAATCACTGAACCGTTTGGTAAACCTATAGGTTTTCATTTCAGCAATATACAGTATATGGATTTTGAGAACTACAGAAATAAAATGTGTGTTTGTACGAACATATAAATTACGTGTAACCACACATGATGAATACTCGTTATTGCTAATTGATTTCACATAGTGGTAACCACAATTGGTCACTATAAGTGGGGGTGTAAACACTGGCAATTTCTTTCAACATGGAGCAGGATAGACAGCAAGGAATAGGAAGAGCTTGTGGACAAGGGATCCGTCAGAGAGGTGGGCATGGGCACCAACAGAGAGGTGGGCATGGGGCCCGTCAAAGGGTTGGTCATCAGAGAGAGGGAGGCAGAACTGTTGTCTCTAATGAAGTCCGGGCCATCATCGTTGATCATGTGGTGAACCGAGGCCTTACTATGGCAGAGGCTGCCAGATTAGTTGATCCAAATCTAAAAAGATCAAGTGTCAATTATATCATCCAAACTTTTCGCCAAGAAAACTGGTAAGTGTGGAGGATGTATACTATTACATTTACAGTAAATTGTAATGCATGTAAATTCATCAGACATGTTACAGTATTCGTACAGTATGATCTATTGACAGTATACTCTGTTCTATGCTTAGAATTGACAGAAAACCCCATAGTGGTGGCCGTGGCCGTGTGCTGACCGACCAGCAAGAGTGGGCAGTGGTGGAAATGGTGAGGGCCAGAAATGATATACGGCTGTCAGAAATAAAGCAGGCAATTGAGGAGAACAATGACACCTTTGCCAATGTGGCATCCATCAGCCTACCAACAGTAGGCCGCCTTTTAAAGAGGCACCAGGTATCAATGAAATACATTTACCTGGTGCCTTTTGAGAGAAATAATGACCGGGTGAAACAACTAAGGGCTGAGTATGTTCAGATACAGCACTATATATTGCGCACTAAGGACTGTATTTTAAGGGAATTACTATTATTACCCCAATGATATCATACACACATTTAGCTATTAAAGTATCTCTTCCTGTCATTTACCTGTACAGTTTGTGTAAACATGCAAGTATTCACTTATCTGTAAATATAACTGTATACCTAACTGTACAGCTAATTTAACCATGCAAAATTTTCACTTACCTGTTCATTTACCCAGTCTGTCTATTAAGTAAACTATTATTACCCTCGCTCATATCATACGCATTAGCTACTGAAGTATTTCTCTGCCATCAACCTGTATAGTATAGTTAACCATCCAACATCCACCAATGTATAGTGTACATATTCAGCCAACCACTCATACTATGCAATGTCCTTTTATAGCTTTTTTTTTTTTTTTTTTTTTTTGCACTCCAGATATCCTGTATTTCTATACTTTTTCCATACTGCCGCTCTATGTATCATGTACCGTGTATCTGTCTTTTGTGTACTTTCGTTGTGGCATTTTGCACCTGCCCTGTGTTTTTGTTGTAGCTGCTTGATAATGAAATTTCCCCCCCGGGGGATCAATAAAGTACCTATCTATCTATCTATCTATCTACTGTTACTGTTTGATGCATCGCCTACTTCATATGTATATTGGAACAACACTGTAAAAAGAACTAACCAAAATATATTTTTTAGAGGGTTATGGTGCTTGACGCTGATGTGAACCATCACAAGTACATTTTTGTTGATGAAGGGGGCTTTAACCTGGCCAAAACTCGTCGCCGTGGACGGAACATCATCGGCCAACGAGCCACTGTCCAAGTGCCTGGACAACGTGGAGGAAACATCTCCATGTGCGCAGCTATCTCTGAAGATGGTGTCGTAGGACGTAGGCCATTACTTGGCTCCTATAATGCTGCACATCTTATTGAGTTTCTCAATGACATTGAGCCGACCTGTCAAGGTGAAGGGGTCACCTATGTAATTGTGTGGGACAATGTCAGGTTCCACCATGCAGTGGTGGTTCAAGCATGGTTTCAGGCCCATCCCCGATTCATGACCCTCTACCTGCCTCCATACTCTCCTTCCTCAACCCTATTGAGGAATTTCTTTCAGCATGGAGGTGGAAGGTCTATGATCGCCAACCCCTTGAGCGTGCCACCCTCCTTCAGGCCATGGATGATGCATGTGATGACATCAGTGTAGACCAATGTCAAGCATGGATTCGTCACACCAAAAGGTTTTTTCCAAGGTGCATGAACAATGATGACATTCATTGTGATGTGGACGAGAATCTATGGCCAAATGCTCAAGACAGGCTTGATCCAAATTAATGTAATTTGTGCACTAAATGTTATGTTTTGTTCTCATTTAGTTACATTTCATTATAGAAAGTATACCTATGTTACAATTATATCTGAAAAATAAAAACTAATTTGCCCAAATGATTGTAGAGGATGTCTTCATTGATCCTTCACTTGATTACACAGGATGGATATTTTGGAAATTATAGATTATGTAAATGTTGGGTAATGTAAGTGTATTGCCTAATGTGAAAACTGTGTAATCTGTCTTTTATAGTACTGTACATATTAATTTCAGCACTTCTAAGGCCGATTTGAAACATGTATCTTGCATTGTTTGCTGTTGGATGAACTGATTGTTAAAAGTACTAAACTGAAAGAAGATCATACTGTTGTATTTCGGTGATTAAACCAAATGTTCTCATTACATATTACAACAATCTTGTGTTTGAAACAATGATTATGTGGACTGAAAACATGTGCAACTGACTGAAAGCATTACATCAGGTTTTGAAAGAATGACTAGCTGCGTTACAAGTGTGATCAGTTTGGATTTTTGTACTAAGAGTTTTGAAAATGTACACATTACTTGTGAAAATAGTACCAAATCGAATAAAAAAAACTGTAATGTTAAATTGAAAATGTGTGTCACTGAACCAGCAATGATAGGTGCAGCACACTTAAGTAAGTACGGGTCTAAATTGTCAGCACCTAAGGATTTCTTAGTATCAATGGCACACAGGGCAGCTAGGACCTCTGCTTCAGTGAGTTTCTGGAAACTAAAAACAGGATTATAATTTTCCAGGGTAACGGCTGAAAAGCAAGATGAAAAAAATCAACTTACTGGCCAGGGCCACAATGGCCACTTTTCCTTTCAAATAAAAAACCAGCAGAGATTAAATGCTTATGAAAAGCATCACAGATATCATTTTTTTCACTTAGAATACAGGAGTCTGAGGTTATTTGCTTAGGACGAGAAACAGAGGAATTCCACCGTTTCAGTGAATTAACGGTTTTCCAGAATTTTGCAAGATCTCCGGCAGAATCTGTCATAGCACTAAGGAAGCAGTTAGATTTTGCCTTTTTGACAACTGCAGTACATTTATTTCTCAATTGCCTAAAAAACAGCCAATCAGCTGGAGTACCTGTTTTCCTTGCCAAGGCCCAGGCTTGAATCTTTTGCAGGAAAATATTTGATCATTCAGGAGAGAAACAATAATTAGTTAGATTTCTTACTCTGTAATTCTTAAGCGTGGCATGTTTATCAGACATAGAGGTAAAAATAGAAGAGAAAAAGCAAGGGCTAAAAACGGGTCCAGAATGCAGGAAGTGAATAAAAGCTCTGAGTGATATAAATCAATGATAAAAGCTTGCTGAGAGAAATGTTTATAATTTCTCTTAGAGATTATACGGGGATCAGAGTGTTTCGGCCTGGTATCTCTAATATAAGCAATAGGAGAGTGGTCACTGATATAATTTGCAAAAACCCCACTGGCTGTGTATTTATGGGGGGTATTTGTTAGAATAATGTCTAGTAGAGTAGATTTCAGCTGAGTTAGATTTAGCTCAATACAAATGTCTTTTAATTTATCAGATACTGCTGAGAGCCAATCCAGGTTAAAATCTCCCAAAATCAGTCATTCAGAGTTTGCATAATTAGACAGTATATCAGAGAGTTTGCATAGAGTACAAGGAGGACCTGAGGTGGGGGCGATATACCCCAGCTAGAGTTAAATGAGTGTTATTACCAAGTACCACATTTAAAACTAGACATTCATATTGCTTTGGGACAGAGGTTGATATGGACACAAAAACATTTAAGCAGCATTTTACAAAAATCGCGATACCACCACCTCTACCAACTGTATCAGCTCTATAATTATTGTACCCTATCAACTGAACATCTGAAACAGGCACAGAATCACACAGCCACGATTCAGATACAATCAGTACGTCAACATTTGATTTTAAGACCAGAATTTCAATAAAGTCCAACTTTTGGATCAGGCTTCTAGCGTTCAAATCAATTATTCCAATGCCATTGCTACGGGAGTTCATATAAGATGGAGCATCCAAGGTAGCACCTGAAGCTGCACTGGATGAGCAATAAACCGTTGTCGATCTATTGACAGGGCTACATTTTATGGGGACAGGATTACTACTAATAATATCTCTCCGCATGTGAGTAGTATTCGCAATACGGTGATTGGACAATAATCTAGGAATTGAATAAAGGTTATTAACTGTAGTTTGTTCCGTTTTTGCAATTGATGGACTAAATAATGAAACTGGGAGAGAAGCATTGAACATAGACTGATACGGGAGTTTAAAATCCTAAAAGTCAACCACCAAAGATATACAACATCAGGTATCAAAGGCTCTACATGAGGCAAGAGTAAGAGACATGTTGGTGGAGAGGATGCTGGAGCAATACCTGTTAAGATGTAGATTGTCCCTAATTGCTCCAGGGTTGCTACTACTGGTACTACTACTACTGCTACTACCGCTACTACTGCTACTACTACTACTACTACTACTACTACTACTGCTACTACCGCTACTACCTCTACTACTACTACTGCTACTACTACTACTACTACTACTACTACTACTACTACTACTACTACTACTACTACTACTACTACTGTTGCTTATACTACTGCTACTACTACTACTACTACTACTACTACTGTTGCTTATACTACTACTACTAATACTGCTACTACCACTACTACTACTACTACTACTACTACTACTACTACTACTACTACTACTACTGCTACTGCTACTGCTACTACTACTACTACTACTACTACTACTACTGGGGGTGGCAGTTAGAGCGTTGGGCCAGTAACTGAAAGGTTGCTAGTTCAAATCCCAGAGCCAACAAGGTGGACAAATCTGTCGATGTGCTCTTGAGCAAGGCACTTAACCCTAATTGCTCCAGGGTTGCCGTTGATAATGACTGACCCTGACCTTGGCCACACTCTCCGAGGATGTATCAGAGGGAGTTGGTATATACAAAAAACACATTTCCAATTCACATGCGTATAGTACAGACTACATTTGTGAAATAGGACAAATACAAGCACCAACAAAAGTATTACTACTTCTACTACCGTGTAGACTCCCCTAAATATGGATATTTTTTGTGTGCGCAAGCCGTTGTTTGTAACAAATACACTTTGTAAACATTGTGAAGTTAAGTTGAATTGAATTCCAACTTAATGATTGAATTCCAATCCCACACAGATGATTTATGTTTTAAATCAGTCAGCAGACACTATTATGCAGAGGGACTTACAAGCAGTGCATTGGGCCCATAGTGAGGGGGCTGAACTGCTACAATACACTTCACAGCACTTCAAAAGTAAGTGATGAGGATGTAGTAGTGTGTATAAATGAAGGGCATGAGTCTTAAGGCAGTAATCCGCTTTGCTCTGTGGAGACAGTCTATAAGGCAGTGAAGGTTTCTCTTTCAACCAGCCGTCTGCAACAGCATGTGTTTTTGCACCCCCCCCCCCCCGCACCCTCAGCTGCTGAGTGCCTGAAATATTTAACAAGAACTGCACTATTTTTGGATTTGTGCTCCGTTTGTTTTTAAGCTTATGTAATAATAACCTGCTGTGTTTCATCCTACCACAAATGGTGGTGTTTGGTGTATGTATGCCATTCTCAGGCAAACACCCGCTTGGCAAACTGAGGCAAAGTGTGTTTTACCAATGAGGGGTGTAATGCCATTGTCAATATGATGCAAGGTTACTTTGAATGACGGCAGAGGTTGGGAATGTACAGTATGTGGCGCCGAATGCCATTCTATTCTATTTAATGTGAAGGTATTTTAGTATTGTTTGTTCTTTTATGAAGTAAATTCATCTCTCGCTGGCTGTTTTGGGCCTCTCTGGGCAAATTGTTGTATTAGATTTCAGAACAACATATACACTGAAAGCACTGAAAGCTATCTCTTAAATTAAATAAAAGTTCTGAAGCATATGTTCTAGGTCTACTGTGCTAGAAAGGTCCGTCCACACTGAAAGTCCATCTAATGGTCTGTTAATCTATTCATACTTCACAGTTCAAGCTTCTCATATTCTTGGCTTTTTTTTCTGCCTCTTTGTCTCTGTGTCTCCTCCCTCTGTCTTTGTGTGTGTATGTCCTCTCCTCTCCTCTCCTCTCCTCTCCTCTCCTCTCCTCTCCTCTCCTCTCCTCTCCTCTCCTCTCCTCTTCTTTCACTGACTGCTATCCAGTGAGGTGTCAGATTCTCTGACTCATGCTCTGGATTGGAGGATGGGAGGAAAGAGGGAGGAAGTAGGGAGGAAGGGATGAAAGAGCAGATGAAGAGGGGGAAAGTCATTTTGCAGATAGAGAGAATGACCTTCATCCAGTGGGATAAAAGCTTGAGTTAATACCCTGCAAGTGTATTCTGTACGATGCCAAAAAGTATTCAGAAAGATGTATGGTGCAAACGCAAGCCCTCTAATAGAAGATGTGCCATTGGAAGTGAAGACAAGGAAAATGACTCAAAGAAATACTAGCGCTGTACTACTGATTAATAGATAGGGCCCCGTTTTCTCAAAACATAATCTGGCTATAGTCAGTTATTTTTCTAAACCAGTTAAGTATTACCCTATTTTTTAAGCTGATCTGAACCATGCTAGATGACTACAGTATAGACATCATCTGCACTTGCACTGCTGTCCCCACTACAACCAAAGCCAGCGTAATTACAGCCTCTGGCACTG
Source organism: Thymallus thymallus (assembly GCA_023634145.1). Taxonomy (NCBI): domain Eukaryota; kingdom Metazoa; phylum Chordata; class Actinopteri; order Salmoniformes; family Salmonidae; genus Thymallus; species Thymallus thymallus. The sequence goes on from CM042399.1 coordinate 18,364,859, forward strand.
TGTTGCTGTGTGTCTGGAACAAGCAGCCACTCAGAGCTAAGGGCTGACAACACAGAAACATGGCCTCTCTAATGATCATTAGCTATCTGGATGTTTGCCTTCTGTTGTTCTCTTCTCTCATGCTTTAATGAGAGGAATTATGGTTTCCTTAATATTGACATTGGACACGCCATGAAAGCAAATACCTTACGAGTGGTGTCATCACGTGATCACCGGAGACGGTTGATATTGTGAATGTCAACCAGACAGTTAATTTCACTCCCCTGTTTTTCTTGGTTTCACTGACCCTTGTTGTACATTGCTAGCAAATTAGGAATCCCTTTCACGTGTATGAACTAGCATGGATCGAGGACTGACCGGACTGCACCAGATTGACAACCAGAGACAACTGGCGTTTTATGTAATGACATAGTGTCATATTTATGGCATCAGTTGTCAACCCAACTCACTAATAATACTAATCAAGCTCAAACACACCCTTCTAATGATAGTGTCAAAGGGGTGTCACTCTCTCCTCCCCAACGTCCTCTCGTCTGATATGTGTTTCAAAGGAGGGGAGATGGATTGATATCTTTACCAGTTGCCATGACACAATGCATCCCTTCCCATCACTAATTCCCTTAGAAAAAAGGGTTTCAAAAGGGTTCTGCGGCTGTCCCCATAGGAGAACCATTTTTGGATCCAGGTAGAACTCTTTTTAGAACTATTCTGTGGAAAGGGTTGTACATGGAACCCAAAAGGGTTCTACCTTGAAGCAAAGGGGTTCTACCTGGAACCAAAGGGGGTTCTTCATAGGGTTCTCCTACGGGGGCAGCAAAGACCCCTTTTTGGTTCTAGATAGCACCTTTCAATCAATCCCATATGCTCTCTTGGCTCTGTTACAGGAAAACATGTTCACTGACTTCACTTGCCTGAGAATGAACTCAGACTACATGTTAAATATACTGCTTCAGTAGGAGCACACCGTGCGCTAAGGCTCATATGGCTAAGGTGGACAGCCAGCAATGCACCAGGGCTCCTCTCTGCGGCAGTAAACTGGCTTAAGTAGCAGGAGACAGTCAGGGGTCTTGTAACCCTCTCTAGGGGGTTGGGCTGGGCAGGCAGACACGGTTCCAGATTAATGCTGGATCTGATACAGAGTAAAGGTTGGAAGAAGGAAGTCCACCCTGTGCCAAGGCTTGACCCCTCCCATTAGAAGTGACAGAGAGGCTGAGAGATAAAACACTGGTCTTTAATTTCAAGCCTCTTGTTTCTTTGCAGCCTTGTCTCTCTCTCTCTCTCTCTCTCTCTCTTGGTTTTAAGAAATATCCCAATGCCCCAGGGCAGTGATTGGGGACATTGCCCTGTGTAGGTTGCCGTCTTTCGGATGAGATGTTAAACGGGTGTCCTGACTCTGTGGTCACTAAAGATCCCATGGCACTTATTGTAAGAGTAGGGGTGTTAACCCCGGTGTCCTGGCTAAATGCCCAATCTGACCTTCACACCATCATGGCCACCTACCTAATCATCCTCCGCTTCCAATTGGTTCATTCATCTCCCCTGTAACTATTCCCCAGGTCGTTGCTGTAAATGAGAATGTGTTCTCAGTCAACTTACTGGGTGAAATACAAATTATAATAATTAATAAAGTAGATTTGTTTAAGACTACCAAGAAATACTCTTGGTACGATCCTGATTTAGCCCACTGCAGTAAAAGGTTAAAAGAGACTGGCCTCAGTTTTACATACACATTAGATTTGACCCATTCCAGCTGGTTGCTTAAGTACGTATTCCTCCAATTATGCTGAATATGGCTGGGCATGGCCCAGACATCGTTAAGGGCTGTGCACAGCTGCAGCTACAGTCATGCTGCTGACACAGAAAAGATAAAATAAGGTTTGGTTTTTGTGTGAAATAGGTTATTTCACCTTACCTTTAAGGTTGACAAATGTCAAATGTAATTCCATCACTTTCAGTTTGCACCTAAGGTACCCAATAGTACCTATGAGAATACAGCCAAAGACAGCAATAAATCATCACCATCCTCACTTTATGTGGTGGATTATCTGTTACAAAAGTCAACCCTGTCTGAATGAACTCTCCCCCTTTATGGTTGGGTTTTGATTATTGTGTCTCTCCTTCCTAATTACAGCCTTTACCCTTCCACTCGTGTTTGGACCCTACTGCAACACAAAGACATGCCGGGCATTTTGATGGGTATAAATTATGTCAGAGAAAATGGAGGGAGCGTGTTCCCTATAGACCTCATTAGGGTTTGGAGTGGACGAGTGGTGCCATTAGAACCTAAGTGTCTGTCTGACCACAGTTGTTTTGCTGAAGAGAAGCCGGTGGGGTTGGGTACTCTGCTCTCTCTCTAAAACAGGGAGGCGTATACTTTTCTGTTGGTTAATGTGATGCCGAGGTCTCTCTTACCCTCGGAAATAGCGATGGCATTACTACATAATTTAAGACATTAATTATGAATATCTTTCATGTTCTTGATCTAGCAATGGCAAAACAAATATGTATATATATATTTTTTTTTTACACTAACCCACTGGTTGGGATTTTGTTCAGTAATTCATCTTCAGGTTCTAGATTCATAATGTCAATTCAGTTAACTGTAGAGGTGAATTGAAATTGGATTCTTTTCAATTAATCCTTTGAAATGACTGAAATGGGATTCAAATAGAATTTATCCCTCCCAGTCCTAGTGTTGCTTATCTGCAGTACTAAAGGCATCATGGCAGTTGCTGTGGCCCCTAGATGACTTTTCCCCTAACATCTCAACAGCTGAGGACCTTGTGATCAAAGCCTATCCTCTCCAATGTTAAAAGGGAACACCCTCTCCCTTTGTGTGTGTGTGTGTGTGTGTGTGTGTGTGTGTGTGTGTGTGTGTGTGTGTGTGTGTGTGTGTGTGTGTGTGTGTGTGGTGTTATCATGCATGTGTGTGTGTACGCATGTGGTGTGTGTGAACTGTGAAGTGATCTACCTTGCACCCTCTGCTCTTACAGAAGTTGTGTACTCAAGTTGACACCCTTTCCCCTCCATGGGTCTAAGAGGGTAACCCTATCTTATCCCCTGGACACCCTATACCTCTCACCCGTTATATGTACAGTATGCAGAGGGAACCCTGTTTCTTTTCTCTCCATGGTGATGAAGTTTGTCCCCATTCCTCACCCCCTCTGTTCCCCCTCTGTTCCTCTTGGCCTAGGCCCAGATCCAGAGCCATGCCCCGTCCTGCTATTGTGTCGCTGTGTTAGTGCCATCCTAGTCTCAGAACAGGTGTCCAATCGGTGAGACAAGTGGTTCAAACAACATTATTTTCTTCTTCTGCTGTCTCGCAGGACACTCCTGGAAACACAGAGACAGAGAAAAACAATCACTGTGGAGGGATGGCAGGGCAGCTGCTTTAATCTGTCATGTCTTTGATATAAAGGAGAGAAGAAAAAACTATTCTACAAAGAAATCTTAAACTTTTTGTTGAAGGGGCCTGAAAATGAGTAGTTATACTTGTCAGTGTAATAACCAAAAGGAAAGTAACATGTATTTTTTGTGAATATTGAGATCCACCCAAGTAATGAATCACAATTGAATCAATCATCAGACTGTCCAATTAGACAGAGCAACAGCACGTTGTGAGGTTCAACGAACATACAGAGACAGACCTACAGGACTGTGTAGCTGCTGTCCACCCTGTCTCCGCCCTGTCTCCGCCCTGTCTCCGCCCTGCCTCCACCCTGCCTCCTCCCTGTCTCCGCCCTGCCTCCGCCCTGCCTCCACCCTGCCTCCTCCCTGCCTCCGCCCTGCCTCCGCCCTGCCTCCTCCCTGCCTCCTCCCTGCCTCCTCCCTGCCTCCGCCCTACCTCCGCCCTGCTTCCGCCCTGCCTCCACCCTACCTCCACCCTGCCTCCTCCCTGCCTCCACCCTGCCTCCTCCCTGCCTCCGCCCTGCCTACACCCTGCCTCCGCCCCGCCTCCGCCCTGTCTTCACTCTGTCCTCACCCTGCAGTGCAGTCTGGTACCTCTCTAATTCCCCTGCCCTGAGTTCTGAGTAGATCTGAGTTTTAATTTAGAACAGAGGGTCTCTGTTCATTCTGGAACACTGGTGCTTGGGATTCTGAGAATGAGTTAGTTCAGAGGCTCAGCCACCGCCCCTTCTCCTCGCAGACACATAGCACATGCCTTGTTATCATCCCAGAGAGCAGCACATAATGATCCCTCCAACCATTAACTCCTAATGCAATAAAGCGCTAACATTTTAGACGAGCCCTACGGCATAATGAAGTTAGAGCGCCGTTACGTGTGTGTCATGATAATCAGATGTGTTTCGGAGCATGATACAGCATGCACGCAACAGTAAACTCTGCATGTCTTCTCTTTCAAAGATAAGAGTGGGAATGTTTGTTTTTCTGTTCATCTGTGGTCAGCCCTCGGGCCACTATTTTGTGTAACATCTTGGAGATAATTGTGTGGGCCGTTAATATAAAGCAGATAATGTTGTCAAGTCAATCCATTGTGTCTCTTTAAGAGCAGATGAAGTTGTTTCTCGCCCAGTTCGTACCTTATCCCCGCCACTCTGCTTTGCTCTCTGGCCGATGCTGACAGGCCAGTATTGCAAGGCTGTGCCGTGGTAATTAATCGGACACCACAGGCTTAGGCAAGTAGCAGCCAAGCTACCACATGACGGCATGCTAGGTTTAAAGAGCCTCTGCATGCATACTGTACATAAATAAACAGATAGCTAGCAGCCCTCCTGTCTAGAAGGGGCCTCTGTGGAATATAATTTTGTCAAACAGCAGACTCCCTTTGATTAACCATGATCTCCACACATAAGACATAACCCAACCTGCCTGCACAAAAACAACATGTACACTTACAAAATTTCACACCCACATGCCGCCATAAAACAGTTTGAAAAATTGATGAAGCGATGTGAAGAGGCAGGTTAATAAAAAAGGAACCTGCTTGAAGCCGAAGGGAGCGATTGTGTTTTTCAGTGATGTCTTCATCAGTAGGCCAGCAGCAGCATACTGGGTATTGAAGGCTAGGTGGAATGCACTTGGCTGACAGTCAGCAGCGGTCCTATTAAAACAAGTGGACTCGACCAAACGTGTGAGTATGGGATACGCAAGCCACTCTACAGGGGACAGAACAGAATTCATATGCAGGGACTGCAGCGTCAGCTGGACTGCTCTGACTTACTTTAAGAACATCATGCAAATGAGATGTATCATTATTAGTGCTAGTGTAGAGGGCTGTGTGTGTGTGTGTGTGTGTGTGTGTGTGTGTGTGTGTGTGTGTGTGTGTGTGTGTGCGTGCGTGCGTGCGTGCGTGCGTGCGTGCGTGCGTGCGTGCGTGCGTGTGGACTGCAGTACAGTGACGGAGTTTGGGTCGATTCTAATTTATTTCAGGAAATGAATGCAATTTCATACATCACTTGAAAATACCCATAGAAAAAACATGGGCAATTTCCATTTACTACTTCCTGAATTGGCTGGGGCTGGAATGGCATTGAGTGAATGACTCGATGAGAATAACTCGGTGAAGATGATTTATCAAAATCGGCAAAATATTATGTGGAAATTTTGCAGCTCTTCATTTGCTCTTTTAGGGATTGTTGCGCTTAGTTTAATTACTGCTACTGGTGCAGCAGCCAGCTATTTATATAACCAACCCTGTACTTACGCTGTCTGGGCTGACAACAGTCAGAAACCACCGTAAATCAGGAGGAAACGTAAACATCTCCATAAGATAATTATACACCCTGTGCCTAGACTGCCGAGCACCCATGTGACTCACAATATGTCACAAGAACTGACATGCACGCAGTGTACCCAGTAGTGCAGTGTCATACTGGATTCAGTGGAAAGGCCTCTCATTGGTTACTGATTTGTTGAACAGGTTCTAATCTCTTACCCGTTTCTTTCTCTCTGGTGCTGAGGCATATCTATTTCTGTGTACAACAGTCTAGTCTTCACATTGTTGGAGCACATCACATCACAGCACAGCACAGCACAGCACAGCACAGCACAGCACAGCACAGCACAGTTCTTTAATAAGCGGAAGAACTGAAACAACTGCAAGCTGTAATCTAATTCAATGCACTTGTTGAAACCAAAGTGCTATTGTAGGTTACAATTAAAAAGATTGAAAGGAACAATCGTAACATAACCCATGTACCCAAGGACACCATGCCATTTTGGGCTCAGTCTCTCTCCAACCTCTCTGATTATAGGGAAGTCAGCTGCCAGTTATTCAAGGGCCAGTCAGTCTCATCCTGTACTCACTAACACCCACTTGTTGTCTATTAGCCAGAGTGGCCTGGAACCCAGCTCTGCCTTGGGAATGTCTTGTCATGCAAACATGATATTATCTCCATTGACTTCCTATTGCAAAGTGACATTCTAGCTGATATCACATCATTAAAATGTTGAGGTAAAACATCACAACAAATGAGTAAGAGTGTTTGTATTGAAATCAAACAGGTATCAAGTCTAACATATGGCTTTTTCGTGACTTTGTCTCAGCAGAGCTTTGAAGGACTGGTGAGTGACAGAGAAGAGAGAGAGCAGCAGCCTTCATCTGACAGTGTGACCATTGGATGAGCCTTGTTCATGCGTCTCCCTGTGTGCAACTCCCATATCACTATGAACTGTGAGCAGGACTTTGGAGACGGAGGCCTGGGTGTGACCCTCACACTTCGACTGCTCATGCACGGCAAGGTACAGTTTGAGTGGATGGGAAGAACTGGGAATATATAAGAGTAATTGTATGGGAATAACTGGGAATATAAGAGTAATTGCATGGGAATAACTGGGAATATATAAGAGTAATTGTATGGGAATAACTGGGAATATATACAGTAAGAGTAATTGTATGGGAATAACTGGGAATATATACAGTAAGAGTAATTGTATGGGAATAACTGTAGCTATATATGAATTAATGCTTAAGGATTAGTTAAAGTATTCATATTCAAATGTTGGATATTAAGAATGTAATTTTGTAATATGATTTCCCTCCTGACTCGTGTTCCTGCTCTTCTGTGTCTGTAGAATGTAATAATATGAATGAGACAGTGTACTGTATATATATACCACAGGAGGTTGGTGGCAGCTTAATTGGGGAGAACAGGCTTGTGGTAATGACTGGAGCGGCGTCAGTGGAACGGTATCAAATAAATCAAACATGGTTTCCAGGTGTTTGATGCCATTCCATTTGCTCCGTTACGGCCGTTATTATGAGCCGTCCTCGCCTCAACAAACTCCACTGATGTAATGAACTCCAAAATAAACATTTTTGGCTCTGTAATCCAGCACTTTGGATTTGAAATGATACATTGAATCGTTTAGAAATTACAGCATTATTTGTACATAGTCCCCCCATTTTTGTGCCCAATAGAAATGGATGGTAAATCATTTATATACTTTTATTGTAAATAAGAATGGAATAGATGCTACCATGATTACGGATAGTCCTGAATGATATTTGTGCATCTGTAATGTTCTCACTCATCATTATTCATGATTATTTTTAAGTTAATTTTTCCCAATACATTTGGTCCCCGATAATGGGTGGACTATGTACAAAAAGTGCTGTAATTTCTAAACGGTTCACCCGATGAAAATACCCTCAAATTAAAGCTGACAGTCTGCAATTTAACGTCATAGTAATTGTATAATTTAAAATCCAAAGTGCTGGATTACAGAGCCAAAATAACAAAAGATGTGTCACTGTCCCAATACTTTTGGTGATCACTGTATGTCGACCTAGCACATAAAGTGGCTGTTGGTGATAGGAGTCTCTGGAAAGCAGAGGTAGATATTTCTAAGAATCTTGTATTTCTTTAATTCACAAATCTATATTTGTTTTATCCCCTGGTATTTTTAGGAGGTTGGCAGCATCATAGGCAAGGTAAGAAGGCTTATCTTTTTCTTCTATCTTATAAATGTTATTTATAACTCTTATCTGAAGAGATACAGCATTCAGAGGGGCTTTCTGATCCAATAAATGCTGTTATCAGAAGGGATGCCTATTTTCAGATCAACATTTTCTAGAATTATATTAATATTGTACTAACAAAAGTGATTATCCTCTATTAAAAATAGACGCTTCACACCATGCCATTTTGTAAGTGTTCATTAACCAATCTATGTTGAATTATTTTTCTAATCAGTCAATGTCTTTCCATTTTACTGTAAAAGCAAAACAGACATAAGGCCTCCTGACACACAATTTGCTGACTGTAAATATAATTGCCTTAAACCAACCCACTTAAGACCTTCTCTATCCCCTAATGTAATACAGTAATCCATCAAATAGAAACATTAGTGCATTGACTGCAAACCTCTGGTTAAAACGGAGCTCCGAAAGGCATATTACTGTCAGCCTGTTTAGTGTCTGCTAGGAGGGGGTGTAGGCTGCTCTTTACCCCCTCGCTGGGTCCCCCTTGCCCTGCACTGTAATATAACAGGTTGAGAGAGAGAGAGAGAGAGAGAGAGAGAGACATACACAGACACAGAGGGGAGGAGACACAGAGACAGAGGGGAGGAGACACAGAGACAGAGGGGAGGAGACACAGAGACAGAGGGGAGGAGACACAGAGACAGAGGGGAGACATTCAAAGAGGCAAAGGGGAGACAGAGAGATGGAGAGGAGGTGGGAGGGCGCATGCCGTGCTGAGACAGACCTGTGACCAGGCTCTCCATCCAAAGCACTTGTGTTAATAACTCCCTTCCCCCTTCTCTCATTCCTCATCTCTGTCTCTGCTAGCCTCCAGAACCACACCCTCTAAAATATCCCAAATTACACACTAGCATACTATTTCCAATGAAATAACAGTGTGGCTAAATACACAAAATATTATGGTAGTGCTTTTATTAGAACACATCCGGTTGTCAATGTCATAGGCGTAGGTGGTAGAATCATTTGGAGAAGGGAGGAGAGAATGATGGGCTGAGGCAATAAAGAAGTGACAGACAGGGAGGCAATCTAAAGCTGACAGAGGATGTATGACAGAGGTGTGACTTAATTCTTCTCCTGAGCCTGGGTGGCTGGCTGGCTGGCTGGCTGGCAGGCTGGCTGGCTGGCTGGCTGGCTGGCTGGCTGGCTGGCTGGCTGGCTGGCTGGCTGGCTGGCTGGCTGTGGGCCACGCACAAGGACAGGACAGACATTAAGTGTTGATACTAGAATAGTAGAGGGATGTAGATATATATCTCAAATGGATGGATATTTTATGTCAGATGTGGATGTGATGAGAATACTGTATGTCAGCATTCTGCATCTCAGATTGCTAGAGTATTCTTCTTTTCTATACCATTCTAGTCAATGTGAAGAAAAGTATCTGTTTAATAGGGATTTGAAGTACAGACAGATTTCAGTCTGCAGGTTGAGGACACTACTTTTTTAACAAATCACACACACACCTCACTTCAAAGTCGTCCTTCATCTTCTCTTTCCCAGAAAGGAGAGACGGTGAAAAGAATACGAGAAGAGGTATGTTACCAGCTTCTTATCTATCACCACTGTTCATTATCTGTGTAAGAGAACTCCACATTACCATAATCCATGCAAAGTAGAGCTTGTCATTGGTTGATTAAATATAAACTGGGGGTTTCGAGACCTGGATGCTAATTGGCTGACAGCCATGTTATATCAGACTGTATACCACGGGTATGACAAAAACACATTTTAACTGCTCTAATTACGTTTGTAACCAGTTTATAATAGCAATAAGGCACCTTAGGGGTTTGTGGTATATGGCCAATATACCACGGCTAAGGGTTGTATCCAGGCACTCGTGCATAAGAACATCCCTTAGCCATGGTATATTGGCCATATACCACAAACCCCTAAGGTGCCAGTGTCTAATATTGGTTGTGATGCATGGTGTAAAGTTGCATTCATATTAAACTCAAACCTTCTCTGGATGTTTGGGAAGAGTGACTGTGATAGCATACAGAACAGCCACATAGTCTGACCTGCCTATTGGCCACTGGTGGCTTCTTCTCTTTCAATTAAAAATCTCTCCCTTTTTCACACTCTGTCTCCCTCCATCCCTCTTTCTCTGTATCAAGCTCTCTTTCTTTCTCTCCCTCCATCCCTCTTTCTCTGTTTCTGCCTGTCCCTGTCAAGCATTCTCAACCACCCTCTCCTCCCTTTTCTCAGTTTGTCCCAAAAAATCTCTCCCTTGTCTCCTCCCCCTCTTTCTCTCCTTAATGTCTCTTCTATTTCTCCCTCGTAAACGTCAAGGCTGCAGTTGATCCGATGGCGCTTGATTAACTCCTTGTATAAAAAGTAATTAGATTGCCATTGTGTTGGTTTTCGTCCCTCTGATTCCTGGTGCAAAACTATTATGTTGTACTTTATGAAGCAGAATGATAAACAGAGAGTCGTTTAGACCTGGTGAGCATGTAGCTCTGTAGGACCACTGGATGAGTCTGTCAGTAAACGAGTCATCCATGCTAGTCAGCCTTCCACCCACCCACCCAGTCAGTCAGTCAGTCAGTCAGTCAGTCAGTCAGTCAGCCTTTCACACAGTCAGTCAGTCTTCCACCCAGTCAGTCAGTCAGCCTTCCACCCAATCAGTCAGTCAGTCAGTCAGTCTTCCACCCAGTCAGTCACCCTTCCACCCAGTAAGTTAGTCAGTCAGTCATCTTTCCACCCACCCAGTCAGAGAGTCAGTCAGTCCCCCATTTGAGGCTCTCTGACTTTCTCCACAGACCCTCTCTGTCCTCACAGTGCCAGAATGATTCAATAGGATGACTGCAATCAACATCATTAAAGTACCACCATACCTCTAATACTCACATGTCCACTCTCCAGTCACCAGACCCCAGGGCTCTGGAGAAAAATGAAGGGACAGTGTACCAGCCTAGGGTTTAGTTACAGCAAGGTCAGTTCCCTGTAGGGTGATCCAGCTACAGTATATATTGTTAGTTATCTGTGGAGCAGGGTATATTAACTGGTCTGGAGTTTGCTGGAGTTTTACCTACCTCTGTCTCTTTAACCATACCTGTTCTTATCCATACTAAACTCATTCTGTCCTCCTCACCTCTCGGCCCTCTTACCTGTGCACCTTATTTGCGCCATCCACCCATCCACCATGTGCTCTAACCACATTCTCCTCATCTAATAGAATGTAAATAAAGCTAGATCCCTGGTTCTTGGTCTATCTCCCTACAGAGCAGTGCACGGGTGAACATCTCAGAGGGCTCCTGTCCAGAGAGGATCATCACCATCACCGGTTCTACAGACTGTGTCTTCAGGGCCTTCACAATGATCACATACAAACTGGAAGAGGCAAGACAACACTATCACTGATTCCCTCAGAGATTTCCTCAGAGATTTCCTCAGAGATTTCCTCAGACAGGGCACAGCTGCCCAATTGATTTGATGTATAATTTCCTGTTTTCCAATTGTTTTTATTTATACAGTTCATCCTGTAAATTAATAATTGAAAATCATTTCTTCCCAGGTTGGCTTCTACTGCAGATGAATAAAGACGTTGGATAGGAGTTAGACTGTTGCTGCTCTTGGTGGAAGAGCCTTTTCATTTCTCATTTAGAATATTGCAGTGTGAAGTGTAGCTAGCACATTGATGAATACATTTATCACCGGGCCTTTTATGCAGCAGCATAGTAACTTATTAAATTGAGCTTGGCATTGGAACAGCCCTGACAAGAGGAGAGTAACAGTCGAGTGCCTCCATGCCTTTTATGGAAAGCATTTTGTTTTGAGGGAGAACATGCGTCAGTGCTCCAGGCCTGTTGATGAAAGAGCAGATGACAATATGTTAACGTGGTAATTAATTAAACAGATGAGGTTTGTGTTTAATCCCTTAATGAGCTGCAGATAGCGGCAGACCTGCAGAACATTTCGCTATTTATCCATCAGCAAACTAATTAACATGATAGATTCAGGGACATTTTGTCTGGCCTAGCTTTGGAACAGTCGCTCCCTGCGTAGTCGAGTCGACAGAGCCTTGTTTCATTGCAGTCAGTAAACACACGCTGGCTGGGAGGGCGCCGAGCAGCATTCATTAAAGATCTTAAGCTCTCACCTCTTCCCAACCCTACATTCAGCCGAAACTCTCGAGTTGTCATGGCAACCCGTTGGCTGACCTACAGCACACGGCATGCCTCTCACCATGCCTGAGTGGTATGTGTCTGACATCTTTAATTAAAGGATAGAAAGAAAAATACATATTTTTGGCCAATGGGTATTGTAAAGAATTTATATAGTTGTCTCTGCTACTGCTACTCCTTACTGTTATTAAATGAGTTTTAGTTCACAAAGTCTGGACAAATTCATTGCTTTATTGAAAGCATACACCCGAATTAGCAATTTTTGTCAAAAGTTACTATTTCTTTTGAGTAAGGAAATGTGTATTTTTCCACCTAAAACATTTGCGATTATTTTACATAATTATTTTTATGTAACCGACTGCCACAGCAGCGGAGATGGGTAGCAACCAGCACTACAGGGAGAGAGAGGGGGAGAGGGCAAACTCCACTGTACTAGTTTCAATGTATGGAATCATTTGGGAGTTTCTGGATTTTGGGTAAACTTATCCTTTAATAACAGTAGAGAGACATCAATATAAATTCTTTACAACACCTATTGGCCACAAATAATAGCAGTCAAATGACCTAGTGATCTCATGGGTGGAATGTTATTAATATTTTTCAAAACCCGTCGGAAATCTGATGTTTCTATGTCAAACGGTTTTGTTATATTTCAGTCTTCTGTGATGTATGAAGTGTAATATTGGGATGTAAACTCAAAATGTAATACATTTCAGGTACCGGTGTCTTCTTTTTTTAAAGCCCATAACCATGTGTGTTTGAGGTGTTTAAGACTACCAAGAAATACTGTGTGACCCTGATTTAGCTCCTGCAGTAAAAGGTTCAAGGATTTCACTACTGTGGCTAGGGAATAGATGGTCTAAAAAGGGTTCTTCGGCTGTCCCCATAGGAGAACACTTTGAAGAACCCTTTTTGGTTCCAGGCAGTGTAAAGGGTTCTACATGGAACTCAAAAAGGTTCTGCCTGGAACCAAAAAGGTTCTGCCTGGAACCAAAAAGGGTTCTTCAAAGGGTTCTCCTATGGGGACTGCCGGAGAACCCTTTTAGGTTATAGATAGCACCTTTACTTCTAAGAGTGTAGTTATTCTCATCATTCATTTGATCATGATGATTTTATCATTAAGGCAGTCAATGAAATTGACTTTATCCAGTTATTATAAGCACAGGTAGATAGGCCTACTTGAGTCTGGGCAGAACATCTGTGCTTCTCTGAACACAAAGGACCACAGTTCAGTGCTTGGTATACGTGTTTTACTTGACTTGTTTCTCCCAGGAAATAAGTTTTATTTGCAGCAGTTTAGTCATTCTCCATTGGTCTTATCATCCTAACCACAGCATACACAGGGGATTATGCCCAGCTCCTCTTTGTGTGACTGTAGATTAATGTAACCCCCGGACTTATTTACGCCAATTTGCTTTTGAGAGTCGCTCACCGAGTCTGGTGAGTGAGCAAGGATCGTGCCGTTCACAGTTGTTAAGATATTACGCATATTTTTTTATTAAATCTGGGAAATGACGCCCAGAGCCCTGCGATCCCATTGACGAACTACGTGCTCCTCATATAATGAGACAATGCCATGCCAGCCATTCTGCCTAGATCCATCTGCCTCACTTAATATAGACACTGAGTGAAAACCAAGCATCATAGCTGCGTTAGATACATGGGTTTTATATTTTAATTGTAGGCCTACAAGAACTGAGAAATAAATGTTTTTTGGTCAAATCCCCTGGAGGGCACCTCTGTAAAGTATGTGAAATTATTATTATTGCACACCGCCTAGTTAACGCATTCTGTTTGAAATACATGCAATATGCTTTGCATTCTGCCAGGGCATACGCAGAGAGAGGGGGAGAGACTTGTATTCAGGCCGAGTTATTGGGATGTGCGCTGATGGGCAGAGAGATAGCGAGGGCCATTTACATTTCAAAGGCTTAGGGAGCCTGACTGTTCATTAATTACCAGCTCAATCTCCACCCACACCGGAGTGAAGGAGATGCTATTTACTACCTGGTTTACTACCTGGTCAAATGAAGGAACATTTGAAATGACCTGACTGAAGCCAAGGCTTTACCTTTACAGGGCCACTCAAGGCCCCTGTTCAATCAAAGCCAAGTTTTTAGGGATTATGCAATCAATGACTTATCATCTCTCTCTCTCTCTCTCTCTCTCTCTCTCTCTCTCTCTCTCTCTCTCTCTCTCTCTCTCTCTCTCTCTCTCTCTCTCTCTCTCTCTCTCTCTCTCTCTCTCTCTCTCTCTCTCTTCCCCCTCCTTTTCTCCCTCTCTCCAGGACCTCACTACACTGGTGGCCAACGGCACCATCAGCAGCAAACCCCCAGTGACCCTACGACTAGTCATCCCAGCCAGCCAGTGTGGCTCCCTCATCGGCAAGGGAGGGGCCAAGATCAGGGAGATCAGAGAGGTGACAGACTAATTCAGAATAGATACCTGCATTCAGGTACCGCAAGTTAACTATGGTCTCTGTTCAATCTGTATCGTGGAAGTTTAGCATTAAAGCGTGATTGAAATTTAAAGGCAATGTTCCCGCGTTAGCGGAGACTGCATTCGCGGTAAACGCTGTCGGCTCAATCGGAAATGACCTTTACATTTCTATCACGCAATTCTATGAGGCGATAAAGATTGAATAGAGCCCTAAAGCAAAAAATAAACTGGCACCCAGGCTAGCTAAATTGAGCATCCCCGTCATACCTCCCTATCACCCCTGTCCGCAGCTTCGTATCTGGATGAGCTGAATAAAACGGGATGATGATTGAGTTGGGGGAAAATATCAAAAAGATTGTTGACTTGAGGCAAGAAGCAAGTCCCTTTAGAGTTAGAAAAAGGCTGACATTTTACGTGACTGTAGCCAGAGTGGGGAGTTAGCTAGTCCCTTCCTTGATCAGCGCTCCAGGCGACTATATCCCAGTCTGTTTCATGTCTGGTTTGTGTTTATCTCAAGGGCATCAAGCTACTATCAGGAACCTTACACAATATCCTGTGGTCAGGGTGTATCATGTACTCTGTTTGTTCACATAGAGTTACAGTTGCACTGTGCTTTGACTCTACTGCAAGCTGATTTTCCTTGTAGAGCACTACTATTTGTATGCAGGTCTTTCCATCAATCCATCCATGACCACCCAAGGTTTAGTGCTAAGCTTATCACAAAGTCACTAAGCTTACTCTGTGAAATGAGGGGGAAAAACCCTCTTTTCATCTCTGGGTCATTCCACGAAATGAGTCCCCTTTGATATTTTAAATAGAAATTATGCACCAATATTGGATTTTAAAAGCCTGTTATATTAAATGAAGTGCCCTTTAATATACAGTAGACCACATGGAACATTCAATACATCTGATTTTTATTATGAATAAATTCAGTATTTTCCCTCTGTGCACTCTCTGTGACTTAATTCGAACATTTCTCCAAGTTTTCACCATCATTGTATAGCCCTAGTTATTTTGTTACACTGACGAAGTCATTTCTGAAGATTATTATTTGTTTCATGTGGTTAGTGATTCATTTTAAGGTAAAATATTGTTTGACCCTCATTATAAGGTCTGTTACATGAACTGAACTCTCATTTTAATATGTTGAAACATTGAACATCTAACAGTCAAATCATAATGTAAAAGCACATGAACTGGTTGTACTCTTTTTTGGCCATTTTCAGGTGTTTTGTGGTGGAAAACTGAGCGGGTCGAGTGTAACACGTCAACCCTATTACGCATAGAAAGACAGGGTAGAAATGTTTAAATAAATAAATCAATTGTGAAGCTTGCGTTCAATTGCCCCTCCCTGTTGCACACAACAATCTTCCATTCTCCTGTCATGAGGGGATTAATGGTTGATTTAATATGAAATGGTCAACCCTGTTTCGGTCAACCCTGTTACTTTATTTGGCATTTAATAAGCACTTACTATAGTTACTATATCTGTTTTACCTCTTGAGATGGGAAAACATGTTTTTTATTAAGTTGAACATGTGCTCGTCATGACAGAATGTAAAAATGTTACACTACCCAAACGGGACTCATTTCGTGGAACGACCCCTCTATTAGAAGGTCAACAAACCATAGAGATGGACCCATGTCAGTGTGATTATTAGAATGCCATATCTTTCTGAATCGGTGTAATCCTTTCTTTAAACCCCTATCATTGGCAGAGCACCGGAGCACAGATACAGGTGGCAGGGGATTTGCTGCCCAACTCTACTGAGCGAGGGGTGACGATATCGGGGAGTCAGGACTCTGTAATCCAGTGTGTCAAGCTCATCTGCACTGTAATCCTGGAGGTAGGGCACCGCTTCTCCCCTTCCTATCCCCCTCCCTCACACACATTCCTAACCAAGAGTGGAATTCAATCAAACCCACACTACACTGTCACTGGAGTAAAAAAAAACAGTGTTTCTGTATTTCCGTGGCACAAGACCAATGTTATATTTGTCCAGCTTGGGTGTTATCCATAGTGTTGATTTGATTGAATTACTGCCATACCAAGAATATAGATGAGCCACTAACAGTTCCACTAATCTGAGCCTTAGGGAAATGTGGAGCATCCGTCCTGAAGAGCCAGCTAAAGTGAACTTCTCCTCGGCTCAGTACACATTAGTCAGCATCCTCTGGTCTTTGCTCGCGGACCCTATTAGACTCTGAGAAAACCTTATTATGGAGCAACCAGATGAGTCGGTCACAGAGGAAAGCACCCTGGCTCAAGTTTTCCATTGTTAGAAAAGAACATTAAGCTCTTAACATGAAAACATACTGACCTGCAGCAAAGTGTGTTCACCTTTAAACAATCGTTCTCTTGAATGGCAGAAAGGGAAAAAAAACTACCCGGTTCATTATTTCCCACCAATGCGTACGTGCCGTGTACAAGTCATTTTTGCATTGCAGCTGGACCTGACTGCCTAATAGCTAGTTTGATCCAGTTTTCCAGGGCTTTCTTCAAAAGGCATGCAACTTTCATTAGGTTTCTGTTCCAGCGGGGCCTTGCTTTTGGCTTCAGGATGTAAATTATGCAAAGTTATACAAAGAATCTGCTGCCGCAGAAAAGATGCTCCACATTTCCAGAAAACCCTGCATCCAAGTTATACAACTTCCTGTGTGTTGTTTTACCCATTTTTAGTTTCCTTTTGTAATTGAGTTTTCTCTGAAGGGGAGTAGGTTTTTGTCAGTTAAGTGTGTGTCTGCATGTGTGCGTGTTTGCGTGTGTGTGTTCAATAAATGTCATCATGAGAAAGACAAGGGGACAAATGTCCTGTAAATAGACTTCGTAGTTTTTAATACACCATCCATTGTCATCCTGCTTCAACGCCATTTGCTCCATTTCTTTCCCTCCCACACAACATAAGCGACACAACATTAGCCAAATTTAAAGATGAACTCTTTCACACACATTTTTACTTTCATTTTGTCATATTTATTTTAGTGATGAAGGTGTTTCGATATCTCACCATACCAGAGCCATTGTTCTATATTTGACTCCCCAGTCTCCCCCGAAGGGTGCTACTATTCCCTACCGGCCCAGCCTCTCCCCAGGAGCACTCCTCATCTCTGGCAACCAGGTGAGAACGCCACAAACACATCCTCACCTTGTATAGACTCGTCGTGTGAAATATAGTATTGTATGAAGTATAGTATAAGTGTCCTTATTGAGGGACTTTAGAGGACTATTCTATGTAAGATCCCTAGTTAGGGTTCATGACTTACCCCAGTGCCACCCCATGACTCAATCCAGTGTGAATACAAGAGGTTGTTTTGCTACTTGAGGGTTGAATGTGTTTGTGTGAGTGTAGGGGGGTGAGATTGGGGGTGGGGAGAGACGTCAGGACCCCCATGGATTAAAATATTTTAGCCACTGTCTATAGACCTCTAGAGTTGGACTGGACCGCGGTGGAGCCTGGTTGCTATGTCTGCATGTCCTGGGGATCGAAACCCTGTTACAGTATATGAGCTGTCTGAGCCTCACTCTCAAATGTATGATATGGTATTGAGATGAGAGAGTGCTCATAATAAGATATCAAATTAAACTGCAGGGTGAAGCTATGGTCAGAGGAAGCTGAAGCGCTTTAATGAATACAGAGCAGTGATAAGGAGTGTTTGTGTAATTTGTAGAAAAATTAACTGGAATGGGAAACACTCAGCTGGATGGTGACCAGAGGAGGCTGGTGGGTGGAGCTATAGAAGTACGGGCTCATTGTAACGGCTGGAATAGAATAAATGGAACGGAGTCAAACATGTGTATTCCATAAGTTTGATGTGTTTGACTCTGTTCCATTCATTCTATTCCAGCCATTACAATGAGCCTGTCCTCCTAAAGCTCCACCCACCAGCCTCCTCTGATGGTGACTCATGCCATAAGCCATATAAAGAGAGTTAGACATGGAGCTCCAAGGACCACTCTAGCCCTATTTGATCTTTACTCCAGTCAATGCACTCCAGAAGGAAGGAAAACATTATATATTTGACTTTACATTTCAGAGGATCAGAAGAGTTTTTCAGTGAAACATTACAGCATGTATCGAATGAGCTTCCTTAAACAGCTAAATTAATATCTGTTCTCCCTGTGTGTCCTGTGTGTTTGTTCAGGTGTTTGAGGCATCAGACTTTACCCCCCATCCTCTGTACTCAGTCTCCCAGGGGGGGCTTGACATGCAGCAGGTGAGTGATTAACTGACACCTCTAACTATAAATACAAAAGTGGTCTAAAGTAGAACTTTAAGGGATGAAAACATTGAACAAAATAACCATTTGATTAAAATGGATTAAACAAAGTACATTTGATAAAGGATGTACATGGAGCAGTTGATAGACTAAATGATGGCCACCTTAATAATGGAAAACGAGTCACTTTAATAATGTTTACATACTGCTTTACTCAATTCATATGTATATACTGTATTCTAACCTACTGTATTTTAGTCAATACCACTCCTACATTGTTCGCCCTAATATTTACTGTATATATTTATTTATTCCATTCTTTAACTTTTAGATGTGTCTGTTGTCATGAGTTGTTAGATATGAGCTTCAGAACTCAGTGTGTGAGGTTGGTAAAGGGCTTAAAAAGTGATATCCTAAAACAACAGCTGAGCCTAATCTGCAGTCATTGTTCCAACATAGCATCACAAACATGACAACTGCTGTGACTAAATACCACAAAACACTCTATTAGCCCTCTACCAACCATTTGATATTACACAAGCTGGTCACCAGCAAAAACACAGCAAAGGCTGGTCACCATGAAAACAGATTGCAATCCACCACGAAAACACAGCATAGGCTGGTCACCAGCAAAACCAGCACCTATGCTGGACCAGCCTATGCTGGTCTATTATGTGTTTTTTTAAGCAGGGTCCTGGCTGGCCCTGTACATAAACAGATACTGTATGTAGAGGCAGGAAGGTGTTGTCCACTGGTGCTCTAAAGCAACACGTCTCTCCTTGTCTCTTCCTGATGTTCTCAGAGAGGTGAAACAGCCTGTGGTGATTCACACCTTAGCTAGCTACTGTAATCCTTTATTTCAGAATGGCTCTGGGAGCCTCCCTTCTGTTCTTCTGATCCATAACTGAACCCATAATTATATAAAATAAACAACATTTCCAGTGGTTTTATCTGGTCCCTTATGTCCATTATGATTATTGATTATGCTGTATCTCTCCTAGTGATGAAAATATGACAGTATTACCCATGGTGTGACCATGCTTCCTGTTCTTCGAGTTTATTGTGTCGTTTTGTTGCATAATAGGGAAGCGCATACAACCTCTTCTCCAGATTATGGCCATGGCATGGAGTGTTAATACTAGTCAGACTGCTGGCGTCGGTCAGAATTGAGTTTAGCTAAGTGCTGTCTGGCCTGACCATGGGGATACATGGACACCACCCTGACTAATGAGGGAGGAGGAGGATAGAGCTGAGGGCTGGGAGGAGGGGAGAGAGAGTAGGGGAAGCGAGAGGAGGGGAGAGAGAGAGGAGGGGGAGAGAGAGAGGGGAGAGAGGAAGGGAAGAGAGAGGAGGTGAAGAGAAAGGAGGGGAAGAGAGAGAGGAGGGGGAGAGAGGGGAGAGAGAGGAGGGGAGAGAGAGGGGAGGGGGAGAGACAGGGGAGGGGGAGAGAGAGGAGGGGGAGAGAGAGGGGAGGGGAGAGAGAGGAGGGGAGAGAGAGGGGAAGGGGAGAGAGAGGATGGGAGAGAAAGGAAGGGGGATAAGAGAGAGAGAGAGAGAGAGAGAGGAGGGGGAAGAGAGGAGAGAGAGAGAGAGAGAGTTGAGGTAATTGAGTATGAGGTTATTACAGGAGGCGCTTTACGGAGTATGGAGGTTGGTTAAATGGTCCGCTGCTGTGAATATGGTAACCTCCTGATGATGTCCAATCTGGACTGAAGTGCCATCACATTTAAGATGCTGGTAACACTTTTTTGTGCTACCTGTACTGTGTGTAATACATTCATGCATTTTATTGTATTCATAATGAAGTTCATAAAAAGTGTTATTAACTGTGGTCCTTTGTAGCTCAGTTGGTAGAGAATGGTGCTTGTAATACCAGGGTAGTGGGTTCAAATCCCAGGACCACCCTTATGTAAAATATATGCACACATGTTGCTTTGGGTAAAAGTGTCTGCTAAATGGCAGTTATTATATTCTAAGATCTTCATAAGGCATTCTGTGTGGTACTATTCAAAATATTCGACATCTGAGCTGTATTTGCCCCTACATAAACTACATGACCAAAAGTATGTGGACACCTGCTCATCAATCATCTCATTCCAAAATCATGGGCATTAATATGGAGTTGGTCCCCCCTTTTCTGCTATAACAGTCTCCATCTTTCTGGGAATGCTTCCCACTAGATGTTGGAACATTGCTGCGGGGACTTGCTTCCATTCAGCCACATGAGCATTAGTAAGTTCGGGCACTGTTGTTGGGCACTTAGACCTGGCTCGCAGTCTGCATTCCAATTCATCCTAAAGGTGTTCGATGGGGTTGAGGTCAGGGCTCTGTAAGAGCCTTCCCCAAACTGTTGCCAGAATTGTCTAGAATGTCCTTGTATGCTGTAGCATTAAGATTTCCCTTCACTGGAACTAAGGGACCTAGCCCGAACCATGAAAAACAGCCCCAGACCATTATTCATCCTCCACCAAACTTTACAGTTGGCACTATGCATTCCATCAAGTAACGTTCTCCTGGCATCCGCCAAACACAGATTCGTCAGTCAGACTACCAGATGGTGATGCGTGATTCATCACTCCCGAGAACGCATTTCCACTGCTCGCCCACAAGCATAAGATCATGGTGATCTTAGGCTTGTGTGCGGCTGCTCAGCCATGGAACCCCAATTCATGAAGCTTCCGACAAACAGTTATTGTGCTGACGTTGCTTCCAGAGGCAGTTTGGAACTCGGTAGTGAGGGTTGCAACCGAGGACAGACGATTTTTACACGATTCGCGCTTCAGCACTCGGCGGTTCCATTCTGTGAGCTTGTGTGGCCTACCACTTCTGCTCCTAGATGTTTCCACTTCACAATAATAGCACTTACAGTTGACCAGGGCAACTCTAGCAGGGCAGGAATTTGACAAACTGACTTGTTGGAAAGGTGATATCCTATGACGGTGCCAGGTTGAAAGTCAATGAGCTCTTCACTAAGGCCATTCTACTGCCAATGTTTGTCTATGGAGATTGCATGGCAGTGTGCTCGATTTTATACACTTGTCAGCAACGGGTGTGGCTGAAATAGCCGAATCCACTGATTTGAAGGGGTGTCCATACATTTGTATATATAGTGTACTTAGCAATTGTTTATGTAGTATACTGTATAAATATGACTTATATACACTGTCTGCTAAGTGTTTATTGGCATAACACTGTTTTATTACTGTCATTTTCCTAATGTAGAGTGATCTCTTCCAGGCCTACACTGTACAAAACCAATATGGCATTCCACACACAGAGGTAAGTGGGGTTATATATACTGTAGTTACCATTAGCAGTATAAATATACTTTCATCTATGTATTTTACCGCAAAGCATCCAAACTGCTATTCGAACTGTTACGAGTAACCTTACAATCCCACTGTAATTTGATATGTTCTTTCTCCCGTTGTGTCCTAGTTGGCCAAGCTACATCAGCTATCCATGCAGCAGAACATGCAGCAGAACATGCAGCAGAACATGCAGCAGAACATACAGCAGAACATGCAGCAGACCATGCAACAGAACATGCAGCAGAGTCCCATGTGCCAGCAGGCTACAACCATTCTACCTGGTATGAGTTTAATGTCCTTTATTTAGCCCACATGGCAGTCAAATACGTTTAACTGTATGGGTATATTCACACGGATAACAGGTACAAGTTGTGAGTAGCAATAGTTAAAGCTGTAGGAGACGTAGGCATCGGACAGTATACATCCAGACCAGAACTAATGCCCTCTCTTGAGTGCTGATCTTACTCAAAGCGAACCTGTTACACTAACTACACTAGAGCTAGATTTTGGCTTGACATTTACTGTAATCGTCTTTCATTCTATCAGTCATGTTTTCCTATCAGCTGCCAAATATCAGTAACATCAACAGTTGGTCAGGGAAGGATGAACAGAGCTAGAACATCTCCTGTTATGACCTAGCATCTCTTTCTCCAGTAGTGAGAGTGAAGGGATCCATGTCATTAGCCCAGCTGATTATATGCTTGTGGGAGTGAAGATGTGAAGACGCTCCCTACAGTTTTCTCTCATAAATGCCTCTCCATATCTGGCAGTGAACAGGGAAACTATTATAAGAAATGATGTGTTCCACCACAGTATCACGGAGCCTGGAGAAATAAAAGACACTGTGGCGTGTTAAACACAAGTCTATTCAAATGAAAATGAGCTGCTTTGCTAAATCTAGCCGTTGTACCACTGAAAAGATTTATCATGTATCATGTCAATTATGCTGGTTTGCTTGACCTGCAGGCCAAATGTAATAGATTAATATACAGTACCAGTCAAAAGTTTGGACACACCTACTTAATCAAGGGTTTTCTTTATTTTTACTATTTTCTACATTGTAGAATAGTAGTGAGACATCAAAACTATGAAATATCACATATGGAATCATGTAGTAACCAAAAAAGTGTTAAACAAATATAATATATTTTAGATTTTGGATTCTTCAAAGTAGCCACCCTTTGACTTGATGACAGCTTTGCACACTCTTGGCATTCTCTCAACCAGCTTCACCTGGAAAGCTTTTCCAACAGTCTTGAAGGAGTTCCCACATATGCTGAGCACTTATTGGCTGCTTTTCCTTCACTCTGCGGTCCAACTAATCCCAAACCATCTCAATTGGATTGAGGTCGGTTGATTGTGAAGGCCAGGTCATCTGAGGCAGCACTCCATCACTCTCCTTCTTGGTCAAATACCCCTTACACAGCCTGGAAGTATGTTGGGTCATTGTCCTGTTGAAAAACAAATGATAGTCCCACTAAGCACAAACCAGATGGGATGGTGTATCACTGCAGAATGCTGTGGTAGCCATGCTGATTAAGTGTGCCTTGAATTCTAAATAAATCACATATAGTATCACCAGAAAAGCACCTCCACACCATCACACCTCCTCCTCCATACTTCAAAGTGGGAACCACACATCACCTACTCTGCGTCTCACAAAGACACAGCGGTTAGAACCAAAAATCTCAAATTTGGACTCATCAGACCAAAGGAAATATTTTCACTGGTCTAATGTCCATTGCTCGTGTTTCTTGGCCCAAGCAAGTTTTTTTTTCTTATTGATCTCCTTTAGTAGTGGTTTCTTTGCAGCAATTCGACCATGAAGGCCTGATTCACGCAGTCTCCTCTGAACACTTGATGTTGAAATGTGTTTGTTACTTGAACTCTGTGAAGCATTTATTTGGCCTGCAATTACTGAGGCTTATCCTCTGCATCAGAGGTAACTCTTGGTCTTCCAATCCTGTGGCGGTCCTCATGAGAGTCAGTTTCATCATAGCGCTTGATGGTTTTTGCGACTGCACTTTAAGAAACCTTAAACGTTCTTGACATTTTCTGGATTTACTGACCTTCATGTATTAAAGTAATGATGGACTGTCCTTTCTCTTTGCTTATTAAGCTGTTGTTGTTCTCCAAAAATGGCTATCTTTTGTATACCAACCCTACCTTGTCACAACACAACTGATTGGCTCAAACGCATTAAGAAGAAAATAAATTCCACAAATTAACTTTTAAGAAGGCACACCTGTTAATTGAAATGCATTCCAGTTGACTACCTCATGAAGATGGTTGAGAGAATCCCAAGAGTGTGCAAAGTTGTCATCAAGGCAAAGGGTGGCTACTTTGAAGAATTTCAAATATAAAATATATTAAGATTTGTTTAACACTTTTTGGGTTACTACATGATTCCATATGTGTCATTTCATAGTTTTCATGTCTTCACTATCATTTTACAATGTAGAAAATAGTAAAAATTAACAAAATCCTGGAATAGGTAGGTGTATCCACAAAAGGGTTTGTTAAGTCACATATTCTCTCTCTCATTAGGAATGGACTCAAATTCCCAGACATCGCAGGAGCTCCATATTCCAAACGATGTAAGCAGTTAATTAAACATAATATTACATTCTACATTTCAGTTCTTCTATCAGACGTCCTTCGGGTTAAGTCTACTCAGGAGGTGAATTGAAATACCAATTCATTTCTAGAAAGTTGGAAAAATACTAATTGTAAAATAACTGCCACTTTTCAATTATTGAATGAGAATTTCAGTTCATCTCCTAAATTGACTTAATGAAATGGAATTTACCACCAACCTGAATGCTGTTAACCAGAACAATCTACTGCAGGCTTTATACCAAACAGCAGCAGAAGTATAAACATAATTTCACACATGTAAACAACTCAGATGCTTGAAGGTTCAAGGCGTGCGAGAGACTGTGGTCTTTGGCATCATCAAAGGTAGGAAGGGGAGTCATCCTGGCAACATACTAATTACCCATGTCATTCTGACCCCAGAGTAACCCAAGGTTGTGGGCATTTTAAGCCGATATGGATCCCCTGGTGTTGTTGTCTGGGTTCCAGCTGCAGTGTCTCGGAGTGACTCCCATGAGTACCCAGTTAATCCTCTCTTGTTTCCTGACCTACATACAACCTCTCGCTCTGCTGTCAAAACAGCCCGAGATCCTATCCCTCTCACTCAGACACAGCATGTGATGCCTCTCCAATCACAGAGAAAGACACGAAGATGCTGGAAAACATTCAGAAAGGAGACCACCCAGATTTGCCCTCTGCGATGATCTAGCACTGACTGGCATAGGCTGTCCAACTGTGTGAACTGATCAGACTTCATGTACTCTACAATATTGAACTGAATCGCACCATGACAGATTGCAATAACAGAAGCTTTGCTTCTCTATATTTCTATGGTCAGAGTCTGGCAGATCTATTATTTCTACGTCTGTGTGGTGTTGTGTGTGTGGGATCCCTAATTAGAGGCAGCTGCTATGCATTACCTCTAATTAGGGATCTTACTTATATGTCTATGTTCCACTCCGTTGGCGTGGTTCATTGTTGTATATTGTCTCGTGTCGTGCCATGTGTGTCATCTTTATTATTATCATTTGTTATTTTGTATGGTTCGTCAGTTAGTTCAATAAACATGTCGAACTATCGATACGATGCGCCTTGGTCTCTCTACACACCCGAACGTGACAGAATGAACCACCACCCGACCAAGCAGCGTTATTCTGGAGCTAAGGAGAAAAAAGGAGAGAAACGGCGTAATCGAGTAAACGGAGGTAACGGAGCCCGTAGGCAACCCCAAGAAAATTTCGGGGGGGGGCTATGGGGTTGGTCTGGCTACGAGGAGGACAAGCCAGTACCACTCTCCATGTGGAATACGGTGGAGAAGGAGGAAGAGGAATACCTGAAGGGGGTATATTGTGATATTATGGAGCTGTGTAGGCGTAATTGGGAAGAGTGTGAGAACGAGCGGAGGGAGCTGGAGTTAAAGGTGCCCAAGGTGTGCATCCCCAGTCCGGGTCGTTTAATGTCTACATCCCGCGCAGAGTCTCCAGTGTACATCCCCACTCCAGTATGTCCTATGCCGGTTTCACGTGGGAGAACTCCAGTGCCAGAACAATCCGTTCCATCGGTGCCCAGTCTGGGTCAGGCCGTCTGCTACACTCCAGTGTCAGAGCAGTCCGCTTCACCGGTACCCAGTCCGGGTCCGGCCGTCTGCTACACTCCAGTGCGCGTCTCCAGTCAGGTACGTCCTGTGCCTTCTCCCCGCACTAGCCCTGAGGTGCGTGTTATTAGTCCTGTGCCACATGTGCCGACTCCACGCACCAGGCTACCAGTGCGCGTCTCCAGTCAGGTACGTCCTGTGCCTGTTCCCCGCACTAGCCCTGAGGTGCGTGTTATTAGTCCTGTGCCACATGTGCCGACTCCACGCATCAGGCTTCCAGTGCGCGTCTCTAGTCCGGTACGTCCCGTGCCGACTCCCCGCACTCGACCTCCAGTGCGTGTGCCCAGCCAGGTTCCTCCAGTACCGGCTCCACGCACCAAGCCTCCAGTGCGCCTCTCCAGTCTGGTACGTCCCGTGCCGACTCCCCGCACTCGACCTCCAGTGCGTGTGCCCAGCCAGGTTCCTCCAGTACCGGCTCCACGCACCAAGCCTCCAGTGCGCCTCTCCAGTCTGGTACGTCCCGTGCCGACTCCCCGCACTCGACCTCCAGTGCGTGTGCCCAGCCAGGTTCCTCCAGTACCGGCTCCACGCACCAGGCCTCCAGTGCGCCTCTCCAGTCTGGTACGTCCCGTGCCGACTCCCCGCACTCGACCTCCAGTGTGTGTGCCCAGCCAGGTTCCTCCAGTGCCGGCTCCACGCACCAGGCCTCCAGTGCGCTTCTCCAGTCCGGTACGTCCCGTGCCGACTCCCCGCACTCGACCTCCAGTGCGTGTGCCCAGCCAGGTTCCTCCAGTACCGGCTCCACGCACCAAGCCTCCAGTGCGCCTCTCCAGTCTGGTACGTCCCGTGCCGACTCCCCGCACTCGACCTCCAGTGCGTGTGCCCAGCCAGGTACCTTCAGTGCCGGCTACACGCACCAGACCGTCGGTGCGCCTCATCAGCCCGGAGACTCCCGTGATGGTCGACAGCCCGGAGCCTCCCGTGATGGTCGACAGCCCGGAGCCTCCCGTGATGGTCGACAACCCGGAGCCTCCCGTGATGGTCGACAACCCGGAGCCTCCCGTGATGGTCGACAGCCCGGAGCCTCCCGTGATGGTCGACAGCCCGGAGCCTCCAGTGATGGTCGACAACCCGGAGCATCCCGTGATGGTCGACAACCCGGAGCCTCCCGTGACGGTCGACAGCCCGGAGCCTCCCGTGACGCTCGACAGCCCGGAGCCTCCCGTGACGCTCGACAGCCCGGAGCCTCCCGTGACGCTCGACAGCCCGGAGCCTCCCGTGACGCTCGACAGCCCGGAGCCTCCCGTGACGCTCGACAGCCCGGAGCCTCCCGTGACGCTCGACAGCCCGGAGCCTCCCGTGACGCTCGACAGCCCGGAGTCTCCCGTGAAGCTCGACAGCCCGGAGCCTCCCGTGATAATTATATGGCCGGAGTCGCCTGCCACACCGGTGCTCAGTCCTGGCCCGGTTATTTGCCCCGCTCCAAGGCCTGAACTTTTTTCCCCACCATTGTTGTTTTCAGGACCGGTGGGTTGCCCCTTTATATGGCCGGAGTCGCCTGCCACACCGGTGCTCAGTCCTGGCCCGGTTATTTGCCCCGCTCCATGGCCTGAGATTTTTTCCCCACCATTGTTTTCAGGACCGGTGGGTTGCCCCTTTAAATGGCCTGAATCGCCAGCCACACTGGGGCCCAGTCCGGGCCCAGTAGAAGTAAGGAGGAGGACATCCACTTCGCCAGGGCCGGAACCGCCACCGGCGATGGTTTATGGTTGATGTTTTTCCCTCCCTGACCCTTCCCTCATGTTTATGTGTTTGTTTTTCTTGCGGTCGGGAGTCCGCGCCTTTGGGGGGGGGGTACTGTCAGGCTCTGGCCATAGAGAAGCTTTGCTTCTCTATATTTCTATGGTCAGAGTCTGGCAGATCTATTATTTCTACGTCTGTGTGGTGTTGTGTGTGTGGGATCCCTAATTAGAGGCAGCTGCTATGCATTACCTCTAATTAGGGATCTTACTTATATGTCTATGTTCCACTCCGTTGGCGTGGTTCATTGTTGTATATTGTCTCGTGTCGTGCTACGTGTGTCATCTTTATTATTATCATTTGTTATTTTGTATGGTTCGTCAGTTAGTTCAATAAACATGTCGAACTATCGATACACTGCGCCTTGGTCTCTCTACACACCCGAACGTGACAAATAAGCTCTCTGTTTAAGATGACATGCCAACCAACCAGACATAACTCTTGGACAACGTCACCACTTCTCTCCAGCAAACCCTTAAATATCAAACCTTCCAATCAGTCAGTGGAATGGCTGGTGTGGTAGAGTGGGGTGCATGACAGGGACAGCTGAGTCTAAGCTCCAGCCATTGTTCCAGAGAGGACGTATAGCTGTGGCTGAGCCCTCTCCCTCTCTCTGTCTCTCTGTGTCTCTGGCTCTCTCAGGCATAGCAGAAACCAAAGACTGCAGACCAGTGCAGGATTTAGGATCCATTCTCAGAGCTGCAGTGAGAGATTTAGGCTGGGTGTCTCAATAATCTAAAACGATTACCTCTCCTCATCCGCGTTCTTTTATCTTCATCTGCTCTGATCTGAATACATAGAAGCGGTGAGAGCGATATGGTGTGCACACACCAGATATTTGTTTTCCCCTGTCCTTCCCTTCCATACTAGCAGCTGGATAAAGAGAAAGAGAGGGAGGGACGAGGCTACATAGATGAGAAAGAGAGAGAGAGAGAGAGATTGAGGAAGAGCTATAGTCAGCAGTACTTCTGCCCGGGGAGGATTTAGCCTGGAGAAAAATGGTGACTCCCCCACCACCTCATCCTTCTTCCTGTGTCCTTTCAAATTACATATTCAGCTGGAATTCTAAGAACATGTAGGCCAGTTCCAGTAGTAGCTGAGGTGAGACATGCAGTGTTACTGTACTGTGTATGTCCTTCTTACCACGGGTAATCACTAGTGAACACAGTGGTCTTTTACCATACGTTATTAACCTGGCTCTACACTAAATCCTGAAGCCCCTAGAGCTCCTACTACCTCTGGAAATTGCCCTGTAGACATTCAAAACAAGCCTTCTACTCAACATTGTTTTGGGATTACAATGGCCTAGATAGAAGTCTTCCTATACTTACAATGCAGTTTTGTTTTTCACAATAAATGAAGCATCAAGATGAATTGGTTCAAGTTGCTCAGAACGAATGTATTGTTCTAAGGTACTGATTTTCCCTCCCAGCAGGGGAGAGTACTGGTCTCTGATCTCAGGTTTGTTCTAGTGCTGCTCGTCGTCTCCCTGGGTTGCTCTTTAGCTGGGCTGTGCCAACACCTAGCTAGCTGCTCCCTGAATAATATGATGTGCCAATAATAGCCAGGGAGACCAACCATAATGCTGTGTGACCAATGAAATGCTGCTGAACAGGAGTAGTGACTTCTCAGGAAAGGAATGTGAATGTGAAATACAGGGAGAAGGACAGGAGCAGGAGAACAGTGTGTGTGTGTGTGTGTGTGTGTGTGTGTGTGTGTGTGTGTGTGTGTGTGTGTGTGTGTGTGTGTGTGTGTGTGTGTGTGTGTGTGTGTGTGTGTGTGTGTGTGTGTGTGTGTTTGTGTGTGACTATCAATCATCCGTTGTTAAGCTGCCAACGCACACATACTGGAGGTACTCCATCACTGTCTAGGCCTCTCGCCGTCTGACAGCATAACCCCTGCCTCTGGGGCCTGACACCCTGCACTCAGGCTTTGAACCTGGGCCTATACACTGATCCTTAGGCCTAGGTTCCAGAATGGTTCCAGATAAACAAATTATCTTTAAATGTTACAAAATCCAACTTTATTGCATTCAATAGTAAGAAAAAAAAATATTGTAAAAAAAAAAGAAATCTCAATTGGTGGGAATGAAATAGATAGATAGATAGATAGGTACTTTATTGATCCCCTGGGGGGGAAATTTCATAATTAAATGGAACAAGTCATATCCATTAGATTCCTCTGAGTTCTAATTGATGAAAAGTTATCCTGGAAAGATCATATTACATTTGTCTGCAGCAAAGTGATGAAATCTGTTGGTATCATCACAAAGATTAGTGGTTTGGTTCATCAGGCTTGCTTCCTAACTCTATACTATAGCTTAATTTACCCATATCATATTGTTAATCTGTTTTAACTACCTTATTTATTTGTGTACTTATATATTACATACACATTTTTTGTGGGGTGGTTTTCATATAAGCCCTTGGCCTTCCAACCACCCCTGCACAGCGTTTATTTTTTGTTTATTTAAATAATGTATTGTTGTTTTTCACTTTATTTGGTGCAAATTAAACCTAAACCTAGCATGATCCTCTGGCCTTGGCCCTACTGAGAATGTATTTTTCTCCAACAGGGCAAAGGTCCAAGACAACAGAAACCATTTTTTTTTAAACTGCTAAGACCCCTTATAGACTAATGTCAGTATCTTATAAACTAATGTCAGTATCTTATAGACTAATGTCAGTATCTTATAAACTAATGTCAGTATCTTATAGACTAATGTCAGTATCTTATAAACTAATGTCAGTATCTTATAAACTAATGTCAGTATCTTATAGACTAATGTCAGTATCTTATAAACTAATGTCAGTATCTTATAAACTAATGTCAGTATCTTATAGACTAATGTCAGTATCTTATAAACTAATGTCAGTATCTTATAAACTAATGTCAGTATCTTATAAACTAATGTCAGTATCTTATAAACTAATGTCAGCATCATATAAACTAATGTCAGCATATTATAAACTAATGTCAGCATATTATAAACTAATGTCAGCATCTTATAAACTAATGTCAGCATCTTATAAACTAATGTCAGCATCATTTAAACTAATGTCAGCATATTATAAACTCATGTCAGTATCTTATAAACTAATGTCAGCATCATATAAACTAATGTCAGCATATTATAAACTAATGTCAGCATCTTATAAACTAATGTCAGCATCTTATAAACTAATGTCAGCATCATATAAACTAATGTCAGCATATTATAAACTAATGTCAGTATCTTATAAACTAATGTCAGCATCATATAAACTAATGTCAGCATATTATAAACTAATGTCAGCATCTTATAAACTAATGTCAGTATCTTATAAACTAATGTCAGCATCATATAAACTAATGTCAGCATCATATAAACTAATGTCAGCATATTATAAACTAATGTCA
Organism: Thymallus thymallus; assembly: GCA_023634145.1. Taxonomy (NCBI): domain Eukaryota; kingdom Metazoa; phylum Chordata; class Actinopteri; order Salmoniformes; family Salmonidae; genus Thymallus; species Thymallus thymallus. The sequence goes on from CM042399.1 coordinate 18,396,284, forward strand.
GCATCTTATAAACTAATGTCAGCATCTTATAAACTAATGTCAGCATCTTATAAACTAATGTCAGCATCTTATAAACTAATGTCAGCATCATATAAACTAATGTCAGCATCTTATAAACTAATGTCAGCCTCTTAACTAATGTAATTAAAAAGAGACTACACAAACCAGCCGGATGGTAGATTATGTGTTTTGAATTATTTTCCCATTAGGTTTTCTATTAGCTGAGAGATGCCTCTATTGTGTTCAGGAAGTGATTTGTTTGCGAAGTCGCCACGGCGATGGAAATCAATAACCTTTTAGCCATTCAGATTAATGAGAGGCAAATGTTCGCCCTCTCTCTCTCCTGTCTGTTTTACTGGGGCACGGAGCACTGCAATTAAAGAAGAGGTTGGAAAAACTGTGTGTTTGACATACATGATAGATAACGGGGCCATTGCAGACAAACAATGTGATCACAATATTTAGAGAGGTGTGCATTTCATACACAGACTGTAGAAGACCAATAATAACATGTACACACATTCTCAACACAATTATTGTCAGCATTTTATCATTGTTAATAGTTAGCATAATCAGCATCATCAACACCACTATCATATAGCCTACAGTAACTTTGTTTGATTTATTGCAATATTGAGACTATCGAAACAACTCTTGAAACAGCAACGTAATAAATAACTCTTTGACACTCTGAACGCAATTAAGTGCTGAGGCTCTCTGCACAGATATCCACTGCATATAGCTGTCCATCCATCCACCCATCCACCTACCCATCTACCCATCTATCCATCTATCCATCCATCATCTATCTATCTATCTATCTATCTATCTATCTATCTATCTATCTATCTATCTATCTATCTATCTATCTATCTATCTATCTATCTATCTATCTATCTATCTATCTATCTATCTATCTATCTATCTATCTATCTATCTATCTATCTATCTATCTATCTATCTATTGCAGCTGATAGGCTCGATCATCGGCCGGCAGGGCACTAAGATCAATGAGATCAGGCAGATGTCGGGGGCTCAGATCAAGATTGGCAGCCAGCTAGACGGGACCAGTGACCGCCACGTCACCATTACCGGCACACCAATCAGCATCAACCTGGCCCAGTACCTCATCACCTCCTGGTAAGGCCATTGGCTGATGCGATCCAGGCTAACCAATCAGTGCCGGGGGAGGGAGAGGGGATTCTGTTTCCATAAAAGTTAAGGGCAAAGGTTAATGGCCCATTTCGGTGTTTTATATATATTGCCACACTATGAGGATTAATAGTGTGACAATTATGATAATGCCCTTTTACTGGTAGAGCTGTTTGTAAAACCGCCTGAAATGTCTACCTATTTTGATGGGATTGAGTTTTGGCCTGCCTTGTGACATCACCAGGTGATAAATTAGTTAATAGACCAATAAGAAAAAGAGCTCCAAACCTCTCTGCCAATAACAGCTAGTTTTCAGTTTCCCCCTCCCCACTTAGACCACTCTTAGACAGTCCTAATTAAATTATTGCTCTTTAGAAATTGCTCTTTGCTATGAAGCTACACTGAACAAAAATATAAACGCAAATGTCCCATGTTTCATTTAACTAAAATAAAAGATCCCGGAAGTGTCCCATAAGCACAAAGGGCTTATTTCTAAAATGTTGTGCACAAATTTGTTTACATCCCTGTTAGTGAGCATCCCTATTAGTGAGCTCCTTTGGTAAAATAATCCATCCACCTGACAGGTAAGGCATATCAAGAAGCTGATTAAACAGCAAGATCATTACACAGGTGCACCTTGTGCTGGGGACAATAAAATGTGCAGTTTGTCACAGATGTCTTAAGTTTTGAGGGAGAGTGCAATTGGCATGCTGACTGCAGGAATGTCTACCAGAGCTGTTGCCAGAGAATTTCATTTTCATTTCTCCACCATGAGCCACCTCCAAAATCGTTTTAGAGAATTTGGCAGTACGTCCAACCGACCTCACAACCGCAGACTACGTGTATGGCGTTGTGTGGGCGAGCGGATTGCTCATGTCAACGTTGTGAACAGAGTGCCCCATGGTGGCGTTGGGGTTATGGTATGGGCAGGCATAAGCTACGGACAATGAACGCAATGACATTTTATTGAATTTGAATGCACAGAGATACCGTGACGTGATCCAGCCGCCATCACCTCATGTTTCAGCATGATAATGCACAGCCCATGTCACAATTCCTGAAAGCTGAAAATATCCCACTTCTTCCATGGTCTGCACACTCACCAGACATATCACGCATTGAGCATTTTTGGGATGCTCTGGATCGACGTATACAATAGCGTGTTCCAGTTCCTGACAATATTCAGCAACTTCACACAGCCATTGAAGAGGAGTGGGACAACATTTAACAGGTCCCAATCAACAGCCTGATCAACTCTATGCATAGGATATTTTGCGCTGCATGAGGCAAATGGGGGTCACACCAGATACTGACTGGTTTTCTAATCCACACCCCTACCTTTTTTTAAGGTATCTGTGACCAACCGATGCATATCTCTATTCCCAGTCATGTGAAATCCATAGATTAGGGCCTAATTCATTTATTTAAATTGACTGATTTACTTATATGAACTGTAACTCTTTGAAATTGTTGCATGTTGCATTTATATTTTTGTATCTTTTTTGACCATTTTAATTGAAAAACAATAACAGTAAGGTACTTCATTGTTACCCAGAAATTATTTGAAATTTAGATAAAAACATTGCATTGACCTTTAAATACCATGGTGACGGGCGGTAATGATGTAATTGTGCTCTTGTTCTGTTAATAATCCCTTAGAGAATTCATACATCTGTACCGTATTGCAATGTATTGCATTGTACTGTATTCTATTCTATTATATTGAAAGCCACTCGTCCTCTCCTCTTCTCTCTCCATAGTTTAGAGACAGCTAAATCCACGGCCCAGGCAGCGTCCATGGCCGCCCCCAACATGTCTGACCTCAACATAGCTTTCACCCAGCCCGTCTCCCCGGCCTCCTCCCCCCACTCCGCCTCCACCCTAGCAGCCATGAGTGCCCTCTCCCCAACCCCCGTCATGGGCCACCCCTATGGCGTTCTGCCCTTTTCCGGCCTGCTAGGGGTCAAGTCTGTCCCCTTCCTGACTCTATCCAGCCCCGCGCCTCAAGTCGCTGTCACCGCAGCCCCCTCCCACGCCACCCTTGCGGCCTACACTACCAAAATCTCCTCGGCCAACTGCATCAAGAAACCCGACAGACAGAAGTTTGCACCCTACTGATGCTAAATGCTACACCAGGCTAGCCTCAGCCTTCTTCTGGAGGCTGAAATGAAGGACAGCTGTCTATAATGGCTCCATCTCTAGTGACACCCTATTCCCTACATAGTACACTATATGGTGAATAGGGTGCCATGTCAGATGTTCTTCCACTCACGCCATATCTGCTGCCAGAGATTGTATTGACTTTACTTTATGATTCACTACAAGGAAGAGACCAACGGAGATTTGGACGATATCTATCATAAGGTATACTATACATTACATATATAGATGATTTGTGAGTTCCCCATGAATTTATGGACTGCTTTCACCTCCACTTCATTCAACTGTTATTTATCACTAATTAAGGGCACAATCCTAACTTGGGAAATGCACTAACTTGGAATTTTATGTAAATCATGCACTGATGTGATGGTAAGTGTTTGTCTCTCAAGTTAGGAATAGGCTCAAAAGTATTTATCCTTCAGTAAATTTGTAAATTATACTCTGATGCGGATGGATGCTCACTGTATGATGTTTTTATACAATGCCTATGTTTGCTGCTTGAAGTTTTTAAGAAAATCTGTAAATGCTTGGGAGGAAAAAGATAAGTGTTTTCTGCTGTAGGAATGTAATGTTGAGTGTTATGTTTGTTTTATTTATGTATATTAATTTGTTTATTAAACTTTTTTTTCTTGAAATGGCTGCAGGTATGAGTCTCCCTTTAAATTTGTACCTTTGTCCATTTTTAAAGGCGAAATCGGTGACTTCTTTGTCGCCTGTGGTCGCGAGATGTGGTCACGAGATGCTCAGTCAATAAACAAAAACACACACACTCAAAAACAAATTTAAGCCAATCAGCGTGCTTCAAACATATTGCACAATATATGAAACAACCCAAAGAGCGGCCTTTCTTTCTTTTAGAGATAATTAATCTATTTGAAACCACAGTGAAGACTGCGCTTGTAACGCCACTTTGAAAATACACATCATATTAAAAGTGACGCAACACCAGTTCTCCTCCAGCCAGTGTATTTGTATTTTCCCCCTAGCTGTCACGAGCTGGTGGGTGGCACGTCATTCCAAATGGCAGGTTTTATGAGGGATGCTCTTCACATCATAGTGCTCTTTGTCCCTGAACAATAACTGCAGTGTGAGGCAGGCAGGCTCCACAACCCCAGTGGAGCAGAGGGCTCCGCCTGCATTCACAAATACACTGCACACACACACTGAGTGCACACTCAGATTCTGAACTCACACACTGTGTGTACACACACTCACACTGTGTCCACACACACACGCACTCAGACACTGTGTACACACTCACACTGTGTCCACACACACAAAAACACACACATGCTCAGATCCTACACACACACACACACACACACACATTCAGAGTTGAGGGTAAGGGGGAGAGAGAAGGGAACATGCAGTGACAGCTGGGAAGGAAAATACTGTAAAAGGAAATTCAGTAACGGCATCAACATGCAGCACAGTATTGTCATCCTCTGGAGAGAACGCCAGACTTGTTTTATTCCACTCTTAGAAGACTTCAGTGGGAACGACAGGAGGCCTTGACAGCGACGTGTCCTTACTGTTGCCATAGATATTCAATGACGTGGTCTCACAGGCATGCAATAATATTACCCTTTCACCAGACTTTGACATCACAACAGAGGAATGTCTATGCAAAATATGCAAGGGTCGTTACAGTATTCAAATTCTTCTGTCTCTTTACGCTGCTGATATGAAGGAGCTTTTGTTAATGTGGGCTGAGTTGCCTACTGTAGAAAAGGATTTCTCCCTCCCTCTCTCTCTCTCTGTCTCTCCCTCCCTCTCCCTCCCTCCCTCTCTCTGTGACTCTTCCTCACTCCCTCCCTCCTCTCTGTGTCTCTCTCTCCCTCTCTCCCTCCCTCTCTCTGTCTCTCCCTCCCTCTCTGTGTCTCTCCCTCCCACCCTCTCTCTCTGTCTTTCCCTCCCTCTCTCTGTCTCTCCCTCCCTCTCTCTCTCTCTGTCTCTCCCTCTCTCTGTGTCTTTCCCTCCCTCTCTCTGTCTCTCCATCTCTCTCTCTCTCTGTCTCTCCCTCTCCCTCTCTCTCTGTCTCTCCCTCTCCCTCTCTGTGTCTCTCCCTCCCTCCCTACCTCTCTCTCTCTCTCTCTCTGTCTCTCCCTCCCTCTCTCTGTGTCTCTTTCTCTCCTTCTCTCTACTACATCTCCCTGAAAAAGGTCATAAAATATCCATGCCCTCAGTGGGGTCTCTATACCTCCCGCATCTCTCTGTCTCCCTCTTTCTCCCCCTCTCTCTCTCCTCACTCACACCCTCTTTCTCCTCCCCTCTCTCTCTCTCCTCACTCACAGCCTCTCATCCTCTTACTAAGATCTCTCACTGCACATAATTACACACAAAAATATATTCATACATACACTGAAGGCAAAACATTGTAATATTGTGTTATCTACAGTATGTAACATTTATCAGACATAATTATATATTTGATTATGTTTAAATCCCAGCACTCTACATCATCATCCAATATTGAACATGTATGTCATACAGTATACTCTGTATGTTTGCCTATAGATATGAATGAGAATGCACAGGAGGAATACTTTCCCTCAGACACTTGTGCCACCTGCAGGAACAAGTACACATAGCACCATTGAATTCACTATACCTTCTGCTGTCTAGCCTAATTCAGTTTGACCTCAGGCCTTATATATATTTTTCTCTCTCTCTCTCTCAATTCAATTCAATTTCAATTCAAGGGCTTTATTGGCATGGGAAAAATATGTTAACATTGCCAAAGCAAGTGAAATTGAAAAAAAAAAAAAAAAATTAAGTTCCAAAAGAATAAAGACATTTCAGATGTCATATTATGTCTATATACAGTGTTGTAACGATGTGCAAATGGTTATAGTACAAAAGGGAAAATAAATTAACATAAATATGAGTTGTATTTACAATGGTGTTTGTTCTTCACTGGTTGCCCTTTTCTTGTGGCAACAGGTCACAAATCTTGCTGCTGTGATGGCACACTGTGGCATTTCACCTAGTAGATATTGGAGTTTTCGAATTCTTTGTGGATCTGTGTAATCTGAGAGAAATATGTGTCTTTAATATGGTTGTACATTTGGCAAGAAGTTAGGAAGTGCAGCTCAGCACACTGCCCACCTCATTTGGTGGGCAATGTGCACATAGCCTGTCTTCTCTTGAGAGCCGCTCATGTCGTGTGCGGGAGTGTTGCAAAAAAAGATGTACACATACATGTTATTCAATTATTGCACCCACACTGCTCGCTTGCGCCAACGAGCATCTTCATTGCCAGGGCTAAAATAGGAGTTGGTTATATTTGTGACGCCGATCGCGCTACAAGTCCTGCCACTCCCATCTTCTCATTGGCTTTTAGGAGCACATACCCACGTGTCATCTCCTCATTGGTGTTTAGAAGCATATACAGCGGGTGAAATAAGTATTGAACACGTCACCATTTTTCTCAGTAAATATATTTCCAAAGGTGCTATTGACATGAATTTTCACCAGATGTTGGTAACAACCCAAGTAATCCATACATATAAAGAAACCAAAACAAATAAGTTCAGAAATTAAGTTATGTGTAATAATGTGAAATGACACAGGGAAAAAGTATTGAACACACTTACTGATATTTATTTAGTACTTTGTACAAAAGCCTTTGTTGGTAATGACAGCTTCAAGACACCTCCTGTATGGAGAAACTAGTCGCATGCATTGCTCTGGTGTGATTTTGGCCCATTCTTCCACACAAACAGTCTTCAAATCTTGAAGGTTCCGTGGGCCTCTTCTATGAATCTTGATCTTCAGTTCTTTCCATAGATTTTCAATGGGATTTAAGTCAGGTGATTGGCTGGGCCATTCTAGCAGCTTTATTTTCTTTCTTTGAAACCAATTGAGTTTCCTTGGCTGTGTGTTTGGGATCATTGTCTTGCTGAAATGTCCACCCTCGTTTCATCTTCATCATCCTGGTAGATGGCAGCAGATTTTTGTCAAGAATGTCTCTGTAAATTTGCCTGTTCATCCTTCCTTCAATTATGTGAAGTTTGCCAGTACCATTTGCTGAAAAGCAGCAAATGTTGGTATGGTGTTTTTAGGGTGATGTGCAGTGCCATTTCTCCTCCAAACATGGTGTGTATTATGACATCCAAACAGTTCAATGTTGCTCTCATCTGACCACACTATATTCTCCCAGTATTTCACTGGCTTTTCCAAATGTTGTGCAGCAAACTTTAAACGAGCTTCAACATGCTTTTTTTTTCAGCAATGGAGTCTTGCGTGGTGAGCGTGCATACAGGCCATGGCGGTGGAGTGCATTACTTACTGTTTTCTTTGAGACGACAGTACCTGCTAATTGCAGGTCTTTTTGAAGCTCTCCACAAGTGGTCCTTGGCTCTTGGACAACTCTTCTGATTATTCTTTTCACTCCTCTGTCAGAAATCTTGCGAGGAGCACCTGGTCGAGGCAAATTTATGGTGAAATGATTGTCTTTCCACTTCCGTATTATGGCCCCAACAGTGCTCACTGGAACATTCAGGAGCTTAGAAATGCACCTATAACCAATGCCATCATTATGTTTTGCTACAATTAGGTTGCGAAGGTCTTGAGACAGCTCTTTGCTTTTACCCATCATGAGATGTGTCTTGTGTGACACCTTTTTTTTGAGACCTTTTTGTAGGCCATCAGTTGGGACTGAACCAGCTGATATTAATTTGCACTGACAGGGGGCTGGATTGCTTTTTAATTACTGATAGTTTTCAGCTGTTGTCTTGGCTTTCCATGCCTTTTTGCACCTCCCTTTCTTCGTGTGTTCAATACTTTTTCCCTGTGTCATTTCACATTATTACACATAACTTAATTTCTGAACTTATTTGTTTTGGTTTCTTTGTATGTATGGATTACTTGGGTTGTTACCAACATCTGGTGAAAAATTCATGTCAATAGCACCTTTGGAAATATATTTACTGAGAAAAATGGTGACGTGTTCAATACTTATTTCACCCGCTGTATGATTGAAAGATGAACTGGTCGGCTATGGTAATGCACGTTATTATGAAAGTTAGTTGCCAATCGCCATATAAAGTCCCAAAGAAGAAAAAGAAGCCTGAAGGAAGGATGAGTGATGACTAGAGATGATTCGGTTTACCGTTTTATCTGTGGATTAATTGTCGGAGTAGAGGACCTTGTGCATTTCAGGCAAAATAACAACCCAATGTTTATATCCAAGGACAAAATAGCTAGCAACAGCAAGCTAAATAGGACAAATTAGCTAGCAACAGCAAGCTAGCTAGCTAGCTAAATTGCCATAAAGGTTTAATGCTTTTCGACCTGTCCCCAAATTAATATAATTGGTTCAGAGTTTGTTTTTATATTTCAACCTAAGTGTCATGATCGGTTTTTGTGTGGGGGGATAAAATCAACTTGTGTGCGATGACGCACGCAGACGCACTCGCGCGTGCGGTTTGGGCAAGGTGTAAGTTGCTCTAGATAAGAGCGTCTGCTAAATGACTAAAATGTAAATGTCTCAAAAAAGACTTTTCAGTCAATAATATTTAATGGCTTTTAGAAAAGGCTCACAGAGCTTGTTTATCCACTCACAGCTGTCCCCCAGGGCTAGTCATGAAGATGAGATGTTAATGAAGCAATACAGATGACATTTAAGTGAGTTTTGTTGGCTAGTTCTTCAGTATTGTTAAGATAAGGGGTGACTGGGACAGGCAACGTAACATCAAAGTTTTTTAGGAAACGTTTTTGAAAAACCATGCACCTGATCATCTTGAAACTTTCTCTGTAAAGCTAACTTTCGTCAAGGTTTTATATGGTCTATAATTGTCATAGTCAGTATCCTTTTTCAGCGTTATGATGTCTGTAACATCCATAACAGTTGTTGATGTGATGGATATTTATGTATCATATCTTAGCTTCAAACGCTTGTGCAGTCACCACATTCTGTATGTTTCTTCTGTGTATTCTTCAGACTTTTACTGAAGCAATTTTCCAATGCTCTTGGAAAATATATGCTGACATGCATTTCTCATACATGGCAGTACTGTTTTTTTTTGGAATCTATTCAATCTGTATCGTTGCAGATATGCACGATAAAAATGTGAAGGGAATTTCCGATCGAGCCATCATATGCAGCGTTTACTGTGAATGCAGTCACCGCAAAATTTAAATTGCACTATATGTCCTAATGTACATTTCTTGTATTCCTCAACCACTAAAACCCTAACCCATATACACCTGCACGATAGGCCTTGTATTTACAGTAACTATTGGTTTTGTGAAGTCTGTCTATTTCTCTCATTTCAGAGATACATTTCATAGAGAATTTATCTCTGAAATTAGAGAAATAGACAACAAAATGACGTTGCTGTGCACCAAGCATTAACCAAAATGAGAACCAGGAGATCCAGAGGACTGCACTGCGGGGGTATTATAGGGGGTATTATACATGGATAGGCCTGCACAGCAACCTGGTCTCAGAGCATTTTGTATTATTCTGTATGTAAATCCGAGACACTTCATGATATGTTACTTTTCGTATGGTATGTGTTCATTTGTGGATGTCCATCGCTGATTCCGCATGATATGTTACGAATTATAATTTGTATGAAATGTTACAAATTAGTAAAACGTACAATATGTTACAAATTTGCGAAATGTACGATATGTTACAAATTAGCAAAAGTACAATATGTTACAAATTTGCGAAATGTACGATATGTTACGAATTTGCAAAACGTATGGCATGTTATGAATTCTAGCTAGGTGGCTAACGTTAGCTAGCTCGCTTACATTAGCTAGGCTAGGGGTTAGGGATTAGGGTTAAGGTTAGAATTAAGTTTAGGAGTTAGGTTAAAGGGTCAAGGTTAGGAGAAGGGTTAGCTAACATGCTAAGTAGTTGCAACATAGCTAAAAAGTAGTAAGTAATTGAAAAATTGCTAATTAGATAAAATGATAAAGCTGTCCATGATGAGATTTGAACTCACTTGGGTTGTTAGACGTTCGCGGTATACACCCAACCACCCTACTTTTGTTTTTGCCTTAAGTATCACAACCAGACGCAATCGGGAGTCCCCTAGGGCGGCGCACAATTGGCCCAGCATCGCCCGGGTTAGGGGAGGGTTTGGCCAAGGTAGGCCGTCATTGTAAATAAGAATTTGTTCTTAACTGACTTGCCTAGTTAAATAAAGGTTAAATACAAAATCGATAAATAAAATATAAAAAATAAAAATAAACCATCTGTCTTATGTAACCAAACCAAAACGTGGCTCTGATTTATATATAGAATAATACGAAATGCTCTGAGACCAGGTTGTGCACAGAGACTCTTTCAAGGGGTTTAAAAACTGGAAGCAAGGACAACCTCAATTCAAAGTGACCCACAAATGTGTAGTGTCTTCTACAGACACATGGGAATGGGAAGTGGAGAGATGTGAAATGTCGTACCCTTTCTTCTGCCATGGGCCCTCCGTATGAAGAACAGATACAGTGTGTAGTGAGAGTGAAGATGACTCCTCTGTGACCATGACTGATCCGGCTGAGTTAGAGGCCATCTTACAGCAGATCCAGGAGAAAATTACTGAGAAGAGGATGTGTCAAGTGGCCAAACTGAGTTGGAAAAGGCAGCCAGGCGGAGAAGTCTTCAAGGAGGAGAAGGATAATGAGAGAAGAAAATAATAAAGACCTTATTTTTACTTTATGAAATATAATATAATCCTACAGTAGAGGATTGTGGAGAAGCTATGCCTATAACTCTCCTCCACTGACCATGCACAGTTCACAAGATGTAAATTCAACTTCTATTCCACGTTTTCATTGAAATAACATGGAAACAACATTGATTCAACCTGTGTGTGCCCAGTGGGCACTGTTCTAATTAACGGTAATTGATTTATCTTGTTTTTTATTTAACCAAGTAAGATGACTGAGAACACGTTCTCATTTACAGCAACGACCTGGGGAATAGTTACAGGGGAGAGGAGGGGGGATGAAATAGCCATTTGGAAGTGGTAAAGGCTGGTTAACGCCATGCGGTCTTGTTTTCAAAAGTTAAACATGTAGCAGTTTAATGCAATAGGCCTACACATAACCTGATCACCTTCAGATATTTACAACTGTTTAAAATAAATGTGTTTTCATTGTCTTGTCTAATATGACCATTAAAGCAACTTGCATTTATATGGAATAAATTATCTAGAATGTATATTTAAAGCATTCTATGTTGTGGAAATGTTGATGTTTAAATCATGTGACTTATTTACCTGCTTGCTTCAACCTTTGCAACGTTGTGTGATGTTTTGTCGGCAACTGAACAACACGTTTCCCCAAAACGGTGCGTACCGTTCCTCAACAGCCTTTGAGCAAAGATGATCTATTATATTGACAAGACATTCAAGGGATCACTCTAAGTGGAAGCATGTCCTCAACTATAGAAGGCGAGATCAGGTGGGACAGATTTCGGGCGGAGTAAATTGTCTCAATTCGCCTCTTTCTCCCTGCTTTGAGGTATGTTTTTCAACTGGTCGTTCAGTACAGTCGTGGCCAAAAGTTTTGAGAATGACACAAGTATTGGTCTCCACAAAGTTTGCTGCTTCAGTGTTCTTAGATCTTTATGTCAGTAGCTATGGTACACTGAAGTATAATTATAAGCATTCCATAAGTGTCAAAGGCTTTCATTGACAATGACATTCAGTTTATGCAAAGAGTCAATATTTGCAGTGTTGACCCTTCTTTTTCAAGACCTCTGCAATCCGCCCTGGCATGCTGTCAATTAACTTCTGGGCCACATCCTGACTGATGGCAGGCCATTCTTGCATAATCAATGCTTGGAGTTTGTCAGAAGTTGTGGGTTTTTGTTTGTCCACCCGCTTCTTGAGGATCAACCGCAAGTTCTCAATGGGTTTAAGGTCTGGGGAGATTCCTGGCCATGGACCCAAAATGTCGATGTTTTGTTCCCGAGCCACTTAGTTATCACTTTTGCCTTATGGCAAGGTGCTCCATCATCCTGGAAAAGGCATTGGTCGTCACCAAACCGTTCTTGGATGGTTGGGAGAAGTTGCTCTCGGGGGATGTGTTGATACCATTCTTTATTCATGACTGTGTTCTTAGGCAAAATTGTGAGTGAGCCCACTCCCTTGGCTGAGAAGCAACCCCACACATGAATGGTCTCAGGATGCTTTACTGTTGGCATGACACAGGACTGATGGTAGCGCTCACCTTGTCTTCTCCGGACAAGGTGTTTTCCGGATGGCCCAAACAATCGGAAAGGGGATTCATCAGAGAAAATGACTCTACCCCAGTCCTCAGCAGTCCAATCCCTGTACCTGTACCCTGTACCTTTTGCAGAATATCAGTCTGTCCCTGATGTTTTTCCTGGAGAGAAGTGTCTTCTTTGCTGCCCATCCTCCAAAAGACTTCGCCTCACTGTGCGTGCAGATGCACTCACACCTGCCTGCTGCCATTCCTGAGCAAGCTCTGCACTGGTGGTGCCACGATATCACAGCTGAATCAACTTTAGGAGACGTTCCTGGCGCTTGCTGGACTTTCTTGGGCGCCCTGACGCCTTCTTCACAACAATTGAACCTCTCTCCTTTAAGTTCTTGATGATCCGATAAATGGTTGATTTAGGTGCAATCTTACCAGCATTCATCAGAGAAAATGACTCTACCCCAGTCCTCAGCAGTCCAATCCCTGTACCTGTACCCTGTACCTTTTGCAGAATATCAGTCTGTCCCTGATGTTTTTCCTGGAGAGAAGTGTCTTCTTTGCTGCCCATCCTCCAAAAGACTTCGCCTCACTGTGCGTGCAGATGCACTCACACCTGCCTGCTGCCATTCCTGAGCAAGCTCTGCACTGGTGGTGCCACGATATCACAGCTGAATCAACTTTAGGAGACGTTCCTGGCGCTTGCTGGACTTTCTTGGGCGCCCTGACGCCTTCTTCACAACAATTGAACCTCTCTCCTTTAAGTTCTTGATGATCCGATAAATGGTTGATTTAGGTGCAATCTTACCAGCAGCAATATCCTTGCCTGTGAAGCCCTTTTTGTGCAAAGCAATGATGACGGCACGTGTTTCCTTGCAGGTAACCATTGTTGACAGAGGAAGAACAATGATTTCAAGCACCTCCTTTTAAAGCTTCCAGTCTGTTATTCTGACTCAATCAGCATGACAGAGTGATCTCCAGCCTTGTCCTCGTCAACACTCTCACCTGTGTTAACAAGACATGATGGCAGCTGGTCCTTTTGTGGCAGGGCTGAAATGCAGTGGAAATGTTTTTGGGGGAATAAGTTCATTTTCATGGCAAAGAGGGACTTTGCAATTAATTGCAATTCATCTGATCACTCTTCATGACATTCTGGAGTATATGCAAATTGCCATCATCAACACTGAGGCAGCAAACTTTGCGGAGACCAATACTTGTGTCATTCTCAAAACTTTTGGCCACGACTGTACAGTACCGTTTCCTTTGAGAGAGAGGACGAGGAGTATGCAATAGATTCTCCATAGGTCTGTAGTAGGAGCAGTTGCCCCTCCCTCGCAGGGGCAACAGGGAGGAGGTCAGAGACTTAGCAGTGTGGTGCCACGACAACAACCTCTCCCTCAACGTCAGTAAGACCAAGGATCTGATCGTGGACTATAGGAGAAAAAGGGGAAAGCGAGCCCCCATCCACATCAACGGGGCTGTTGTGGAGTGGGTCGAGAGCTTTAAGTTCCTTGGCATCCACATCACTAAGGACTTAACATGGTCGAAACTCTCCCGCACAGTCGTGAAAAGATTTGGCATAGGCCTCAGATCCTTAAAAAGTTATACAGCTGCACCATCGAGAACATCCGCTTGGCATGGCAATTGCACCGCCTTTAACCGCAAAGCGCTACAAAGGGTGGTGCGGACAGCCCAGTACATCACTTGGGCTGAGCTCCCTGCCTTCCAGAACCTCTATATCACTGCTAAATAGTCAATTAATGGTCCCCAAACGAGCTGCTCTGACTCTATCTTGCACTGACCCTACGCACACTCACTCAACTTAATATACACACCATATACACACACTACACTGTCACTCCCACACAAATCCCTCACACATTCAAGCACTACATAAGCACGCACAACACACACGCATACCGACACAAACACATACATACACACACCCTTTTACACTCATCATTTGCTGCTGCTGCTGTTATTTTACTCTTATTATTATCTATCGGGATGTCTAGTCACTTTACCCTGCCTTCATGTATTTATCTACCTCAATACCTCGTACCTCTACACATTGATCTGGTTCTGGTACTCCCTGTATTTAGCTCCATTCTTCATTCACCTAGGCCTCACTGAGATCTAGGGGTCTTTCTAAGAGATATAAGAGCTAAAAATCTGTATTTAGCCAAATCTTTCTGATAAAAATTAAGATTGACTGATTGACTGACAGTGGTTTGTGTAGCTAGTAGCAGTGCAACCTACTGTCAAATTCCATTCCCAGCCAAACATACTGCCAATCATAGGTGTTATTTTCCACCGAGCAGCAAGCGATGGAATTGACAGAGACGAGGCTGATAAAAGATTGTCTTTAATGTTTGGCATTGTTAATGAATCCATACCACAGCAGTTATGGGAGTAGGAAAACCACTTTTACAACCGAACACTGTTTGATCATGCTAACATCGTATGTACAAGAAAGCACATTGAAAAGTGTATAAAGTATTTATATTAGAAGAATTGAAGTCAACAATGTAGACAACAACAGAGTCTAATGGATTGGTCTTCTTTAAACATTGATTATAGATATTCATCAATTACATCGATTTCTGGAGTACGTGTATTTACACAAAACAACAATATAATTATTTTAGGGCAATAATTCTCAAAAATATTTCACAATACCGCTGTATGTACAGTAACAGAATTTACATTGAAAAATTCTATTGTACCTATATTTGATCTGAGTATGGCCACCTCTCCTCAACATCAGCTTGCTCCTACTCATGATATTCATCTTATTTCATCTATAGCGCTGCTCTTCCATACTAATCCCACTGCTAAACATACCCTGCATCCTTTCATGGTACACCAGTGGAAAATGTCAACACTGATGAACCTGCATACAAAAACAGATGTTATCTGATCAGTGGAGAACCTGATGTACAAGAACACAAAGCCGAGCATGATCAGTGGAGAACCTGATGTACAAGAACACAAAGCCGAGCATTCACCTGCAGAAAACCACTGTGTGAAACAAAGAGCTGTCATTGGAACACTGGCCACCACTTTCCAACCCTCTGGTGGTGAGTTATATGTTACATCTCAGCTTACTGTCTGTTGTACCTTCATTCCCCAAGGAGATCAACCTCATGGTCCTGTCTGAGCTTCTCGTACTCCTCTTCTATACACAAACATCTCCATATTGCAGAGCAGGGTGAAGAGGAGATGCAGGCAGAACTAAGCATACTGAAAGTATTACTGTAGCACCACAAACCAAACAACCGTCTTCAACCAAGGCAGGACAAAACAGATGTCACACGTTGATATTAGCTGCTTTGTTCGGAGAGTGTTGAGAACGTGATGAGAAAGGAGAGCTGTCATTTCATGAGTTTCTCAGAACCAGTCAAGTGAGTTGTCTGAGCGAGAGATTGATACTGCATTTCAGTGCACTTAAGGCAGGGGGGCGTTTAGAACGCTATTTGGAGGAATTTGGATTTGCCATTCGGTGGGTGGAGGTGGGTGAGCACAGGGTGTGGGGGTGAGTAGAACATGTAATCAGACAGAAGCAATGTCATTGCCATCAGCCCTTTTACACACGGTCCATATTTAGTAGTTGTTGGTTGACATTGGCCTGAAACATGTAGAGAGGGTGTGATACTGGTTTTCTGAGTATAGTTAGTCCAATAGGTGATTGAGGTACTGTTGAGTCATTATTCTTCGTTACTCTCCATCCCCATTTACTTTCAGGGATCAATCCAGTTCTATTGGATCCAGCTCAACCTGTGCAACTGAAATTGGAACTCACTTGTTCCAGCACTCACCGTGGCACCTGACAATTTCACCCCTTCCTTGTACCCCTCCCAAGGATTGATCAGATCTGTCAGTCTGAGGAACAGATCTGTCAGTCTCGTGCTCCTCTCATGATATATTTCTATATGGCACACAAAAGATTAGAAGACTGGAATAAAACTTAAATATAAAAGCACTTGAACAGAAAGGAAGACCTGCGTAATACAAATAGCAAATCTTGTTTGAATACATTCACATTGGTTTTCCATACGTACCGTATGGATGAATACTCCTAAACTGAGGTTAATATGTCTCTTGAGGTTTGGGTCTAGAAGAGTGACCCAGGTCAAACAACAGACCTGCTTTCAATGAGAACAGGTATCAGAACAGAGTATTGGAGAATGCCATATGGTGAAGGACTATACAGTGTTCTGTAAAAAAAAATATTTAAAAACCCCATACATACTGTAGCAAAGCTATCAAAATAATAGGATAGATATATGAAGCATTGAAAGCAGAAAAGACAACATCACTTTACTAAGAATATAACTTTCTGTAGTTGCCTTTTGTTGTGGAAAAGGGAGGGGAATCCTTTTGGGGCTTGTATCGGTTCATCCTGTTAATCGAGATCGTCACGTATCACAAAACGGCTGTATATTGTTCTCAAATGAAAATAAACTAAACATGCTCACAGACTAGTTGTACAAGAGTGTACAATCAATATTCATTTAAACAAAGTCATTATTATCGGTCACAGATAATATTTCCCTTATTAATTCCTATGAGGCTGCTTCCTCCATTCAGAATCAGACCGTCTGAATACAGTGAGACGAGCGAGGGCGCATCTCAGTAGTCTAAAGTGGATTCCTCTCCTTGTTTACTCCCCTTTATCTGCACTGATATGAAAACATGGGATGGATGAAAGCATGAAAGCAATATGGTCAATGTCTACAATGTATTTGCATGATTCCACAGCCATTGTTCTTTCACATCAATGCAGCTGAAGGAAAGGAGACGGGGCAGGGAACTACTTTAGACTATTAAGATGCTCCGAGGACCCAGCACTTTAGTACTATAATATAATAGACTATTGAGATGAAGCCAGAGACGGCCTCTTCATGGTGTCTCCTCATGGTGTCTCCTCGTGTTCCTCACTGATGCATTGCTCCCAAGCAGCCTTGGCTTGCTCCTCTCTGTGGCTGTGGGGGGAGTGGAAGATTCTCCGAGGCAGGGGGATGGGCTGGGGCACCAGGGAGCTCAGGTCCTCCTCAGGGATGCAGCCCTCCCTCAGGTAGGGCTTGGGGGGTACGGCCGGGGGCTGGGGGCGCCGGTAAGGAATGCGCTGGGGGCCGTGGAGTGGTATCTGGTGGTGGGTGGGCCCGTGAGGGTGGGGGTGACCGTCGATTCCGGCCAGTTGGGGGTGAGAGTGGGGGTGGGAGTGAGGGTGGGGGTGACCGTCGAGGCCGGCCGTTTGGGGATGAGAGTGGGGGTGGGAGTGAGGGTGGGGGTGGGAGATGGGGTTGCGGTAGTGGAAGGGTCGGACCTGGTCGAGGGACTCTGCTTCTGGCCCGCTGTAGTGGATGTGGAGGAAAGGAGAGTCCAGGTACTCATCAGGGGTCCACATGTGGCTGGGGATGGGCTCCATGGCATCATTCCGCACGGGGGGATCAGGGTACTGGCCCCCAAAGTTACTCTCACTCAGAGAGGAGACGCCACTGCTGGCACTGCCCGAGAGGGTGGAGTTACTGCCCCCCAGGGCTGACTGAGGACTGGTAGGGGAGCCTGGTATGGGGTGGAGAGGAGACTAGATAAAGGTAGAGCAAAAGAGAGAGAGGAAGATAAGAAATGGGTTGACTTCTGTTGACCAATTTAGCATTATTTACTGGTACAGTATGCATGACTTTCTTTTACCTTTCTGAGAGAGCGAATGGGCAGGGCTGGGGGTGCGTCACTGTTCTGGTGGTGGAACGCATCAAAGTGCATCAGGAAGTGACCTATAGAAAGGAAGTAAAAACATTCACATCAGAATAAACTTCCTGTGTATTTTACAAAACCTCCTATTTTAGTGTACATGAAAGCTAAGTTACTCTTACCCATAGATAAGGTGTATATTATGACATAATTGTTCTTACCTGGTGGGAAGGACCTGGGTGGGACGGGGGGCATGATAACACCCCCTGTAGGTCCCTGGATATAGGGCACTGTCTCCCTACCCTCCCCATCTAGACTCCAACTGCTGGGGGCACTTGGGAACACTGGGGGAACACCAGCAAACCACAGGCTCACTACAGATCTAGGAAATCATCCTACTGTAAGTGTAGTTGTGTCCTATTTAGCTGAATTCTCATGAACACTAGAGAAAAGCAGCATTAACCAATTTTACCACAAGCATTCAGTATACTCGCCTTTCTCTGGCAACCCCATGTGAGGGTCAATGCATGGCTTACAGGGGCTCACTTGTTGGAGTAAGGCACGCTGCAGATGGTTGCTCTGCAAACAGAGACAACAGAGGCTAAAGATAAGAAGAACAAACAGTATTTTCTGTAACCTCAGTACCAGTCTATTTCTGCTTTAGACAATTTGTTGTTCCAACGCTTCAGTGAACTAACGGTCTTCTTCTCCTTACTTAACTAACGCAGCAAGGTCGTCAGTTCTATTTTAACTTGGCAGCAGTAATTGAATTGTTTGGCCTGTAACGTCAGTACCTGTCCGTTGTCAGTCATGCTGTAGTACATTGTGTTGTTAGCTCTCTGGTGAGGAGGGAGCAGAATCATCACCTCCCGGTTGTGTTTGGCTTTATCCGGTAGGGACGGAGAGCCTGGGGGAGGGAGGGAGGGAGGGAGGGGGATAGGACGGGTCAGACGTCTGCTGTAGACTGTATGGACACCAGAGTCCCACTGAAAAATCACTGGATGTACACTTACTCACAGTTATAGTCACAACTGTGAATTAACATGATTCCTAAATAAAATATTTACTTCTTGGTGCAGGTGTCACTCACCTCTAGCGCTGGAAGGGGCAGAGTTGATTATCTGGGAGGAGGTGGAGCGAATGGAGCTCAGACTGGAGGAGGAGGGGCTTGGCTGGAAAATAAAACATCTGTTCACTCACGTACCTTCAACACGTACTTGCGTGTGTGTGTATGCGTGCATGTTAAACCCACCTGCATGTGCGCCGTATCCTCAGGGGGCTCTCCCATCAGGCCGTCTGTCAGGATGGCCAGGTTTCCTCCCGCCTCGCTGGAGGTGTGAGAAGAGAGAGAGGAGGAGGACTGGCGTATAGAACCTTGCAGGTTCATAGGGCTAATATAGATGGAGAGAGAGAAAATCATATTTTAACAGGTGATCACATTGAGATTACTGTAAAATCTCTTTCTCAAGTGAAACCTGGTATAATGTGTGACTGACCTGTGTCTGTGTATCAGACGAACACTCTCTGGGCTCATGTGGCTGTGAGTGGTCAAGATGCCTCTGGGAGAGTTGACCCCTGTGCAGGCCGCTGGCAACCCCTGCTGGGCCACATTTAAAGACTGCTCTGAATATTTACACTGACGCACACACACAAACACACACACACACACGGATAGAGGAGCACACACACAAACAGAAGAGCATGTAGAACCATTTACCTGGTGTAACCCAGCCCTCATCACATGGAACTGATCTATCAGCTTTTTGTGCAGAGGACGCATTTCTGGGTGCACCAACTTCTCGTGGACAGCCAGCCCCACTCCAAGGATGTGAACCTGCGACAATGAAACAACACGTAGGAAAGAAAGAACTTATGGTTTATCTGTCCTCTATACCCACGTACACTGTATGGACCATTGACCAGTGGGCAGTGAGGGGTTAAGAGTTGTGTCTGACCTGCTCCTGCATCAGGTCATTTAGCTGAGTGATCCTCTCTGTGTCCTCTGGTTGACTGTTGATGTAGTCCTTATCAAAGAATGCCTGTGGAGGAAGAACATGGGATATGAAGGAGTTACAAGGCATACTCCAAGTCGATATTCACATAATAATAAGGAATTCCCCTCGACCAGGCCCACAAATAAAGGCAATACTTTTTTTTCTTCCTATTGGCCCCCAGTGTAAAAGAGCCAACTGGTCGTAGATTTTTTGTTATACAGAAAGAACAAAACATGTAGCCAGTTCAAAAAATCCTGCCCAACGGTTCGCAATGCTCCCATGCAGGGAAATAGAACCTGTGAGAAGAGCCCTTTGGCTTCATGGGTATTCGGTGTGGGAAATGTGGGGATGCGGTGTCCAAGTAGACTACACATACAGTGGGGAGAACAAGTATTTGATACACTGCCGATTTTGCAGGTTTTCCTACTTACAAAGCATGTAGAGGTCTGTAATTTTTATCATAGGTACACTTCAACTGTGAGAGACGGAATCTAAAACAAAAATACAGAAAATCACATTGTATGATTTTTAAATAATTTATTTGCATTTTATTGCATGACATAAGTATTTGATCACCTACCAACCAGTAAGAATTCCGGCTCTCACAGACCTGTTAGTTTTTCTTTAAGAAGCCCTCCTGTTCTCCACTCATTACCTGTATTAACTGCACCTGTTTGAACTTGTTACCTGTATAAAAGACACCTGTCCACACACTCAATCAAACAGACTCCAACCTCTCCACAATGGCCAAGACCAGAGAGCTGTGTAAGGACATCAGGGATAAAATTGTAGACCTGCACAAGGCTGGGATGGGCTACAGGACAATAGGCAAGCAGCTTGGTGAGAAGGCAACAACTGTTGGCGCAATTATTAGAAAATGGAAGAAGTTCAAGATGACGGTCAATCTCCCTCGGTCTAGGGCACCATGCAAGATCTCACCTCGTGGGGCATCAATTATCATGAGGAAGGTGAGGGATCAGCCCAGAACTACACGGCAGGACCTGGTCAATGACCTGAAGAGAGCTGGGACCACAGTCTCAAAGAAAACCATTAGTAACACACTACGCCGTCATGGATTAAAATCCTGCAGCGCACGCAAGGTCCCCCTGCTCAAGCCAGCGCATATCCAGGCCCGTCTGAAGTTTGCCAATGACCATCTGGATGATCCAGAGGAGGAATGGGAGAAGGTCATGTGGTCTGATGAGACAAAAATAGAGCTTTTTGGTCTAAACTCCACTCGCCGTGTTTGGAGGAAGAAGAAGGATGAGTACAACCCCAAGAACACCATCCCAACCGTGAAGCATGGAGGTGGAAACATCATTCTTTGGGGATGCTTTTCTGCAAAGGGGACAGGACGACTGCACCGTATTGAGGGGAGGATGGACGGGGCCATGTATTGCGAGACCTCCTTCCCTCAGTAAGAGCATTGAAGATGGGTCGTGGCTGGGTCTTCCAGCATGACAACGACCCGAAACACACAGCCAGGGCAACTAAGGAGTGGCTCCGTAAGAAGCATCTCAAGGTCCTGGAGTGGCCTAGCCAGTCTCCAGACCTGAACCCAATAGAAAATCTTTGGAGGGAGCTGAAAATCCGTATTGCCCAGCGACAGCCCCGAAACCTGAAGTATCTGTATGGAGGAGTGGGCCAAAATCCTGCTGCTGCAGTGTGTGCAAACCTGGTATAGAACTACAGGAAACGTATGATCTCTGTAATTGCACCAAATATTAATTGTACCAAATATTAAGTTCTGCTTTTCTGATGTATCAAATACTTATGTCATGCAATAAAATGCAAATAAATTACTTAAAAATCATACAATGTGATTTTCTGGATTTTTAGATTCCGTCTCTCACAGTTGAAGTGTACCTATGATAAAAATTACAGACCTCTAAATGCTTTGTAAGTAGGAAAACCTGCAAAATCGGCAGTGTATCAAATACTTGTTCTCCCCACTGTATCTATGTGTGGAAAACATTTCATCACAGGTAAGACATTTAACTTGTTTAGTACAGTCTGTTTGTAACTCACTCTACTAACTGTAGTATGCTGCAAATACTGCATCCAAAATACCACAGTCGACTGCAGTAACAGGCGGCCAGGGTCGTGACGTTCTATCTAATACCAACTGGGTCTATAGCAGATAACACTGCATGTTCCCTCCCTCCCTCTCTGTCAGTACCTCCTGGTATCTGGCGATGCCCCCGTTGACTGCAGCATCTATTACTCCGTTGAGCAGCATGCTGAGGGGGTTGATGTTGCCATGGTGCTGCCTGTGCTGGTACTGGCTGATCAGGGTCCGCAGCTCCTGGGTCTTATTCTCCACCACGTAGATGGCATTCTCCAGAGGGCTCACCTCCACCTGAACTCACACACATAGATTTTAATCCATGATGAAACATGAGAGAGAGAGAGAGAGAGAGAGAGAGAGAGAGAGACAAACACAAATTATGCACTCGCTTGCATCATCTCCCTGAGGAGTCTGATGTCACAGTTTGAGACGACAGAATGAGACGACAGTATGAGACAACAGTATGAGACAACAGTATGAGACGACAGTATGAGATGACAGTATGAGACAAGAGTTTGATATGACAGTATGAGACAAGAGTTTGATATGACAGTATGAGACGACAGTATGAGACAACAGTATGAGACAACAGTATGAGACGAAAGTTTGATATGACAGTATGAGACAAGAGTTTGAGACGACAGTATGAGACAACAGTATGAGACAACAGTATGAGACAAGAGTTTGATATGACAGCATGAGACAAGAGTTTGATATGACAGTATGAGACAAGAGTTTGATATGACAGTATGAGACAAGAGTTTGAGATGACAGTATGAGACGACAGTATGAAACATCAGTTTGAGACGACAGTATGAAACGACAGTACGAGATGACAGTATGAGACAAGAGTTTGATATGACAGTATGAAACAAGAGTTTGAGACGACAGTATGAGGAAGAGTTTGATATGACAGTATAAGATGACAGTATGAGACAAGAGTTTGAGATGACAGTATGAGACGACAGTTTGAGACGACAGTTTGAGACGACAGTATGAGACGACAGTATGAGACGACAGTATGAGATGACAGTATGAGACGACAGTATGAGATGACAGTATAAGATGACAGTATGAGACAAGAGTTTGAGACGACAGTATGAGACAACAGTATGAGACAACAGTATGAGACAAGAGTTTGATATGACAGTATGAGACAAGAGTTTGAGATGACAGTATGAGACGACAGTATGAAACATCAGTTTGAGACGACAGTATGAAACGACAGTACGAGATGACAGTATGAGACAAGAGTTTGATATGACAGTATGAAACAAGAGTTTGAGACGACAGTATGAGGAAGAGTTTGATATGACAGTATAAGATGACAGTATGAGACAAGAGTTTGAGATGACAGTATGAGACGACAGTTTGAGACGACAGTTTGAGACGACAGTATGAGACGACAGTATGAGACGACAGTATGAGACGACAGTATGAGATGACAGTATGAGACGACAGTATGAGATGACAGTATAAGATGACAGTATGAGACAAGAGTTTGAGATGACAGTATGAAACGACAGTTTGAGACGACAGTATGAGACGACAGTATGAGATGACAGTATGAGACGACAGCATGAGACGACAGCATGAGACGACAGCATGAGACGACAGTAGCCTATGAGACGACAGTAGCCTATGAGACGACAGTTTGAGACAACAGTAGCCTATGAGATGACAGCATGAGATGACAGCATGAGATGACAGTAGCCTATGAGACGACAGTATGAGATGACAGTAGCCTATGAGATGACAGTGCTCTTCACCAGTTCTCTCCTCTCCACCTCAGCCCAGCGGGAGATTCCAGGGAGGGGACGAGACAGAATCAGGGTGGTTCTCTCAATCCACAGGCTCTGAAAACACACAAACAAAACACTGAATCACCTTCTGTATAGTATACAGACAATATAATTACCTTCTATTATCATTCATTCTATTTAGACCTACAAAGCAACAACTTGGACATAAAAGACACACCCACATACCCTGAACTCATTCTCCCTGTCCTTGGGTCCCTTGTGGAAGGGTCTGTCATAGTGAAAGCGAGTGACGTTGTTGATGCGGTAGAAGCTCTTGATCCTCTCTGGGACACGCTCCAGCTGAGGCACATCAGTAATGTCTGACACTGGGGTCACCGCATAGATCTGCAGGTCTGAGGCCAGGTGTTAAGGAAAACACAGCAAAATAGACTGACAGTTGAGTTGACAGACACAACGCATACACACACACAAACACACATTGACCATGGTTAGGATACACTGATCATCACTCTGTAGGAGGGCGTCATCTGGTTGGTTGGGGTGCTGCATGGCAATGGCCTGTGGGAATTCTCCCAGCATCCTTTGCTGGAAGTCCTCTAGTCGTTCATAGTCATAACCCCGGCACACAAACTCTTTATTCTGGAGAGAAGAGTTGTCATCCAATTGATACAGTAGTTACAAAAAAATGCAATTAGATAAAAGATCCTGTGTGTGCATGTGTGTGCGCGTGTGTGTGTGTGTGCGTGGACATGTTTAACTATAAACTATAACTATAAACAAACAAACATGTGTCCAACTGGGGACATTTTGTTAGTCCACACAAGGTCAAATTATATTTCTAGGGGGTTTAGTGTTAAGGTTAGAATTAGTGTTAGGGTTATAATTAGGTTTAGTGTTAGGGTTAGGAGCTAGGGTTAGTTTTAGGGTTAGAAGCTAGTGTTAGGTTTAGGGTTAAGGTTAGGTTTTGGGGTTAGGGTTAGGTTTAGGGATTAAGGGTTAGGGAAAATAGGATTTTGAATGGGACTGAATTGTGTGTCCCCACAAGGTTAGTTATACAAGACAGCGTGCGTGCATGCGAGTGTGTGTTTGTGTGTGTTCATCTCACCCTGAGGAAAAAAGGAAACTTCCTGCCATAGAAGCCCATCCTGAAGAACTCTGGTTCAATCCTCTGCTGTTCTATGATGTTGTCATAGTACGCAGCCTCCATTTTCTATAAAGACAAAAATACTTCATTCAACCCTCAGAGAGTGTCTTGATCTTTCTCAGCAACACACATCAATGAGCTTTGATGACAAAGTGGTCATAATGTGAGGACAATAAAGCATTTATATTATCTTATATTCCTCTCTATTTACGTTCCATCTGTGTGATGATGATGAGTCACTAGGGGATAAAGTAATAGCTGTGAGATAACTATTTAGAAAAAGAGACCGGGAGAACAGAGAGAGAGAAAAAGGGAGAGAGAAGGGGGGAGAGAGAGAGAGAGAGAGAGAGAGAGAGAGAGAGAGAGAGAGAGGGAGAGAGAGACAGACAGACAGACAGACAGACAGACAGACAGACAGACAGACAGACAGACAGACAGACAGACAGACAGACAGACAGACAGACAGACAGACAGAGAGAGAGAGAGAGAGAGAGAGAGAGAGAGAGAGAGAGAGAGAGACTCACCCTTATCCAGCTCAGACTCTGGTAATCATATAATGTTTCATACTGGAAAGCCAGTTCCCGACAGAGTGATATTCCATATTCCCAACACTGAAAAGAGATAGAGAGACAGAGTGCTCACCCATATGAAATCTTATAGGCTCACAAGGGAAAGACTCAGGAGGATTTGAAGGGAAAGACAGCCATCATAGAAATCATGACACATGGAGAAGTGCTTGGACTTGAGATTTTGGGACTTTATTCAACATTTGAATACTACCTAAAGTAGCTAGACAAAGCCTTACCTTTCCTTTGTTGAATTACTTATTTTACTTGTTTTAGCTTGACTTGACATAGCTTGTCCTATTTTGTTTTATTGTTTTAGCTTGACTTGACTTAGCTTGACTTGTTTTAGCTTGACTTGACTTAGGTTGATTTGTTTTAGCTTGACTTGTTTTAGCTTGACTTGCCTTTCCCTTGTTGAAATAGTGGAGGACTTTGCGACTGAGGCCCTCCTTTCGTTGCCACTCGCTCTGTGTGGGGTAGTGGAGGAACTCTCTGAGGGGCCGGTCCTCCCAGTGCAGCAGCTCCCAGTACAGAAGCAGGGTGAACGCTGCCTCTGTTGGTGGGGGGGACACATAGAGGTAAAAGGTCATCACAATTCACCACATTGACCTTACATGGTAATCCTGATTGTCACAGGGTTCCAATACTACACAGTGTGAGCAGGTTGAAAGGTGTGTTACCTGTGTAGTCCTCTGCCTGCAGGTGCAGGTCACACAGCTTGTGGATGTAGCGGATGTACATCTCCTCCTTGTTAATCTCAGACTTGTAGAAATTCTGGGGAGGGCAGACAAATGTTATCAGGAAGCAAGATTACTACAAGAACCAAAAACCAAAGTACATTTTCCGTTGTCTCAACACACCTATAAGTTATATGGTGTAATAAATCATACAGTGTCTCACCATGAGGTTGGAAGAGCCACCAATTTTCTTGTTCTCCATTTCATCTCCTTTCATACACTCCCTAAAAGCAGAGCAGAGTTGTAATGTCTCTCCAATCTTTACAGTACATCCATTTATCGATAGACAATGTTATGATATTAACATGTTGTTTGTAATGAGAAATCCAATCTACCTGTAATCTAGCAGGCGCTCCATTAGTCTCGTGACGGAGGTGACAAATGAGATGCCCGTCTCTCTCCACGTCTCCTGCTCAATTTTTTCAAGTAGGCTACAGACAGACAGACAGACAGACAGGCAGGCAGGCAGGCAGGCAGGCCGGCAGGCAGGCAGGCAGGCAGGCAGGCAGACAGACAGACAAGCTCTATGTTACTTGTGCACATTACTATAAGGACAGTAAACCATAAATACTTCTTTGTTTGAGGACCATGATAGTGGTAGAGCTAAAGCTTGGGCTGTGGGGAAACTGATATCTTACCTGGGGTAAGGCCCAAACAACTGGGTCCTGAAAGACGCAGCAGAAAAAGACACATGAGAAGTCAGGAGCATACAAAAGAACATTACAGATGTAGGACCCTAATTTGATCACTCTTTTGTTTCTCTGAATGTTCCTGCATGGCAGGAAATGCAAACTTGTAGTGTATTCAAGGTTTAAAAGGGATTCTAAATGTTGTAATTTGTGCTTTAAATGTCAGACTTGATTTGCCCTAATGATAAATCTATCAACCCCTACAAAAGAAATGCCATTAAATATAATCCACATTTCCTGTTGCTGCAGGATTATTTTATTGCTGTAGCAAACTGGCTCAATTTAAGATCCTACCTCTGTACTACAGCACACTGACTCAGGTAACATTGTGTATGAAGACTGAGGTTGTTGGTGCTTACAGTAGACCAAAGAGCTCTCTGTGATTGCCATCCCCTTTCCCATCTGACACCATACTCTCCAGCTTGTCCATCAACTCGGCTTCCACCTACACAACACACACAGAGGTTAGTGCATAAGGAACCAACCACACTTCTAGCGCTAGCATAACATAGATATGATATTGGGTTATAACCTGTAGTTAAACAAGGCCTACAGAGGATGACTGACGTCACACAGCAGGGGACAGACATCACTGACCAGTTTGAAGTTGCCGTTCTGCCTCTGCTCCCAGTCCATCATGTCATGGAAGATGGGAATCATGATATTCCGGACCTCGCTCTGAGGCACGAGTGTCACTCCCAGGAATGGACCCATCATTCCAGGGATGAAGTGGGGCTTATTCTCACCTGGAGCACAAAGAGAGGGCACAACACAGAAGTTACAGAAACACAAATGACATTATCCATGAGGGCTAGAATGACAACACAGTATCTGAATGTAATTTTATCTCACCAAGCTTCTGCCACATGCTGAAGAGCTCATAGGCCATCATCACCCTCATGTCTCCATACCTACAACGGAAGGACGAGGGGGGTAACACAGAGAACATAGAACTACTGACCACACACACAGATACACACACACACAAACATGTGATGAAGAGGTTCTTACTTGTCCAGGACTTTCTTCCTCTTAGCCTGTGTGAGGGGCTCCAGCTGCAGACTGGGCTGGTTGATGTACAGAACCGTCAGGCTGAAGAAAGAGTTCCATACCTGAGAGAGAGAACATGCCTCTCAGACACGTGTTCAAATTCCCTTTAACGGCAAAGATGTCTGTCTGTCTGTCTGTCTGTCTGCCTGCCTGCCTGCCTGCCTGCCTGCCTGCCTGCCTGCCTGCCTGCCTGCCTGCCTGCCTGCCTGCCTGCCTGCCTGTCTGTCTGTCTGTCTGTCTGCCTGCCTGCCTGCCTGCCTGCCTGCCTGCCTGCCTGCCTGCCTGCCTGCCTGCCTGCCTGCCTGTCTGTCTGTCTGTCTGTCTGTCTACTGTATGTAGGCCTACATCTTAGCAATGTTGACACAATATACATTTCACCATCAGGTTATGCATTTCCATAGTTTCCCTCCAGTCATAAATCCAGGTTGAACCAACTCAAGACACATAAGACTGGAGATGACAGCATAATGTTGTTAGGAAAACGTGGAGAGAAAAACAGAGTCCTTTGTGAACAGAGAAAGACATGAAGAGAACAGCAGGTTCAGGGATATTTAAGGCTTTACTGCTGTTGTTCAACATGACACTTCTCGTTTCTCTACAGAGGCACGCACCTTGAAGTCAAAATCCGCCTCAGAGAAGTTCTTGTGTAACGCTGGAGACAGGTACTGTGTTGTCACCACAATGACACTGCAGAAGGAGTCACAGCTAAATGTTATGATAAAAATAGATGATACAACGTCTACACAAACGTCACGTGCTATCAGCGTAAGGACTTTCATCTCATAGCTGTATATGATCCCTTATCTCCAATAGGTGGCCATATGAAGGCAGTGTTACAGGTAATGTGAGTCAGACTTACTGACTGGTCAGAAGCCTCATGACACTCCAGTCTCGGGGGAAGATGGTGAGCTTCATCAGGTTCCGGAACACACAGAAGATCTTCAACAGGAACTCCTGGAAGTCAATGGATGTAGTATGTATTGTGTACATTATCATTTACATATTATAGCTCAGCTCCAGGCTCCTCAGTCAGACTGAGACTGCAGCTCTCACCTTGAGTTCCTCTTTGCTGTGGAAGTTGTTGAGCAGGTGGTGGAAGTGGACCTCTGTCATCTGTCTGAGTAGAGACAGCAGAGTGGACACATACTCCCCCTGGACAGGCAGAAACACATCCATATTATTGAGGTTCCATGCATTACTAAACAATATATTTTTCATGTAGTGTAGGAGAGGAGAGTATCTGACCGTGATCTCAGCTGTGCACTGGGGACAGCGCTGCCCCCTAGCTGTCTCCAGAGATTGAGACTTGGACATGATGGACAACAGAGTCTGTAGCAGAACATCCAACAGGCTCTCCACCATCATCTCTACCTCCTCCTGAACAGAAGACTCCTAGGAAGAGAGGGAGAGAGAAACAGAGAGGAGGACAGAAACGGGGGAGGGGTGAGGAAAAAGGAGACAGGGAGGGGCAGAGAGAGAGATAGAGAGGAGAGAAGAGGAAGAAAGAGAGAGAAATAGAGAGAAGGAGACAGGGGGAGGGGCAGAGAGAGAGATAGAGAGAAGAGGAGGAAAGAGAGATAGATCGACCGAGAAGGAATTCAATGAATAATTAATGAATTTGGATAAGCCGCTCGACAGACCAATTAAAATATGAATTCCGCACTCAACGTAAAGTGGCCTAAAAAATTATGTCTAAGACCGCACTGGTCTAAGACACTGCATCTCAGTGCTAGAGGTGTCACTACAGACAAGCTGGTTCGAATCCAGACTAAATCACAACTGGCCGTGATTGGGAGTCCAATAGGGCGGCACACAATTGGCCCAGCGTCGTCTGAGTTTGGACGGTGTAGGCCGTCATTGTAAATAAGAATTTGTTCTTAACTAACTTGCCTAGTTAAATAAAGGTTAAATAAAAAAATAAAATAAAAAATAATAATAATGTCTGAACAATGACATGGTGTTATGCTTGCCTTAACAAGCCTTGGCAGTGTATAAAGTTTAACCAACTACTCAGTCATCCCATCTTTAATTCCATTTGATACAGGAAATGTGAAAAGGATGTTTAGCTGGGATTACTATAGATACACTACTGTAGGTATTCTAGTAACCAGTTATGGCACCAGCTTCTGTTACAGAGAAGTAGCCCCTAACCACGATACAGGGTCAGATATAATTCCATCCCTCCAATGATTATAATTAGGACTGGGGGTAAGGTAATCTGATCCTAGATCTGTGGTTAAGGAAAACTTCTACCTCCAACCTCTACTACTGCAGTAGATTCAGTGGTGATGTGATGTACCATAGCGCTGGTCTTGATGATGGAGAAGATGCTGGTGAGGATTCCTGAGCAGATCAGCAGCTCCCTCTGCTGGCGCAGGTGCAGGTGGATGTGATGCAGGACCACCGGCAGCAAAATACTACGAGACTCTGAGAGGGGGTGAGAAAGGGAGAGGGGGAGAGAATGGCAGGAGTATGGAGAGAGGGAGAGGGAGAGGGGGAGAGAGTGAAGGATAAATTGATGAACGAATTTAACCAGCTTTAACCCTTTTAGATTCTTTGTCCTGACAAAGAACCAGTTACAGGTGAATCCATCTATTACTTCACACTTTAACCAGTTACAGGTGAATCCATCTATTACATCACACTATAAGAGCATCTAACAGTGTCCAGAATTTCATTTGGTGTTGGTAAAGTTGTCCTGTAATCTTTAGTCTTACCGGGGAAGAAGAAGAGCCTGCTCTCGACGGTGCGGGCGATGGACTGCAGTTTGACCACGTCCATAGACTGACCGATATCCACCGTACTGGGCATGCTCCCCAGAGTGCCCCGGACATACTCAGCCACCTCCTGCACCGTGAACATCTGCAGCAGCTCGTCGAAGATGTCTGGGAAACTGTTCAATAATGCCGCCTGACAGGGTCAAGGAGAAGAGAGAAGAAGGGAAGGAGAGAAAAGGAGAACAGACATACAGACAGAGAGAGAGAGAGAGAGAGAGAGAGAGAGAGAGAGAGAGAGAGAGAGAGAGAGAGAGAGAGAGAGAGAGACAGACAGACAGACAGACAGACAGACAGACAGACAGACAGACAGACAGACAGACAGACAGACAGACAGACAGACAGACAGACAGACAGACAGACAGACAGACAGACAGACAGACAGACAGACAGAGAGAGAGAAGGGCAGAGAGACAGACAGACAGAGAAGGGCAGAGAGACAGGAGCAGGTCTAGATCATGTGTATTCCTCCATTCTATAAATGACAATATGCCATAAGAGAGTTATAGGACTGTAACATCCATACAGGGATACTTACAGTTGAAGTCGGAAGTTTACATACACATTTTTCAACCACTCCACAGATTTCATGTTAAAAAACTATAGTTTTGGCAAGTCGGTTAGGACATATACTTTGTGCATGACACAAGTAATTCTTCCCACAACTGTTTACAGACAGATTATTTCACTTATAATTCACTATATCACAATTCCAGTGGGTCAGAAGTTTACATACACTAAGTTAACTGTGCCTTTAAACAGCTTGGAAAAATCCAGAAAATGATGTCATGGCTTTAATTGGAGGTGTACCTGTGGATGTATTTCAAGGCCTACCTTCAAACTCAGTGTCTCTTTGCTCAACATCATGGGAAAATCTAAAGAAATCAGCCAAGACCTCAGATAAAAAATTGTAGACCTCCACAAGTCTGGTTC
This sequence comes from Thymallus thymallus, assembly GCA_023634145.1. NCBI lineage: Eukaryota > Metazoa > Chordata > Actinopteri > Salmoniformes > Salmonidae > Thymallus > Thymallus thymallus. The sequence goes on from CM042399.1 coordinate 18,428,191, forward strand.
ATCCTTGGGAGCAATTTCCAAATGCCTGAAGGTACCACGTTCATCTGTACAAACAATAGTATGCAAGTATAAACACCATGGGACCACAGCCGTCATACCGATCAGGAAGGAGAAGCATTCTGTCTCCTAGAGATGAACGCACTTTAGTGCGAAAAGTGCAAATCAATCCCAGAACAACAGCAAAGGACCTTGTGAAGATGCTGGAGGAAACAGGTATCTATATCCACAGTAAAACAAGTCCTATATCGACATAACCTGAAAGGCCGCTCAGAAAGGAAGAAGCCACTGCTCCAAAACCGCCATAAAAAAGCCATATTACGGTTTGCACATGGGGACAAAGATCGTACTTTTTGGAGAAATGTCCTCTGGTCTGATGAAACAAAAATAGAACTGTTTGGCCATAATGACCATCGCTATGTTTGGAGGAAAAAGGGGGAGGCTTGCAAGCCGAAGAACACCATCCCAACCGTGAAGCACGGAGGTGGCAGCATCATGTTGTGGGGGTGCTTTGCTGCAGGAGGGACTGGTGCACTTCACAAAATAGATGGCATCATGAGTAAGGAAAATTATGTGTATATATTGAAGCAACATCGCAAGACATCATTTAGGAAGTTAAAGCTTGGTCGCAAATGGGTCTTCCAAATGGACAATGACCCCAAGCATACTTCCAAAGTTGTGGCAAAATGTCTTAAGGACCACAAAGTCAAGGTATTGGAGTGGCCATCACAAAGCCCTGACCTCAATCCTATAGCAAATTTGTGGGCAGAACTGAAAAGGTGTGTGCGAGCAAGGAGGCCTAGAAACCTGACTCAGTTACACCAGTTCTGTCAGGAGGAATGGGCCAAAATTCACACAACTTATTGTGGGAAGCTTGTGGAAGGCTACCTGAAACGTTTGATCCAAGTTAAACAATTTAAAGGCAATGACCCACTGGGAATGTAATGAAAGAAATAAAAGCTGACCTAAGAGACAGGGAATCTTTACTAGGATTAAATGTCAGGAATTGTGAAAAACTGAGTTTAAATGTATTTGGTGTATGGTGTATTTGTATGTAAACTTCCGACTTCAACTGTACGTCTTAAAAGGACTATAAGAAGAACATAAACCAAAACAGGGCAGGGAGACGCGTATCTTATCGAGGGAGGTTGACAGCTGACAGAAAGCAACTGCTGCACTAGGTGACCAACACAATGTGGCACTGTGACTAACTTGAGATGAGAGAGACCTGGAGCATGACTACCATAGAAAGCCATGCAGTTGATCACAACAGTAAAAGGAGGGATCAGAGCAAAAATAAAATGATACAAATTATATCAGTGGAGGCTGGTGGGAGGAGCTATAGGAGGACGGGCTCATTGTAATGGCTGAAATGGAATCAATGGAACGGTATCAAATGTGGTTTCCATGTTTGATGTGTTTGATACCGTTCCATTTATTCCATTTCAGCCATTACAATGAGCCCCTCCTCCTATAGCTCCTCCCACCAGCCTCCACTGAATTATATATGCAATTAAGGTCGACTTTGGGCAAAAATGTAACTATATAACTGATCAATGCACCATCATACCAGGTTGGGGAGTTGCAGCGATGAGACAAGATCGTAATTGGATCACAATTGTATATCACAAAATTGGGGAGAAAAAGGGGGTTAAAAATGTAAATATATATATATATAAAATAGAGAAAGAGGCGGAGTTGGATCGTTTTCTTGTGTCCAGAGTCGATCTTTAAACTGCACTACAGGAAAGCAACAGTAGAAATGAAACAATACATGAAATCAATGGCAAATTAGTGATAAGTTCAAATCTAAATTGAATCAATGCAAAATTAACACAAGATAGAACAAAGGAGCCGATAAACTCATAAATGTCCAGTCAAATGCACTGGTGTCTCTGTAGAATAGGAGGACATCTCGGCCTTCTGGGATAAAGACAAGCTAGGGACAGACTGGAAGTGCTGATGTTCTGACCTGTGTGAAGACGAGGGTCTCTGAGCTGCGGCTGTCCAGACTCAACACAAAGCGGATGGACTGGAAGAGCTCCTGGATGCTGGCCCTGAATAGCTCCTCCTCCATACCACAGGTCGCCCGCGAGTACAGGATCCGAGACTGGACGATAAACTTCAACAGGTACTCCAGAGCCTGCAGGGTTGACAGAGGACGGAATAGGATACAATTACCTGTAAAATATGATACGTGTGGTTTGGTGGTTTGAGTTGGGTTGTGTTCCTTTCTTTAGGCCTTGTAACACAATATCCCTTTACATGACCACTACAGCATCAAAGAGCAAACCTCTTTATCATAATTCCTGTCAGTATTCTGCAATGCAAACATATCAATACATATTGATGATTCCCTGTCATAAGATATCCCTAGTCTTCATCCATCTGGAAACCTCCTCTGATCCACCGTGGCTTTAGATTACACTGCCTGTTTGACATTCATGTCATATTCCTTTCATCTATAGGCGCGAGGTCTAAATGTTGCATGTTCGGTAAATTAATGCATGTTGGGAGTGTCTAACAATGTGTGGGCTCAATGTGTTTGTCCACAATGTGTTTGTCCAGACCTCCTCTCATGTCCTGATGTGATGTGAAACTTACCATCATGGCCTCCTGGATGTGGTCCTGTCTGACAACATCAGATGTATTGTGAGACTTACCATCATGACCTCCTGGATGTGATCCTGTCTGAAAACCTCAGATGTGATGTGAGCCTTACCCTCATGGCCTCCTGGGTGCAATCCTGTCTGACAACCTCAGATGTGATGTGAGCCTTACCCTCATGGCCTCCTGGGTGCAATCCTGTCTGACAACCTCAGATGTGATGTGAGCCTTACCCTCATGGCCTCCTGGATGTGATCCTGTCTGACCACCTCAGCAGAGCGGTCCATGTACCACTTCAGACAGCGAATCAGCTCTCTACAAGAACACAGGGTAAAGAGTGTTAATCATGGTGTCATATATAGTCAGGTCCAACATTATTGGCACCCTTGATAAAGACAATAACTGTATAAAATAAATAATTCTAATATTGAGCTATATTGTATATCTTATATATTGTATGATATGTGTGGTTTGGTGGTTTGAGTTGGGTTGTGTTCCTTTCTTTAGGCCTTGTAACACAATATCCCTTTACATGACCACTACAGCATCAAAGAGCAAACCTCTTTATCATAATTCCTGTCAGTATTCTGCAATGCAAACATATCAATACATATTGATGATTCCCTGTCATAAGATATCCCTAGTCTTCATCCATCTGGAAACCTCCTCTGATCCACCGTGGCTTTAGATTACACTGTCTAAAGCTTTAGATTAGTTTTATGAGTTGGGGAACACATTGGGAGGGATCTTAGACCCTTCCTCCATACAGAATATTTCCAGATCCTTGATATCCTTAGTCTACACTTATGCACTGCCCTCTTCAATTCAAACCACAGGTTTTCAATTGGTTTCAAGTCCGGAGACTGAGATGGCCATTGCAAAATGTTGATTTTGTAGCCAAATAGCCATTTCTTTGTGGATTTTGATGTGTGCTTGGGGTTATTGTCTTGCTGGAAGATCCACTTGTGGCCAAGTTTCAGCCTCCTGGCAGAGGCAACTAGGTTTTTGGCTAAAATGTCCGGGTACTGGGTAAAGTTCATGATGCTGTTGACCTTAATGAGGCCCTTTTTTTACTTCCCCAGTCAGATGAACTCGTGGATACCATTTTTATGTACTGTATCTGTGTCCAGTATGAAAGAAGTTAGAGGCAGTGGTGTAAAGTACTTAAAGTAAAAATACTTGAAAGTACTACTTAAGTAATTGTTTGGGGTATCAATAACTTTGACCCCTAGCTTTTTGAGGATTGAGGATTGTATTATTTGTTAAACAAAATCTCTGAACAATTGTATTAGTATAAAATAATATAATTTCCCAATATTCTAGATCATGCAATATACTGTGGCTCAGTATATGAATTATTTATTTTATACAGTCTTATTTGCTCATCTTTATCAAGGGTGCCAATACTTTTGGACTATCAAGGGTGCCAGTATTTCTGTATTACTGCAGAGATAAATGATGAGCTAAACAAAGGTTTCTATGGGTTCCACTCAGCAACATGATACCAACATAAAGACCTGTCAAATACCATAGAAGCCCATTGTAATGGTGGAAGTGGTACATTACTTGTAGGCCAGAGCTCCTGCAAAGTGGTTCTGAATGTAGGCTTCCATAACAGGCCGGAAGTGGTAGAAACGACTGTCCCTGAGTAGGTTGATGATAAACACCTGAGGGCAGAAAGAAAGAAAGAAAGAAAGAAAGAAAGAAAGAAAGAAAGAAAGAAAGAAAGAAAGAAAGAAAGAAAGAAAGAAAGAAAGAAAGAAAGAAAGAAAGAAAGAAAGAAAGAAAGAAAGAAGAGAGAGAGAGAGAGAGAGAGAGAGAGAGAGAGAGAAAAATAGAGAGAAAAAAAGAGAGAGAGAAAAAAAGAGAGAGAGAGAGAGAGAGGGAAAAAAAAAAGAGAGAGAGAGAGAAAAAAAGAGAGAGAGAGAGAGAGAGAGAGAGAGAGAGAGAGAGAGAGAGAGAGAGAGAGAGAGAGAGAGGAAAACAGAAGATAGGGTTTAGCCATACTGGAGAACATTTGAGTATGCTGCAGCCACAAACACATGCAGCTATACATGCATTCACACATGTGAGTTACACACAAACAGTACATAAACACATACACACACTGTATTCCATTACATTAAATGAGGTTGATCTCTCCATCTTACCAATGACTGGAAAACCAGTGGTCCGTATTTATCTGTGTTGTCATCCAGGAGACAAAATAGTGTATCCAAGACATCTCGTAGGAACTGCAGGGGAGAGGAGCCAGCTCAATCATTAAACCAGGGGTGTCAAACTCATTCCATGGAGGGCCTAGCGTCTGCAGGTTTTAGTTCTTTCCTCTCAATTAAGACCTAGACAACCAGGTGAGGGGAGTTCCTTACTAATTAGTGTCCTTAATTAATCAATCAAGTACAAGTGAGGAGCGAAAACCCGCAGACACTCGGCCCTCCTTGGAATGAGTCTGACATTACACCATCATAGTTCCCCAAAACCCAATTACATAGGCTAGTAACATATCTGTTAGTGTTTAACAATAAAGAGTCTTTCCTAGATGTATTGATTGATTGAATAAGAGGGTTACCTTGACAATCTCCTCCCCATTGATGTGGCGTAGTCGACCCAGGATGTCTAACACTCTATCAGGGTGGGCTTTCCAGTTCAGCAGAGCCAGGAGGTCCACTGGAAACAGAGCAGAATATAATTGAATGGAATTGAATGGAATGGAATGGAATGGAATTTAATTTAATTTAATTTAATTGTTGAGGCTAGGCTATTCAACGCTCTGGCCTTACCATTCTGAGTGAGCTTGGTGGAGCAGAGCCGTGTGGAGACCCAGAAGGACTCCTTGGGGTTCCTCTGGAAGGGCAGGGTGGAGGGCAGGTTGGGGCAGCTGTTGAAGTCCTCTTTACAGCAGGGCATGCTCAGGTACAGGCCCTGGTTACTGAATGTTGCATTCTCATCACACTGGGCAACAGAGGCACAACAGAGAAATGTGTTAGATAGAAATTACAGAGAATAATGTAGAATATGCGATATGCAAACATGTGTGTGCATGTCTGTGTCATCTATGACCCCACCTTATAGACATAGAGCTCATGGTTCTCGTCTGACAGCGTGGTTCCATCCTCCCTCATCAGAGGAGTGAAGGCAAAACCAAACAGCTTCTTCTCACCTTTGTCTTTAGCTGAGGAGAGACACAAAGGCATTACTGTATAGTTTATGCCATCTACACTGCATAAGCAATACCATACACAATTCTGTATTGCTATCAAGTTAATAATAATTATAACAATAATAACTTTATTTCTAAATCCTGTCCATTGTTGTTGACATACTGGAACAGTGTCTGAACTCAAAGCGCAGGTGTGATCCTCTGAAGCGGTCTATGGGGATGGGTAGTTTAATCATCTCGTTCCAGCGAGGGCTGTTGTTGTGGTACAGGACAAAGGAGCGGTGCTCACTGGTGTTGGGCTCCCCACTACCCAGACTGATACAGTCCTGATGTGGGGAATATAGAGAGGACAGGCACTCTTTAGAATGGATGGATGGATGGATGGATGGATGGATGGATGGATGGATGGATGGATGGATGGATGGATGGATGGATGGATGGATGGATGGATGGATGGATGGATGGATGGATGGATGGATGGATGGATGGATGGATGGATGGGTGGATGAGTGGGTGGGTGGGTGGGTGGGTGGGTGGGTGGGTGGATTAATTAATGGAAGGATGGGTGGATGGATGGATGGATGGATGGATGGATGGATGGATGGATGGATGGATGGATGGATGGATGGATGGATGGATGGATGGATGGATGGATGGATGGATGGATGGATGGATGGATGGATGGATGGATGGGTGGATGAGTCGGTGGGTGGGTGGGTGGGTGGGTGGGTTTGTGGGTGGATTAATTAATGGAAGGATGGGTGGATGGATGGATGGATGGATAAATAGATAGATGGATGGATAATTGTATCAAATGGTTGAAATCCCGAAATCCAAATCAATTACTACAAATCAACAGAAATGTTCTCTCTTACCTTGAGTGTGTCCCCATCGGCATAAAGAACATACACAGTGACCTCAATGTTTTTCTGGACACTCTTGCCCCCCCTCTCAAAGTCCCCTCGCTCCAGGGTCAGGTACAGGTCATTACGAGTGTCACCTTGGATAAAGGCACACAGTTAAACCATGACGTTAGGCACTGACACAGTGTTCTGTTGTCGAGTATTCTCCCTACAGTTCAGAGGAACAGGCCTTAGAATACCCATGAGACAGCTACATCTCTACATGTTCCAAGCCTAGGACTCCCTGGTTTTTGCCTTCTTCTATAATTTACCTCAGCCCCAAGTGATCCTAAGTCTGGGATATCCCCGACCATGCCTATAGGTAACGTCTTAAACTGTAGCAGTCAAAGACTGCGGAAGTAAGCCGTCTGGCTAAGGGATCCTGGGGTAGCTCAGAAGAGTGGTGACATTATGAATTAGGATGCAGTGCTGACACCAAACATTATTGTTCTTGTCAATAAAAAATGGCCCTCATGAGTTCTAATATAAACAGTAGCTCATAATAACTGTCTCAGCACCCCATGTGAGTCAGTGCTTAATGGAAAAGATATCAATGACTACAGTGAAAGGAGATATTGCAGTTATTTATAAGATCAGATTACTGTTATTTATACATTACTCATTTCCTTGGGGACAGATGAGTCACTGACAGGGGTATTGGGAGGTATTTTAAATCGGAGTGAAAGGTAGTGTGTGTGTGTGTGTGTGTGTGTGTGTGTGTGTGTGTGTGTGTGTGTGTGTGTGTGTGTGTGTGTGTGTGTGTGTGTGTGTGTGTGTGTGTATTGGTATATGTACACTGTAGTATTCAACTCAATGGAGCCCTAAAAGAGCGAATGATGAAACAGATTTAAATAAACATGTGTTATACACACATAAACACACACATAAACACACACATAAACACACACATAAACACACTTTATGGCCCTTTGCTCCTTTAACAGAATCTTTGAAGATCTCTGTTGTTTGTTTACAAATGGTCACAGTTTAAAGACATGCATAATCTATGAGAATAATTACTGTCTTACCTCCCTAGTATGAAAGCGACTGATTTCTCAACGTGGGCCAGCCCCATAGTAATTTGAGTTATAGCCAATGAGTGACTGAATTTGAGAAACAGCTAGCAAGAGGCCTGCCCAGCGTTAACCAATGAGGTTGCAGGCAGGCCCAACGGCTCGGTGGACAGAGAGAGAGAGAGAGAGAGAGAGAGAGAGAGAGAGAGAGAGAGAGAGAGAGAGAGAGAGAGAGAGAGAGAGAGAGAGAGAGAGAGAGAGAGAGAGAGAGAGAGAGAGAGAGAGAGAGAGAGAGAGAGAGAGAGAGAGAGAGAGAGAGACGTAGTACGCAATTTTCAGGGACTACTTTTGGCTTGTGGGCACAACTGTCAGAACTACTGGCTAAAAAGTATACAAAAGTACAGGAGAATCTCTTGAAGTCTCTGACCCAAATGTTGTCGAAAGTAGGAAACACCTGGCCTACATTCTCTTTATTACAGGCCTAACTCCTGCTGAGGGTTTATTTCAAGTGCAACATCTGGTTGTGAGCATTTTGGACTGAGTCTGGTGTCCAACTGTGTCAGTGCAACTGGTGTCCTTCTGAACATCTGCTTATCCCTCCTTAAATAATCACTTCCCTTGAATCAAAAACAAGCCATATTTCCTGGAAGACTCCTCCCTTCACCCTACACCCTATCCCCTATACCCTATCCCCTACACCATATCCCCTACACCCTATTCCCTACACCCTATTCCCTACACCCTATCCCCTATTCCCTACACCCTATCCCCTAATACCCTATCCCCTACAACCTATCCCCTACACCCTATCCCCTACCCCTCACCTGGTATGATGACATCAGGGAAGCCAAGTTTGCGTGTGATGGCCAGAGCCCTGCTGAACACAGCCTGGTTCTCCCTCCTGATCTGATCCAGCTCCCCCCGCAGCAGCTGTAGAGAGATGATGAGGCCTGGGAAGGAATGGAGAGGGAGGGAGGCAGGGGAGGGGGGATGGAGGCAGGGAGGGATGCAGGGGGAGGGGAGGGTGGCATGGAGAAGGGAGGTAGGAAGCGAGGGTGGGGGAGAGAGGGAGGAAAAGGATAAGGGACAGAGAGAAAGAGAAAGGAGAGAGAGAATGAAAGAGAGAGAAAGAGGGGGTGGGAGGAATAGAGGGGTATTTAAGGGACATTAGTCAGAGTGCGGGGGAGGAAGAGACAGACAGGAGCATGGATGGAGAGAGAAAAAATGGTGGGGTGGCATTAGGAATAGAAAAAGAGAGAAGGGCATGGAACAGGACAAGATGATAGAATTCAGTGACTCATGTTATGCTACAGAAATATACCGGTGTGAGAAAGAACACTGAGCAACATGAAGAAGCACGCAATACAGACATTCTATCAATCGAACTAAAATGGAGGTCTGTTTGAACTGACGTGTGGAACCACAGAGCACATCTTCTCTACCTCATCACATTGGATATATCCAGTACATGTGCAGTGAAACGTCAATAATAAGAGCACTTTCTTTCAGCTTATCCTTAATGCTGATTGTCACAGTCATGGTGATCGATACGCCATTATGACAGTGAATATCTGATTCAACCTTGGAGGACCTCTAAGACAGATATGGCCGGTAACGTCTATGTCTCAAAGCTGAAACTAAACATTCTATACCCTTTACTTTCTTTCTCAGTTGGTTATTCATATCCTTTAACATGTCATGTCCTTGAAGTCCATTTCAATTCAGTCAATTTAGGGGACTAATTTACATTTCAATGCAAAAATTGAAAACTGCCATTTTTATTCAATGAGGATTTCTCAAATTCTTGAAATGGAATTCCAAATACTTCCTGAATTAACTGCCATTGAAATCGAATGGGCCCAATCCCTGGCCCCACATATGTACATTAGTGAATGATCATCATATGTACCATAGTTGGTGCTAGGAGCCGAGTACTTGGTACTGGACTTGCGTATGATGTTCTCGTGGATCTGAAACCACTCGTTCTCATTATTACATCTGGAGAAAAGGATAGGGAGAAGATAGAGAGACGATAGGGAGAAGATAGAGAGACGATAGGGAGAAGATAGAGAGACGAAAGGGAGAAGATAGAGAGACGATAGGGAGAAGATAGAGAGACGATAGGGAGAAGATAGAGAGACGATAGGGAGAAGATAGAGAGACGATAGGGAGAAGATAAATAGAAGCATTAATGACACACATATTAGAGGGGGACAGATGGAGAGATGGGGACGGTTGTGTCCCTGAAGCATTTTCCTCCTGGAGAAAGATACCAATGGGGGGACACGCTATCAAGCAGCACATTACCCCAAAAGCACAGGCCGCTAAACTGAGCTCCTTTCCTCCTCTTCTTTCCTTTCCTCTCCGCCCTTTCCACCAGTACGTCCGTGGGCCCCTAGGAGAGGAATGGGGAAATGCACAGGATGGAGCCTTATAGGCGCGGACAGTTTAGAGGCAGCTCTGCGCAACGCTTACAACGCTGCTCGCTTTTTCCTCTAAGGAGACGTGCATAGGGCTAATAATAATCATCATCATAACAATAGTTTATTTTACACTGCAATTCCTTCTGCAATGTGGGTAAAAGGGCATAGACCAGTAGAAATCAGTAGCTTCGAGCTATCTATCTGTAAATAGCCCACTCTACTACCTCATCCCCATATTTTTTTTATTTTTGCACTCCAGTATCTCTATTTGCACATCATCATCTGCACATCTATCACTCCAGTGTTATTGCTAATTTGTAATTATTTCACCACTATGGCCTATTTATTGCCCTACCTTCCTAATCTTACTACATTTGCACACACTGCACATAGATTTTCTATTGTGTTATTGACTGTACGTTTGTTTATCCCATGTGTAACTCTGTGTTGTTGTTTTTGTCGCACTGCTTTGCTTTGTCTTGGCCACGTCGCAGTTGTAAATGAGAACTTGTTCTCAACAGGCCTACCTGGTTAAATAAAGGTGAAAAAAAAATATATAATAATAATTTTAAAAACAAATCGAGACCACATCCAAAAGCCCTGATACAGAGTCCTGACAATGGAGGCCGAATGCCGAGGAAGAGGAGGAGAAGGGGAAGAGAGAAAGAGGATAGGAGGACGCTCTGTGTTATTTTCCCTTCTACTACTCCTCAAGCTTTGTCCTCTAACTTTGTACATTTGTCTAAGTGTCCTCTCTCTGCCACTCTCTCTGTCACTCTCTCTCTCTCTCTGTCACTCTCTCTCTCTCTGTCACTCTCTCTCTCTCTGTCACTCTCTCTCTCTCTGTCTCTGTCTCTGTCTCTGTCTCTTGTGGCAACAGGTCACAAATAATGCTGCTTTGATGGCACACGGTGGTATTTCATCCAGTAGATATGGGAGTTTATCAAAATTGGGATTGTTTTTTAATTATTTGTGGATCTGTGTAATTTGAGGGAAATATGTGTCTCTAATATGGTCATACATTTGGTAGAAGATTAGGAAGTGCAACTCAGTTTCCACCTCATTTTGTGGGCAGTGTGCACATAGCCTGTCTTCTCTTGAGAGCCAGGTCTGCCTACGGCGGCCTTTCTCAATAGCAAGGCTATGCTCACTGAGTCTGTACATAGTCAAAGCTTGGGTTGGTCACAGTGGTTCCTTAAGTTTGGGTTGGTCACAGTGGTCAGGTATTCTGCCACTGTGTACTCTCTGTTTAGGGCCAAATAGCATTCTAGTTTGCTCTGTTTTTTTGTTAGTTTTTTCCAATGTGTCAAGTTATTCTCTTTTTGTTTTCTCATGATTTGGTTGGGTCTAATTGTGTTGCTGTCCTGGGGCTCTGTGGGGTCTGTTTGTGTTTGTGAACAAAGCCCCAGGACCAGCTTGCTTAGGGGACTCTTCTCCAGGTTCATCTCTCTGTAGGTGATGGCTTTGTTATGGAAGGTTTGGGAATCGCTTCCTTTTAGGTGGTTGTAGAATTTAATGGCTCTTTTCTGGATTTTGATAATTAGCAGGTATCGGCCTAATTCTGCTGTGCATGCATTATTTTTTGTTTTTCGTTGTACACAGAGGATTTTTTTGCATAATTCTGCATGCAGAGTCTCAATTTGGTGTTTGTCCCATTTTGTGAATTCTTGGTTGGTGAGGGGACCCAAGACCTCACAACCATAAAGGGCAATGGGTTCTATAACCGACTCAAGTATTTTTTGCCAGATCCTAATTGGTATGTCGAATTTTATGTTCCTTTTGATGGCATAGAAGGCCCTTCTTGTCTTGTCTCTCAGATCGTTCACAGCTATGTGGAAGTTACCTGTGGCGCTGATGTTTAGGCCGGGGTATGTATAGTTTTTTGTGTGCTCTAGAGCAACGGTGTCTAGATGGAATTTGTATTTGTGGTCCTGGCAACTGGACCGTTTTTGGGACACAATTATTTTTGTCTTACTGAGATTTACTGTCAGGGCCCAGGTCTGACAGAATCTGTGCAGAAGATCTAGGTGCTGCTATAGGCCCTCCTTGGTTGGTGACAGAAGCACCAGATCATCAGCAAACAGTAGACATTTGACTTCAGATTCTAGTAGGGTGAGGCCGGGTGCTGCAGACTGTTCTAGTGCCCTTGCCAATTCGTTTATATATATGTTGAAGAGCGTGGGGCTTAAGCTGCATCCCTGTCTCACCCCATGGCCCTGTGGAAAGAAATGTGTGTGTTTTTTGCCAATTTTAACCGCACACTTGTTGTTTGTGTACATGGATTTTATAATGTCGTATGTTTTTCCCTCAACACCACTTTCCATCAATTTGTATAGCAGGCCCTCAAGCATGAGAAGACTTTGCCTTTGTTTTGGTTTGTTTGTTTGTCAGTTAGGGTGTGCAGGGTGAATATGTGGTCTGTCGTACGATCATTTGGTAAAATGCCAATTTGACATTTGCACAGTACATTGTTTTCACTGAGGAAATTAACTAGTCTGATGTTAATGATAATGCAGAGGATTTTCCCAAGGTTGCTGTTGACGCATATCCCACGGTAGTTATTGGGGTAAAATTTGTCTCCACTTTTGTGGATTTGGGTGATCAGTCCTTGGTTCCAAATATTGGGGAAGATGCCAGAGCTAAGGATGATGTTAAAGAGTTTAAGAATAGCCAATTGGAATTTGTGGTCTGTATATTTCATAATTTCATTGAGGATACCATCAACACCACAGGTCTTTTTGGGTTGGAGGGTTTGTATTTTGTCCTGTAGTTCATTCAATGTAATTGGAGAATCCAGTGAATTCTGGTAGTCTTGAATAGTTTATTCTAGAATTTGCATTTGATCATGTACAGTATATTTATTTGCTCTATACGGTCAAAAAGATTGGAGAAGTGGTTTATCCATACATCTCCATTTTGGATAGATAACGCTATGTGTTGTTTGTTTAGTGTTTTCCCGTTTTCCCAGAAGTGGTTAGAGTCTATGGATTCTTCAATTACATTGAGCTGGTTTCTGACGTGCTGTTCCTTCTTTTTCCGTAATGTATTTCTGTATTGTTTTAGTGATTCACCATAGTGAAGGCTTAGGATCAGGTTTTCTGGGTCTCTATGTTTTTGGTTGGATAGGTTTCTCAATTTCTTTCTTAGGTTTTTGCATTCTTCATCAAACCATTTATCATTGTTGTTAATTTTCTTCGGGTTTTCTATTTTAAATTTTAAGATTTGACCATTGACTATGTACATACTCAGCTTTCGACAGAGCTGCAGGAGTTGTGACCCGTTTTTGTTGGTTATGTTTTCGTAGTTGTGCCTAGGGGGGCATATGGGGGAGGGAATGCTGTCACCTCCAGGTAGGTGTTTGTCCCCATGTGTGCTGAGGGTGTCAGGTTCTTGTCCGGTTCTGGCATTTAGGTTGCCACAGACTAGTACATGTCCCTGGGCCTGGAAATTGATGGTTGATCTCCCCCTCAAGGATTAACTGTCATCGTTAAAGTATGACATTTTTCTCTGTTGATATCATTTCCTTATTCATTTCTAGCCAGATGTAAAATTTTCCTGTTTTGACAAATTTAATAGAGTGGGTTAGGTCTTCTAGTATACCAAAAGTGCATACCCCCTGAGTCTCTTCCCTGTTTCACACCTGGTAGTTTGGTGGATGGGACTACCAGCTCTCTGTAACCTAGAGGGCAACCGGTGGGTCCGTCTCCTCTATACCATGTTTCTTGTAGGATGACAATGTCTGTATTTCCAATTTCTTTGATGAAGTCTGGGTTCCTGCTCTTTAGGCCAAAGGCAGATGACCTCAGACCTTGTATATTCCAGGATGAGATAGTAAAAGCTTTGTGTTCCATAGTGTCTAGTGTTGTTTATGTGTGGTTTAGGCCCGAACCATCACAGTAGGTGTGAGCAGAGCATGTTGAGCATCTGATTCACATCTCTTAGGTCGCAGGATGGTGCTTGGGCAGGTGTAATAGTGGGGGTTGGGCCTGTTGCTCTGCTCACGGCCTAGGCATATGTCCTGCTGTCATGAGGTCCTTGCCGCAGAGGCGGGGGGCATGGGGTAGGCAGAAGGGGCATAGGTCTGATATGGGGGGGCCAATATAGGGTTTGGCCAGGGTTTGCTTGAGGTGGTCTTATCTGGTTGGGGTGTGGCTGGTGATGCTGTGGTCTGGGTGTAGGTCCTCTTGGAGTGGGTTCTCTCGGTGCAGGTCCTTCAGGAGGGGATCTTGCTGGTCTGGGAGGGTGTCTCGCTGGTCTAGGCGGGGTGTCCGTTGCTCTGGGTCGCTCCTATGTGAGGTGCTGGGCCTACGGTTGAGGGTGAAGTCCTTTAGTGTCCTGGCAAAAGTTGTGATTGCTGCCTTGTATAGGTGGACCTAGTCGTAAAGGCTGTTCGAGTCCAGGGTGGAGCAGTTGGCCCGGTAGACATTAGGTTTTCAGGCACAGTCTCGTGGAATGTTTGCATTCACCCTCTGTATGGTGGCAGGGTGAATGTCTTTTCGTGGTAGCAGACCACTTGTGCGTTGGGGAAAGTGGAAGAAGCTTTTTCAATCACTTCCTTGAGTGCTGTGGCCACCCTTTCCTGCTGGGCCCTCAGGTCGTTTGTACCTGTGTGAATTATGATGTAGCTGGGGGACCCTAGTCGGTCCTCTGACAACAGCTCCAGGGCAGGCCTAGTGTTTGGGCACCAGAGTTTAGCTACTTTGTGTTTTGGAAAAACTTTCTCCACTTGAATGTATTTGCCATTTGAGTCAATGAGGAGCACAATCTCTGGCTTTTGTGTGTCCTCAGTGGATGTGTGGGCATTGTCAAGAGGGCTATCAGGGGAGCTGACAGCAGGGGTGCTCAGAGGGGTTGGGATCCCCTGGGCTTGGGGTTCTTCATTTGTTTGTCCGGCTGTGATGTCATGGCTATAGTCAGGGTCTAGGGTGTACTGATATGCTGTGGTGTCGAGACTTTGGTCAGGATCTGAGGTGGGCTGTTCTGCTGGCTTCTCTGCGGCGGTGGCCAGCTTTCTAATGGGTTGTTCTCTGTCACCCGTCATCGTTCTCATCGTCTCCTCCAGCACTCTGATCTTCTCCTCTAGTGCTCCGTTCTTCTCCTGCTCCTGTTGATGTTGTCTCATTACAGTCCAGATTGCAGATATTTCTCTCTCCACCTCCAGCTCTCCGGGTCTAGTTAAGGGGGTGTTGTTGTGCTGGACTGTTGTCTGGGTCTGTGCTGACTGGAGTGTAATCACCTGCTGTTCCAGCTCCACCTGCCTTACCTCTAGCTGGGTGAATTTATCCTTCATTTCAATGAGGGAGTAGTACTCTGTGCTGAGAGGTTGGCTTTCCAGAGTTGCTCGTCTGTGGTGTTATATAATGGAGAGGTCTGGTCTGACCCGCTCGGGGTGGGGGTATCTTTCTCAAGTGAGGGCTTCTCCTGCTGAGCTATTTCTTTGATTAGGTGAAAGTCCAGCTGAAACTGTTTGGGGCTTCCCTGAACCAAAACTGTTCCAGACTTATAGAGATGTATATTAGAGTACTCGTTGTCTAATATCCTGAGTTTCCACCCATCTGTAGCACCCCCACTCTTAACAGAGGGGTAGTGTGCTAATATAGTACTGTGCCATGCCAGGGGATGGTCTGTGTGGAAGATAAGGTTGCTTATGTTCCCATTTTAATAACAGTCAGCAAAAAGTGACTCTTGATTTTCCAAAAGGAGCTTAAATTTGTACTCTTTTCGTGTCTTATTATTCTTTACATACAGGGTACTGTATTTTAATTACCTCTGAACAGCAGGAGGGTTCTTCTAAGGATTCTCCCTTTGATTGGGGTAGACTGTTCGACAATCCTGCCATTGTTGGGCTCAAGGGCTTTGACACCTCTCGCGTCACGTCAGTGCTAATTGAAGTTGTATCTCTTTGTTCTAGCAAACTTGGTAGCCTTTAGCATTCAGTCCTTAATAAGTAAAATATATAATTGTAATGTATTTTCTTGGCTTTTGAAAGTAAAAAATATCTTCAGACTAAACATTACTCACTCAGTTCCAGGTTGGATGGTGTTTTCAGGTTTCTGTTTGTTTGCCAGAGAATTTGCTTTATGGATTGGGAATAATAATGCTTGGTGGTATGAAGCCATCCACGTAATTCCGTCCAAAATCAGGTTGTAGGTTTGGAGTATGATTTGGAGTGAGGGTTATGTTCTGGAGGGTAGTATCCTGTATATGTCCCTGCCAAAAAATCAAAGTTTATCTAACTCTAAATATATATTTTTTGTAAAAACGTGCGCATGACACCTCTCTCTCTCTCTCTCTCTCTGTCACTCTCTCTCTGTCACTCTCTCTTTATCTGTCACTCTCTCTGTCACTCTCCTTCTCTGTCACTCTCTCTCTCTGTCTCTCTCTGTGTGTGTCTCTCTCTCTGTGTGTGTGTGTGTGTCTCTGGGTGTGTGTGTGTGTCTCTGTGTGTGTCTCTCTCTGTGTGTGTGTGTCTCTCTCTCTCTCTGTCTGTGTGTGTGTGTTTCTCTCTCTCTCTCTCTCTCTCTCTCTCTAACTCATGCCTTCATTGCTTGGCGGGTGTACAGGAGTGTCTCTTGCATGGTGCCTAACAGATGGAGCCAGATTCCCATCACGCCAGGAGCACAATCTTAGGCCCTGGTTGAACAGATATTGATTTTCCGGAGGACACTTCATTATCATTCTGGTCCAAAAACACAGCGCATCAACACAGTCAAGCGCTTGGTAGGGAACATTCACAGAACATTGGTAGAACATCATGCCTCAGTAAACACAGTGGAATTACAACCAATGGCGCTGTCTCTGGAGTCTTTTTCACAGTCCTTTTAATAGAGATGTCTGATGATACACTACAGGGTTAGTAGTCAATTATTCTGGCTTTCACCTCATACGTCAACCATTTACATGGCGTCCCTATTTACCAGGACTCCAGTTCTATCCTTTTTCAGATAAAACTATACTAAATATAATCAAGTCACCAAATAATTGATTAAAACACATTGTTTTACAATGAAGGTCTACAGTAGCCTCAACAGCACTCTGTAGGGTAGCACCATGGTGTAGCCGGAGGACAGCTAGTTTCTGTCCACCTCTTGGTACATTGACTTCAATACAACCTAGGAGGCTCATGGTTCTCACCCCCTTCCATAGACTTACATATAGTTGAAGTCAGAAGTTTACATACACTTAGGTTGAAGTAATTAAAACAAATTTTTCAACCATTCCACAGATTTCATGTTAACACACTGTAGTTTTGGCAAGTCGGTTAGGACATCTACTTTGTGCATGACACAAATAATTATTCTAAAAATTGTTTACAGACAGATTATTTCACTTAAAATTCACTATATCACAAGTCCAGTGGGTCAGAAGTTTACATACACTAAGTTGACTGTGAGTAGTCAGTTTGGCGCCGCCCTGAGTGGTCGCCTGTTAAGCAGCTCCCGTTGTTCGTGCATTAATTGTTGTTTTAGTTCGTTTCTTTCGTCTATTTCGTCTATTTTCTTTAGTTTTATTTTTTATTTTGCTACAGTCGAACTATAACAGTTCAGGATTATGGATTTTATCGCAGCTGAATGTCGACAGGAGTCGTCAACTGTGATTGTTTACAACAGAGCCCAGCTCCTGGATTTAGCCCACGCAGCGCTGCTGCTCCCCAGGGAAAAGTTTGATATTCCGGACGAATTGAAAAGACGACGCCGTGGACGCAGGGCGGGATTGAAATGTAAGGCAAAGCGGAGGAGGTTCAAGTACAAGCCGGTTATACCGTCTATTATTATGGGCAATGTGAGGTGTCTACATAACAAGATGGATGAGTTGGCGGGACTTGTTCGTGGACAAAGGATTTATCGGGAAACGAGCCTAATGTGTTTTACTGAGACTTGGCTGAACGGTAACATCCCCATACAGAACGTCACTATCGACGGTTTCCAGACCATCAGAGCGGACAGGGATCGTGTCTCTTCCGGTAAGAGTAAGGGTGGTGGGCTGGCTTTATTAGTTAACAACAGATGGTGTCATCCGAACCATATTACTCTTAGGGAACAGTTTTGTAGCCCTGACATTGAACTGCTAGCCGTTAGCCTGAGACCCTACTATCTATCGAGGGAATTCACGGCGGCCATTGCTGTTATTGTTTACATTGGCTCTGTCCTGGGCGGCCATTGCTGTCCCTCTGCTGACGCAAACGCAGCGTGTGACGTCATCCACTCTGTTATCGCGAGGTTACAGACAGCGCATCCCAGTGCTTTCTTTGCCATTTCGGGGGATTTTAACCATGCATCTCTCTCTTCAACGCTGCCCACGTTCAAACAGTTCGTGAAGTGCCCAACCAGGAATAATAAAACTCTGGACTTGTTATATGCTAATGTGAAGGATGCATACAACTCCACTGCACTCCCTCCCCTCGGTAGATCGGACCACAACCTTGTCCACCTCACCCCACTCTACAGGCCTATGGTCCAACAGCAGCCTGCAACCACCAGGACTATTAGGAGATGGTCCCCGGAGGCGAATGAGGCCCTACAGGACTGCTTTGAAACAACAGACTGGGATGTGCTCTGTGAGGCTCATGGGGAGGACATCGATGGACTCACTGACTGCATAACAGACTATATTAATTTTTGTGTAGACAACACTGTACCCACCAGGAAGGTACGCTGTTTCCCAAACAATAAACCCTGGGTCACCAGCGACCTGAAGGCCCTGCTGAATGAGAAGAAGAGGGCCTTCAAGGAGAAGGACAAGGACAAATTGAAATGCGTCCAGAGGGAGCTGAAGTTGCGGATTGCTGAGGGGAAGAGAGTGTATAAGGAGAAGATGGAGGACAAGCTGAGGCAGAGCCAGGTGAGAGAGGTGTGGAAGGGTATGAGAAATATCACTGGCTTCAAAAAGTCAAACAGTGGGCAGACGGAGGGGACCCAGGACAGAGCCAATGAGCTGAACCAATTTTTTAACCGGTTCGATACTGGCCCTGTCCACCTCCCCTCCAGCTCCCCAGACCACACACCCTCACGGCTATCCCACCCCCACTTTGCTCACAGCACCTCTGCTGAGACAATCAGTGACCCCACCTCTGCCCCTGCCCCCCCTGGACTGATCCTCAACACCCCCCTTCCCCCCACCTCCCCACCTAGGCTGGCTTTCACCACCAACCAAGTGAAGAGAGAGCTGGAGAGACTACACCAGTGGAAAGCGGCGGGCCCTGATGGCATCAGCCCAAGGGTGCTGAGGGTCTGTGCTGACCAACTGTGTGGAATACTCCAGCGTCTTTTCAACCTTAGCCTGAGCCTAGAAAGGGTCCCTGTGCTGTGGAAAACATCCTGCCTCGTCCCAGTGCCCAAGAAGGCACACCCCACTGTCCTGAATGACTTCAGACCTGTAGCGCTAACATCCCACATCATGAAGACCCTGGAAAGGTTAGTCCTCGATCACCTCAGACCCCTGGTGTGTTCATCAATGGACCCCCTGCAGTTTGCATACCAGCGCAACATCGGGGTGGATGATGCAATCATCTACCTTCTGCAGAGAGCCTACTCTCACCTGGACAACGCAGGTTGCACTGTGAGGGTCATGTTTTTTGACTTCTCCAGTGCCTTCAATACCATTCAGCCCCTGCTACTGGGTGAGAAGATGAGGAGGATGAAAGTGGAAGCACCCTTAGTCTCCTGGGTCACGGACTACCTGACCGGTAGGCCACAATTTGTGCGACTACAGAGCTGTGTGTCAGAACGGGCTGTTAGCAACACAGGGGCCCCCCAGGGTACGGTCCTGTCCCCCTTCCTGTTCACCCTCTACACCTCAGACTTCAGATATAACTCTGAGACATGCCACCTACAGAAGTTCTCGGATGACTCTGCTATTGTAGGGTGCATCAGGGGTGGGCAGGAGGAGGAGTACAGGAGCACAATCAGTGACTTTGTGTTGTGGTGTGAGCAGAACCACCTTCAGCTCAACATCAGCAAAACTAAGGAGATGGTGGTGGACTTCAGGAGAACCAAGGCACAACTGACTGCAGTCCCTATAAAGGGGACGGATGTGGAAATGGTTGAGTCATACAAGTTCCTGGGTGTCCATATGGACAACAGACTGGAATGGGCTGGTAACACCGGGGCCCTGTACAAAAAGGGCCAGAGCCGACTCTACTTTCTGAGGAGGCTCAGGTCCTTCAACGTGTGCAGTAAACTACTGCATACCTTCTACCAGTCTGTGGTGGCCAGTGCCATCTTTTTTGCAGTGGTGTGCTGGGGAGCAAACATCAAAGCCGGTGATGCTTCTCGGGTAAATAAGCTGATCAGGAAGGCTAGCTCTGTCCTGGGGATGAGCCTTGACACTCTAGAGGAGGTGGCGGAGAGACGGATCCTGGCCAAACTGCTGGCCATCATGGACAACGTCACCCACCCTCTGCACGCTATGGTTATGACGCAGAGGAGCACTTTCAGTCACAGACTGATCCCACCACGGTGTGCCAGAGAGCGCTACAGGAGGTCCTTCCTGCCGGCGGCTATGAGACTATATAATGCCTCACCGGGGTGCCGTGCCGTCGGCAACATAGATCTGGAACTGTTGGGGTGCTAGGACCTAGTTTAACAATTATGCATCCATCCGTGAGTAACTCTGGTCCGTCAGCACTCATCCACTCAGGACCTATTTATTCATACAGGTCTGTATATACATACTCATGTACAGTTGTTATATTATATCACATGCAATATTGTAAGTAATTATTGGACGTAGGCATTCACTCAGGAATGCATATTAGTATCCTGCCAGTTGCACCTTTTCTCATTGCTTTTAGTATATCGAATGTGCAATAAGTGCAGTTGTCTGTAATTAAACCCTGCGCACTAAGGACTGTATTTAAGGGAATTACTATTATTACCCCAAATGATATCATACACACTTTTAGCTATTAAAGTATCTCTTCCTGTCATTTACCTGTACAGTTTGTGTAAACATGCAAGTATTCACTTATCTGTAAATATAACTGTATACCTAACTGTACAGCTAATTTAACCATGCAAAATTTTCACTTACCTGTTAATTTACCCAGTCTGTCTATTAAGTAAACTATTATTACCCTCGCTCATATCATACGCATTTTTAGCTACTGAAGTATTTCTCTGCCATCGACCTGTATAGTATAGTTAACCATCCAACATCCACCAATGTATAGTGTACATATTCAGCCAACCACTCATACTATGCAATGTCCTTTTATAGCTTTTTTTTTGCACTCCAGATATCTTGTATTTCTATACTTTTTCATACTGACGCTCTATGTATCATGTACCGTGTATCTGTCTTTTGTGTACTTTCGTTGTGGCATTTTGCACCTGCCCTGTGTTTTTGTTGTAGCTGCTTGACAATGAAATTTCCCCCCCGGGGGAGCAATAAAGTACCTATCTATCTATCTATCTATCTATCTATCTATCTATCTATCTATCTATCTATCTATCTATCTATCTATCTATCTATCTATCTATCTATCTATCTATCTATCTATCTATCTATCTATCTATCTATCTATCTATCTATCTTTAAACAGCTTGGAAAATTCCAGAAAATTATGTCATGGCTTTAGAAGCTTCTGATAGGCTAATTAACATAATTTGAGTCAATTGGAGGTGTACCTGTGGATGTATTTCAAGGCCTACCTTCAAACTCAGTGCCTCTTTGCTCGACATGCTCAAAAGATTCTCCTAGAGATGAACGTATGAGAAGTGCAAATCAATCCCAGAACAACAGCAAAGGACCTTGTGAAGATGCTGGAGGAAACAGGTACAAAAGTATCTATATCCACAGTAAAACAAGTCCTATATCGACATAACCTGAAAGGCCTGCTCCAAAAACCACTTTAATAAAGCCAGACTACGGTTTGCAACTGCACATGGGGACAAAGATCATACTTTTTGGAGAAATGTCCTTTGGTCTGATGAAACAAAAATAGACCTGTTTGGCTATAACGACCATCGTTATGTTTGGAGGAAAAAGGGGGAGGCTTGCAAGCCGAAGAACACCATATCAAACATGAAGCACAGGGGTGGCAGCATCATGTTGTGGGGGTGCTTTGCTGTAGGAGGGACTAGTGCACTTCACAAAATAGATGGCATCATGAGGAAGGAAAATTATGTGGCTATATTGAAGTAACATCTCAAGACATCAATCAGGAAGTTAAAACTTGGTCGAAAACGGGTCTTCCAAATGGACAATGAACCCAAGCATACTTCCAAAGTTGTGGCAAAATGGCTAAAGGACAACAAAGTCAAGGTATTGGAGTGGCCATCACAAAGCCCTAAACTCAATCCTATAAAAAAATGTGTGGGTAGAACTGAAAAAGCGTGTGCGAGAAAGGAGGCCTAGAAACCTGACTCAGTTACACCAGTTCTGTCAGGAGGAATGGGCCAAAATTCACACAACTTATTGTGGGAAGCTTGTGGAAGGCTACCCAACACGTTTGACCCAAGTTAAACAATTTAAAGGCAATGCTACCAAATACTTATTGAGTGTATGTAAACTTCTGACCCACTGGGAATGTGATGAAAGAAATAAAAGCTGAAATAAATCATTCTCTCTACTATTATTCGGACATTTCACTTTCTTAAAATAAAGTGGTGATCCTAACTGATCTAAGACAGGGAATTTTTACTAGGATTAAATGTCAGGAATTGTGAAAAACTGTAAATGTATTTGGCTAAGGTGTATGTAAACTTCCGACTTCAACTGTAGTAATCATGACATCTTTCGGAGGACGTCCTCCAACCTATAAGAGCTCTTGCAGCATGAACTGACATGTTGTCCACCCAATCAAAGGATCAGAGAATTAATCTAGTACTGAAAGCATAAGCTATTGCTAGCTAGCACTGCAGTGTATAACATGTGGTGAGTAGTTGATTCAACGAGAGAGAATAGTTTTGAACACATTTCTTCCAAAATGAAGGAGAAGCAAGAGAGAGAGAGAAATGTCTTTTTTTTTTCATTTTCAGTTTAACTCACTTAGCTAGCAAATGTAGCTAGATAGTTTAGCCTACTGAAACACCCCGCTCAAACAGAGGGATGCTATGTTAGCTAGCTGGCTATGACTTTCCAACACAACACTGGAACTCTTCCAAGTCAAGGTAAGTTTTTGTTATTACTCATTTATTGCCACCGGGGGCCCGCCGGTGTAACTGCTTACTGACTGTACACTAACGTTACTGCATGATTGAGTATGACGTTACTTTAGCTAATATGGTGACAACGATGCTGCAACAATATAGGCTGTGTGTAGCGGTTTGGCATGGAAAGGTTTTTTCGCCTGGTCACATACAGCTGATGTGTTGTGCATTGAAGTCCACAAGCGAAGGGAAGAGGTGAGGATAGGAGAGTGCATAGATGCAAGAAGGAATACAACGCTGCTATGAAAGTGAACTGTGTTTACACGTGATCAGGGGTGTTTTATTCCACCGATTCTGTTGAAAAACATTTCTTAAACGGACGCAAAGGTAACAAAACCGGGCTAAACATACCTGAATTTGACCAATATAAACTCTCGTTTGCAACTGTTGGACTAATGATTACACCCTATATCAGCTAGACGCAGGCAAGAGTGTGCAAGGCATTATTGAATGTCACTGTCTGTCCATGTGTCACTGTCTGTCACCTCAAATTTGTCTCTCGACCTGTGTACCTAGGTTGTAAACTTTCATTCATAGGCTAGGTTGTAGCAACCTCATGATGGGTATAGGGAAAATATGAGTATCATGTAGTAGCCTAAACCTATCGCTGTCACATTGAACTGAGTGAATGGTATATGAATGACAGTCATCCAATATGCTGTAATAAAAAAAAGGCCATGCACATAAAAAAATAATTGTCCTGCCTTAAACGCCACATACCGCCACTGATGTGGTGTTAGCTAAACATTGGTTTATTGTAAGTCACTAATAAGATCATGACTAAAATGTAGACTGTGTCTCACGTGTAAACTTTGAGCACAAAATCCTTCTCCTCTTTGAGGTCAGTGATGGTGTGGAACACGTCACTCATGGCCAGGACAGCGCAGCCGTACGGTCTCCGGTACTGCACGTGGGGCAGACCCTTCTTTGAGTCATTCAACAACATACGACCTGGATACAACAACAACAATGCATTAGCTCCATATGAGTAATAGGTTTCCTGGAAATCACATTGTGATATTTCTGTTACTCTGTCTCACATAGGCTTACCAGTTCGTATGATATGTGTCACAATGTATAGGTCTCTCTTCAGGTCTATACTGCTCAGATCCTAAGGATAAAACATAAAACAACTATTAACACAAAACACTGTGGCCTACTTACAGTGCATGGATGTGAGTGTTTACGTACACATTAGGTAACTACATTATTTATTTTGATTGTTTGCTGTTTTACTGTTATTGCTGTTGAATAACATAATCCATGAATAGCTAATCCAAAACTAAAATCCTATGAGTATTTATCAGTGGCATCGTGTGATTGAGGAGAGCGTAGAGTTACCGTGAAGAGAGCACACAGACGGTCCACTTTCTCTGGGTTCTTTGGCCCTCCATTTTTGTTTAGTCTCACCATAAACTTCTCACTGAGAATGGAAGATACAACATACAGTATATAACATGAAGTAAGGCACATTGTTTTTCATTTAATCCTTATTAAAACCGGGAAGTCCCACTGAGACAAATAATCTATTTACAAAGTAAAAAGAACCCTGAGCTTTTCAACACAGTCCTGTCTCGTGTGTAAATAGGTCACATGAGGGAAGGGGCCTTGCACTAAGTAAGGGTGACATGTTGTGGGGTGGGGGGTCTACTATGACTCTAGTAAGGGTGACATGTTGTGGGGGGTCGGGGGGTCTACTATGACTCTAGTAAGGGTGACATGTTGTGGGGTGGGGGGTCTACTATGCCCTCTAGTAAGGGTGACATGTTGTGGGGTGGGGGGTCTACTATGCCCTCTAGTAAGGGTGACATGTTGTGGGGGGTCGGGGGGTCTACTATGACTCTAGTAAGGGTGACATGTTGTGGGGTGGGGGGTCTACTATGACTCTAGTAAGGGTGACATGTTGTGGGGGGGTCGGGGGGTCTACTATGACTCTAGTAAGGGTGACATGTTGTGGGGTGGGGGGTCTACTATGCCCTCTAGTAAGGGTGACATGTTGTGGGGTGGGGGGTCTACTATGCCCTCTAGTAAGGGTGACATGTTGTGTGTGGGGGTGGGGGGTCTACTATACCCTCTAGTAAGGGTGACATGTTGTGGGGGGTCGGGGGGTCTACTATGCCCTCTAGTAAGGGTGACATGTTGTGGGGGGTCGGGGGGTCTACTATGCCCTCTAGTAAGGGTGACATATTGTGTGTGGGGGTGGGGGGTCTACTATACCCTCTAGTAAGGGTGACATGTTGTGGGCGGGGGGGGGGGGGGGGGGGGTAACTACTATGCCCTCTAGTAAATGTATGTTTGTAAATTAATTTGATCAAGCTATGTAGCCTAGCGGTTCACAAACTAGGGGTTGCGATCAGGTTGCCTGATATGAAAATGGGGTCGCGGGAGAATTTCCAACAGCCTGAAGGGATTACAAAAAATATATATACGTAACAAAAATATAAACGCAACATGCAACAATTTCAACGATTTTACTGAGTTACAGTTCATATAAAGAGATCAATAAATTTAAATAAATTCATTAGGCCCTAATCTATGGATTTCACATGACTAGGCAGGGGCACAGCCATGGGTGGGCTTGGGAGGACATAGGTTGACCCATTTGGGAGCCAGGCCCACCCACTGGGGAGCCAGGCCCAGCCAATCAAAATGAGTTTTTCCCAACAAAAGGGCTTTATTACAGACAGAAATACTTCATCAGCTGTCCGGTTGGCTGGTCTCAGACGATCCCGCAGGTGAAGCCGGGTGTGTCTTTGTATATAAAAATCATTTGAATGTTGTTAACCTTAAAATTCTAGATGACAATTATTCAAATCTAAAAGATCTATTCAACCAGAGAGCGTCCTTAGGTCATGGGAAAAGGCCGCACTTGACCGTTGCACTTGAATCATTTCCACGGTGTATGGAACAACACACGATTGCAGAGACTTTGATATTACCGGCCGCAATTGATATGGTGAAAACAATATGTGGGGAGGCAGAGGCACAGAAACTCACATCCATACCTTTGTCAGATAACACTGTTAAACTAATCATTTATACCCTACCGTCTCCCTCAGGCCATTAATGCAGCGTTCAGTGCATTCGAGACCACTGGGAACTCGGAAAGAAACTAGCTCCGACTGTGAAAAATCCTTTTGAACAGTCATCCAACTTCAAGCTTGGGAACACGGGCCTCTTTCTAGAGCTCTGACTTTCCGACCTAAAGATCCCTGATGTCATTGAAAGAATCCCAGGCTGTGTCATAGCCGGCCGTGACCGGGAGACTCATGATGCGGCGCACAATTGGCCCAGCGTCGTCCGGGTTAGATAAGGGTTTGGCCGTCTGGGATTTCCTTGTCCCATCGCGCTCTAGCGACTCCTTGTGGTGGGATGGGCGCCTGCAAGCTGACTTCGGTCGCCATCTGGACGGTGTTTCCTCCGACACATTGGTGCGGCTGGCTTCCGGGTTAAGCGAACAGTGTGTCAAGCAGTGCGGCCTGGCAGGGTCGTATTTCGGAGGACCAACGGCTCTCAACCTCCGCCTCTCCTGAGTCCGTAGGGAGTTGGGACAAGACTGTAACTACCAATTGGCTATCACAGAATTGGGGAGAAAAAGGGGTAAAAGTACCAAAAAAATGTATAATAAAAAATAAATAATGATAGGCTACCCTTTGCCAGCTTATATCTGCGTGAAGCTGGATTCAGTGCTCTCCTCTGCATTAAAAACAAATATCGATCCAGGCTGGATGTGACAGCAGAGATGAGGTGCGCACTGTCGACCACGCCCCCTGACTTTGAGAAGCTCCGACGTTACATGCACACCCATCTCATTAGTGGTGGTGAGATAAGAGACATTATGTCAGACTAATTTGCAAAAGTATGTGACGATGAGTTGAGAAGACAATCATAAATACTGTTAGAATGTTTTTCAATTGCCTGCCATAGTCCCAAATAAAAAAGTAAATGCTGGCTGTTAATTACATAATTTTTTTCACATGGGTGGAGTCGCGAGAATTTTCAGATATCAAAATAGGGTCGTGGGACAAAAAAGTTTCGGAACCCCTGATGTAGCCAATCAAATAAAAATGTTTTGTTGACTCTGTAATACTCGCTTCCAGGCTTTAGCTAGCCCAGATAGGTTCCCAATCTCCCATTTCAGACTATCAATCAAGTTAGAGTATCTTGTAACTATCTTAGCTGGCATGCCTGTTGGCAAGGCTGCTAGATTAAAGAAAATACTAAAATTGCTTATGATTATGATACTATACATGATACTATATACCAGGGTGGCAGTTGTACTAAACTCCTAGGCATACAAGTTCTTAAAGAATCAATGTGATTCATAAATTAAAATGACAATTGAACAGGTAAAAAGGTATACTTACCTATGCAGAAACAAATATATTTCTTTACATAGAATTAGCCACATTGATTATGGCTTTAGATTGCAGGAAAAAGCTGTTTCAGGTGTTTAAAAAATTCAAAATGTTTGCACTTCCTAACACCCACCCACCCTTGCGTAATTCGTGCCCACTCTAAAATAATGTGTGCATGATGTCCCTGCCTGTATGTTTACATGTGCACTGTGTATGTGTCCTGCAGCCGTCCCTCCAGTAGTCTGCACGTTTCACGTGCATCACAGAGGGAAAAGGAGGTGTCCGCATGTGTGTCCTGTGTGTCTATTGCATGTCCTGTTGTCCTCCATCAAGTACCTGACCAGCATGTTCGTTCACGTGTGCATGTAGAGGTTGTGTGAATATGTCCTGTGTGTCTGTGTGTAGAGTGTTGACTGTGCGTGTAGTTACCTGATCTGTTTGTTGTCACGGGTGTCGTAGAGGGAGAAGAATACGTCTGCGTCCTCGCTGATGGTGTTGTAGGTGAAGCTCTTCAGGTTGATGAAGAGGTGGTGCTGCACCGGAACACGGCAACTGTCTCCATGACGCTGACGCATGCTGTCACCCTGAGAACGAATGGACGACGAACACTAACAAGACAGGTCCTTACTGCGGCGCAAAGCTAAGATGCATACATGCTACGTGTATCTACCCTGTGAAGGTTGTCACTGTGTAGTAGACATTAGTGTGGAGGTGGTGATCGTTCACATTGAATGGATTTGTGTTTTTCTTGTTTTTAAGGTAGTGTTGATGGCAAAGGTCAAAATGTGTTTTATCAGTAAAGTGTTATTTTCAAATGAACGAGTGACAAAGTGTTGGTAATCATAAAAAATGGTGCCGTGTCAAGTTATCATGTTCTGTAGCTGCATAGCAGATTTTATTGAGGTCATACCTGGTTTGTGCTTGGCTGGCCACTGTGTCGGCTGGATGCATGCTGTGGGGTACACAGAGGGAAAGAGAGAGATTTTAGTTCAGTCAACCCATTTTATTGTCTTACTCATGATCAATACACTAGTTCTGTTGGTATACCTCAAATCGGCCTCACAAAGAACCCACACCTGTTGTATAGTACAGTGCAATAGACGTATGAAATCTGATTTAAAAAAAGGCGCCCACCAATTTTGCCAAGAGGCTGCTTCAGTGAGCTGTATCCCTAAAATAAACCCACGAGGTAGAACGTTAGCCCGTGGGAGACAAGAGGACAAAGCCTGTATCACCTACACACACACTCATAGTTACACACACACACCTCTGTGCTCTGCAACCTTAGAGATCTCCTTTACTCCTGCCTGAAGAGGCGCCAAGGCCGTTGTATCCTGCCAAAAACAAGCTCACTTTCATCGACAGAGTGAGGAGAGTTTTTGGCAGGGATGCGCAACGCTGTTGTTTCTGAGCCAATCACTTACTACACTAACAATCTTCCTGCACAGGAATAATAGGCGACTGCTGGGCAGTTGGACCCTCACCTATTGGTCAGACTGGGTCTCCCATTTCTAAGATGGCTTCCCCCAAAACATGACACGGGCATATGCTCTGAGCAGTGTTTACACTTTGCTCATTCTGGATGTGACTGAGTAATTCTAATCTCCTTTCACTAGAGGTGTACACTTAGTTTAGAACACCCTCCTATGTTATTACAGCTTAGAACTCCCTCCTACGTTACTACAGCTTAGAACTCCCTCCTATGTTACTACAGCTTAGAACTCCCTCCTACTATGTTACTACAGTTTAGAACTCCCTCCTACTATTTAACTACAGCTTAGAACTCCCTCCTATGTTACTACAGCTTAGAACTCCCTCCTACTATGTTACTACAGCTTAGAACTCCCTCATACTATGTTACTACAGCTTAGAACTCCCTCCTACTATGTTACTACAGCTTAGAACTCCCTCCTACTATGTTACTACAGCTTAGAACTCCCTCATACTATGTTACTACAGCTTAGAACTCCCTCCTACTATGTTACTACAGCTTAGAACTCCCTCATACTATGTTACTACAGCTTAGAACTCCCTCCTACTATGTTACTACAGCTTAGAACTCCCTCATACTATGTTACTACAGTTTAGAACTCCCTCCTACTATGTTACTACAGCTTAGAACTCCCTCATACTATGTTACTACAGCTTAGAACTCCCTCCTACTATGTTACTACAGTTTAGAACTCCCTCCTACTATTTTACTACAGCTTAGAACTCCCTCCTATGTTACTACAGCTTAGAACTCCCTCCTACTATGTTACTACAGTTTAGAACTCCCTCCTACTATTTAACTACAGCTTAGAACTCCCTCCTATGTTACTACAGCTTAGAACTCCCTCCTACTATGTTACTACAGCTTAGAACTCCCTCATACTATGTTACTACAGCTTAGAACTCCCTCCTACTATGTTACTACAGTTTAGAACTCCCTCCTACTATTTAACTACAGCTTAGAACTCCCTCCTATGTTACTACAGCTTAGAACTCCCTTCTACGTTACTACAGCTTAGAACTCCCTCCTATGTTACTACAGTTTAGAACTCCCTCCTATGTTACTACAGTTTAGAACTCCCTTCTACGTTACTACAGCTTAGAACTCCCTCATACTATGATACTACAGCTTAGAACTCCCTCCTACGTTACTACAGCTTAGAACTCCCTCCTACGTTACTACAGTTTAGAACACCCTCCTATGTTATTACAGCTTAGAACTCCCTCCTACGTTACTACAGCTTAGAACTCCCTCATACTATGTTACTACAGTTTAGAACTCCCTCCTACTATTTAACTACAGCTTAGAACTCCCTCCTATGTTACTACAGCTTAGAACTCCCTTCTACTATTTAACTACAGCTTAGAACTCCCTCCTATGTTACTACAGTTTAGAACTCCCTCCTATGTTACTACAGTTTAGAACTCCCTCCTATGTTACTACAGCTTAGAACTCCCTTCTACTATTTAACTACAGCTTAGAACTCCCTCCTATGATACTACAGCTTAGAACTCCCTCCTATGTTACTACAGCTTAGAACTCCCTTCTACGTTACTACAGCTTAGAACTCCCTCCTATGTTACTACAGTTTAGAACTCCCTCCTATGTTACTACAGTTTAGAACTCCCTTCTACGTTACTACAGCTTAGAACTCCCTCATACTATGATACTACAGCTTAGAACTCCCTCCTACGTTACTACAGCTTAGAACTCCCTCCTACGTTACTACAGTTTAGAACTCCCTCCTATGTTACTACAGCTTAGAACTCCCTCCTATGTTACTACAGCTTAGAACTCCCTTCTACGTTACTACATCTTAGAACTCCCTCATACTATGTTACTACAGTTTAGAACTCCCTCCTACGTTACTACAGCCTAGAACTCCCTCCTATGTTACTACAGCTTAGAACCCCCTCCTATTTTACTACAGCTTAGAACTCCCTCCTACGTTACTACAGTTTAGAACTCCCTCCTATGTTACTACAGCTTAGAACTCCCTTCTACGTTACTACAGCTTAGAACTCCCTCCTATGTTACTACAGCTTAGAACTCCCTCCTAAGTTACTACAGCTTAGAACTCCCTCCTACTATTTTACTAAAGCTTAGAACTCCCTCCTACGTTACTACAGCTTAGAACTCCCTCCTACGTTAAATCAAGATACATTAGAATAGTATAGAATACAGTATATACATATAAGATGAGTGATGCAAGATATGTAAACTACAGCTACAACTTATTGCAAATCCCAAGAGAACATTTAGGATATAACTTATTTATTATTTCTTAACTGGAGATGGGATTAGTTTACGTAACCCAGACTGTAAAATGTCATTCATTTACAGTAACCCAATGTGTGTTTTTACAAAACCTCTTCTAGGTTGTCACAGTGTATTCTCGCTTTTGAGAGTCACATGCGCGCTGGGAGAGGGACACACTCAATATGACAGCAACGTGAGCTTAAAGAATAGGGGGGATGGAATGGTTAGATCCACAAAAGCTGAGTCGTGCCTCTCGTGAATCAACTTCTGTTACGTCCCCAGAATTCTGGGTTCGTTTTAGGGTCATTTTTGGTCTGGTATTGTGTGTTTTTTCCCTATCAGGCAAGATGGCTGTTTGTGACTGTCCCGGCAGCTGATTGGTGGTTCAACGGCTGATTGGGAATTGGAACTCTGCCCACTCGTCAGTGGCTACAGCTGGCTGCTCTCTTTTAAAAGCCCAGTTTTTGGACTAGCTGGGAAGTTTTTGTTTTTTGCTGTTGCTGGTTGGTTTGTACCCTGTGTGGGGATTATGAATAACAGTTACATTCAAATGTTTTGTTAGTCGTTAACTGTTTTTTGTGTGTGTTAAAACTAAGTTGTGTTCCATGGTTTTAACTGGTAGCAACTTAGGTAACAAAATGTTTGTTTGTGGATCCTTGGGATCTTAATAATGTTGGGTTAATTATTATTTGTTCCCCTTCTTTTGTTCACAGGGAATTGGGGAGTAGATTTAGAGCTACCCCGGGGTATACATCACCCGTAGGTATACTTCCTTGTCTAGAAACACCAGCTAGACCTGGGCGGACCACCAACTGTAAGTTTGGTTAGGGCGCCTCGACTGTGTGCCAGTGTAGGGATTGTATATTCTATTTGGGGCCGGGTTAGTACAGATTAGGGGTGGGGGAATTTTGTTTATTTCTTTGCTTTGGTCCGTCCAGCCCTCCCCTTTTCCCCAGAAAGTTATTATTATTATTACCGTGACTAAATAAACCCTGTTTTGTACGGTATTTGGTGTTTGTGTCCTTTTATCGCACCACGACTCCGTACCTCCCTTGTTGGCATCGGTGGGCCCGAGCAGTGGGTTGTCAGGCTCCCCTCCCTTTGGGAGCTAGAACGTAACAACTTCCTATGGATGATTTGATAATCGGCACCCCCCCCCCCCCCCCACACACACACATATATACATACACACATGCACTCAAAAACACCCTCACTCAGAAAATGCATAGAAGAAACACACACACATTTACACACACACAAACAGAATACAACATGCATTTGCATAAATGCTGTCTATGTCAGTGTAACATACAAATACATAATTCACACCCACACACTTCTATTAGAATACTATCACACAAAAGAGTCATATCTGTGGAAGTACACTATGCATGTAAAATAATGCATAATAAATGCACATCTTGAGGGCAGGTTGACTTTAATTGGGATGA
Source organism: Thymallus thymallus (assembly GCA_023634145.1). Taxonomy (NCBI): domain Eukaryota; kingdom Metazoa; phylum Chordata; class Actinopteri; order Salmoniformes; family Salmonidae; genus Thymallus; species Thymallus thymallus. The sequence continues at coordinate 18,461,004 of CM042399.1, forward strand.
GTCTTGTCCTGGAGGCAGAACTGAGCTGCAAAGTCAAAATGGCTATATTGTAAAAATATATGTGCTTTTTGGTCTCAATTTAAGGTTAGGGTTAGGCATTCGGGTAAGCAGTGTGGTTAGGGTTAGGTTTAATGACTTTGTGGCTGTGCCAGCTAGTGACCAGAGATGCCTCTAGAACAAGATTCATGACCTGCATCTTGAGGGTCACTGTTTTCTTATTGGCCAGGGGGTTGACAGACACTGTTTTCTTAATGACCAGGGGGTTGGCAGAGGTAATGATGTGTAATACATTTGCATTCACACATAACACCCACATAGTATGGCCATGTACAGAAAGCACCAATTACAGAAAGATTTTCCCATGTTGACCGTACCATTTTGTAGAGTTCAGATACACTGATATGATCCGGATCCACCATTTCAAACTCCTTTCTAGGAACAAGGTCCAAGCCAAGGTGCCTATTGAGAGATTGAGAGAGAGCGAGAGGGAGAGAGATTGAGAGAGAGAGAGAGAGAGAGAGAGAGAGAGAGAGAGAGAGGCGGAGAGAGAGAGAGGGAGAGAGGCGGAGAGAGAGAGGGGGTGGAGAGGGGGAGGGAGAAGGAGAGGGAGAGAGAGAGAGAGAGAGAGAGAGAGATGGGGGCCCACAAATCATAACATTAACCATCCAAGAAAACACAAAACTGAAAACTGCCATTCAACACATTCATTTTAAAAAGCATTACTTCATAAAATAAATACCCCTCATTAATAAGCACTGTCTGAACAACTAATTAGCTCATTGGCAGCTTGTTAACATTCATACAACTTTCCAAAGTAAACAGTGTTTTTATGTTCTATACAGTTTAGCTAAATACATATATATTTTTAAATATCTAAAGTTCACCTAAATCCATTTAACTAAGATTAAGGGAAAAGTTCAAGTTGACCCAACAGATGGCCTTTTCATTTAAAGCTCTTCCTTAGATGATGAGGATGGAGCCCAGAGAGCTCTGTCTACGGATGTGATATGGATATCTCACTTCACTTCATTCAGTAAGCACAATATAATTCACATTGCCTCCTCTTCTATGGGCACACAGGAATTTATATCTGTTGACATAGTTCTCATCAACAGCACAGTGTCATATCCAGGGCTCTAAATTACAATTTCCATTGGTCGTACTGGTGCTCCCAACTTTAAACATATGGGAGCACAACATAAGAGCATCCGTAAGATGGATAGAGCATGGTGCTGGCAACACCAAGGACCTGGGATCAATTCCATTCCCCTTGGGACTAACTATAGAGTACTGAATAAGTACTCTGATAAGTATAGCATTAAGTAGAAGTCTCTTTTGATAGGCATCTGCTAAATGACTGTGTCAATACATTACATCTACATTATATACTGTAACAGTATATAGTATTATATACACACGAGCTCACACTCAATATAGGCTGTTGCCCATGCGATACAGTACAGTAACTCACTCGTTGCCCCAGTCCAGGCGCACAGTGATGTGGCGTTTGATCTCTCTGGTCTGGTCCTGGGCCATGTGACCCTGGATGAGCTGCCGGCGCAGGTCGATGAGCTCAATCATCACATGACGCAGCTTGTGGAACAGGTCCACCTTGTGCTTCTGTGGGGATCACACACAACACTATGATCAGAACATACAACATTACATACGACATTACCTAGTTCAATACACATTGACTCTTGGGAGACTCCCACACTACAGTGTGCCTATATTGGTCTGGACAATGACGTTTCCATGTTAGTATCTCTATGTTGATTAGAGTTCCCTGGTCTGCTATAGGAGAACCCAGTACCTCCAGGTCTGGGCTGCTATGGAACAACTCAATACTTCCAGGTCTGCTGTTATAGGAGAACCCAGTACCTCCAGGTCTGGGCTGCTATGGAACAACTCAGTACTTCCAGGTCTGCTGTTATAGGAGAACCCAGTACCTCCAGGTCTGGCCTGCTATGGGAGAACCCAGTACCTCCAGGTCTGGTCTGCTATGGAACAACTCAGTACTTCCAGGTCTGCTGTTATAGGAGAACCCAGTACCTCCAGGTCTGGCCTGCTATGGGAGAACCCAGTACCTCCAGGTCTGGCCTGCTATGGGAGAACCCAGTACCTCCAGGTCTGGTCTGCTATGGGAGAACCCAGTACCTACATGTCCAGGCACCCTCATGATTCGATCCCTGGTTTTAAATAGACTTCTATTATGAAACACACAGCTAACCAACTAGCTACTGTCAGAGTGCAGGTGTTCCTCCTGACAGTAGAAGGTCAGGGTTATGAAAGTGTAATGAGTGTTAACATGGCTTTGTCATTAAATAATTATACCGGAATTATGCAACTATGAAGGAAAATGGTTCAGTGAAGCCTGTTTCTCTGTTATTAACAACCAACAATGATCTTAATTTTCTACTGGAGGCTACATATGATACCATATAATAGGGCTAAAATACCAGCATAATTAATTAAGAAAGTCCTACTCAGAGTCCTGCTGTTATCAAACAACCAACAAGCCTCTTTATTTTCTACTGAAGGCTATCTAGTTATCATATGAGTTCCAGCGATAGAGCTAAAGTACTAACATAGTTAATTAGGAAAATATAATTTTTTAAGTCCTACTCAGTCCTTCTCTGACCTACAGGTGATACAGGATTCCATCAGCCAAGGACAGCCCTTTTAATTGAATAATTGTATATTCCTCCCTTCGGCCTGAGAAGCGCACACTACTGTACTTCCAAGGTTTGCTTATAAAAGTGCAAAGATTAAGCGCATCTACAACGTTCATGTACATTTAATGAGGGTAAACATTCCATGTTCTCAAACTGCTCATGGCTGTAGGAAAACCAAGATTTTAGTCAGAGTTGATGAGGCATCTCGGACAGCTGTTCTGTAAGGCCTATTTATGTACATTACAAGATATAGACATTAATGCTCCCTGAAGTACCACTATGCATTTTAATTGGCAGGAAAATGCCTCGAGGGCAAAACATTCAAGGAAAAATTTAATAAACGTGTCAACATCTAGCCAATGATACATCCTGTTTTTATGGCTGGTAACCGTGGTGACTGGCTACACTGGCTACCACACAGGGGGGCAGAATGAGTGCCAAAATGAGCAGTGTTAAATCAATGGTTTGCATTAGTCGTGCTTGACAGGAAGTTACATCATCACAGTCCTGCCCCAGGCTCCTTGGCTCCTCTGAGCATGAGCAGTCCTCAGCGAGAGGTTACGTAAAAACATGCTGCCAGCTCGACAACATCTCCCTCCCTCCCTCCCTCTGTTCAGCTCAAACTGCAGCTACATACAGTAGCTACATCCTCCTCCTGCCCCCTCCACACTCAGCAGGATAACGGTTTATTTAGGTCTCCATTAACATTTATAACAACTGCTCGGCATCCGACCGCAAGGCACTACAGAGGGTAGTGCGTACGGCCTAGTACATCACTGGCGCCAAGCTCCCTGCCATCCAGGACATCTATACCAGGCGGTATCAGTGGAAGGCCCTAAAAATTGTCAAAGACTCCAGCCACCCCAGTCATAGACTGTTCTTCCTGCTACCGCATGCCAAGCGGTACCGGAGCATCAAGTCTAGGTCCAAAAGGCTTCAACAGCTTCTACCCCCAATCCATAAGACTCCTGAACAGCTAATCAAATGGCTACCCGGACTATTTGCATTATGTGATTTGATTTGATGATGATGCTGGCTGAATATACAGAACTGTATTGGGTTTTAAGTTGACGTTATAATAGACCATGACAGGTAAACATTAGCCATCTCCTCTGACTATCATTGGTATGAATGGCATGCCAACGATAAAAGAGTTAGCTACAGCACATAGAGATCTGGGACGAGGCTAGACAAAGAGCTGTGGTAACAGCAGATTGACATACAGTGAAATTGCCTATGACAGCTAGCTATCTAGGACATTATTTATGGCCAATGACTATTTTTGGTTTTACATAGGGAGCAATATGAAGAGGTAGAGTGGAGTGACAGCCTTTAGGACATTCTATGGGGATTCATGGGATGGGGCTATAAATGCAGTACAGTGTGTTCAACCCCAATGGTTTCTTACTATCCCACAGCATCTTGCAAATAGACATGGGTTTTTCAGGTATTGAATGAGGTGGATGAAACACGCATACTGGAGGTAAAAATGGCTATCTCATCAAATCCCATCTCCTTTTCTCGTCCCCTTTCGAATGATCCCCTCTTCTAACACTGCACATTGCATATAAACAGATCCAGTGTTTCCTCTATGCTAGACAGAGGTCTCCCAGTGAGAGGTGAAACGGTACTCACCACGTAGAGTTGCTTCCACAGCACGCCCCATTCCTGCAGGGTGGAGGTGGTCTCAGTGATGATGGGGTCTTCCAAAGGCACCACCGTCTCACACACCCTAGGGTGAGACACACACAGTTATAGAAACAGAGTCAGACACTCAGAAACATTCAGATTAGACAGAGAGGGAAATAAACGCACAAATGAATGAACGCACGCACAAACACACATGGATACATACACTCAAGCACACACACACTCACTCACTCACTCACTCACTCACTCACTCACTCACTCACTCACTCACTCACTCACTCACTCACTCACTCACTCACTCACTCACTCACTCACTCACTCACTCACTCACTCACTCACTCACTCACTCACTCACTCACTCACTCACTCACTCACTCACACACACACACACACACACACACACACACACACACACACACACACACACACACACACACACACACACACACACACACACACACACACACACACACACACACACACATTTAGATCACTGCCCTGAGCTAACACTGTAATGACTTAACTCATCATTCAAAATAATAAAACATTACACAGTAATTTGTTTTTCGCTTTGTGAAATGAGGATTACAATGGATCATTAGAGCAAAAACACAATAGACAACCATGAGACTAAATGAAAGAGAAAGACCTTCAGCAAGACAAAGGGAGAAGACAGGTTATGTTGTGAGATGTGGCACTTTGGTTTTGGATTCCATAATGTATTGCCTACCTTTTACATTTTTTTCTATATAAAACAGGTCTAGTTAAAACCATAAGACAGTCCATCCATTACATAACAAGTCAGAGTGATACTCTATATCTCTAGCATAAATGTGATACATTAGGAGAACTGAAGAGAAACCATACAGATGTAGGATGTTAATTTGAGCCAGTTTTCTACAGCAGGAAAATGATCTTGCAGCAACAGGAAATGGGAATTATTATGTGGATTATAATTCATGGACATTATTTGTAGGGGTTGATACATTTTTCATTAGGCCAAATCAAGTCTGACATTTTAAAAAAGTGGACATTACAAACTTTATAAGCGTTTTTAAACCTTTAATACACTACAAGTTTCCATTTCATGCTTGAAAGTTCTCGGCAACAAAAGAGTGATCAAATTAAGATCCTACATCTGTAGGTGTTTCACATCATTAACCACACTGAACAGCAATACACATATCTCAAGTGCATCTCTGAGCGGGGAAGGGTCATAATGCCAATTTCTGCACCATTAATTGATGATAGGGCGTCAGGTAGCCTAGCGGTTAAGAGCGTTGGGCAAGTAACTGAAAGGTCGTTAATTTGAATCCCCTAGCCGACTAGGTGAAAAATCTGCCGATGTGCTCTTGAGCAAGGCACTAAACCCTAATTGCTCCGGTAAGTCTACTAAACTACAAAAATTTGAATTCAAACTTTAAAATGCAATTGTTTTAAAAGAAAATGAGAGCTCTCTGACTAGGCCCTATGTGCTACAGCGGCACTGGAGGGCGGTGGTGTAACACTGTGAAGTATCCTCCCATTCCACACTGTGAAGTATCCTCCCAGTCCACACTGTGAAGTATCCTCCCAGTCCACACTGTGAAGTCACTGATCCTAGCCTGCAGATCTAATCTCCATCAACACTAGCTGATAAATAGCTGCCTGCCTGCCTGTCTTTGCTCTGCCTGCTCTCTGCTTCCACTGCCATGAACAGCTTTTGTGCCTTGAACAGCAGCACAGCTCTGATGACCACTGCTGTCTGTCATGTGTGTGTGTGTGTGTGTGTGTGTGTGTGTGTGTGTGTGTGTGTGTGTGTGTGTGTGTGTGTGTGTGTGTGTGTGTGTGTGTGTGTGTGTGTGTGTGTGTGTGTGTGTGTCTGTGTGTGTGTGTGTCTGTGTGTGTGTTTAAGTTTAGACCCTCACAGATCAGTGATGAGGGAAAAGAGGAAACAGAAATGGGCAGGACATGCATTGAATTTGACCCAATGGCAGCACGACAGTATGTTGTGGAAAAGACAGAGCTTCCTCTGACTCCCATGAACGAATGCTCCTGTTCCACCTATCTCATCTATCACAGTGGTTTTTTGATTTAACAGGAAGAGACTCACCCTCTGTTGATGACTGTGGATTTCTTCAGGTGGACATAGCTGGCTGGGAATATACCCTGCTGGATGGAAAGAGCACAAGTGTTGAAAGGAGAGTAGCAAGGTTCTGCAACTGAAGACCATAGTCCTGTGGTCTACATGCATGTAAACAGTATGTCCCACATGTTGCAGGTGTATCCTATGTTGTACTTGTTATGCTTCGGTCAACGGTAACGTGGAGCAGTCGTTAGAGGACTAGAGCTTGGTTGACAGAGAAAGACTACCGTAGCATCAAGCTACTCTTAGATTGAGGCTCTTTTAATACTGCTCTAACTCTCTCTGACACACACACACACACACACACACACACACACACACACACACACACACACACACACACACACACACACACACACACACACACACACACACACACACACACACACACACACACACAAGCTGCCTATGCAGAAGTACCAGCCCAATTGTAGCTTACATGTAGCTGGGGAGGACAGAACAGTGCAAACTGCCACCCGTACACTTCCTCTTTCATGCTCTAATCTGACAGATGTGACGAATTGGCCACAGTGAGCCCAGCTGATTGTGTCGGCTCAGGGAGAGTATGAGCGAGGGAGCGTGGGAGGAGGAGTACATAACAAAATGGAGGCGTGTTGGTGGGGGACTGTAAATAGCTGATGAAAGTAGTGAGAGCAGGATGGGCATTAGCATCACATAAGACCACGAGAGATCTGCCAGGTCTTTCTGGAACAGTATGTTATCTGACATAACAGTAAATCTTACTGACCTTTGACTTCAGGTCGGTTTAAAAGAATGATGAGACAAAAGAGGTATCTGTAGCCTGGTCCCAGATCTGTAGGTCTGTACTTTATCCCTCTGTCTAGCACTGTCATGACATTGTAGAGGAGTAAATTACTTACAGATCTGGGATCAGGACCAGGCTAAGGTATCACTGGTTTCACAGCTTATTAAGATACTGGCTGAGTGACTGGTATCAGATGTCAGACATTTTGATTTGGAATATGAAGCCGGAGGAATAGGTACGGTAATATACATGGTTTACAAAAAAATCGATTGGATCGGAAATAATAATTTACTGCAGTGCAGAATATTGATCAATGGCAGCAGCCATGGTGGTGAATTGCTTGGAGGTACTGTACCTATTCAGTTCAAACATAGTGTGCGTAAGGTACACACATCAAATAAACTTCCACAGGTGTAGGCAGGTACAGTACCTCCAAGCACTCCGTTCTGCCACCTCTGGTCTCTTGGCCGCCCCACCCCTATGGGAGGTCAGCTCCCACTCAGCCCAGTCAAAGCGCTTCTCTGTCCTGGCACCGCAATGGTGGAAACAGCTTCCCCCTGATGCTAGGAGAACAAAGTACCTGCTCATCTTCCGAAAGGCTATGTCTCACTCACAGGCACCATCATTTCTACCCCTGGTTTTCCAGAAATCCTGGTTGGAGGACTTTGGATTTCATGCTTATTCCCTCCTGATTCCGGGAAAACCAGGGAATTTATTTAAAGTTCCAGGAATTTTGCAACCCTATACTCATCTCATTGCAAGCGATATGAATAATGAAAAGTACACTTCGGGGTGGAAGGTTGCTGGATCAAATCCCTGAGCTGACAAGGTAAAAATCTGTTGTTCTGCCCCTGAACAAGGCACTGTTCCTTGGCTGTCATTGTAAATAAGAATTTGTTCTTAACTGACTTGCCTAGTTAAATAAAGGTTAAATTAAAAAATGCCACAATATAGGCCTCTTTGTATGAGCGGTAAATCAATTGGAGCTCTATATTAACAGACCTAACCATGCAAATACTCCTTATTTATCTATATCAACTTTTTTTCACCTAACACTCTGTAATAATGTACAGTCGTGGCCAAAAGTTTTGAGAATGACACAAGTACAGTGGGGAGAACAAGTATTTGATACACTGTCGATTTTGTAGGTTTTCACACTTACAAAGCATGTAGAAGTCTGTAATTTTTATCTTAGGTACTCTTCAACTGTGAGTGACGGAATCTAAAACAAAAATCCAGAAAATCACATTATATGATTTTTAAGTAATTAATTTGCATTTTATTGCATGACATAAGTATTTGATACATCAGAAAAACATAACTTAATATCTGGTACAGAAACCTTTGTTTGCAATTACAGAGATCATACGTTTCCTGTAGTTCTTGACCAGGTTTGCACACACTACAGCAGGGATTTTGGCCCACTCCTCCATACAGACCTTCTCCAGATCCTTCAGGTTTCGGGGCTGTCGCTGGGCAATACGGACTTTCAGCTCCCTCCAAAGATTTTCTATTTGGTTCAGGTCTGGAGACTGGCTAGGCCACTCCAGGACCTTGAGATGCTTCTTACGGAGCCACTCCTTAGTTGCCCTGGCTGTGTGTTTCGGGTCGTTGTCATGCTGGAAGACCCAGCCACGACCCATCTTCAATGCTCTTACTGATGGAAGGAGGTTGTTGGCCAAGATCTCGCGATACATGGCCCCATCCATCCTCCCCTCAATACGGTGCAGTCGTCCTGTCCCCTTTGCAGAAAAGCATCCCCAAAGAATGATGTTTCCACCTCCATGCTTCACGGTTGGCATGGTGTTCTTGGGGTTGTACTCATCCTTCTTCTTCCTTTAAACATGGCGAGTGGAGTTTAGACCAAAAAGTTATATTTTTGTCTCATCAGACCACATGACCTTCTCCCATTCCTCCTCTGGATCATCCATATGGTCATTGGCAAACTTCAGACGGGCCTGGACATGCACTGGCTTGAGCAGGGGGACCTTGCGTGCGCTGCAGGATTTTAATCCATGACGGCGTAGTGTGTTACTAATGGTTTTCTTTGAGACTGTGGTCCCAGCTCTCTTCAGGTCATTGACCAGGTCCTGCCATGTAGTTCTGGGCTGATCCCTCACCTTCCTCATGATCATTGATGCCCCACGAGGTGAGATCTTGCATGGTGCCCCAGACCGAGGGAGATTGACCGTCATCTTGAACTTCTTCCATTTTCTAATAATTGCGCCAACAGTTGTTGCCTTCTCACCAAGCTGCTTGCCTATTGTCCTGTAGCCCATCCCAGCCTTGTGCAGGTCTACAGTTGTATCCCTGATGTCCTTACACAGCTGTCTGGCCTTGGCCATTGTGGAGAGGTTGGAGTCTGTTTGATTGAGTGTGTGGACAGGTGTCTTTTATACAGGTAACGAGTTCAAACAGGTGCAGTTAATACAGGTAATGAGTGGAGAACAGGAGGGCTTCTTAAAGAAAAACTAACAGGTCTGTGAGAGCCGGAATTCTTACTGGTTGGTAGGTGATCAAATACTTATGTCATGCAATAAAATACAAATTAATTATTTAAAAATCATACAATGTGATTTTCTGGATTTTTGTTTTAGATTCCGTCTCTCACAGTTGAAGTGTACCTATGATAAAAATTACAGACCTCTACATGCTTTGTAAGTAGGAAAACCTGCAAAATCGGCAGTGTATCAAATACTTGTTCTCCCCACTGTATTGGTCTCCACAAAGTTTGCTGCTTCAGTGTTCTTAGATCTTTATGTCAGTAGTTACTACGGTACACTGAAGTACAATTACAAGTATTCCATAAGTGTCAAAGGCTTTCATTGACAATGACATTCAGTTTATGCAAAGAGTCAATATTTGCAGTGTTGACCCTTCTTTTTCAAGACCTCTGCAATCCGCCCTGGCATGCTGTCAATTAACTTCTGGACCACATCCTGACTGATGGCAGGCCATTCTTGCATAATCAATGCTTGGAGTTTGTCAGACGTTGTGGGTTTTTGTTTGTCCACCCGCCTCTTGAGGATCGACCATAAGTTCTCAATGGGATTAAGGTCTGGGGAGTTTCCTGGCCATGGACCCAAAATGTTGATGTTTTGTTCCCCGAGCCACTTAGTTATCACTTTTGCCTTATGGCAAGGTGCTCCATCATGATGGAAAAGGCATTGGTCGTCACAAAACTGTTCTTGGATGGTTGGGAGAAGCTCTCGGAGGATGTGTTGATACCATTCTTTATTCATGGCTGTGTTCTTAGGAAAAATTGTGAGTGAGCCCACTCCCTTGGCTGAGAAGCAACCCCACACATGAATGGTCTCAGGATGCTTTACTGTTGGCATGACACAGGACTGATGGTAGCGCTCACCTTGACTTTTCCGGACAAGGTGTTTTCCGGATGGCCCAAACAATCAGAAAGGGGATTCATCAGAGAAAATGACTCTACCCCAGTCCTCAGCAGTCCAATCCCTATACCTTTTGCAGAATCCCTGATGTTTTTCCTGGAGAGAAGTGGCTTCTTTGCTGCCCATCCTCCAAAAGTCTTCGCCTCACTGTGCTTGCAGATGCACTCACACCTGCCTGTTGCCATTCCTGAGCAAGCTCTGCACTGGTGGTGCCCCGATCCCGCAGCTGAATCAACTTTAGGAGAAGTTCTTGGCGCTTGCTGGACTTTCTTGGGCGCCCTGACGCCTTCTTCACAACAATTGAACCTCTCTCCTTTAAGTTCTTGATGATCCGATAAATGGTTGATTTAGGTGCAATCTTACCAGCAGCAATATCCTTGCCTGTGAAGCCCTTTTTGTGCAAAGCAATGATGACGGCACGTGTTTCCTTGCAGGTAACCATGGTTGACAGAAGAAGAACAATGATTTCAAGCACCACCCTCCTTTTAAAGCTTCCAGTCTGTTATTCTGACTCAATCAGCATGACAGAGTGATCTCCAGCCATGTCCTTCGTCAACACTCTCACCTGCGTTAACGAGACAATCACTGACATGATGGCAGCTGGTCCTTTTGTGGCAGGGCTGAAATGCAGTGGAAATGTTTTTGGGGGGATTAAGAGGGACTTTTAATTGCAATTCATCTGATCATTCTTCATGACATTCTGGAGTATATGCAAATTGCCATCATCAACACTGAGGCAGCAAACTTTGTGGAGACCAATACTTGTGTCATTCTCAACATTTTTGGCCACGACTGTATAGTGTACATTTTCAGCCATCCACCCATACTATGCAATGTCTTTTTATAGCTTTGTTGCACTCCAGAATTCTTATCTATCTATCTATCTATCTATCTATCTATCTATCTATCTATCTATCTATCTATCTATCTATCTATCTATCTATCTATCTATCTATCTATCTATCTATCTATCTATCTATCTATCTATCTATCTATCTATCTATCTATCTATCTATCTATCTATCTATCTATCTATTTTTTAAATAGGCTCTGTCTCACTCACAGGCAACATCATTTCTCCCCTTGGGCATATATTAAAACAACGCAGACTATGGAAAGTTTTACACACATCCAAACTTTTCACAGTAGCTGGATAAAGATCCAATATAAATAGAAAGGGAGAATGTCCACTCACCGTTATACTGCTCACAAATAGGCCTATGTTTTCTGAACATAATCTGAACCATTTTACAGATCAGATCGCATTCACACGTCTCCAGATGTTGCATTGCAAGCACGCCACGGACATTGTCACCATAAAACCATGCAGAAAGGTGAATCATTCTAATAAGTTTGGTTGTAATAAAATTTAACAAAAAACACATTTTTTTTTTTACAATAATAACAACAAGAAATACATGTAAAATGTAATGATGTCATAGAATCGCCAGGATAAAAAAGACAGTCATTGCTGTTGAACCAGCATTCATATAGTAGGCCTAAGGGATGGCTTGGGATGGTCTCAAACTCTTCCTGTATCGACAGTCTTGACTACTTCGCGATTACATTGGGCAGACAAACAAAGACTTAATTGAGAAGAGAGGAGGCTATACTGGGTTTCTCCTCTCCAACGATCATCCTCGCCGGCGTTCTAACCGGCGGTCGGGGGAAGATGGTAGTAACACCCTGATGACCCACACCTGTTCCTCATCGGTCATCAGGGTCACTATTTAACCCATGTGTTTTCTGTTCAACCCTTGCGGGTTATTGTTCAATGTGTGTTGCCGTCTTTCATTAAATGTCATTTACGCAATCCTTCTTCTCCTATTTCGTCTTTTGCCTCTACACTCACTTTCACCCCTCGCAATATCACACCTACTACCTGCATATGGGTAGTGTGCGTCACGGCTGGATAGGCTGCGTTTCCACTGTAAAAATTGATACAATAACCAACTGCGTTACCGCTAATGCTTTTGGTTGGTCTTGGTTGGGCTCCCCATCAGCGCTGCCTGAAATTAGCACTTTGGGTAATTTTTTTAAGGACACACCTTCCATTGTCGAACCTGGAGTTAGGACTGAAAAATGCCAGTGTGGCAGATTTTACATGGGCTCCCAAGTGGCGCAGCGGTCTGCATCTCAGTGCTAGAGGCGTCACTACAGACACCCTGGTTCAAATCCAGGCTCTATCACAACCGGCCGTGATTGGGAGTCCCATAGGGGGCCGCACAATTGGCCTGTGTAGGCCGTCATTGTAAATAAGGATTTGTTTATCATTGTAAATGACGAAATTGCAAACTAACCTATGTTTGACACAGGCACCGCCTAACACCAGCCGAAAATAGAGCCCTTGATCTGTAGTAAATGAATAATATGTGTGGGTGGGTCTGTAAGGTGGTGAACTGAGAAAAGACATTGTGTAACTCTTATTCTATGTGAACCACTACAATACAACGCCTCCAGAAATCTAAATCTGTATTGTATTCTCTACTGCACAGAGGAAGGAGATATGAAATATGCTTGATTGCACCTAACAACACATACTAATTGCTGTACCCACACATCCTTACTTTTCTTAGTGTTGTCATGCTGATCTGGAGGTTGAGGTTTTCCTTAGGAATCCATTTGCAGTAAATAAATAGCTTCTAACAAACGATGTGTGATACAGCTGTCGGAAGTTTACATACACTTAGGTTGAAGTCATTAAAACTCATTTTTCAACCATTCCACAGATTTCATGTTAACAAACTATAGCTTTGGCAAGTCGGTTAGGACATATACTTTGTGCATGACACAAGTAATTCTTCCAACAATTGTTTACAGACAGATTATTTCACTTATAATTCACTATATCACAATTCCAGTGCGTCAGAAGTTTACATACACTAAGTTGACTGTGCCTTTAAACAGCTTTGAAAATTCCAGAAAATCAAGTCATGGCTTTAGAAGCTTCTGATAGGCTAATTGACATCATTTGAGTCAATTGGAGGTGTACCTGTGGATGTATTTCAAGGCCTACCTTCAAACTCTGTGCCTCTTTGCTCAACATCATGGGAAAATCAAAATAAATCAGCCAAGACCTCAAAAAATGTTTTGTAGACTTCCACAATTTGTAGACCTTGTACTATTGTACAAACAATAGTACACCAGTATAAACAAGGTATAGGAGTGGCCCTGACCTCAATCCTATAGAAGGTTTGTGGGCAGAACTGAAAAAGCTTGTGCGAGCAAGGAGGCCTACAAACCGGACTCAGTTACACCAGTTCTGTCAGGAGGAATGGGCCAAAATTCACCCAACTTATTGTGGGAAGCTTGTGGAAGGCTACCCGAAACGTTTGAACCAAGTTATACAATTTAAAGGCAATGCTACCAAACACTAATTGAGTGTATGTAAACTTCTGACCCACTGGGAATGTGATGAAAGAAATAAAAGCTGAAATAAATCATTCTCGCTACTATTATTCTGACATTTCACAATCTTAAAATAAAGTGGTGATCCTAACTGACCTAAGACAGGGAATGTTTACTAGGATTCAAATGTCAGGAATTGTGAAAAACTGAGTTGAAATATATTTGGCTAAGGTGTATGTAAACTTCCGACTTCAACTGTAGATGCCTGGTCTAAATGTCTGATAGATGCCTGGTCTAAATGTCTGATAGATGCCTGGTCTAAATGTCTGATAGATAACTGGTCTAAATGTGTGATAGATGCCTGGTCTAAATGTGTGATAGATGCCTGGTCTAAATGTGTGATAGATGCCTGGTCTAAATGTGTGATAGATGCCTGGTCTAAATGTCTGATAGATGACTGGTCTAAATGTCTGATAGATGCCTGGTCTAAATGTGTGATAGATGCCTGGTCTAAATGTGTGATAAATGCCTGGTCTAAATGTGTGATAGATGCCTGGTCTAAATGTCTGATAGATGCCTGGTCTAAATGTGTGATAAATGCCTGGTCTAAATGTGTGATAAATGCCTGGTCTAAATGTGTGATAAATGCCTGGTCTAAATGTCTGATAGATGCCTGGTCTAAATGTCTGATAGATGCCTGGTCTAAATGTCTGATAGATGCCTGGTCTAAATGTGTGATAGATGCCTGGTCTAAATGTGTGATAGATGCCTGGTCTAAATGTGTGATAGATGCCTGGTCTAAATGTGTGATAAATGCCTGGTCTAAAAAGACCACTCTGAATAATGCCTGGTCTAAATGTGTGATAGATGCCTGGTCTAAATGTGTGATAGATGCCTGGTCTAAATGTGTGATAGATGCCTGGTCTAAATGTGTGATAAATGCCTGGTCTAAAAAGACCACTCTGAATAATGCCTGGTCTAAATGTGTGATAGATGCCTGGTCTAAATGTGTGATAGATGCCTGGTCTAAATGTGTGATAAATGCCTGGTCTAAATGTGTGATAGATGCCTGGTCTAAATGTGTGATAGATGCCTGGTCTAAATGTGTGATAAATGCCTGGTCTAAATGTCTGATAAATGCCTGGTCTAAATGTGTGATAGATGCCTGGTCTAAATGTGTGATAGATGCCTGGTCTAAATGTGTGATAAATGCCTGGTCTAAAAAGACCACTCTGAATAATGAAGAGAACACAAGCAGTGAATGTAAAGTGTGGATCTAAAAGTAAAAGACTGGTATGTTTACCTTGATGGAAGGCTTCTTGGTGGAAAACCCTCTGTACCAGCCTAAAGACAATTTAAAGACGCATATCAACCAGCTGAACAGAGACTGTGACTATTACCCCTAACACACACGCACGCACATTCACACACTTTGAACTTGACGTACTGTTTTTAGATTAAGGTAAAGTGAGTATACTTTACAATGTTACTCACTAGTATTCTCTATAAAGGGTTACTCGGCAGTTCTTACCTTCAGTCTTCTCCAGGATCTGCACAGTCTCTCCTATCTCCAGAACCAGGGCCTGACATACTGAGCTCCGGAAGTTGCAGATCACTGAGAGGAGAAAATAAAGGGTCAACACTGTTACATACAGGAGGTCATATCCGTTTCTGCTATAGCCAACATGTTGTCAAGGTAACGTTGTGACACAGGTTTTTAGTGTTGTTTGTGATCGATTGTTGATTTTTCAGTGAAAAAAGATTACTCAAGGACTCTCAAAGCTCAAATACCTCAAAGCTCTCATCACTACATCCTTTTCCTGTATACAGAAACACCAGGTAGACAGGTACCCAGCCTGAGGATGAGATACAGTACCCTGTCCTTGGCTTTGTACTGATGCTACTTTCCACAAGCTGCATCCCTCCCCATCAATGTCATGTGTTTTGGTTTGTCGCCCAGCGGTTATTACAGCTTTTTTAATAAACTGTTTCATGCAAACTTCTAAACAACACGGCTCACCCAACTGTAAACAGGCTCCCCTCCCTTAAGTGTGTAGGCATTTTAAAAGGCAATTCATTATTAAACAGTCCTGATTTTAATGCAATTTTATGTTAATTGCACTGTCTGCAAATATAGACCCCACACACACAGCATACATTCTGCTGCTAAGTAGTTGGGGTAAATGATCCTCCATCATATATTTTTATTTGCATAAATCTTCCGTGCTGAACTGAACTGTGTGCTGCCTGTGTGTTCTCGCAACAGCATAAATTCAACCAATGCCCTTTAAATTATACAGAGTACTGCTGGCTGAATGAAATACTGTGAATCAGAGAACATGATTGAGGATGTGATAGCGTCATCTTCAGAGGCCAGATGTCATAAAAAGGGCCCTTACTATTACCGCCCTGCCAAGCAAAACAGCAGTAACTGCACATGAGTTATTGACATTTGTTATACATTAAATACATGCTTTATCATGTGGACAAATATCCTGCCTCCATTGTGTTGTGTTATGGAGAAAACGGGGGGGAGGTCATGTTTGCAGTAACTGAAAAAAGTTACAGTGAAACCAAGGAAAAAGGCACTAACTGCCATCACTCACGTCAGTTACTGCCTTGTACCTTGGTTTCACTGAGCTTTTGGCTGCAGTGTCTACGGTTTACCTTTACTGTTCTTTGCTGATACAAGTATCAAACTATATGACACTGAAAGCCACATATAAATCAATATATGTGTTAAAAAAAAAATGTGGGTGTACCAAGCAAGAAGGCAGTAACTACCGTCTAGGGTCAAAGTTCATGTCAGAGGTCAGGGTCAACATGAATAAAAAATAACCTAATAGTAAGACAACATATCTTCAATGATCTGCCTACAATTCATTTGGCTGGACAATAAAAAAAACATTGAAGTCATTTTTATTCAGTTTCACTCAGTTACTGCTCTTTTTCTTGGTAGGGCAGTATAGTGTACTACCGTTAATACCTCTAAATGGTATGTCAGTCGAGTAACAGAGTAACTTAACAGAAGAACATAGCTGTAATGTCTACAGGGCCTCAGTACAAGACAAACTTGTTTGATGATGACAGGCCTGGGCTCCATTGATGATTCCAAAACCCACAAATGGTGGCCCTTGGAGTAGAGTTCTGTGAGTCATTATGCTAATGACCCAGCCAGGGGACCCAATGACGGGGAGGGGGGGGGGGGGGGGGGTTGAGTGGCCAGGGCGCCTGTTCTGTTCTGTTTGTGGGAAATGAGTGCTTAGTTCCTCTGCTACGGTAGCTATGGCAACAGATCATCTACAAAACTGTAGGGGTTTCTTCGATGCTGCAGGGACCTGGGCATTTTAAAATGGTAGGAATATAGATGTGATGCTGCTGCTACTGCACACAGGGTCCCAATCATGAGTACAGGGCATAGATCAGATGGAGAGAGAGAGAGAGAGAGAGAGAGAGAGAGAGAGAGAGAGAGAGAGAGAGAGAGAGAGAGAGAGAGAGGTAGTGAAAGAGAGAGAGAGGAGAGAGGGGAGAGAGAGAGAGAGAGAGAGAGAGAGAGAGAGAGAGAGAGAGAGAGAGAGAGAGAATCTGAACATTAACCATCTAAAAGTAACAAGGGAGAAAGAGCCTTGAAGTCACCTTTTTTTTTTTACTTTGCTCCAGGCCTATTACCAAGCAGGGATAAACATGATCTAATTACAAATCCTCATCTATTAATGCTCTACTTGTTTAAATGGCTAAATTACACTGGAACCATTATGAGAACCTCAACAGACACCCATGTCAGAACAAGATGGGACTGTTTCAACGTATAGTGTGGTTTTATTTCACAGACCCTGTTGACACTACTCTCTCACTTTGATTCCCTTGCTGAAATTACACTACTATTCCTCACATTGTGCCTCAAAAGTATTGCTATATGTAGGGAATTGGGTGTCATTTGAGACACAGACCCCAAAACAAACAAACAAATCTGCATTATTGAAATGTATTGGACTCATTTCGCTTTTCTATCTATCTATTATAGGCCGACTGTATATGGTGTTGTACTGTAATAACTGCATGAAACCGCTTTACTATTAACACACACTATCTTTAATCAGAGGCCATAACCTTAATGGATCACATGGTTCCCGGCCGTCAA
The DNA here is from genome assembly GCA_023634145.1 of Thymallus thymallus. Classification (NCBI taxonomy): domain Eukaryota; kingdom Metazoa; phylum Chordata; class Actinopteri; order Salmoniformes; family Salmonidae; genus Thymallus; species Thymallus thymallus. The sequence continues at coordinate 18,479,110 of CM042399.1, forward strand.
CACCCCAACAGTATAGTTACTTTACACAGTGTGCAGTGTCACAACAGTTGAGTTCCCATGCTAAATGAAAATGTTGATGGTATGAATAAGATACACTAGGCTGTGTGATTAATTAGTCTGGTCAGAATCAAGGAATTAGGGCTGCACGATATTAGCAAATAATCAAATTTAGATAAAACACTGTGGGAATAATAGAAATAAAATGAGTATTCCGATTCTACCCCAGACCATTATTCCTCCTCCACCAAACTTTACAGTTCGCACTATGCATTGGGGAAGGTAGCGATCTCCTAGCACCCGTCAAACTCAGATTAGTCCATCGGACTGCCAGATGGTGAAGCGTGATTCATCACTCCAGAGAACACGTTTCTACTGCTCCAGAGTCCAATGGCGCCGAGCTTTACACCCCTCCAGCCGACGCTTGGCATTGCGCATGGTGATCTTAGGGTTGTGTGTGGCTGCTCGGCCATGGAAACTCATTTCATGAAGCTCCTGACGAACAGTTCTTCTGAGGACGTTGCTTTGCTTCCAGTGGCAGTTTGGAACTCGGTAGTGAGTGTTGTAACCAAGGACAGACCGGGGCAGCTCTAGCAGGGCAGAAATTTGACAAACTGACTTGTTGAAAGTCACTGGGCTCTTCAGTAAGGCCATTCTACTGCCAATGTTTGTCTATGGAGATTGCATGGCAGTGTGCTCCATTTTATACACCTGTCAGCAACGGGTGTGGCTGAAATAGCCAAATCAACAAATTTGAAGGGGTGTACACATACAGTTGAAGTCGGAAGTTTACATACACTTAGGTTGAAGTCATTAAAACTCATTTTTCAACCACTCCACAGTTTTCATATTAACAAACTATAGTTTTGGCAAGTCGGTTAGGACATCTACTTTGTGCATGACAGACAGATTATTTCACTTATAATTCACTATATCACAATTCCAGTGGGTCAGAAGTTTACATACAATAAGTTGACTGTACCTTTAAACAGCTTGGAAAATTCCAGAAAATTATGTCATGGCTTTAGAAGCTTCTGATAGGCTATTTGACATCATTTGAGTCAATTGGAGGTGTACCTGTGGATGTATTTCAAGGCCTACCTTCAAACTCTCTTTGCTCGATCATGGGAAAATCTAAATAAATCAGCCAAGACCTCCAAAGAATATTGTAGACCTCCACAAGTCTGGTTCAATATCTGGTTCAATTACCAAACGCCTGAAGGTACCACGTTCATCTGTACAAACAATAGTACACAAGTATAAACACCATGGTTCCACACAGCCGTCATACCACTCAGGAAGGAAACGCATTCTGTCTCCTAGAGATGAACGTACTTTGGTGCGAAAAGTGCAAATCAATCCTAGAACAGCAAAGGACCTTGTGAAGATGCTGGAGGAAACAGGTACAAAAGTATCTATATCCACATTAAAACGAGTCCTATATTTATTTTACCTTTATTTTACTAGGCAAGTCAGTTAAGAACAAATCCTTATTTTCAATGACGGCCTAGGAACAGTGGGTTAACTGCCTTGTTCAGGGGCAGAACGACAGATTTTTACCTTGTCAGCTCGGGGATTCGATCCAGCAACCTCTCGGTTACGGGCCCAACACTCTAACCACTGGGCTACCTGCCGCCCCAGCTATATCAACTTTACCTGAAAGGCTGCTCAGCAAGGAAGAAGCCACTGCTCCAAAACCACCATATTACGGTTTGCAACTGCATTATTTTTTTTTTACCTTTATTTTACTAGGCAAGTCAGTTATGAACAAATTCTTATTTTCAATGACAGCCTAGGAACAGTGGGTTAACTGCCTTGTTCAGGGGCAGAACGACAGATTTTTACCTTGTCAGCTCGGGGATTCGATCCTGCAACCTTTCGGTTACAGGCCCAACACTCTAACCACCTGCCGCCCAATGGGGACAAAGAGCGTACTTTTTGGAGAAATGTCCTCTGGTCTGATGAAACAAAAATAGAACTGTTTGGCCATAATGACCATCGTTATGTTTGTAGGAAAAAGGGGGAGGCTTGCAAGCCGAAGACCCCATCCCAACCGTGAAGCAGGGGGGAATAAAATAAATAAAAGCTGAAATAAATCATTCTCTCTACTATTATTCTGACATTTCACATTCTTAAAATAAAGTGGTGATCCTAACTCCTTACTAGGATTAAATGTCAGGAATTGTGAAAAACGGAGTTTAAATGTATTTCGCTAAGGTGTATGTAAACTTCCGACTTAAACTGTACTTTATATATACATATATAGCAAGAAAAGAAACGTACCTTTTTCAGGACCCTGTCTTTCAAAGATAATTCGTAAACATTCTTCACAGATCTTCATTGTAAAGGGGTTAAACACTGTTTCCCATACTTGTTCAATTAACCATGAACAATTAATGAACATGCACATCTGGAACGGTCATTAAGACACTAACAGCTTACAGATGGTAGGCAATTAAGGTCACAGTTATGAAAACTTAGGACACTAAAGAGGCCTTTCTACTGACTCTGAAAAACACCAAAAGAAAGATGCCCAGGGTCCCTGCTCATCTGTGTGAACGTGCCTTAGGCATGCTGCAAGGAGGCATGAGGACTGCAGATGTGGCCAGGGCAATAAATTGCAATGTCCGTAGTTTGAGACGCCTAAGACAGCGTTACAGGGAGACAGGACGGACAGTAGCAGACCACGTGTAACAACACCTGCACAGGATCGGTACATCTGAACATCACACGTGCGGGACAGGTACAGGATGGCAACAACAACTGCCTGAGTTACACCAGGAACGCACAATCCCTCCATCAGTGCTCACAGCAAGAACTGGCAAATCTGGTGCAGTCCATGAGGAGGAGATGCACTGCAGTACTTAATGCAGCTGGTGGAAACACCAGATACTGACTGTTACTTTTGATTCTGACCCCCCCTTTGTTCAGGGACACATTATTCAATTTCTGTTAGTCACATGTATGCGGAACTTGTTCAGTTTATGTCTCAGTTGTTGAATCTTGTTATGTTCATACAAATATTAATACATGTTAAGGTTGCTGAAAAATAAACGCAGTTGACAGTGAGTATTTTTTTTTTTTGTTTGCTGAGTATATATAGTGTATATATACAGTATACTACTCTTATTTATTTGCTACTGTAGGTAGTGTTAGCTAGCGTTAGACTGCTGTACCTGCGCCAAAACTCTGGTAATTTCCATCCTATATAACTTGTGTTCCATCTTCATTTTAAATAGTGAGCCAACATGTTTTCATCACGTTCCCTGACTGATCAAAACGTGATTTCTCATGCTCTCTCTAGTCTCTCTGCAGAAGACATATAAGTGAGAAATATCAAATCGCCAAAACAATTGCATCAATCGAATCGCAATACATATAGAATTGTGAGAATCGCAATACATATCGTATCGGCTTTTAGTATCATATATTGAATATTTCCAGTTCTACTTCTCTCCTTGCTTGACTAACCCTATCCCAGATTCACTTGGCTCAGTTAAAAATTACACAAGGGACTTTTCTGTTAGGCCCAGCGAGTCATGTTGTTCAGCAAGACCTGAATGAACACTCACTCACTCAGACACACATTGCATCGCTGTTCTCAGGTTCTGCTAACCTAAACTTGCGGCACGGGAGTGCCTGAACGCTTCTGTCAGATTCCAGAACAGCGGAAACAGCTGTCTGAGTGAGTATGGCAGCCATCTGCAGTGGAGGTCACATGACTACATGATGATGACCTCGTTACCTTTCATTACCTTTTAGATGACCACACACTTGTGCGTAAAAATACATGCACACATACACAGATAACAACATACACAGATGCCAACACACACACATGCCGCCCAGCCACATACAGAGGCACGCAATAACACACACACAGCACACACAGACACACATACACTCAACACGCATGTTTAAAAATTGTTGATAACGGACGAACGCTGAACTTTGGACTCTGTGTGCACTGATGAGAGAGGAAATCCCATTACTGGAATGATTCCAGAGGTTTCAATCAAGCGCTGCTCAGCCAACCTGCAGCGGTGGAGTGCATCAATGGTTGTGTCCTCTGGGGTTAAAACCATCAAGAAATGGTGCTTAGGGTACACTAATCTTTGTAATCCCCCTCACAACGGAACATTAGCTGTTTGTCCTGCATTATGTACTTGCTTATGGCTGACCATCCACATCATTGTCCAAGATGGCATTGCTCCAAATTGCCATGACTTTCAAGTTTATTGCTGTATTGTGTTGCACTTGAGCCATTACATGTGGAGGTGCAAGGGCAGGCCAATATCAGAGCCACATGAGGGGCAGATGTTTCTGAGGCAGAATGAGAAGTGGCAGTCATACAGTACAGTATGTTTACAGCTATCTTTACCCCTATCATATCAACAGCTATCTTTACCCCAACCATATCAACAGCTATCTTTTACCCCTACCATATCAACAGCTATATTTTACCCCTACCATATAAACAGCTATCTTTTACCCCTACCATATCAACAGCTATCTTTACCCCTACCATATCAACAGCTATCTTTACCCCTACCATATCAACAGCTATCTTTACAAAGACAAAGGAAATCATTGTGGACTACAGGAAAAGGAGGACTGAGCACACCCCCATTCTCATCGACAGGGCTGTAGTGGAGCAGATTGAGAGCTTCAAGTTCCTTGGTGTCCACATCACCAAGAAACTATCATGGTCCAAACACACTAAGACAGTCGTGAAGAGGGCACGACAAATCACTGGGGCCAAGCTTCCTGCCATCCAAGACCTCTATACCAGGCGGTGTCAGAGGAAGGCCCTAAAAATTGCCAAAGACTCCAGTCACCCTAGTCATAGACTGTTCTCTCTGCTACCGCACGGCAAGCGGTACTGGAGTGCCAAGTCTAGGTCCAAAAGGCTTCTTAACAGCTTTTACCCCCAAGTCATAAGACTCCTGAATAGCTAATCAAAGGGCCACCAGACCCCTTTTTTACACTGCTTCTACTCTCTGTTTATTATCTATGCATAGTCACTTTAACTCTACTTACATGTACATATTACCTCAATTACCTCGACTAACCGATGCCCCCTCACATTGACTCTGTACCGGTACCCCTGTATAAAACCTCCTCACATTGACTCTGTACCGGTACCCCTGTATAAAGCCTCCTCACATTGACTCTGTACCGGTACCCCTGTATAAAGCCTCCTCACATTGACTCTGTACCGGTACTTCCTGTATAAAGCCTCCTCACATTGACTCTGTACCGGTACTTCCTGTATAAAGCCTCCTCACATTGACTCTGTACCGGTACTTCCTGTATAAAGCCTCGCTATTGTTATTCTACTGCTGCTGTTTTACTATTTGTTACTTTTACTTTCTATTTTTCCATTTTAAAGCATTATGTATCGGTATCTTCTCTTCATGCGAATGAAGGGGAATTGGGCCTGGTCGGGTATCTGGAGAACATATTTAGTGTCCGACTCGTTAAAGAAAAAATCTTTGTCCGATTCGAGATAAGTAATCGCTGTTAGGCCTACATTATTTTAGCCATCTCCCGTTTAGGCTACATGTGTCCATATGCCCATCCTTTTCCTGTCAAAATTGCTTGTTTTCTATTTCATATGATTAAAAACCAAGCCCTCCATAGGCTACCCTTACCCTAGGCCTAGGATCAACCCTAGGCACCATCAAATTCCATCAGTTTAAGCTAGAGATATCAATTTCTTTGCATTGGATGCATGTCAATCCAACCCACCGCCAGTGTCGTACTGAAAGGTGGCAAAGCTAGAGAGGTGTTTGTCAGACCATGAGAGATCCCGACAATCGGTCTTCTCACTAAATGTCTATAGCGCCCGAACGGTTTGACCTACAAACTATTATGAATACTTTATGGAAACGGATTTCTCTGTTTCTAAGACCCCTACAAGTGTCAGGAGACTTGTCTGAAATCGGTATCGTCGATGTGCCAACTTCTGTTTCGTAGCGTCCGAACCATTTGGGCACCCCACTGTGTAAAGGGTAGATTCTCACAAACACGACGGTGTTCTCCGCTTAACCCGGAAGACAGCCGCACCAATGAGGCGACCGTGTCAGGGTGAATGCACCCGGCCCGCCACAGGAGTCACTAGAGCGAGATGGGACAAGGACATCCCGGTCGGTCAAACCCTCCCCTAACCCAGACGACACTGGGCCAATTGTGCGTTGCCTCGTGGGTCTCCCGGTTGCGGCTGGCTGCGACACATACCTGTATTGAACCAGGATCTGTAGTAACAGTGCCATAGACCGCTTCGCCACTCGGGAGGCCAACGGTAACGGAATTACACTCAGACTCAGATATTTCACTTTAAAAGTTTAACAAGGACTACTTTTTAACAATATACATAGAACATTTTACAAAAACACATTTACTGAAAGAACTTTGCAGATGCAACGTTTGGTAACAGAATTACGGTAAAATTTCCCTCAGTTTATGCAACAATGTTTTCCAAAAACTCTTAAATATTTGCTGGAATTAAGATGAAAACATTTCTGCAGAAAGAATGGGGTGTCAGCTATGACATGACACTTTGACTTTTAAAATATATCTTGATTATTGAACTACAGTAAGTGAAGTGAGAGAGAGACAGACAAAGAGAGAGAGACAGAGATAGAGAGATAGCGAGAGAGAGAGAAACAGAGAGACAGAGAGAGAGAGAGAGAGAGAGAGAGAGAGAGAGAGAGAGAGAGAGAGAGAGAGAGAGAGAATCGTTAGAACCATAGGATCATATTGTTTTGACGATGAACTTAGCCTTAAGATGCTTTTGGGAAACAGGCTCTGGTCTAAATGCACTGCTTTCCACATTTCAGCACCACGGACAGCGACAAGCTAAACGCAGCCCGGAAAGAGGTTGGTTGAAGTGTCATTTTCAGCTCCGTGAACATCGAAAATAAAAAAGTGTCTGGTTGAACTTGAAGCATCAAGGGTAGGCTACAGTACGCTGCGTGCTCTCATCAAACTGTTGCTTCTCTCCTCCTCCAATGACAAATCAATGGTTTTCAGCCTTTGTTTTCCTCTTTGTTGAACACTAATCAATAGTTCTGGAGTCTGGGTATTTTTCGAAACTGTAGTGTAATACAAACATGCAAAGCCGTGTGTGTTTGTGTGTTTTGAGCAAACTGATTCAACATGACTCATTCAAATTGCCAGGAACATTGCGCACACTTTTCCAACACTACTGATATGATTATCCACTACCTCTAGGGTTAGCCGTGATGGAAAAAGTACCCAATTATCATCAAAATACCTTAATAGAAAATGACTCAAGTAAAAGGTAAAGTCACCCAGTAAAATACTTCTTGAGTAAAAGTCCAAAAATATTTGGTTTTAAATATACAGTGGGGAGAACAAGTATTTGATACACTGCCGATTTTGCAGGTTTTCCTACTTACAAAGCACGTAGAGGTCTGTAATTTTTATCATAGGTACACTTCAACTGTGAGAGACGGAATCTAAAACAAAAATCCAGAAAATCACATTGTATGATTTTTAAATAATTAATTTGCATTTTATTGCATGACATAAGTATTTGATCACCTACCAACCAGTAAGAATTCCGGCTCACACAGACCTGTTAGTTTTTCTTTAAGAAGCCCTCCTGTTCTCCACTCATTACCTGTATTAACTGCACCTGTTTGAACTTGTTACCTGTATAAAAGACACCTGTCCACACACTCAATCAAACGGACTCCACACACTCAATCAAACAGCTGTGTAAGGACATCAGGGATAAAATTGTAGACCTGCACAAGGCTGGGATGGGCTACAGGACAATAGGCAAGCAGCTTGGTGAGAAGGCAACAACTGTTGGCGCAATTATTAGAAAATGGAAGAAGTTCAAGATGACGGTCAATCTCCCTTGGTCTGGGGCACCATGCAAGATCTCACCTCGTGGGGCATCAATGATCATGAGGAAGGTGAGGGATCAGCCCAGAACTACACGGCAGGACCTGGTCAATGACCTGAAGAGAGCTGGGACCACAGTCTCAAAGAAAACCATTAGTAACACACTGCGCCGTCATGGATTAAAATCCTGCAGTGCACGCAAGGTCCCCCTGCTCACCCCAGCGCATGTCCAGGCCCGTCTGAAGTTTGCCAATGACCATCTGGATGATCCAGAGGAGGAATGGGAGAAGGTCATGTGGTCTGATGAGACAAAAATAGAGCTTTTTGGTCTAAACTCCACTCGCCGTGTTTGGAGGAAGAAGAAGGATGAGTACAACCCCAAGAACACCATCCCAACCGTGAAGCATGGAGGTGGAAACATCATTCTTTGGGGATGCTTTTCTGCAAAGGGGACAGGACGACTGCACCGTATTGAGGGGAGGATGGATGGGGCCATGTATCGCGAGATCTTGGCCAACAACCTCCTTCCCTCAGTAAGAGCATTGAAGATGGGTCGTGGCTGGGTCTTCCAGCATGACAACAACCCAAAACACACAGCCAGGGCAACTAAGGAGTTGCTCCGTAAGAAGCATCTCAAGGTCCTGGAGTGGCCTAGCCAGTCTCCAGACCTGAACACAATAGAAAATCTTTGGAGGGAGCTGAAAGTCCGTATTGCCCAGCGACAGCCCCGAAACCTGAAGGATCTGGATGGAGGAGTGGGCCAAAATCCCTGCTGCAGTGTGTGCAAACCTGGTCAAGAACTACAGGAAACGTATGATCTCTGTAATTGCAAACAAAGGTTTCTCTACCAAATATTAAGTTCTGCTTTTCTGATGTATAAAATACTTATGTCATGCAATAAAATGCAAATTAATTACTTAAAAATCATACAATGTGATTTTCTGGATTTTTGTTTTAGATTCCGTCACTCACAGTTGAAGAGTACCTATGATAAAAATTACAGACTTCTACATGCTTTGTAAGTGGGAAAACCTGCAAAATCAGCAGTGTATCAAATACTTGTTCTCCCCACTGTATATAGGTATCAAAAGTACATGTAATTGCTAAAAGTAAAAGTATAAATCAAATTAAATCAAATTTTATTTGTCACATGCGCTGAATACAACAGCTGTAGACCTTACAGTGAAATGCTTACTTACAGGCCATTAACCAACAATCCTTTAAATATTGTTTCTTGCAATAGGGATGACCATGAATGTTATCTTGATAAGTGCATGAATTTGACCATTTTCCTGTCCTGCTAAGCATTCAAAATAAAAAAGTAAAAAGTACATTATATTCTTTAGGAATGTAGTAAAGTAAAAGTAAAAGTTATCCAAAATATAAATAGTAAGTAAAGTACAGATACCAACAAAAACGACATAAGTAGTACGTTCAAGTATTTTTACTTAAGTTCTTTACTTAAGTTCTTTACCACTGAGCACTTTACTAGCACTTTCCAAATAATTTGGTTTACATGGACGAGCATGAAGACGAGGGATTGGGTAGCGTTTGGAAATCACATATGGTTGTGGTAGCGAAGTAGTCGTGGAGTTATGTTATAAATGCCGACAGGTAGACGGCCTACACATACTCAGACTCTTAAACGTAAGCTACACCTGTTGGCAGAACGCTATCTCATTGCCCCCTCGTGGTTTCCAGTCGAATAGCCTTTTCAGAGATAATAGGTTCTGCTCTTCAACACTTGGATAGAACACTATTATTGACGCATTTTCAAAACATTCAATGTAGCCTAGTAGCCTATGAATGAATGATAAGGATACTGTAGCCTAATAGGTTATATGGGGATGGGCACTGGTGATACATTCTAATAGAGGTAGCCCATCTAGTCCATAAGAGGCTATAGGCTATCATCCCACGCAATAACCTAGGCTTTGCATTATCTTATTATTGACCGGTTTTATTCAGCCATTAAGCACAGCTGATAGACTATATGTTTTGTAATCTATAATTAGGCCTAAAGATAAATGAAACATTAAGCGAGACACATTGTGAGCGTTAGCTGCAAATATCCTACAGTAGCCTAGCCAATAATAACCTGTATGACCAAACATGATATCATTACAACACTTCTTCATTAGAAAATAAGCAGCCTTGAATGAGAAAAGTAAATGAAATTGAAAACAAGCAATCAAAAATGACAAATGTCTATAAATACGGAATGGACTCACCAACTCCGATTTTTTCCTCTTCTGTTGGTATCCACATCTTGTAATTTTTTGTTATTTTCCCACCAGGAGACCAAGCCTCATTTTGTCGATATCGTGGGAGGATGTAGCTAAATTAAATATATAAGAATATCCCCGACTCCTTCGATGCGAACGGGATAAGGCTACATCTCGATACAAATCTATAACATAAAAAGGACAACAAATGTCTTATTCAGCGATTTCTTTATCTCCCCGGTCTGCTCTGCTCGCCGTGTCTCCTAGTCACACACTGATGCAGTCTCGGTGTCCACCTACCACACAAAACGGTAATCTAATCTCCGAACGCTATTATTGCAGCAGCATCTCGTTAGCAACGGGAATAGTTTAAAGGTGTATTTATTTATTTCCCAGTTAATCGTTACCCTATGGCTCAGCTACCAAGTCGGATATCGGGTCCCACTCCCGGCGGTAGAGTTGAGCCGTTAGATGATAATTAGCAGTCGTGATTTTGTCCGCCGGTCCAAACTGGTCGTGGGGTGCAAGAACAATTCAGAAAACTGCGATATACCGTAAAATGCGCCATCTTCATGGTCATCACGACTCGTTTTGTCAATGCCGATGTGTCAAGCATTTGCAAATGTAGATTGGACTGTCGGAGAGTAACTCCATGACAATTGCATCTATCACTAACTGCGCTTTCACGGTCATGGGCAGCTACCTCGGCAGCATCCGATTTCACTGCGAAAATTGAATCTGCTGAACCAAGCTGTATATGCTATTAGACTACATCAGTTACTGGAACCAAGACATATATGGTAAGGCTTTCCTAGACAAATAATTACAGAAGACTAGGCCCACCACTATCAGAAAACGGTTGCAGAACCTCTTTATTGGTCCAATAAACACTGAACATACTCCTTGGGATATACATATTTGATTTTGGCCTATATTTAATGCACATGAATTAATAAAAAATTGAAAACTTGCTCTCAATTATAGTGTAGCAATATACAGTGTATAGCCTAATCAATAAAACCTAAAAAGTAGGCTATTCCTCCCATCACACTGCCAATGTCTTCTGGTTTGTAGGGCATAGACCTAAGTCATGACCAACTGCTAGCCTAGGTTGTACTCATAAACAACCACTTGTCAGAGGATATAGTGTGACAGTAACCTGCATGTAACCTTCTCACAAATGAACACCATACACCATTGTGCACTTAGTGTGGGCTGTTGCAGGTGGGTGTTGAAAATGCTACTGTGCTGTATGTAGGCCTGTACCCAAATGGACCCTCTCCCCAGGATGACACCTGGGATTTTGTCTATTCATCTGCATGTGTTTTTCTAAGAATCTAAAGACTAGTTCCTTCTTCTGCATTGCTGTACAATGTAATCTTTGTTGCCCTCAATAGCCTCCAACATCTCAGTGGGATCTTGAATCTAGTCTGCCTCTCTCCAGTGCTTGCTCTTACTGCATCGCTTAGTGCATTCGGAAAGGCAAAGGGTTTCAAGAATGCTTCCTGCTTGCCAGTATTGAAACCCATTAAAAAATCAACTCAGACCAATCCTCATGAAATTATAATTAGGGAAAACAATCAAATATTTTTACCTTGAAAACCAACACAGCTACCTGGAGTATTGCCTCATCGTAGCTACCTAGAGTATTACCTCATCGCAGCTACCTGGAGTATTACCTCATCGCAGCTACCTGGAGTATTACCTCATCACAGCTACCTGGAGTATTGCCTCATCGCAGCTACCTAGAGTATTACCTCATCGCAGCTACCTGGAGTATTACCTCATTGCAGCTACCTGGAGTATTACCTCATCACAGCTACCTGGAGTATTACCTCATCACAGCTACCTGGAGTATTACCTCATCACAGCTACCTGAAGTATTACCTCATCGCAGCTACCTAGAGTTTTACCTCATCGCAGCTACCTGGAGTATTACCTCATCGCAGCTACCTGGAGTATTACCTCATCATCCAGTTGTCCTGGGTGATGGGTCAGAGGTAAGAACATGGTATGATAACAGGATGTGCTGTATAGAGAAAAATGTTCTTGATTAGTTTGTTTTACTGTAGATAAAACTGTTACCTGTGTAAATAAACTGATTTATAGAATATAATGATCCAATGATTGACCGTCTCAGAATGTTTGTCTTGTAATTACAGATTGATCTACAGTTGAAGTCGGAAGTTTACATACACCTTAGGCAAATACATTTAAACTCAGTTTTTCACAATTCCTGACATTTAATCCTAGTAAAAATTCCCTGTCTTAGGTCAGTTAGGATCACCACTTTATTTTAAGAATGTGAAATGTCAGAATAATAGTAGAAAGAATTTTTTATTTCAGCTTTTATTTCACATTACCAGTGGGTCAGAAGTTTACATACACTCAATTAGTATTTGGTAGCATTGCCTTTAAATTGTTTAACTTGGGTCAAACGTTTTGGGTAGCCTTCCACAAGCTTCCCACAATAAGTTGGGTGAATTTTGGCCCATTCCTCCTGACAGAACTGGTGTAACTGAGTCAGGTTTGTAGGCCTCCTTGCTCGCACACGCTTTTTCAGTTCTGCCCACCAATTTTCTATAGGATTGAGGTCAGCGCTTTGTGATGGCAACTCCAATAACTTGACTTTGTTGTCCTTAAGCCATTTTGCAACAACTTTGGAAGTATGCTTGGGGTCATTGTCCATTTGGAAAACCCATTTATGACCAAGCTTTAACTTCCTGACTGATGTCTTGAGATGTTGCTTCAATATATCCACATCATTTTCCTTCCTCGTGATGCCATCTATTTTGTGAAGTGCACCAGTCCCTCCTGCAGCAAAGCACCCCCACAACATGATGCTACCACCCCCGTGCTTCACGGTTGGGATGGTGTTCTTCGGCTTGCAAGCCTTCCTCTTTTTCCTCCAAACATAACGATGGTCATTATGGCCAAAAAGTTATATTTTTGTTTCATCAGACCAGAGGACATTTCTCCAAAAAGTACGATCTTTGTCCCCATGTGCAGTTGCAAACCGTAGTCTGGCTTTTTTATGGCGGTTTTGGAGCAGTGGCTTCTTCCTTGCTGAGCGGTCGTTTTACTGTGGATATAGATACTTTTGTACCTGTTTCCTCCAGCATCTTCTCAAGGTCCTTTGCTGTTGTTCTGGGATTGATTTGCACTTTTCGCACCAAAGTACATTCATCTCTAGGAGAACGTGTCTCCTTCCTGAGTGGTATGATGGCTGCGTGGTCCCATGGTGTTTATACTTGCGTACTATTGTTTGTACAGATGAACGTGGTACCTTCAGGCGTTTGGAAATTGCTCCCAAGGATGAACCAGGTCTACAATCTTTTCTCTGAGGTATTGGCTGATTTCTTTAGATTTTCCCATGATGTCTGGCAAAGAAGCACTGAGTTTGAAGGTAGGCCTTGAAATACATCCACAGGTACACCTCCAATTGACTCAAATGATGTCAATTAGCCTATCAGAAGCTTCTAAAGCCATGTTTAAAGACACAGTCAACTTAGTGTATGTAAACTTCTGAGCCACTGGAATTGTTATATAGTGAATTTTAAGTGAAATAATCTCTCTGTAAACAATTGTTGGAAGAATTACTTGTGTCATGCACAAAGTATATGTCCTAACCGACATGCCAAATCTATAGTTTGTTAACATGAAATCTGTGGAGTGGTTGAAAAATGAGTTTTAATGACTTCAACCTAAGTGTATGTAAACTTCCGACTTCAACTGTATCTCTGATGTTCCGTTCCATAGAGTAACTAGTGTGTTGGATGCTGAGTAGGAGGGAGGGCAGTGTTGTGCAGTGCTATGTCCCCATCACAGCGACTCCATACTGACTCCCATCCGTCCTTCATCTCAAGTGGAACACTGTAGGCGGTGTTTTAATCACATACATAAAACTGGTTTAGCACTACAGCACAGGATTCAGCTGATACAAATCTGTAGAAATTAAATGTAAACATCTAGCTTGACATTTGATTGCTACTCTTAAGAAATAATGTCAACACTGCAAACGTGTTTCCTCCACTTGTAAATGTGATGGGTTTGCAGCATATTTCAAAGATAAAATATTAGGCTGGGTATCAGTCAAGCAAGAAGAAGTTTGATTATATGTGCCCTAGCCTACCACAAAAAGGCACTATTGATTTATTTCCCCTGGTTGATACAGACATGCTCAGGAAAGTGATAGCACAACTTAAGCCTTCTGCCTGCCTTCTCGATCCTATCCCCACCACCTTCTTCAAAACAAGAATTGCATATCTTAATTGCATATCTGAAGAAGTGCAAGCTATTGTAATCACTCCCTGTTCACAGGCACTTTCCCACTATACTAAAAACTGCTATGGTAAAACCCCTTCTGAAGAGAAGTAATCTAGATTCTTCCGTTTGTAGCCATTTTCAGCCAATCTCCAACCATACATTCTTAAGCAAAATTCTGGAGAAATTAGTTTTGAAAACAGCTAAATGCTTTTTTATGTGCCAACTGTATTTTAGAAATATTCCAATCTGGTTTCCGTGCCCACCAGAGCACAGAGACAGCCTTAGTTAAAGTGGCAAATTATCTTAGAGCCAACACAGATGCCAAACAGCTCTCTGTCCTTGTACGCTTGGATTTAAGTGCTGCATTTGAGACTGCTGACCATGATGTCCTTCTGGACAGACTGGAGAGGTGGTTTTGCCTCTCCAGTCCAGTTCTAAATTGGTTTAAGATCTATTTAACCGGTCAAGAGTTTTTTGTCACCCTTGGTGAACATAACTCAGAGAAAATACATATCACATGTGGCGTTACACAAGGTTTGATTTTGAGTCCGGTACTGTTCAGTTTATATATGTTACCCCTTGGTAACATATATACAGCATTGATTTCCACTGTTACGCAGACAATACACAACTTTGCATTTCCATGTCACCATTGGATTTCAGCTCCACAGATAAATTATTAGACTTTATTCGTGATTTAAATACATGGATGGCTCAAAACTTCCTCCAGCTAAATCAAGACATGACCGAGGTACTTATTGTTGAAGCCAAAGCACAGAGAGAATCTGGCTGCATATTTTAATTCACGGGCAATAAAGATAAAACACCTGGTAAAAAACCTTGGTGTTATTTTAGATTCTGAATTCAATTTTGAATCACACATTAGGAATGTGACCAATATAGCTTTTTACTACCTGAGGAACATTGCCACGGTGCGGCCGTTTCTCTCTCAGGCTGATACTGAGAGACTCATCCATGCTTTTATTACAAGCAGGCTTGATTACTGTAATGCTGTCCTGTCTGGTCTACCCAAGAAAGCCATTGGTCAACTGCAAAACATACAGAATGCTGCAGCACGGTTACTGACCAAGAAAAAGATTGAGGGCACACATTACACCGATTTTAAGGTCTGCACTGGCTGCCTGTGAGTTTTAGAATTAATTTTAAGATTCATGTCAGACATGATTTTAAGTTATGTACCCAGTAGTTCCCTCAGGTCCTCTGGCACTGGTCCTTTAACTATCCCAAAGCCTATAACCAATATGCATGGAGGAGCAGCCTTCAGTTATTATGCCCCCAGCCTCTGCCAGAGAACCTAAAGGGGGCCGAAACTGTGGACATATTTAAAAGAGATCTTAAAACACATATTTTTAGCTTTGCTTTTCCTTAGGTAGCTTTTTAGTCATTCAGTTATTGTTATTCTTAACTTTTTTTCTGTAGTAAATATTTTATTTTCATTGTTTTTATTCGTTTTTTCCTATGAAGAACATTGTGTTGCATTCCATGTCTGAAAAGTGCTGTATAAATTAGAGTGGCAGGTAGCCTAGTGGTTAGAGCATTGGTCCTGTAACCAAAAGGTCACTGGTTTGAATACCTGAGCCAACAAGGTGAAAAACCTGTTGATGTGTCCTTGAGCAAGGCACTTAACCCTCATTTGCTCCAGGGGTGCCAAACTACTATGGCTGACCCTGTAGGTAGGCTGTCATTGTAAATAAGACTTATCTGACTTGCCTTGTTAAATAAAGCTTGATTTGAACACAATGCAAATATACTATTCTGTTGAACATTATTGGTTAGTGACAGTAATTGAGAGGATGGTGTGGTATCTGGGAACAGCAAACCTGGTATTTTAGTAACAGGCGCAAGGGAATAAACTAAATGAACCAAACTCAGCATTGTGATATTCTGGCTCTACATCTGATGAACATCTTGATTGAAAGATGTTTTACAGATGTTATTGGACAGTTTAATACGGTTTCCCCTGATACATTTGGCTGAGGGAGTGTTTATCACTCTGTATACCAGAGGGTTGTGTGGATCACTGGTCTATGGGCACTGGGAATGCCTACCACAGCGAGAGGTGATATCAGTTTCTACACGCTCCATTCCAGCATACCATGGGAGCCAGAGGAGGAGGTAGTAAGAACCATGCAGTGCTTCCTCATCAATCATCTACCCACAGCCACACACTCACACAAACACACACACTCCAGCTTTCCATCACACATACAACACACAAAGACACACACTCCAGCTTTCTATCACACATACAACACACAAACACACAGCAGCTCTCTCTCTCACTCAAATACACAGTTCAGCTCTCGCTCTCCATTTCTGTCATACACATGCAGCACACACTTCAAGTGCTGCTTTGCTCTTGAGTTTAAAATGTTCTCTCTCTCACACACACCTCTGCTCAAACACAGCACGGCAGGGGTGCAACTTTCACCTTGGACTCGGGGGACCAGACAATATAGGCTACTCTCTTATGGACACACACACAGACTAATGCATACATTGGTCCTCCACCTCTTCCTCTCATACAGTAAGTATATTCATTCAGACAAGAAAGACTCTGCTTGCAACATCACCCACACAGACAGAAAAATAAATTTATTCCTGCTCCTACACTTAGGCAGACAATATCCTGCCTGTTTTCAGCATAACACAGACTCACACACATACCCTAGCTCTCCCCACTCACACAGACCAAAAGAGACACACATACAAACACATTTTGAATTCTGTCCAGGAAACTCCACTGAATAAAAATATAAAACGCAACATGCAACAATTTCCAAGATTTCTACTGAGTTACAGTTCATATAAGGAAATCAGTCAATTTAAATATATTCATTAGGCCCTAATCTATGGATTTCACATGACTGGGAATATAGATATGTATCTGTTGGTCACAGAGACCTAAAAAAAATGGTGGATAAGAAAACCAGTCAGTATCTAGTGTGAACACCATTTGCCTCATGCAGAGCGACACAATGTCATCTCCTTAGCATAGAGTTGTCCAGGCTGTTGATTGTGGCCTGTGAAATGTTGTTCCACTCCTCTTCAATAGCTGTTTGAAGTTGCTGGATATTGGAGGGAACTGGAAAACACTGTCATATACGTCGATCCAGAGCATCCCAAACATGCTCAATGGGTGACAGGTCAGGTGAGTATGCAGGCCATGGAAGAACTGGGGCATTTTCAGCTTCCAGGAATTGTGTACAGATCCTTGCGACATGGGGCTGTGCTTTATCATTCTGAAACATGAAGTGATGGTGGCGGATGAAAGGCAAGACAATGGGCTCCAGGATCTTGTCATGGTATCTTTGTGCATTCAAATTGGCATCGATAAAATGCAATTGTGTTCGTTGTTCGTAGCTTCTGCCTGCCCATACCATAACCCCACTCTGTTCACAACGTTGATATCAGCAAACCGCTCGCCCACACAATGCCATATATGCTGTCTGCCCGGTACAGTTAAAACCGGGATTCATCTGTGAAGATCACACTTCTCCAGCGTGCCAGTGGCCATCAAAGTTGAGCATTTGTCCACTGAAGTCGGTCTTGACGCCGAACTGCAGTCAGGTCAAGACCCTGGTGAGGACGACGAGCACGCAGATGAGCTTCCCTGAGACGGTTTCTGACAGTTTGTGCAGAAATTCTCCTGTTGTGCAAAAGCAGTTTCATCAGCTCTCTGGGTGGCTGGTCTCAGACGATCCTGCAGGTGAAGAAGCTGGATGTGGAGGCCCTGTGCTGGCATGGTTACACGTGGTCTGCGGTTGCGAGGCCGGTTGGACGTACTGCCAAATTATCTAAAACCACACTGGAGGCGGCTTATGGTAGAGAAATGGACATTCAGTTCTCTGGCAACAGCTCTGGTGGACATTCCTGCAGTCTGCATGCCAATTGCACACTCCCTCAAAACTTGAGACATCTGTGGCATTGTGTTGTGTGTCAAAACCGCACATTTTAGAGTGGCCTTTTGTCCCCAGGACAAGGTGCATCTATAAAATGATCATGCTGTTTAATCATCTTCTTGATATGCCACACCTATCAGGTGGCTGGATTATGTTGGCAAAGGGGAAATGCTCTCTAACAAATTGTATGTAAACAAATTTGTGCCCCAAATCTGAGAGAAATAAGCTTTAACATGTGGAATTTATATATATATATATTTTTTTT
This sequence comes from Thymallus thymallus, assembly GCA_023634145.1. Classification (NCBI taxonomy): domain Eukaryota; kingdom Metazoa; phylum Chordata; class Actinopteri; order Salmoniformes; family Salmonidae; genus Thymallus; species Thymallus thymallus. Next base: position 18,497,664 of record CM042399.1, read on the forward strand.
TTTTTGTGTATTGTAATCAAAATGACGTTGTTTTTAAAATGTTATGATCTATCTTATAGTTATCTAAGAAAATAGCATAATCCCATTTAACATATGGTAACCAATGGTGATGCAACAGCACACTCCTGAATGAGCTGATTATATAGTATGTAGCTAATAGCCCTTATACAGTATGTAAAAACGTGTAACTGAAGTAGCTGTGTGTGTGTGTGTGTGTCTTGAACTGGGTTATTTCACTACGATTGGCTTATGGGTCATTCCACGAAATTGCCTTTAGCGTCCCTTTGCTAGTTAAGTAGAAATTGTGCAACAATATTATCTTTTTAAAGCCTGTTAAATTAAATCAAGTGCCCTTTAATATAAATTACATGGAGAATTCCATAAATCTGATTTTTTTTTTATATGAATAAAGGCTTGCTAAAGTGCCAAACTTCAGTATTTTGACATTTCCCTCCGTCAACCCTGTGTCACTTCTAGGAAGATTTCAACCCACTTAATTCAAATGTTTCACCATCAATGTTAAGCCCATTTCTGAAGATAGTTTTTTATGTAATGTGATTACTGATTCATTTACGTCTGTCCCTTTATGTGAACTGAACATTTTTTTTTCAAAAGAAACATTGAACATCGAATTGTTAAAATTAGTGTATAAGCAGATAAGCTGGTTCTACTCTTTTTGGCAATTTACTGGTGTTTTGTGGTGGAAAACTGGGTGGGTCGAGCATAACACGTCAACCTTGTTACCCATAGATAGACAGGCTAGTACTGTTTTAGCAATTTTTTTTTTGTATAGCTTGCATTCAACTTCCATTCCCCCTGTCACAAGGGGATTTATTATTTAAGTTAAATCGTCAACCCTGTTACTTTATTTGGCACTTACAGTAGCAGTCAAACGTTTGGACACACCTACTCATTCAAGGGTTTTTCTTTATTTTTACTATTTTCTACATTGTAGAATAATAGCGAAGACATTAAAACTATGAAATAACACATATTGAATCATGTATTAACCAAAGAAGTGTTAAACAAATCAAGATTCTTCAAAGTAGCCACCCTTTGCCTTGATGAGTTCCCACATATGCTGAGCACTTGTTGGCTGCTTTTCCTTCACTCTGCGGTCCAAATCATCCCAAACCATCTGGGTTAAGGTTGGATGATTGTCATCTGATGCAGCACTCCATCACTCTCCTTCTTGGTCAAATAGTCTGGATGTGTGTTGGGTCATTGTCCTGTTGAAAAACAAATGATAGTCCCACTAAGTGCAAACCAGATGGGATGGCGTATTGCTGCAGAATGCGGTGGTAGCCATGCTGGTTAAGTGTGCCTTTAATTCTAAATACATCACCGACAGTGTCACCAGAAAAGCACCCCCACACCATCACTCCTCAATGCTTCACGGTGGGAACTACACATGCAGAGATCAGTTCACCTACTCTGCGTCTCACAAATACACAGCAGTTGTAACCAAAAATCTAAAAAATGCACTCATCAGACCAAAGGACAGATTTCCACTGGTCTAATGTCCATTGCTCGTGTTTCTTGGCCCGAGCAAGTCCCTTATTCTTATTGTTGTCCTTTAGTAGTGTTGTTGTCTTTGCAGCAATTCGACCATGAAGGCCTGATTCACGCAGTCTCCTCTGACTAGTTGATGTTGAGATGTGTCTGTTACTTGAACTGTGAAGCATTTATTTGGGTTAACTCTGGGTCTTCCTTTCCTGTGGCGGTCCTCATGAGAGCCAGTTTCATCATAGTGCTTGAGGTTTTTTTTTTATGTCTTAAAGTAATGATTGACTGTCGTTTCTCTTTGCTTATTTGAGCTGTTCTTGCCATAATATGGACTTGGTCTTTGGCTATCTTCTGTATACCACCCCTACCTTGTCACAACACAAGTGGTTGGCTCAAACAAATTAATTTCACAAATGAACTTTTAACAAGGCACACCTGTTAATTGAAATGCATTCTAGGTGACTACCTCATGAAGCTGGTTGAGAGAATGTCAAATTGTGCCAAGCTTTCATCAAGGCAAAAGGTGGCTACTTTGAAACATCTCAAATATATTTTGATTTGAAAACTTTTATGATTACTACATGATTCCATGTGTTATTTCATAGTGTTGATGTCTTCGATATTATTTTTATCAACGTAGAAAATAGTAAAAATAAAGAGTAGGTGTGTCCAAACCTTTGACTGGTACTGTACTATATATAGTAAACTAATGACTACATCTCCTCCACATGCTATTCCACGTTCTCTTTATGTTTTATGTTCTGGCCGGTAACCCCTGGCTCTATGTAGGCAGAAATGTGAATAATAGCTGTTGGGTGTATGATGCATATGTTATATTCAATGTTCAGGCCAGGGAATTAATCTCTTAATGTCAATGGTTCAGGGTTTCCAACTATGAACAGGCCTAAAGACGACAGAGCTCAACCTTTCATATTATTTAGAGTAAAAATACTTTTAGATACATACTGTACAGAACATGTTTTTATGGATCTTTAGAAAAGTGCCTCCTTGAACAGGCAGAAGGTAAAGAATGTAATCGAACTAGGCAAAGAAAACATGAATCAGGAAGAAAAATCATGATGTATTGGCAATAGGCAAGACAGGTGAGACCACACCTACATTTGTATCTTGAGTGTCTTAATGAAGAAGTTGCAACTGAATAATAAAAGAGATCCACAATTGAATACTTATCAGTAATAGCTTCCCTTCCACCCAACATCAAAGTTCAGATTCAGAAAGATCATCCAAACAAGCCCACCTCGCTGTCTGCATCATTGACAGTCGGCAAACATCCTCCAATCCAGGTCAAGTTCTGTTGGTGTAGTTCCATGAGAGGACCAATCAAATCCAAAACAGTAAAATTAACGGTAAACAGCTTGTAGCTAACTGAACACCAAGCAATGTCCACTAATGAACCCAAAATTAATCCTAAAATGTTTGCATGCAATCCAAATGTAAAGTAAAGTATGTATTCCATTAGAATACAACCTGTGTTCTAGGCAGCATAAACCAAAGCACCATTCAAAATGTCAACCAAAGCCAAACATGGAAAGGGGAAGACATCCTTTAAGGCCTCGTTATGCAGACATACAACTACATCAATCGTGTCCTGACCGTTATGTAGACATACAACTACATAAATCATGTCCTGACCATTATGCAGACATACAACTACATCAAACGTGTCCTGACCGTTATGTAGACATACTACATCAATCGTGTCCTGACCGTTATGTAGACATACAACTACATCAATCGTGTAGTATTTGTAGAATCCACAGTTTTTCACTCTCTCTAATGTGAGTACAGTTTCTAAACAAATGCCAGAATTCAGCATTTTTCAAGAGCACCATGTTTTAACTGTTGCTATAACGACACAGTGAAATCCAGTGGTGTTGGTCATTGATAGCACTATTGTGTGTGTGGCATCTTGGTCACGTTTGTATAGTAGAAGGTGGTGCAGTGGAGATGAACCTGAGCATATGGCTGGTTTAGCTCCACATAGACTGTGTGTGTGTTACAGTGGAAGCCTCATGCCGCATCTTAGTCTTTAGCAGGCCACATGGGAGTTGATGCAGTATAGAAGAGGATGCTTGAGTCAGCCAACACTGCCTTACCAATCCACAGAAGTGGCTTCCTTCAGTTTCCCCATAAAAACAGTCCTTCAACTTCCCCATCTAAAACAGTCCTTCAGTTTACCCATCTGAAAGTATTCTAGAAAATAAAGGATCAAAGGGTAAACTTTTGAAAGAGCTTTAATGAAATCAAAATGAAAAAATAATAACCTCAGTCGTTGTTGTGTCTGTACAAACATTGTTTTCCACTCATCAAGCCCACGGTGTAATATAAAACTATATCATATACAAATTCAATTTCTGTAGAAACGTTTTGAAAGGTGGATCTCTCTCCTGGCCCTTCACTGACTTCTCCAATCAGCTTCTCCCAGGATGACTTGCTCCTGGGCGGTGGGGGGCCTTGGACAGAATTCCAAACTGGCAGTGCTCTGTCGGCTCTCTCAGGGGCCTTGGACAGAATTCCAAACTGGCGGTGCTCTGTTGGCTATCTGTTAATTTCCTCTCTTATCTAACTGTACCTCGTCATCTTGTCTCGGTTGTTTATGGCGGTTCACCCACAGGGAGCTCTCTCTCCAGGAGTCCGCACGTGTCGTCCTAGTTTCTCTGTCCCAGACACTGATGGCTCCTCACTCATTCAGGGACAGGATGATGTCATCCTCAAAGTCAGAGTTGTCAGAGCTGTCTGCTGGGTTGACAGAAAGACAGTAAAGATCAATTTAGAGGTCTGGGGGATAACGGGACAGAATACTGTACAAGTCACTGCTGTGGTAGAAAAACCTCCGCACCATGCCCTCAAAACCGTGTGAGGGTCCAGCTCTCTTTTTTTCCTCACTCTCTTCCAGTCAATCCCGGTCAAGCTGAAGTGTTCTCACAAAGCAGTAGAGTAACAGATTTTCAACAATAACAACAAATGGCTACATCATTCCTAAAAAGCATTAAGTAGCCTAGCCCTTATGACAACAGGTTTCAGTTTACTGTTGCCAACAACTTCAACCTTGCCTGTCCTGCGTCCCATGCTGTACCTACCAGCGAATGGACAAACTGACAACTGTTACTCACTGTTATCCAGGGCAAGGTCCCCATCTTCCTCATCGTCATCAGAGTCATCATCATCATCGTCATCCTCCTCCTCCTCTCCATCCCCCTCCAGCAGGCGAGACACCTCTTCATCGTCGGAGGGAGATAATTCATTGTTCCCATCTTCCTCATCCTCCTCATCCTCTCCATTATCATTATCCAGCTCAGCGATCAGAGGGTCCGTGTCCATGTCATCATCAGAGTCTTCATCATCCTCATCATCATCGTCGTCGTCTTGATCGTCATCCTCCTGATAGGGACAAGTGTTCCAGAACAGCCAGTGTAAGGAACATGCTTCACAGATCTTATATATTTCTATATTTAGGCTGTATTACTTGCAATAAAAAGACTGACAACCAACCAATCATCTAATGTGATTTGATCTAGTGATTTGATTGATTGATTAATTATCTAGCAACATAACAATAGAGCGATGCTTTTTAAAGGAAGGGGGTTTGTTGGGTCTCTTTACCTGATCGTCTTCATCCTCCTCCTCTTCAGCCAGTCTCTGGCGTCCCACCTCGTAGAGTCTGCACACTGTGTCTGTGTTGACAGAGTCCTGGTTCTGGACGTGAGAGACACAGCAGAAGTCAGAAACATACAACTGTTGTGTCAGAGGCGTTGTGTCTCCCAATACTATACTACTAGTACGTAACATTTGATTCAATCATGTTCAGATTTATTGAGTTATGCAACAAATGACAAAAGACTTACCTCAATCACAGCCAGGTAGCAGTCCTTAGTATCCGTGCAGAGGTCAAAGATATTCCTCTTCACGTCAATGGTGGCTGGGGGGGGGTAATAAATAAACCTGTCACACTAGTTCAAACATGACCATATCTAAAGTTTATAGAGAAACTAGTTGTTTGGAAGGAGTCTACTCCTTGAAACTCTGGTGATCGTGTGGGTCTTAGAGCCAGCTCACCGATGGGTTTGTAGTCGGTGGCGTTGAACGTCCTGAAGGAGGAGCCAAAGGGAGTCTTCGTCTGCATCTCCATAATGTCATCCTCATCATCGGCCTGGAGCATCGCTACAAAAACAACCCAGTAGGGTTAGGCTCTCTCTACACGCCACAACTGGAACACATACATAGGTGTGCTTCATACACAGAGGAAACGCAATAGAGGTGTATGGACGGATACAATTATTTTCACAGTCAAAGGGTACCAGTTGCATCAGTAGAATGGAAAACAGGTGCCAGATCCATAGACATTGACCCATTATTCTGGCTACTACGTCGGTGGTGTGGGTGTGCAGAGCCTTCATGGTATCCACAAGGCTCTGGGTAACAGGATTAGGGTCAATTCCATTTCTATTGAGTCAAGTGAACTGGAATTCCAAATAAATAATTGAAAAATACTCCTTGAAAATGGATGGCATGGTTAAATTCAGGTACCGGTAATGTGAGGATCCATATTTGGATTGGTTAGACTCCTCTGCTAGCTCAGGGCACAGCCTCCTGGCCATATGGTTCAGCAGGACTGTGTGGCATCAAACACACACATCTACAAGCACCTTTCACACATCATGAAAACACAACCCCACAAGCATTCTCCTTTCTACACACATCTAAAAGTCTTAGCTGTTCCCCACAAGGTGAAATTTGACGTACGCTGTACTTCTACTTCCCATAATGTAGTGGGGTAAGGCCTTACCTCCGTAGATGACCGTGCCGTTGTTGTTGAAGACGATCCTACACTGGTCCAGAGCTGGCACTGTGTGGAGGAGGTGAAAGGTCCGCAGGTCCCACTGACAAAACCATTAAGGAATCACACTGTCACGTTATTATCAATGTAACATATTGACTCATATTGACCGTACCTAATTCCTCTGGGGTTGGGATATTTGCTGGATGAACACAACAGGTGGCATGGGACACAGACTCATCTTGACATTAGGCCACTTATTAGACAAACTGATGCAGGCTCAGTACCGCCAATTAACTCTCTACAAATATGACTATGACTATTGTACAGTATGTGAGTAGGATACAATCTCAGTGTTGACGATGACCTCCAGGCCATTAGGGTGGAACACTCCACTGATGTTCATGTTGAACTTGTCAAACTTGTGGATGGCCCGAGCAGAGCGCACGTCCCACAGCACACCGTCATTCAGCACCAGGTCGTCGGTGGGGTTAAAGGTCGCACAGTTCCTCTTGTAGTTGTTGGCCAGGTCCGGGTAGTTGAGGGTCAGGGTCTTCTGCCCCGTCTGGATGTCATAGATCTGAGACCCAAAGAGGACATGTTTTCAGTTGATCAGGACAAAAAATAAAGCTTGCGTACCTGGCTGTTCAGTTTAACCTTTAGATGTTGAGAAAGAAGACTTACGTGAGCTATGTGTTCCTTTGTGCCAATGACTCGGTCTTGTGACAGTTTGCTGAACTCCACATAATGGTCATCTAAGAAGGAATGCCTGGAAAGAAGAGGGGGGAAATTTATAAATATAGTTAAATAGAAAACACAAATTCACAGGCATTCCTTACAACCTCTGACTTCAGTTCATATAGAATAAGCCATTTTGGTTTTGTAATGTTGTTCTCGCTAAACCACAAGAGCACCAATGTTATCTTGGTTAAACTGTGGGCAGAAGGAGGCCCCACTACACTGTGTATTCTATGAAGTGAACATTTCAGCCTTAAGATATAGTAATGGGGATAAAAATAGATAGTTACATATAGCTATATTTTTTGGAACAATATTATATTGATACTTTGACTCCAAGTATCTTTTTATTTGTATGTTTTTAGCTAGCGCTAGATGGCTGTACCTGCGCTAATATTTAAATATTGAGACGTTTTCAGCTTTATTTCCATGACTGATCAAAATATTAATATGTTCGGAACATCAAATCGCAATAAAAATCACAGTATTGAATCGTGAGAGTCGCAATACATATCGTATAAGCACCTAAGTATTGTGATAATATCGTATTGTGAGGTCCCTGGCAATTCCCAGCACTACTAAGGCAGTTCAGTTAGTGTGCATAATGAAAGAATGTGTCCGCCTCTTTCAGCAGTTCCCTGCTCCGCTGGCACTGAGCAGCTAGACCAATGGGCAGGGAGCACCATAGATACAACCAGTAGAATTAACCATAGAAATGAAATGGGTAGAGCAGTCATCCCCATTTGAAGCAATAATCAACTGTATTTATCTGACTGGGTCAGTCTCCTGTGTCACACTTACTTCATGATGAACACTGACTTCATGCCCCACAGTGCAGACAGGGGATAACTCCATGATGCCGAAGTCAACAACAGAGAGCCATCCTGATGACAAAAGACAAGAAGAAAGGTTTCATTAAAATGCTATGATTTTAGATATCCACAAAGGTAGATTTGTAAATGTGCCCCACTGACCCGTGATGGCTCTAGGTGTGTGATGGCAGAGCTGTGGCAGCTGTAGCTAGCCTCCTCCTGGCCTGTGAACACGTTGTAGAGTTTGAGCTGGCCCGTACACGTCCCCAGCATCAGGAACCGCTCACGGGCAGAGAAGGCACAACACATGAACCCACTCTCATCCTCGTCTGCCTCCCTGAACACAGACATGGGACGGAACCTGGGCGAACAGGGAAAAGAGGTCAATTTAAAAAACCCAATTAAAGATATAGGACTTTGAGTCACCAGTGTATTAGGAAACAACCATACCTGCTAAAGATGAGGTGTCTGTCGAAACAGCCCCCGTCCACCCCTCCATACTTGGGGTAGACGACCCTGCGTGTGTTTCGGGAGGTGAAATTGTTTGGGGCCTGGCGCCTCTGCTTGGGCTCGGGGCACTGGTGGGGGGTGAAGAGGGAGAAGGGGGGGCAGGTGGTGACAGGGTTCTTACAGCGTGCATGCTGCTCCCTCAGATACTCTGTGATGATGCTGTCCAGGGCGGGGGGAGAGGGCAGGTGTCTGTCCAGCTGTTTCTTCATGGCTGGACTCTGGCTGAAGGCACCGTAGTCGGACTTCTGCCTGAGCACCCGCGGCTTCTTACAGCTGGCAGGCACGGGACATGGCGACGGGCGCTCTCGCGTGAACACGATCCGACCAATCAAAGGAGAGCCGTTGCTTTGGTGAGGGGTCAACACGGGAGGGGCGGCCGCAGGGAGTGCGAGGAGTTGCGATGTAGAGGGGCGGGGCTGGGGCTGAACTGACAACGGCACGGACGGATGAGAGCCGTGGCTCGCCAACCGTGCTGCGACCCCATTGGCCAGCCGAGGGGTCCGGGGGAGGGCAGGGGCGGGAGAGGCAGGAGGAGGGGGAACAACGACAGGAAGCAAAGCTGAGGAAGATGGGTGGGGGAGGATGGCCATGGGGAGGTCGGCCTCCTTAGTGAGCGTGGTGGCCGTGTCATGCAGGCCTTTGGCCACCAGGTGGTTCCGGATCAACAGCAGTAGCTCCTTCTCAGGGAAGGAGATCCTGGACTGGGCCACCACATTAGCCCTTTGTAGCCAGGCTAGGGACACATCCGTCCCTATCATGAGGGGTTTACCAGACACTCGCTTGATGAGCTCCGCCGCAAACTTGCAGAACTTGACGTGTTCGCTGCGTTTGTCCTGGAGCACAGGCTCCTTCATGAGCTGCTGGATGTGTCCGCTGCTGAAGAGTGGCAGCTTGCTGATAATCTGTCTGACTGAGCTGGAGCGGGACAGACCCACCAGGGCCTTACAGGCCAGGGCCCGGATCTGATCTGCATCTGTGATGGGCATCTTCACCGTCAGCAGGGACAGGAGCACCTACAGGAAGATGGCAGAAGAACTAGCTATGGTTACCAGTGCATAATAACAGCATTGAGAAATCAGAAAAGTAACCCAAACCACTAATTAATAGAGTCCAATCAGAGACCAGTAGCACCCAAAAACATACCAGCGTAATATCTATCAATAGAAAGTTCTGAAGTTAGTCTTATCTCACCTTGATGCCGTTGTTGGACTGCACCACATTCCACATCTTGCTGAGCACGCTCTCACTGCTCTTGGTGGTCTGGGGCAGGCGTCTACGAGGCGTGCCCGAGATGAACTTGCCGATGCTGGACATGCGTTTGTCCGGAGCGCACACACAGTTGATGACCACCTGCAGAGCAGACTTCTGGATCTCGGCATCGTTCACAAACACCTCTCCCTCTGCCACCACCAGGACTACACTCATACCTGAGGTACAACAGAACATTACAATTAAGCCCCAAAGCAAACAGTCCTTGTCTGGTGGATAGATAAGGTGGTGTCAATAAAACGCCATGGCAAGACAGGCCAGTGTAACGTACCCACGGTGGAGACTGCGTTACCCCCCTCCCCATCCGGCACGGCAACAGACTCAGCCATCAGCAGCTGGGTCTTAGGGATCACAGTCAGGATGCTCAGTATGTCCAGGGCATAACGCACTGTGTCACTCCTAGGGGACAAAAAACAACACGGGGGAAAGTCATACAGTATTACTCGGTATTCACTTGAATTGAGAAAAAATATAATCAAAATGTTCTCCATAAAGAATAGAGGTGTATTTTAATATAGAACAGAGGGAGTTTTGTATTTTAATTGTATTATGGATCCCCATAAGGCACTGTTTACAGTTTTGTAGTAGCTACTCTTCCTGGGGTCCAGCAATATTAAAAGTTGCACTATGCAGAAATCACTGGCATTTCCTAGTTGATAAAACTCTAATAGTTTGCCTAATTTCAGTTTGTGACAAAATAAGCTAGTTTAGTGTAGAGAATCATTGTACCATCTAAACTGCTGTGAAATATATTTTCCATAAGCTAAAATATTGTTGTTTCAGCTGTTTGAAGCTGGTGTACAGAACCGAAAGTAAAAAAACTCAAAAACAAAAAACTTCACGGGAAGCATGGAAATAGCGCACATAGAACAGATTTACCAAGTGTTAGCATGTGCCTGACTGTGCCTGTCTCTTCAAAGTCTGCGCAGTTCCATAAGGTCTGATTTATGCTACTTGCATGAGTTACTTGATATGGAAGAGAGTTCCGTGTAGTCATGGCTCCATGTAGTACTGTTTTTTTTTTTTTCATGTAGTCTGTTCTGGCCTTGGGGACTGAAGAGCCCTCTGGTGGCATGTCTTGTGGGGTGTGCATGGGTGTCTGAGCTGTGTGCTAGTAGTTTAAACAGACAGCTCGGTGCACTCAACATGTCGATACTTCTTACAAAATCAAGTAGTGATTAAGTCAATTTCTCCTCTACTTTGAGCCAGGAGAGATTGACATGCATACTAAGCTAACATATGGAATTGTTTTAAGAAGGTCATACCAAGGATACTTTATTTGATTTTATAACACCCCTTGAAGTATCCCCCCAAAAATGTAAATAGTAGATGAAACATTGAATTTGGCCTTACTGCCATTAGCCCATACAAATGCACTGAATAACATATTCACCACATGGAACAACAGATGGTCCCCCAAGAAATCTAAAGGAAGTTTGTGTCTGTCCTATATCTGAGAGAAATATATTTTTGGCACTAAACGTTCTCCATATACACTGTACTTCCATTCATTTTCAACTGGTACCGAGGGACCTTCAGACGAGTCTTGTGAGGCCTGTGCGCATCCTAGAGCAAAACAACATGTGCGTGTCCGTGAGAGACGCACCTTTCCACAGAGGGCTCATATTAGTGTGTAGCCCAAACCGTTCGGACGCTACAGACAGAAGTTGGCAGATCGGCTGTACCGACTTCAGACGAGTGCCGAGACACTTGTGGGGGTTCATAGAGCAAAACAGAGAACACCATCATGTTTGTGAGTCTCATCTTTCCATAAATATAATAGTTAGTAAGCCAAACCATTCGGACGCTACAAACGTTTGTGAGAATAATTTTAATTTGCAAATATTGTACAATCCAGGTGTGCAAAGCACCTAAAGCCTTACCCAGAAAGATTCACAGCTGCAGGTAGCCTAGTGGTTAGAGCGTTGGGCCAGTAACCGAAAGGTCACTGGTTCGAATACCCGAGCCAACAAAGTGAAAAAAAACCTGCGATGTGTCCTTGAGCATGGCACCCTAATTTGCTCCAGAGGCCGTCATTGTAAATAAGAATTTGTTCTTAACTGACTTGCCTAGTTAAATAAAGTTTAAATAAAATAATAGTTGCCAAAGGTGATTCTAATATGTAATGACTCAGGGGTGTGAATACATACATAAGAGATATTTCTGTACTTAATTTTCAATAAATTAGCAACAATTCCTCCCCCGAAAAATGGCACTTTGTCATTATGGGGTATTGTGTGTAGATGGATGAGAAAAATAAATACATTTTATCCATGTTGAATACATTTTCTGAATGCACTGTATTGTCCAGATACTGAATGTTAGCATTTGGTGGTATATAGCAATTTCCCACAAGGGCCCTCCTTCTCATCTGTACTTGAAATAGAAGAAGGATGCATTTCGTATATGTCCTTACCTGCCATAGTAGGTCCTCCAGTCACAAGCGATGGAGATTAGCTGCAGCAGCAGCTGAACACAGGAGAGCTTGTGGAAGACCTCTGCTGGCTCCCAGTACAGTCTGACTGGGCCGTACTCAATCAGGAACTCCATCATCTCCACCACCTGCTCATGGCTGTAGCTGCATGCCTGGAGAAGAGAAAAAGAATGAGGCATCTCTGAAGGAAAAACATTACCAAGGTTAATCTGTGATGATGGGTTCCAGGGGGTCAATTCCATTTCAATTCAGTAAGGGAACTTGGAGCAAACACAATCATAACAATCTCCCAACTAACATGGGACGGCCTGTTCCGCCTACCTTGTAGTACGGCTGAGGGTGAATGGGAGCGCCCCCCTCAGTTCGCTGAAGGGACTGCTTGACCTGCTCCACCTTGACTGCCAGATGGGCCTCAAAGTACCTGCGCAGGGCCATGCAGGTGTGCTTGGCCGTCTGCCTGCTGGAGAAGATCTGGTCATCACTCAGCAGGGCCGCCTGGTCTTCAGGGTTCAGGATCTCCAACGTACTTATCTGGAGACAGTAGAATTATACACAATAAGCAGCAGTGTAATACACTGCAATACTGAGGATGTTTAGAGAACTGATCTAGGGACAGTGAAATAACAAAACAGCTGTTTTTTTTTTAAATTAGGATTAGAAAAACCTGTCCTAGTGACAGCGAGAGGAAACAGAAGCATGAATAAACCAGACAGGCCCTCCTACCAGGTTGACGAGGCGTCGGAGGCCGTCCTGCCTGTCGAAGAGCTCCAGCACGGCTCGGTAGGAGAAGGAGATGGAGAAGAACATGGTGGCGTGGCAGCAGCCCGAGGCGTGGGAACACTCCAACAGCCACAGAGTGTAGCTCACCACGTCAGACAGGATGGAGTGGGGCAGCATACACACCTAAGGGGAACAGAGACACATGAAAGGGGAGACACATGAACACACCATTTTTATTGACTTACAGATTTACATGGACGTAAATCATGTTACACCCACGTACCACAGGTCACAAACTTTACAAACAGTTGATCTTTATGCTGTGTGTGTCCTACCCTCTCCATGGCATCCTGGTTGTAGGCCAGGTAGTAGAGGCACAGAGACACCCCTGTGGCGGCCATGGAAGGCTTGGGGATCTCCAGCAGCTTCTGAACTCCTCCATGGGCAACAAACTGAGCTGCAAACTTCTTATGCAGGAGCAGGGAGGCCAGGTACTACAGGTAGAGGACGGGAATCTTAGGATAAAGCTGGGATGCTCCTCTTTAAACAATTTAGATGCATTCGAGTTATAGCAAGGTTACCTTGAGAGCCTCAAAGGTGAGCTGTACATCGTTGGTCTGCTTCAAGTCAATGTAATGGATGAGCAGCTCACAGGCTCCCATCTGCATGAAGACAGCCAACAGCTGAAAGATAGAAAATAATACAGAGAAATTTATAATTTATGCAGTACTACTCATCTGTCTAGCAGTCTACACAGTCATTTATGGCATAATGTCTTCAACAAGTAAAGTACTAGCTCTTATAATGGAGTTTGACAAGACTGACATCTGCTGGTAGGTTTATGTAGCAGACACTAACCTCCTGGTACTCCCCCAAAGGGGTGAGGTACTGCAGGATGAGCCTCTGCTCCATCTCTGGGGTCAGAGGGTAAAGGTGATAGTTGTTCCCAATGACCCAGGGGCTCATCTCAGACCAGCTGCTGTTGGACAGCTCGCTGAAGTTCCTCTCCGGCTCTGGCAGGGAGAAGTTCAGCTTCAGTTTCACCTTCCGTCCGTTCTCCCTCTCCGCCCTCCTCTTGAGGTGACTGCTGCCCTCCGCCCTGCCGTCCGGGAAGTCCCTGTGGGACAGAGACGGCGGGGCAGACACGGGTTTCATCAGGCCTTTGACGGACGAGCTGGTGCGGCTGCTGGTCTTGTGGGAGGAGTTGAGGTAGTTGAGGTGGAAGGAAATCTCGTTGTCAGACTCATTGCTGGGGAAGGAGTTCTCCTCTCTCTCCTCCTCTGGTGCCTTCTCGACCCTCTCCGTTCCATTATTCCCCAGGGGGAAGGGGTTCTCCTCTCTATCCTCCTCAGGTGCCTTCTCAACCCTCTCCGTGCCGTTATTCCCTGAGGGGAACGGGGTGTCCTCAAAGCCTCCGTCGACAGTCTCCTCATCTAGAGGAAGGAGAGGTTCCCCCAGGGTCTTCCTGGGACTGGGCCGTTTAAACTCCTTCCTGTTCTCAGTGTCCTTGGCCTGCAGCTCACGTAGCCGCTGCAGCATCAGAGGCACCTGAGAGAGAGAGAGAGATATGCATCTAGCATCATTCACAGATACTGATGGGACACCATGGCACCCAACTGTGGCAACACATGGTTAAATTCAATTGAACCCACATTGCAGTATTTATACAAGATCTTATGTTGAAGTTGTTGAACCTTCTCAGAGGCTTAATAAAACCACCTGATAGTAGGGTTTTGGCACTGACCAGGACTGAGTTCTCCTCCCTGTAGTTGGCAGCGATGTCCTGGTTCTCCATGGCTCCAGCCAGCAGGCCTGTAGCATAGATCATCAGGGGCTGCTCAGCCTCCTGGGCCCATTTAAACAGCCTCTCCACTATGCCCTCCTGTCACAAACACACACACAGAAACATATCATGATTATTGAATAAGTTCCATATTCTAGCTAACTAAATCTATAAACATGTTTAAGTGCATCTCCACAGAAACAGGTTGTAGCCTACCTTCTCCTGAAAGACCACTGCGGTCTCCAACCCAGGCATGATGTTCTGCAGCAGGCGACAGGCTGCCGTGTTAAGGGTGAGCTCTCTGCTGGTCATCACATAGCTATTCACCAGCTGGAAAAAGACAGGAGTTCAAATAACAAGTCACACAGGAAGTGATACTGTTCTATGACCACATGAGTGTGGACTCACCAGATTGTCAATTTACAAATAATACTAAATAAGTGTAATTGTTTTCAGTTCTTACCGCATTCATGAAGTCATCATCTTTGAACAGGATCTTGAGCAGGTGACCCAAGACGCACTCTGGATCAGCTCTCCCTAAGTGGCAAGAGGGGAGACAATTTTTTTTTTTTTAAGTCAACAACTATCACTTTTGCTAGCTATAGTTAATACTATAGTTATGACTACACACAACATAAATAAAACATCTTACCAGGGTGCCTGTCATCAAAAGGATCAGGATCAGCTTTGTGATATTCCTCAGTCTCCCTCTCCACCAGCTCTGAGATCCTGAGAGGAAAAGAAAACCCATGATATATTCAAAACCGACAACATATTCCTAAATGTCCAGAGACTCTAAAACAAACTTCCTTCCATCCCTTCAAGTAATGTAATCTGAAAAAAATTGAAACTTCCCATAATATCAACTGGTGTTACAAAACATTATCCTCCGGTACTACACAGACACTCACTTGGTGAGGACATTGACCAGGTCTGGTGTGCTGGCCTGCTGCTCCCCCTCCCACTGCTCCAACCAATGCTCCAGCAGAGCAGTCAGCTCTGCCTTGGAATCCACGCTGGCAGATGCCGACGCCATGGTGTGGCCTAATACACAGAGAACAAATTATGAAAGAATGTACATAAAACTGCACTGGTGCAAGCAAGAGGGATGTGTTGAATGTTGACAGAAAAGTGGTAGGAAATTAATCTAGCCCATATGAACATTTACAATGACAGGCAACTGATTGGTAGTGAGTCACTAACACTAGCTTACTAATTTGGCCTACTCCTGAAATAACTGAAATAAAATATATTTCATGCATGATCTACCTATGCTCACACACACAAACCACGACTTCCTCTCCAGTTGCAACCAGTGACACAAAAGGGACCTTTCTTTGGGCGTCAGTTCAGAACAGATCCAGTTAGACAGCTGCATATGTCCCTAGGGACTCCAACGGTCAACAGGTGATTTGGTCATGATGCTAGAAACCATCCAATAACATCAGCTAACTAACGTTACTGTGCAGTAGCTACTAGTTAGCCTATAACTAACGTCACCTTGCTAACGTTACCGTCTCTGGCATATATATCTAACGTTAATTAGCTAGCTACATCAGGATGACAAGCAACACACAGTCATCTGTACCTCGATAGCTAACGTTAGCTAACTTATGTCTTAGATAAACTCTGCAGGTGTGAAATATCCCGTTTAGCTAAATGTACCAGCTAGCGAGCTACGGATATGCGCTATATAGAGTTACAACGTTGGAAAATCTGTTTTAGCCAAGTTACGCTTAGTTCAGTGTTCGGGTTCCGCAACAGGAACAGCTGTATGTATTGATTGTGCACACGAGTTCTCTACAAGACCGTCTAGTTATTAATGTGCGAGACAGCGTTGTTGGCTAACTAGCTAGGTAGCTAGCGAACATATTATTAGCATGTTATGCGAACGGATACCTTGATTTGCTCAATTTTCCCTCGCTTTCCTTATTCCTTCCCCCCCAAAAAATCACTTTTTAAAATTCCGACATACACTTGCTAGCTAGACCTGTATTGTTAAAAACAATACAAACTGCTACTTCGCACAGCCACCTTGTTTTCACTTGTTTTAGCACAGCCTTGTTCGGGGTTTATTATGGCGAACACGTTCTACTACACGTTTACCACTAGTTACCACAGCCACAAAGTCAGAATTGGCTATATCGTAAAAATGCACACCTTTTTTCTTGCTTTTTGGTCTTAATTTAATTGAAGGATTATACATACGGTTTACACTGTGGTTACTGTTAGGATTAGGTTTAACGTCAGATATGTAGAAGAGAAATTGTAGAAATAGGCGGGGTTTATGTCTTTGTGGCTGTGGTAACTAGTGACGACCGTTTATACGTCAAAAGTTTCGCGCCGACTGTCGATTTCTGATGACGCAAACAGGGTCCAGCTAACCCTAGATCGCTATATATTTGTTTTTATCTTAAGAAGATTAATGTATTGTTTTTGAGTGATAATCACAAATCACAGTATTGAAACCCTTTATTTATAGAACAATTAATGGATTAGAAAACACCCTCAAGATATGTCCGGTTATTTCATGAAATTAAATCCCTCTTTAAAGACACATTTATAATCAATGTTCATATTTCTGTTTTGTAAGGTGATATATACATTGATAAGAAAATTGTATGAAATACAATGGAAATAAACTTGATCAATGACATTCAGCCTTCCATTGAACATCAATCACACAGATATGTGTTGTACACAATCAGAGTACAAATTAGCAGACATGCTCACAAATGACTAACCTAGCTCAGTGCTGCATAGGTTTCAGTACATTATACATTACAGCCTGCCTTCCATTTTAAATTCTTCCCACTGGGCACAGATGTCAATTCAACATTTATTCCACGTTGGTTCAACGTAATTTCATTGAAATTATGTGGAAACGACATTGATTCAACCAGTGTGTGCCAAGTGGGTTCATCCTAGGGCATGTGTGGTCCTCAATGACTCCTGTGGAATTAGTATTACATCCCTGTCTATTTCACAAAAAGCATGCTTGCTTGCTTGCAAGTAGAAAATACAAATATTCAAAACATACATGCATTTTTTTAATGACATGACAAATTGCCTGATGATTGACAGTCTGCCAACCATTAACTCATTTATAATCACAGTCTTTAGAACACAAAGTCATATTCAATATAATCAAAGCAATGTATTCCACTGAAGCAGATCTGGGTTACATTACTGTGCAGCAACAAGTAGCTGGGTAGTTATCAGCGCTGACTTTGAACTCATTCCCATAGACAAAGTAAATGTGTGAGTCTCCCTTCCACTTGTAGGTCACCTTGGTGATAGGAATAAACTCAATGGTCTGGCGCTGCAGAGGGAGAAAGTGAGAGAGAGGATTCTCTTACTAAAATATGCCAAATACCATGACAAACTTTTTCAACTTAGAACAAGCAAATGCACAAACAATCCTCCAGCTTAATAAGATACTTCATGCAAAGAAGGAGTTGCTGTTATTTGAATAATGAGGTGGGGGGGAAAAACAGTCTCTACCTGTTGTTGAATGCGTGATGTCTGAGAGAACCTGGCTTGGTGCTCCCTCACTAGACGCTCTGCAGCACGCACCACATCAGTGTCTGGGAACCCCATCACTGGGTAAACCTACATGACAGAGGTTAAATACTGATTGGAAAAACCCATTGTCGTACATAACAAGGCATCACCAAATATCTTAATTTCATGCTATATAAACCCTCAATTTAGTCCATTATAAATTATTATATTTGTTTTACCATGTACTGAGCGTCCCTAAACATCTCCTGCCCAGACACCTTGCTCAGGTTGGCCATATGCAAACCACTCGACTGTTCCACAATGTAGTCGTCAAGATTATTAGACCTAGTAAGTGTGGATACAGAAATAAAGGAAATCAAGTCAAAGTTTAAGATAAGCAATAAACACATCTCCTAGATAATCGTACAAGGGAAGCAGTGATATACTAGATCTAGTGCATCTAATGTATGACACATACTGTTATTCCGTTGAAAAATAAAGAACTAACAACACCATTCACTCACCATATAATCTTAAGGTTGATGAAGACCAAAAGCTGTCGTTTGCCTTTACAGGTCTCACACTCCCTTGACCCTTGACCTTGACAATGGCTGCAACTGATGAGAAAAACAACATGTCAACCAAGCCAAGTCCCTGAGAGGCCATAGGGAAATGACTGAAATACAAACACTGTACTATAGCTACACACATTTGCTAAGTAAGCAAATATATTTTGTGATTCTCTCATTTTTTTTTTTTTTACCTGTGATTAAAAGCTGATAAATGGAGTACATAACATACTTACTTGACCCTTCCCATCCCTTGGCAATGATGGCATCGATCACCACTTCTACGGTTACCAGCTCCATTGCACACCCAACAGATTTTCTGGTAGCAGTGATAAAAACAAGGAAATAACTCACCTGACACACTCTGTGGTTTATAGAGCACCCAGTGACAACACCACAGACTAGTTCCTTAGACTATTGTTTGTGACAGCTTGAATAAACAAAGAGACTCACATTCATTCATACAACTGAAATTAACTAGTAGTTTAGTTCATGTGGAGGTGCAGCTAATTCAGTTGTCAAAATATTCAATTATCATACTTTTTTTGTTTTTACATTGTTGCCAAAGCTGCAATGCAACTGCAAATTATGGTAACTTAATGTTGTCAGCTATAAAAATAAATAAAAGAGAGTCGCAGACTCTACTGTATATACAGTGGGGAGAAGAAGTATTTGATACACTGCCGATTTTGCAGGTTTTCCTACTTACAAAGCATGTAGAGGTCTGTAAATCCAGAAAATCACATTGTATGATTTTTAAATAATTAATTTGCATTTTATTGCATGACATAAGTATTTGATCACCTACCAACCAGTACGAATTCCGGCTCTCACAGACCTGTTAGTTTTTCTTTAAGAAGCCCTGTTCTCCACTCCTTACCTGTATTAACTGCACCTGTTTGAACTCGTTACCTGTATAAAAGACACCTGTCCACACACTCAATCAAACAGACTCCAACCTCTCCACAATGGCCAAGACCAGAGAGCTGTGTAAGGACATCAGGGATAAAATTGTAGACCTGCACAAGGCTGGGATGGGCTACAGGACAATAGGCAAGCAGCTTGGTGAGAAGGCAACAACTGTTGGCGCAATTATTAGAAAATGGAAGAAGTTCAAGATGACGGTCAATCTCCCTCGGTCTGGGGCACCATGCAAGATCTCACCTCGTGGGGCATCAATGATCATGAGAAAGGTGAGGGATCAGCCCAGAACTACACGGCAGGACCTGGTCAATGTCCTGAAGAGAGCTGGGACCACAGACTCAAAGAAAACCATTAGTAACACACTACGCCGTCATGGATTAAAATCCTGCAGCGCACGCAAGGTCCCCCTGCTCAAGCCAGCGCATGTCCAGGCCCGTCTGTAGTTTGCCAATGACCATCTGGATGATCCAGAGGAGGAATGGGAGAAGGTCATGTGGTCTGATGAGACAAAAATAGAGCTTTTTGGTCTAAACTCCACTCGCCGTGTTTGGAGGAAGAAGGATGAGTACAACCCCAAGAACACCATCCCAACCGTGAAGCATGGAGGTGGAAACATCATTCTTTGGGGATGCTTTTCTGCTTTTCTTGAGGGGAGGATGGATGGGGCCATGTATCGCGAGATCTTGGCCAACAACCTCCTTCCCTCAGTAAGAGCATTGAAGATGGGTCGTGGCTGGGTCTTCCAGCATGACAACGACCCGAAACACACAGCCAGGGCAACTAAGGAGTGGCTCCGTAAGAAGCATCTCAAGGTCCTGGAGTGGCCTAGCCAGTCTCCAGACCTGAACTCAATAGAAAATCTTTGGAGGGAGCTGAAAGTCCGTATTGCCCAGCGACAGCCCCGAAACCTGAAGGATCTGGAGAAGGTCTGTATGGAGGAGTGGGCCAAAATCCCTGCTGCAGTGTGTGCAAACCTACACAAAACGTATGATCTCTATAATTGCAAACAAAGGTTTCTGTACCAAATATTAAGTTCTGCTTTTCTGATGTATCAAATACTTATGTCATGCAATAAAATGCAAATTAATTACTTAAAAATCATACAATGTGATTTTTTGGATTTTTGTTTTAGATTCCGTCACTCACAGTTGAAGAGTACCTATGATAAAAAATACAGACTTCTACATGCTTTGTAAGTGGGAAAACCTGCAAAATCGGCAGTGTATCAAATACTTGTTCTCCCCAATGTACAAGCTCACAGTAATTTATTGGGTAAACCACCAATGTTTTGGCATCACTATGCATTCTTCAGGGTGATGTCATGAATGCTTGATCTAGTTATGTAGACAATTAGTGCAACCAATGACAATAGTGAGGGGTGTGTCATAATAATTAGGTTGACAATGTAAAAATTTAACTGTTTAAAGAAAATAGTTTACAGCATGTTGAATATATTAGGCTATTGTTATCATATTGCAACATAATTAAATATTATACATTTTATTAGCATCAACATACATTATTATTGTTTCCATTTCATGTAATCTTTTAGCACAATAAGCATCATAATTTATATTAAATATTTATAATAAATATTTTTTATAATCCTCCAATGGAAGAGATACATAGATGATATACAGTATTTGTGCTCTGGGAAGGAAGTCAGCAGGAACTCAATGAATAACTAACTCTGCTAAATGAGATCAGTGAATATCTCACATTCACCCTGCAGACTGTTGAGAGAAAAATAAACTAGATCATCAAAGAGAACTAAGCATTACACACAAACTTATACACAAAGCCCACAGAGCGCAACACCCTGCTACGTGCGGACAGTATGCATCCCCTTCCCATGAAGAATGGTTTACCATATAGCCAGATGTGCAGGGTTAAAACGTATCTGTGGCCAACAGTCAGAAGAGGAGACTCCGGGACACTGGCCTTCTAGGCAGAGTTGCAAAGAAAATCTTCCTCTGTCCAGTGTCTGTGTTCTTTTGCCCATTTTAGTCTTTTCTTTTTATTGGCCAGTCTGAGATATGGCTTTTTTTTGCAACTCTGCCTAGAAGGCCAGGATCTCTTCACTGTTGACGTTGAGACTGGTGTTTTGCAGGTACTATTTAATGAAGCTGCCAGTTGAGGACTTGTGAGGCATTTGTTTCTCAACTAGACACTCTAATGTACTTGTCCTCTTGCTCAGTTGTGCACCGGGGCCTCCCACTCCTCTTTCTATTCTGGTTAGAGCCAGTGTGCGTTGTTCTGTGGAGGAAGTAGTACACAGTGTTGTACGAGATCTTCAGTTTCTTGGCAATTTCTCGCATGGATTAGCCTTCATTTCTCAGAACATGAATAGACTGACGAGTTTCAGAAGAAAGTTATTTGTTTCTGGCCATTTTGAGTCTGTAATCAAACCCACAAATGCTGATGCTCCAGATACTCAACTAGTCTAAAGAAGGCCAGTTTTATTGCGTCTTTAATCAACACAACAGTTTTCAGCTGTGCTAACATAATTGCAAAAGGGTTTTCTAATGATCAATTAGCCTTTTAAAATGATAAACTTGGATTAGCTAACACAACGTGCCATTGGAACACATCTATGTAGATATTCCAAGCTGTCCACATACTTTTGGTAATCTTGTATGAATGATTACCATTCACTATTGCCATTGGTTGCACTAATTGCACTGTTTGTCTACATAACCTGTTTCAAGCATTCATGACATCATCCTGAAGAAGGCACAGTTTTTTGGGATTGCGCCAGCTCATGCTCTTTATTTAACTTAGTATTACCACTTACATTACAAACTCCGGCACATTCTTTGCAGGGAGTTCTTCCCATCCCCACACAGGTATGACAGTTCTGTTGATGAAATTACAGTTTATAAAAAGTCATATTTAATCATTTCAGACATACATGTTGTATTCGTAACAGGTTCTACAAAAGTAATTAAAATGGTAAGATGTGTTAGGAATATACTGTGTATTTCCAATACGGACCACAGGCATGAGGTAACTTTATATACACAGTACCAGTCAAAAGTTTGGACACACCTACTCATTCAAAGGTTTTTCATTATTTTTACAATTTTCTACATTGTAGAATAATAATGAAGACACCACAACTATGAATTAACACATATGGAATCATGTAGTAACCAAAAAAAGTGTTCAACACTGTCTGTGATTTATTTAGAATTCAAGGAACACTTAACCAGCATGGCTGCCACAGCATTCTGCAGTGATACGCCATCCCATCTGGTTTGCACTTAGCGGGACTATCATTTGTTTTTCAACAGGACAATGACCCAAAACACACCTCCTGGCTGTGTAAGGGCTATTTGACCAAGGAGAGTGATGGAGTGCTGCATCAGATGACCTGGCCTCCACAATCACCCGACCTCAACCCATTTGAGATGGTTTGGGATGAGTTGGACCGCAGAGTGAAGGAAAAGCAGCCAACAAGTGCTCAGCATATGTGGGAACTCCTTCAAGAATGTTAGAAAAGTATTCCTCATGAAGCTGGCAAGGCAAAGGGTGGCTACTTTGAAGAATCTCAAATATAAAATATATTTTGATTTTTTGGTTACTACATGATTCCATGTGTTATTTCATAGTGTTGATGTCTTCACTATTATTCTACAATGTAGAAAATAGTAAAAATAAAGAAAAACCCTTGAATGAGTAGGTGTGCACAAACTTTTGACTGGTACTGTATATATATTTTTTCACTATATTTTCTGTCACACTTTAATCAACAGAGAAATATGTACCTTGACAGATGAGGTGTTGGGAACTTTGATTACTTGTTTGTCATCCTGAAAAAAGATAGGGGCTTTGGCAGGGATATCCCAGGGCCCAGGGGGTGGTTGGGTATAGGCATCCACTGGCTGACCTAAACCAAAGAAAATAAAACAAAAATAAGATATTAATACATACAGATACAACAGTGGAAATTGACATTTAGATAACACAATAAACAAATAGGGTCATTTGAATCACCAATATTAGTTACCGTTGTATGGCTGCTGACTCCATTCAGTGGTTCTTGACTCAATAAAGGTTTCCAGGCGATACTGAGAAGGGCGAAACAAAGCAGGAAATTACATTACAAAAAGTTGATGAGTAATTCCTTCCTTCACAGTTGGTGAAACATACATTATATTTTAAACTTTAGTGCCATTTAGTGTATATTTTTGACTTTCTCTGGTCTGGGCCAGTCATTCACACATTTTACAAAATAAAGGGAGCATGGGGTGCAATTAGAGGGGCGTAGGTAGTTTCAGTTTCGACCCCAAACTAACCAGCGGTCAATATTCAACATTAATACTTAAGATCAAAGATTCACAGAATAAATAACAGCTTTCATTTGTTCCTCCTTAACACTCAGATCGTTACAAAAAGGTGTGATTTTAACACAAAGTTGTAGGCATCTACATCAAAGTTGAAGCGCAGGAGAGGAAAAAAACAGAAAAGCCTAACAGGAAGCCAAAAGCACTCTTCATTTTTCAGGAAGGGCAGAGTAAAAACAGTAATCTTACCCTGTATGTATTGTATGGCGTCATGTTGGTTATCACCCCATCCTTAACTGGTGCTGAACTGTAACAGCACTTACTGGAGGCATACTGGCTAAAGGCCTCCCGAGCAGTGTCTTCAGTGATCGATGGGATACTGTGGAGGATAAAACAACCACATATTTCTCAGACAACTACACAATTGAAAGTGTACACATTGAGTCTCAGTTCAACTGTCATCACTGGTAGTCTAGTTAAGCAAGTACAGCACCTCCTAAGATAAAACCGTTTTCAAGTTTTAATGTCACGTGCACAAGTACAGTGAAATGCCTTTCTTGCAAGCTGCAGTGCAAATCCAACAATGCTGTGATCAATATCAATGTAGCACTAAAAATAACATAACAAAAACACACAAGAAATAAGAACAGGAAAAACTAAGAAGCTATATACAGGGTCAATTCCAATAGCATATCTACAATGTGCAGGGATACTGGAGTGACAGCTGTAGATATGTATAGGGGTAAGGTGACTAGGCATCAGGATATATTATAAACAGAGAATAAGCAGCGTAAATTATGATGTATGTGAGTGTGTGTGCATGTGTGTAGAGTCAGTATAAATGTGTGTTTTGTCCTGTGAGCGTGCATAGAGACAATACAAAAATACCCCAAAAAACAAGGGTCAACTCAGTATCAATGCTGATCAGATCAGATCAAATTGTATTTGTCACATGAGCCGAATACAACAGGTGTAGACCTTACCGTGACATTCTTACTTACAAGCCCTTAACCAACAATGCAGAGTATTGTAAGTAAGAAAAATGTGCTAAGTAAATTAAAGGAAAAATAGTAACATTAATAAAATAACAATAACGATGCTATATACAATGATTACCGGTAACGAGTCAATGTTCAGGGGTACAGGTTAGTGGAGGTACTATATATGTGTGTGTGTGTGTGTGTGTGTGTGTGTGTGTGTGTGTGTGTGTGTGTGTGCGCAAGTGCGTGTGCGTATGTGTGTGTGTGTGCGAGTGTATGGTGAGAGTCCAGTGGCTGTGCAAGAGAGAACAAAAATAAGAACACATAAGAATAAAATACTCTGGGTAGCCATTTGATTAACTGTTCAGCAGTCATATGGCTTGAGGGTGGATGCTGTTAAGGAGCCTTTTGGTACCACTTGCTGTGCGAGGTCATAGGTGAGGTGTGTTACAGCCTTTACTATCAATGGTTAACTTACAGCCCCTAAATGTCATTGATTTGAGATAGCTTGCGAGGGTAGCTATGCAGAAAAATGTATATGACTATGAAACAAAATGATGGCACCTACTTCCAGTTTGATTGTGCGGGACCAGGCTGAGGCTGAGGGGCTGGGTAAGATGGCATGGGAGGGGGCAGGTACCCACCTACAGTAAACAGTCAAACACAATGAGAAGGACTCAGGGCTTTCAATTCAAGGCAACATGGGATGTTATTAGGTAGTTATACTCTATACGGAACTTGCCAACCATAAGGAACAGCGCTGGTGTAGTACGCAACTTGTTTGCTAATAAAACTAAAGATCACTGGCAGGAAACATAGGACCATGGTCCTCAAGTCACATACCTCCACCCCCGGCCACTGTCCCTTCATATCCTTGCACCCTGTCAAACATATTGGCTGGAGGAGCGCTGGGCCCCTGTATGTCAGACGCAGGCGGGGCAAACATTGCTGAGAAAAAAAACAGACAAACCAGTTCAGATTCAGGACTGAAGAGCAGGGCTGGAGTCAATTCTAATTGAAGGCTGTCAATTCAGGAAGTGATTTTAATAAAAATCTAAAATGGAAAGACTTTTGAAATAAATAGCATATTGAGAAGTCACTGAAACTGCAACCTGGCCAAGACAAAGCAAAGTAGTGCGACAAAAACAACACGAGATAAACAAACGTACAGTCAATAACAAAATAGAAAATCTATGTACAGTGTGTGCAAATGTAGTAAGATTAGGAAGGGCAATAGATAAATATATATAGTAGAAAAAGTGGGAACCAGACTGTGTAATTCAGCGAACCAAACTGACTTCCTCTTGAGGTTCGCTTCAGGGATCTGAGATCCTTTGGAGTGTTCACACTTCTTCATACAGAATATTCCCATATGTGTAATCTGTGTTTATGGACTGCCCTCTTCAATTCAAACCACAGGTTTTAAATAAGTTTCAAGTACGGAGACTGAGATAGTCATAGCAAATTGTTGATTTGGTGGTCAATTTACCATATATTTGTGTATTTTTATGTGTATTTGGGGTTTTAGTCATGCTGGAAGATCCACTTCTGGAAGAGGCAACAAGGTTTTTGTCTAAAATGTCCTGGTACGTGGTAAAGTTCATAATGCCGTTGACCTTAACAAGTGCCCCAGGACCAGTGGAAGCAAAATAGCCCCTTAACATCAAAGATCAACCACCATATTTTTCAGTAGGTATGAGGTACTTTTCTGTATATGCCTCTGTTTCTCAATGCCAAACTCACCACTGGTGTGCGTGTCCAAAGAGCTCTATTTTCCTCTCATCTGACCATAGCACCGGTTCCAATCCAAGTGCCAATGCCATTTAGCAAACTCCAGCCAGTGCTATGGCCCGATGACATAAAAATAGAAAACAGAAGCATATGCAGCAAAGTACCTCATTACCTCATACCTACTGTAAAAATAACACAATTGCACTTTCACGATGGTCCCTAAACCACCCGCGCGCCTGAAAACAGCATATTGCCTCATTTTCGGCTGTATTTAAGGGAGGAGTTCGACTATTGGTAAAAACAAAGCATGTACCTTGCACTCTACCGTAATCTGAT
Organism: Thymallus thymallus; assembly: GCA_023634145.1. Taxonomy (NCBI): domain Eukaryota; kingdom Metazoa; phylum Chordata; class Actinopteri; order Salmoniformes; family Salmonidae; genus Thymallus; species Thymallus thymallus. Next base: position 18,524,564 of record CM042399.1, read on the forward strand.
TCTAGATAGATCACCCTAGGACCTTCCGTCAGAGACGTATTGACGAGCGAACTCCGAATATAAAAACAAATTTACTGCGGTCTGTAAGGTCTACTTGGCTTCCGTTTAAATGATGTGACGTAATCATTCACAGCATCAGAGAGCCCTACATATGGCATTTTTTGAATAGAAAATGAATCATTACAGCATCAGGCTACAAACAAATACTTTACAAAGTTTTAAAATGTTCAAAACGTTCCACAATGGTGTGGGATTTCACACGACAGAGGCTATTATTCCTCAGGTTGAAATACAACTAGTAGATAGGCTATTAGGCCAATAATTAAACACAAATAAATATTGGATGATGAGATGCAATCACGAGATTACCTGGACTTCCTTCTGCTACTGGCCCATATCCAGGATTGGCGGTGCCATAAGATCCATGGCCGCTATGGAAATATAACACGTCAAGTTAAAGTAGATGAGCAATGTGGGACTTAAATTGATACAGACTACAATGTCAAGTTATTTCAATCGAGATGTGAATTTGATTGAATCATCACAGAGGACTGTATTGAAAAGTTATGGTATAGGCTATGCCTAATACCATGGAAAATAAACACATTCTCAATCTCCATACAGACATGAACTAGTCTTGTTAGTGAATTTTAAACAGATGACGTTCTCACCTTAGAATCGGGGTACTCTCCATTTCCACCTAAGCTTTCACAAAATTAAAATAAATAATGGAAGCGAGAGTTGAGTGTTCCCTTTATAGGTTCCCACCCGTGAATGTGATTTAAGTAAGATTATCGTAAATCATTACACACATCCCAAAATGTCCCTTCCTCTGTGGTTCGACTTTTAAGGACTCGCTACTCTTACTCTTTTTTAACAAATTTGATCAAACACCAAAATCGTCCGTTTCCCAATAACTTTACACTTTCGATTCAGGCTATGACCCATCTCTTCGTTAAGTTTCGTGTTGAGGAAGTCCGCTAGTATTTTGGACACTGGTCTTAGATCAGTTTAGGTTTATTGCTAACAATGATAATGATAATTGTTTGGGTGCTGGAAGCGGATTTTGGATCAGCTTCTTGAGAAACCAGTAACCCCATGACAGTGGTGATGCGGAGTGGCTCACAGGGAAAGCATTCATGGGAAACAATGAACATACAATTATTTATACGTGACTAATTGCTCACAATGAGTAATTTTGAGGGAGATGTCCTCAATTTGTCATAAATAAGAAGAGTTATTCAGCCTAGTGCCCACACTAGCTACGTTCTTTAATTAATTGATCTAATTTAATACACTACCCATAACACACTGCGGTCCTTCCGGAAGCCCTTTTCTCCCCTTCCGCCGTTGCCGTCGCCTTCTTAAAATTAAACAGGCGGGTGAGTTATCTAAATCTATGTCCATCTACTGATTTGGAAGACATAATGACATATATATACATCAATAATCATCTATGTAAATGAATGTTTCACAAGTTATCACAACATTATAGGCGTCGCACATTTCTAAGCCCTCAAATGTCATGGTTTCGAACGGCTTGCTTTCCCAGTGTCTAGCTGACTACCTTTCCACACCGGTGTTTCCAATAGCACAACTGGCTAGTTATCTAGCTAGTAACTACGTCCATACAGTGGGACCGACACGTGTTTAATAAAATATAATTTACGCTAATGCTAAAGTTTTAGAAATGAAGATCACACTTAACTACCTACCTACGTTAGCTATGTATCATATTGCCAGACATATCACTAGCTCGCGCTAGTTAGCCCAAGTTCATGCCTTCCAACAATGTTGATGTTGTAGAACGCACTTGCTGCCTGCTGCAATGGGATTCACATGTTCCAAATTCATATCAGCCAGACACTTACGGCGTCATGTGTTTAGCTACCTGTAGCTTGCCATTGTGATACAGGGGAAATCTAAATAGCTTGCATGAGCCAACTACTGGTAAATAGTTAGCTTGTTTCTAACAATACGAGTTGTTGGCTGAACTAACTAGTCGTTACTGGAGCTAACGTTAAACAGCCATTGATTGTGGGTGATTTTATATGCTATAATTATTGATGATTATGTTTTGCCAGTGGTAATTGTTGCTAGTGTTTAATGTTAACAAATTAAATGTCTTCCTCAGGTCACCATGGCAGCCCTCAGACCTCTTACCAAGCCGAAGATTGTCAAGAAGAGGGTTAAGAAGTTCATTCGCCATCAGTCTGACAGATATGTCAAGATCACGGTAAGAGCATTTGCTGAACTCCTATCAAAGTTGACACATCTCGCTTTATTAATGTAAGGTTGCATATTGTGTAATTTGTGGAGGAAGAAAGCTTTTCAAACATTACACTTGGATGGAGGCAAAACACGCGTCTGCTAAATTACTAAAATGTAAAAAACAATCTCCTCGAGTAGAGTAGTTAGAAGGAACATTGATTCCAACTGCGGTTCTACGTTACGTCTTTTCCTTTCCCCCTACAGAAAAGCTGGCGTAAGCCCAGGGGTATTGACAACAGGGTCCGCAGGCGGTTTAAGGGTCAGATGCTGATGCCCAACATTGGTTATGGTAGCAACAAGAAGACCAAGCACATGCTGCCCTCTGGCTTCAGGAAGTTCCTGGTGCACAACATCAAGGAGCTCGAGGTCCTCATGATGAGCAACAAGTAAGTTTTGTTTGTTTTATCTTCAAGTTAAAGGTACCTAAAGGCCTATGTTATTCTTCTTTGGGGGTATTTCCAGGTCTTCTTCCATTTAACTGGTACCACCCACAACATGAAGCATACTACATAAGGCATTACATGCAGTTTACAGGGGAGTAGTGTATAAAAGAGGGCATAGTCTTAGTGGAGAGAGGGGATCACTTGGGTAATGCCCGTCCAAAAGGATAAGGAGCAAGGTGCAGCAGAATTGACATTATCTTTAAATCACCTCTACTTGCCTTATGATGGAAGGATCATCAAGAGCCTACCTCGGGTAGAGAGCCTACCTCATGAGAGCCTACCTCGGGTAGGCTCTCATGAATCAAAAAGATTGCGTTGATTACCTTAGTCCTCAGGACCCACAGTTCCAGACCTATACCGATACCCCTGGAAGAAAACTTTATGAAACGGGGAGGTGCTACCTGGGTCGTGTTCAGTAGGACAACGTCTCAATAGAAATATACTACATAGAGCAAACACGCCTCTGACATGTAGAATAAGGAATCACATCGACTATATCATGGCATTTTCTGTCTTCAATGTTCGCGAAAGTTTGGCTACTGAACATGTCCGTTTATACATGAATACGTTAATGAGCCTAGATGGAATACCAAACATTTTAGAAGGATAGATTGTCTTAAGTGAAGCCTTTCGTTGTCAGGCCTTGATATTTTGCCCACGTTATCCCTCAGGCCACAGACTTCTGACCTGCTTTTATCCTCATTGTGCATAGGAGCCTTGATGTCCTTAGTGCACTTCAGTCTAGGGCGGTATCAGGACTTTCATACCGTCCTCTCATTCCGGGATATATGGTATTACCGGTTTAGTACTCAAGGTGCACCAAAAAAGTGCAGAAATTATAATTGGGGGTCGATTACAGAATGCTAACACAATTAGCACAAGTTATAGGTAATTTCCATGGGGAGGGCTAGTTAAATATGCTAATGTGCACAAACAAAAATAAACGAATTGCAAAGACAGGCAATCTAGCTCATGAAGTTATACATATATAGGTAGAAGCCACCAAAATGTCATTTTTGTTGAGTTTGGACATTAGCAAGCGAATGTGAATGAGAGACATTACGCAAATTAACAGTTGACGCATGCAGTACTTGCTCTCCAGCAGCATGTCTAAACGTTGTCTGTGTGGAGTCTGGATCGCTAGGTCAACAGGCTGCTCGGCGAAGAGGAGTAGCAGACAAGCTGGCAACGGAAAGGAGAAAAACTCTAGGAAATCAAGATTGCAGTGGCAGCTATACAAATAACGAATCCAAAGGGCTTTGCCTTCTCAAACATGGCAGAAAGCCAACACAATATGATGCCCTGTCACCTTATTAATTCAGCCACTTTGCTAGCACGTTAAACTAGGGGTCTTGTTAACGCCTAATTCTGCACAGGAAAAAAATTAAACTCCTACAAAATATCTTGCTGCTTTTTGTAAACACAGATCTAAATATAAATGCAACATGCAACAATTTCTGAGTTACAGTTCATAAGGAAATCAGTCAATTGAAATAAATTCATTAGGCCCTAATCTATGGATTTTACATGACTGGGAATACAGATATGTATCTGTTGGTCAGATACCTGTTTTTATTTTATTAAGTAGGTACGTGGATAGGAGAACCACTCAGTATCTGTTGTGACCACCATTTACCTCATGCTGCGCAACATCTCATTCGCATCAAGTTTTTCAGGCTATTGATTGTGGCCTGTGGAATGTTGTCACACTTCAATGGCTGTGGGAAGTTGCTAGATATTGGCTCAATGGGTGACGGGTCTAGTGAGTATGCAGGCCATGGAAGAACTGGGACATTTTCAGCTTCCAGGAATTGTGTACAGATCCTTGCGACATGGGCCATACATTATAATGCTGAAACATGAGGTGATGGCGGCAGATAAATGGCGCAACAATGGGCCTCAGGATCTCGTCACGGTATCTCTGTGCATTCAAATTGCCATCGATAAAAGGCAATTGTTCATTGTCTGTAGCTTCAGCAAACACAACGCCATACATGCTGTCTGCCTTCTGCTCAGTGCAGTTGAAACAGGGATTCATCCGTAAAGAGCACACTTCTCCAGCGTGCCAGTGGCCATCGAAGGTGAGCATTTGCCCACTGAAGTAGGTTACAACGCTGACCTGCAGTTCAGTCAAGATCCTGATGAGGAAGACGAGCATGTAGATGAGCCTTTCTGAGAGTGTTTCTGACAGTTAGTACAGAAATTCTTTGGTTGTGCAAATCCAGAATTTCATCAGCAGTCCGGGTGGCTGGTCTCCGACAATCCCGGATGTGGAGGTCCAGGGCTAGTGTGGTTACACGTGGTCTGCGGTTGTGAGGCCGGTTAGACGTACTGCCAAATTCTCTAAAACAACGTTGGTGTCTTAGGGTAGAGAAATTAACATTAAATTCTCTGGCAATAGCTCTGGTGGACATCCCTGCAGTCAGCATTCCAATTGCACACTCCCTCAACGCCCGAGTGGCGCAGTGGCCTAAGGCACTGCAGTCCCTGGTTCGAATCCAGGCTGCATCCCATCCGGCCGTTATTGGGAGTCCCATAGGGCTGCGCACAATTGGCCCAGCGTCGTCCAGGTTTGGCCGGGGTAGGCCGTCATTGTAAATTAGAATTTGTTCTTAACTGACTTGTCTAGTTAAAATAAAAGTTAAATAAAAAATAAAACATCTGTAATATTGTGACACAACTGCCTATTTTAGTGGCCTTTTATTGTCCCCATCACCTGTGTAATGATCATGCTGTTTAATCAACTTCATGATATGCCACACCTGTCAGGTGGATGGATTATGTGGCTCACCAAAAGGGATAGACACATTTGTGCACAATTTGTGCGAAATAAGCTTTATTTTCGCATGGAAATCTGGGGTCTTTTATTTCAGCTCCTGAAACATGGGACCAAAACTTTACATGTTGCATTTTATTTCGTTAAGTGTATTTTCTGTTATGGGAAAACTATAATTGCATGTCCCTGATCACGTAATTGAAGCTCAAAAACATATATATATATATATCTCGTAACCCCTGTCAAATACATTACTGGACTCAACTGTTCCCGCTTTCTCCTGTAGTGCTATTTAAAAACAAACCCGACTGACTCAACTGTGCTGGGGAACAAAGCTTCATAATGTGATGGTTGTAATAGGAAGGATCTGCTTTATCTCATAACGCATTGCACAAATTGCCGGTATTAATTTAAAATAGCTACAAATATTAAAATATTTAAAAAAAATAAATTAAATTAGTTTTAAGTATTGAAGAAACATCCCGTGGCTATTTCCAAATAACCCAGTATATGGTATACCAGTTTTTCCCAACCCTGGTCCTCGAGTACCCCCATTAGTACACATTTTTATTGTAACCCTGGACAAGCACACCTGATTCAACTTGTCAGCTAATCATCAAGCCCTCAATGAGTTGAATGAGGGTATGTTGGGGGTACTCAAGGACCAGGGTTGGGAAACACTGCGGTATACAGCCCAAGCCTACTTCAGTCTCCAGCGCACTGTTTGGTTGTTGTGGTGTTCTGTTTTTTTAACTCGTCGTCAAATGTAAGATTAAGACAAGGATAGTGCTTGTGTGGTTGAATATCCAAATGTTGCCCACATGAAAACATGACCTAAAAAGGTCAAACTTAGTGGAACTGTGAGAGCAAAGTATTGCATCGCACTGCTCATGGCAACATAATGCCGTCGCAATGAAACAATCCTCTCCTTCTCTCCCTGTGCCATTCAGTCTCCAGTGTGTACGGTATTTGGTAATTATGTTGCCTCTAACCATCCTCTCCCACTCTGTAGGACCCACGCTGCTGAGATCGCCCACAACGTGTCTTCCAAGAACAGGAAGCTGATTGTGGAGAGGGCAGCCCAGCTGGCCATCAAGATCACCAACCCCAACGCCAGACTCCGCAGCGAGGAGAACGAGTGATTCTGACATTCTTTTCTCAATAAAACAGATGTTTAAATGTACTTTCTCTCGACAATTTGTTTACTATTCCGGAACTTTTGTTAAGCTAGGTTGTGTTCAGATTCTCTACGCCTTTCTCCATAGTATGCATTTGTTTATGCCCCCCCTCAAGGATTTAAAAGTATGGGTGATCCATAGGATGAGAGTTCACACTGGGGGCCAAGGGTAGAGAGTGGATCCGAACCACTGCCCTACCCTACCAAGACCTGATTGTTTCTGCCAGATTTAAGGCCCGGACTTGCCCCAAATCAAATTACTTCCACAGTTGCTCCCTGCATGCTCTTCTCGTGGCAGCTTTGAGTAACCATAGCAATGGCTATGCTTGGGCTGTTGGATGTAGAGACACGAAAGCTGTTAGCGACTTTTCGTCAGTCTTATATTTGAGGTTGAAGCACTTCTGACAGCCCGTGGGCCGACTGGCCTGCAGGTGGTTTTGTTAGGCCCCCCAAGTGGTTTTAATTTAGTAAATATGTTCCCAAGTATTCCCACGCATAATACAGACATGATTGTATACAAATAATAATTAATAGGCTTTATATAGTGCTTTTCTACCAACTGAGGTACTCAAAGCGCTTTACAGAGGGAAACGCCTCATTCACGATCAATTTGTAGTACCCACCTCAGTGATGCATGACGACCATTTTTGTGCCAGAACGCTCACCACACATCAGGTGGAGAGGTGAGGAGTGATATATGCCAATGAGGGGGATGATTCTGTGGCCAGGTTATGAATGTAGCCATGACACGGGTGCACACCCCTACTCTTACAATAAGTACCATGGGATTTTTAATGAGCAGAGTGTCAGGACACACGTTTTAACGTCACATCCGAAAGATGGCACCCTACGCAGGCCAATGTCCCCAAATGTAATCAAGGCTTTAAATTATTATCATTTAGTCAATTATGTCTGTTCGGGCATATTGCCGTCAATTTGCAGTCTAAAAATACAGTACATTAGAAAAGTATTCAGACCCCTTGCCCTTTTCCACATTACGTTACAGCCTTAATCTAAAATGGATGAAATCGTTTTTTTCCCCTCATCAGTCTACACACAACCCATAATGACAAAGTAAAAACTGGCTTGTATACACTTTTGCCTAATTTATATTAAAGAAATATCACATTTACATAAGTATTAAGACCCTTTACTCAGTACTTTGTTGAAGCACCTTTGGCAGCGATTACAGCCTTGAGTCTTCTAGGGTATGACACTACAAGGTTGGCACACCTGTATTTGGGGAGATTCTCCCATTCTTCTCTGCAGATCCTCTCAAGCTCTGTCAGGTTGGATGGGGAGTGTCGCTGCACAGCTATTTTTAGGTCTCTCCAGAGATGTTAGATCGGGTTCAAGTCCAGGTTCTGGCTGGGCTACTCAAGGACATTCAGAGACTTTCCGAAGCCACTCCTGTGTTGTCTTGGCTGTGTGCTTAGGGTCGTTGTCCTGTTGGAAGTTGAACCTTCGCTCTGGAACAGGTTTTCATCAAGGATCTCTACTTTGCTCCGTTCATCTTTCCCTCGACTAGTCTCCCAGTCCCTGCCGCTGAAAAACATCCCCACAGCATGATGCTGCCACCACCATGCTTCACCATAGGGATAGTGCCAGGTTTCCTCCAGATGTGACGCTTGGCATTCCGGCCAAAGATATCAATCTTGGTTTCATCAGAACATTGTCTGTATACATCTGGCCCCTCTCTGCACACTGTGTTGGCTAACCTTCAGGCGAGCTTCAATGCCATACAACACTCCTTCCGTGGCCTCCAACTGCTCTTAAATGCTATTAAAACTAAGTGCATGCTTTTCAATAGAACGTTGCCCGCACCCGCCCACCGGACTATCATCACTACTCTCGACGGGTCTGACTTGGAATACGTGGAAACCTACAAATACCTAGGCGTCTGGTTAGACTGTAAACTCAACTTCCAGACTCACATTGACCATCTCCGATCCAAGATTAGATCTAGAATCGGCTTCCTATTCCGCAATAGGGCTTCCTTCACTCATGCTGCCAAACATGCCCTTGTAAAACTGACTATCCTACCGATCCTTGACTTCGGCGATGTCATTTACAAAATAGCCTCCAACACTCTACTCAGCAAATTGGATGTAATCTATCACAGTGCCATCCGTTTTGTTACCAAAGCCCCATATACTACCCACCACTGCGACCTGTATTCTCTCATTGGCTGGCCCTCATTACATATTCGTCGCCAAACTCAATTCCTCCAGGTCATCTATAAGTCTTTACTAGGTAAATCCCCGCCTTATCTCAGCTCGCTGGTCACCATAGCAACACCCACCCGTAGCATGCACTCCAGCAGGTATATTTCACTGGTCACCCCCAAAGCCAACACCACCTTTGGCCGCCATTCCTTCCAGTTCTCTGCTGCCAATGACTGGAACGAACTGCAAAAATCCTTGAAGCTAGAGGCTCCTATCTCACTCACTAACTTTAAGCATCAGCTGTCAGAGCTGCTTATCGATCACCACCTGTATATAGCCCTTCTGTAAATAGCCCATCCTACTACCTCATCCCCATATTTATTATTTTAGCTCATTTTGCACTCCAGTATCTCTATTTGCACATCATCATTTGCACATCTATCACTCCAGTGTTAATTCTAATCTGTAACTTATTTCGCCACTATGGCCTATTTATTGTCCTACCTTCCTAACCTTACTGCATTTTGCACTACATTTGCACACTGTATATAGATTCTCTATTGTGTTATTGACTACGTTTGTTTTATTCTCATGTGTAACTGTGTTGTTTTTTGTCGCACTGCTTTACTTTGTCTTGGCCAGGTCGCAGTTGTATATGATAACTTGTTCTCAACTGGCCTACCTGGTTAAATAAAGGTGAAAAATTGTCTGAGAGTCTTTAGGTGCCAGTTGGCAAACTCCAAGCGGGCTGTCATGTGCCTTTTACTGAAGAGTGGCTTCCATCTGGCCACTCTACCATAAAGGCCTATTGTTGGAATGCTGCAGAGATGGTTGTCCTTCTGGAAGGTTCTCCCATCTTCACAGAGAAACTCTGGAGCTCTGTCAGAGTGGCCATTGGGCTCTTGGTCACCTCCCTGACCAAGGCCCTTCTCCCCCGATTGCTCAGTTTGGCTGGGCGGCCAGCTCTAGGAAAAGTCTTGTCGGTTCCAAATTTCTTTAAGAAGGATGGAGGCCACTGTGTTCTTGCGGACCTTCAATGCTCCAGACATTTTTTGGTATCCTTCCCCAGACCTGTGCCTCGACACAATCCTGTCTCGTAGCTCTACGGACAATTCCTTCGACCTCATGGCTTGGTTTGACATGCACTGTCAACTGCGGGACCTTATATAGACAGGTGTGTGCCTTTCTAAATCATGTCCAATCAATTGAATTTACCACAGGTGGACTCCAATCAAGTTGTAGAAACATCTCAAGGATTATCAATGGAAACAGGATGCACCTGAGGTAAATTTTGAGTCTCATAGTAAATGGTCTGAATACTTATGTAAATAAGGTATAATAATTTCTAATAAATTTGCTAAAATTGTCAAAAGCCTATTTTTGCTTTGTCATTATGGGGTATAGTGTGTATACTGATGAGGAATAAAATCAATCAAATCCATTTTAGAATAAGGCTGTAAAATAACAAAATGTGGAAAAGGTTAAGGGGTCTGAATACTTTCCGAATGCACTGTCCGCTCTAGAAACAATTGGCCTGCTGCTGAATCTAGTTGATTATCCCTGGTCTAGACTGTAACTATGGGATAGCACTGTACTTGGCCCAAACACGTGCATCAGTGTGTTTGTTGTACTTCAGCCTGTCATGCTGGCATCCTTGCCAACACCCTGTAATGATCCAGGCTGCTCCTTATCCCCGTTCTGACAACACGATCTAGAACAAAAACAATGGAAACTTGTATGAAACAATTAGACATCAGCAACTTCCGTCTGATATGCTCACAACAGTGATTTATTATGACGCTCACAGACAATGGATGGTTGGATCCTCTTTGGGATCTGTGAAGATCTAGAACAATTTTTTTGGTCATCAAAACAAAGTAGGCGAACATCATGAACTTCATATGAATTTAACCAATTTAACCAATGGTTTAAAGCTCATCTAAAGAGCCCAAAATGCTGAATGTATTAGATGAAACCAAAACAGTTTGCTTTCTTCTACACAGAAATTACTTTAATGTATTGTCTGCGTATGACAGCTGTATTTTGGGCCTCATACCCTCATAAATTTAAGTAATTTAATGCAGACAACCACATACAGTGTTTGACAACCACATACAAAAATTGACAATCACGTTTAGATGCTGCTCGTAAATCATGCACGTTAATTCTGAAATTCTATGTTTTGGGTAGCATGAATAAATAGCCAGTGTCTACCGCCAGCCTCCTGGGGTGAAAGTTTCCATTGCGTTCTGGCAGGCAGGCTGTGCCATCTCTGCAGCCTTTAGCTCTGCCCCATCTGTTCATGTGAAATACACTGTCAGTGATGCAAAGCACACACAGAATAACATACATTATATTTACATTATCATACCTGGAATGAATATTATTGGTTTGCATGTTCAGGTTTTTTGTTTTAATGTGTGTGTTGTGAGACAGACAGACACTGATGTGTTTATAAATATGCATAGGTTTATGCATATTTATTATCCCCCCCCCCCCCCCCCCTATTCTCCATCTTGTATTTTTAGGCTGATTCAGAGACCTGAGAATGTTGGAACTCCTCCAGTTAGGGGAGGGGGGGGGGGGGGGGGATTGTGGAGACTGAGAGCAACAGAAAGGATAAAGAGAATAATGTTTTCACTTCCAGTGACTAGAGAATGATCATGGCAGGCAGAGTGATATTTGGTAAGGGACGCATGGCCAACCCAAAGCTCTTCACCCTGGCCTTCTCTCAGACAGATTCCATGAGGAAAGGAGGAGCGCGGGGAGGAGGAGGAAAGAGGAGGATGTTCTCCTTTTCACTCAGGTGTCGACTCGGGATCATTAGAGGGAGGATCAAAGGTAACGCGATTCATTGGGTTTTTATCTACTGCTATTGTATTGTGTGTACTGCTTCGGCCTGAGGATGTGTATTACAGTCCTGAGAGGGTGCACCGGTGCTGCAGATTTATCAGCCTGGCACGACGACTGCTGTACATTAGTCAGTAGTCATCTTCCATGTGATATTATGGAAGGATTGTATATGCCTAATGTATACCAGTATCTGCAGTAATGAAAGAGATGAACCTTTTTAAATGACAGTGGGTGAGAGTGAGAGCTGACGTTCCACCAAAATGAAAGGGGCGAGATCCCGGTAGTTAAGGGTAATAGCAGAATCATCACCTATGAATTACTTGTTTATTTCTAAGGGATTTGCATGAGAATTTCACTTCACATGTCTATTCTGTTTTGTCAAAATCTATTAATAGGCTAACCTATTTTAAACATGAGATTAAATAGAGCCATATTTGACCTTTGGTCTACGTTTGGCCTACCTTGCAGATGAACATTGTACTGTGATTATGTGATCATGTCTCCCTGAATTATGACTAAGTCATGTTCACCACCCCTGGCCCATCTTGTAAGTAATCCTGTGATCTGTGTGTTCACTCAAGTCTCTGATGCATTCATTTGGGAGATTTATTTGCAACTACAGCTGATAACCTTAAGGTGGCAGTATGATCACCTGCATGGTAGAAAATGTACTGTGCTAGCCTTGGATGGGGAATATTTAATATTATAACTTTACTGTACTTTCAATCCTTATATGAGAGGTTATTCTTTCATTCAGGTACTTGTCAAGTGAAAATGTTACATCTTAACCATCTTAGTTCTAAACAAGCATTATATCAGGTATAAGGCAATAGCACTGTTTTATACACATTTTAAATAAGCAATTGTGTGTTAAATCTAAAATCGATAAGCATAATGAAAAACAAATTCTATTGACTTACTATTAAATCCGTTTATTTTTTCAATTAATGTGTAATTTGTTCTCTCTATGGTCTATATGCTGAATTTGTTCAACTTCACAGAACTACACTGAGTGGGTATGCTTCTACTGCTATACATACATACATAATTACCCTACTTCTGTTGCCTAGTGTGTTCCCCTGGGTTTGTATCAGACCAACTCACAGCTCCGTGTCTCCTCTTCCTATTTCTTCTGTAAGAAATTAATTAGTTTCGCTCTGAAACACCACAGATTAAATAGGGTATTAAGGATGAAACTCTCTGAGGAAATTATCTACGCCGAAGAGTGTTGTGTCCACTGGAAAGAGCCAACTAATTAGGCGACATGCTACAATGAAGAGAAACACTGGCAGCGTTTGTTTGTAATTGTTTGATGGTTCTCTGGTCAGGACTATGCATCATAGACTATAAATCTATGCCTTCTTGGGCTCAAAGATGTATTTGCACAGCACATGAAGACTTAATATACTCGCTCATTTATTCATACCTGAGCACATCCTCAAATCTGTGTGGACATTTTTGTCAGTGTTGTTTTCTAAGATCTTTTGTGTGGTCTTTGACGCCATTTCCCTACTCTCAGACTATGACAAAAGTTCCTTTGGGTGGGGGGGGGTTGTCAGACCTTAATACAGGGCAACAGATGGGTGGGGGGCAAGAAATGGGGAGAATGTGAGGAGAATGTGAGGGTGACAAATGGACAGACAGGTGTGGCTCTCAGTCAGTCAGCGGCTGTGTTAACCCCTCTGTATGTGTCTAGGTGGAGGGCAGGCAGTAGCAGTCAGGCAAAGAGCCTTCTCACCCAGAGAAGGGAACATGAGATGTTCAGCACTCCATAGATTGAAAGAGAGAAAGCATATCGTTGGTTTGATTTATATCCATTGCAGCCAAATGGCTGATATAAAGGACATAATTATATGGTCAGCAGTTTAAGCAGTTCAGAGAAAATCACAGTCTCTTTTGGGTTTGTAGCAGCATGCAAATACATGTATTGGTAGTGATGCTCTTGTATAAGCAGATAATAATCATTGTGATGAGCCTATGGAATGTGAGGTAGAATTGAATGCATGTAAAGCTGCAGGCATTAGCTAGCCAGTGTGTGTGGGTGGGTGGGTGGGATAACTATGTTGGTGCTGTAAGATGGTCACTGCTTATGTGTCGACTAGTTTGGAAAATGTGTAGCTGATATTGTATGGGCTTAAAGCCACAATGGATGTGGGGGTGGCTATAATTGTGTGCTTGACTGTAGGGGGGGGGGGGGGGGAGAGAGAGAGAGAGAGAGAGAGAGAGAGAGAGAGAGAGAGAGAGAGAGAGAGAGAGAGAGAGAGAGAGAGAGAGAGAGAGAGAGAGAGAGAGAGAGAGAGAGAGAGAGAGAGAGAGAGAGAGAGAGAGAGAGAGAGAGAGAGAGAGAGAGAGAGAGAGAGAGAGAGAGAGAGAGAGAGAGAGAGAGAGAGAGAGAGAGAGAGAGGAGAGAGAGAGAGAGAGAGAGAGAGAGAGAATGTGTGCAGGGGATGTGACTGCTTCATCACACCCCTCTGGCAGAGAGAGGCAGAAAGACCCTCTCCGACACACTCACTGAGGCTGTGTGTGTGACGGTTGGTGTGTGTGTGTGAGCTGGTACGTGACTGTATGAACGAGGGGGATGATTAATCCTCTGGAATAGGAAGAGTGACCAGGAATACCTCTAAGGAACCTCAGCATGGTGGGAGGAAAAGAAGGAGAGATGCTTTGATCATTTGGAGTCCCTGCTTTCCGTCTGTCTGCGGCAATGACTTATTACAACAAGAAGAGAACTGTTTGTTACCAAGTTTAAACAGTTCATGGGCAAAAACATGGATCAGGATTTGTTATCTGCAATAAATAAAGATATGCTTCAACTACAACAGTGACATGAAGAGAAGAAGACTGGGTTTCTGAGGACAGACAGACAGTATTTAAGGACAGACAGACAGTATTCCCAGGGGCACCTCGCTGGGTCCACTGGCCACTACAACAGAACAGCTACTTTCTTCTCAAGTCGGATGTTTTGACAGGACTGCAGACATGCTGTGTGGTCTGAGGAGAGAGGCGAAGAATAGCAGCGGTAAGACTGTCTTAAGCTCACTGACTGGAACCATATGAATGAATATCTCAGACATCCTATAGCTAGCTATATGTACTGTAGCTGTGTAGCTAGTATGTAATGTATGTCATATGTGCTACAGTATACAACGGGTGGGTGTAATCCTGAATGCTGATTGGTTAACAGTATACTCTAGTGCAACACCCTCGTAGTGTAATTGTCATAGTAACTGATTTATTGTCATCGTAACGGACTATCGTTAGCACCTGTAATAGTATTTACTTATAAATATGAAGAGTGTAGGGATGCATGCTGTTCAACTGAGGAGTATCAACTTCCTGATTTTGTACCTGTAGTTATACCTGTGGTTGTCAGCCTTCTGTCATTAGATGTTATTTGATCATCTGGGAATGTGATAATGTTTTCCAACATTTGTACACCTTAATCCAGATTGGTTGATATTTAGTATTTAGTATTATTAAACTTTTTGATTGACAGCTCTGTCAAGCACCAGTTTACTTAAAGTATATCTATTATTTAGCTAATAAGGCACAGTAGACATGAATGCCATTTGATTAAAACCAGACAGTACTGAATACCAGGCTTCAGTCTGAAATGGGGGCTGATATAGCAATGCAAACTGGGTGTACTGGAGCCCAGTTTATAAATAATGTTTTACCTCTAAAAATAGCATTTTGATTTCATTTCATAGCCATTATCAGAGCGGCCCCCACATTTAACCTACATTCTGATTGGTTCTGAGGGAGCATACGGTGCCCTGAATTACATTCAGAGTTAATTGACTTGCCAGAAATACAAGGGGGTGACTATAGTTTTCTGGTTACTTTGCATACCACTTTCAATAATGTTGCACAGTCCTGTTACAAGTACAGTCCTGTTTGTAGATCTCAAGTGTATGTTATTGCAATTCTGCTCTTCATCCTTGAGCCACAGACAGTAGTTGAGTATTCCCTCTGCCAAGACAGCATGCTTCTACCAGCAGAATAGTGTTGTGCCATACGCAGTTAATTGTTGTTGCTCATGCCAGGGGCACTTTTTGTTTTGGCTGCTAAATTGACTAAACCAATTAAATCAGTTCCATATTTGGCCTATGATTGGCCTGTCAGGATCACTAATGGTGTTTTTAAATTGGTGCAAACGGCTGGGTGCTAGAGAGGCTATACTGTATGTATAATATAGTGGTATCCGGTCAGGTGTAGCATGTGAGGTCTTTGTAACCCAGAGCAAACGTTGCCTTTTGACTGCAATTACAGCTGCTGGACGGCCAGGGCCCTTGGGAAGCTGGGGGATTACAACGTTGCTGCCTGTCTCAATGTGTCTTTGATGTGTCACGCTAACTGTGTGTGTGTGTGTGTGCGCGCGCGGCCGCTGTGCGAGTGTGATCGAAGGATGTTCAACATGATATTTGTGCAAGGAAGTGAATAGAAGGTCGTACATTATCATATTATCATAGTCCTGCATGCCCTTGAGCTTTGTTTTTGTCAACTCTCATTATGTTGGATTTTTATACTATTTCTACAGTTAACATGTGGCTTAATCAACCTCTACAATGACATGGAGTGCATCTCAAAATACATATATTCTCCTATTCTCTTTCCTTCAAATGCACTGATCTGAAAATATAGGAAAGCTGAAAGACAATGATTGATACAGTACCTACCAGTACCAGTTAGTTGTTTTCACCAGATGAATGAAAACAGTCAAGGAGAAGAACCATTTAAGATGAGTGAGATACACCCCATGTTATTTTGTCATTGTAGTTCAGTGCATGACAATAATTAACATTCATAATTGTTCCCTTTTTGGCCAGAGGCTGGCCCCACTGAATATTGACGATGTGAATTTATTTATGGGTGATGTGATATTATACATGATGGATGATTAGTCATGATACCAAAGTGGATAAAGGGTTAATTGAGTCCAGACAAAAACACAGAACAGCAATGCCACCCACACACATGTCCAAGGTTGGGGAGCACATGTAACCCAACTGTAATCTGTTACTTTACATGACCAGCAAAAATATCGTCATCAGATACTTTTGAAAAAATAGATGATTAGGCTACTTCTAGGGTTACTTTTAAATGCAGAAAGAATGTTTGCGAATACATACTTTGACACCTTTCTGCTTTCTCAATTAAATCAGCATTGAAAAAAGGCACAAGTTTAAGCTTGTTCTGCCTGAGCGAGTCTGACCACAAGCCAGACTACTATGGTTGCATTTACACAGGCAGCCCAATTCTGATACACGTTTCCTTAATTGGTATTTTGACCAATCAGGACAGCTCTGTCAAAAATGTTTTATCAGAATTGTGCTACCTGGTTTTTGTAGGCTACAGTGCACGCTACAGTATGTCCTCCAATCAAAGACTATTATTATATTATGACCAACTTGAATAAGCGCTTCCAGGTATTATGACAGCAGTGGGGTAGCCTACGGGCGATACGGATTTTACTTAGGCCTATTAGCCTACTGATATCTACATAGCAATTAGGACTATATGAATTACACTGCTGCTCTCTCAATTATTCGCGCCTTACGGATGTGGTTGTTGTGGGTGGCCGTTCACACATGTATAGTTGTATTTCACCCCAATAATGGTTGAATTGAAGAAGTGTAGGCTAAATTGTCCATCAGTCATTGTTAATGCGACCGGTGGACAGAGACTGCCGGTGAAAAAGGCGCTCTTGCAACAGCTGCATAGTGCGGATCCCAGCCTATGGAATAAAAGTTGAAGGGAGTTCCTAACTCCTCCGTGGTATAGTGCATCATATATAGCCTACTGCTTTTATTGCTCAATCTAGTTAGTGCTGATAGAAAAACATGTCCAAATGCCTAATGGACATATGCGGAATTTCGGGCATTGATAGACTTCCAACAGCTGCAAATGATTGAGATATCAAAGTGTAATCCATAGAGATCGTATTAAAGATGTCTCTACCGTTTTGCCCTATGTGCTGTTGTCTTAGGTATCTCTTTATGTAGTGCTGTTGTGTATCTCTTTATGTAGTGTTGCGGTGTCTCTCTTGTCATGATGTGTGTTTTGCCCTACATTATAATATTTTTTTATCGCAACCGCTGTCCCCGCAGGATATCTTTTGCCTCTTGGTAGGCCTTCATTGTAAATAAGAATGTGTTCTTAATTGAGTTGCCTAGTTAAATAAAGGTAATTTCATGAGAGCAGCATTTATTTTTCTGATTGATCCTAATCAGTCCTCCATAACAAAAACAGAGTAGGCTAATAAGTCCTTAGTTTATGTTCATCTTAAACAGTTAGACTAATCTATATATTGCAATTCTTTTACATTTTAGCAGACGCTCTTATCCAGAGCAACTTACAGTTAGTTAGCGCATACACGTCCATACTTTATTTTGTACTGGTCCCCCGGGGGAATCGAACCCACAACCCTGGCATTGCAAGCACCATGCTCTACTATCTGAGCTACAGGGGACTAGATCAAGCAGTATTTAATTAATTGGAATGACTGGTAATCTAACAGACTTTGGTTTTTAATGTAAATATTTAAATGTAAATATATAGCCTAATCGTTGTATTATCTGTATTAAAGTATAGAGCAATGGGTTTGAAGCCTACATAACGCATAAAGTAAAATGCAACATTCATTTATGGCCAGCTGTGTAAACTAACATTGATTTATCTTGCAATAGGTGCCATTCAATTGGTAATATTCATGTTTGTCTTCTTGTAATGCCTATTAAGGGAAAAGTAATCTAAAAGTAATCAGATTACATTACTGAGTTTGGGTAATCCAAAAGTTACGTTACAATTTTGGACAGGTAACTAGTAACTAACGGATTACATTTAGAAAGTGTAATGTCCTCATGACAATCCTGACTATGGCATAACAACAAGATATCACTAAATTAGTGTTTCTTTTTTCATCACCAATAGTGTTACATGTAGCATTGTACTATAACTATAACTCAGCAAGTGAGTGGAAAAGCTGAGCTGAGTTAAATCAATAATATGAACAGTGCTTTTGTATGTATTTATTATTTTGGAGCATACAGTGTATAGAGTCCATCCAAATATATGGACCTCTCATAGGCTCTAGCTCTCCTCACATCAAAATGTGTTTTTAAACAATATGTTGGCTTAGCCTTTGCTTAAAGGGCCAGTACTGTATATTTCCACACTATGAGGTTGGAAAAATACTATGTAGTTGTGAAATTGTGTAAGAGCAGTTTGAAAAGACTGCCTGAAATGTCAGCTTGTTTGGTTTGGTCCGCCTGGTATGAGATAATAGACCAATAACTAGAGTTTTCCCTCCTCTCTGCCAATAGCAGCTAGTTTTCAGATTGCACATCCCTCCCATTAGGCTCCTCCAATTAGGCCCTTCTCTCAGACCACTCCCAGACAGTCCTAGCAAAATTCTTGCTTAAAAAACTGCATTTTGCTAAGAAGCTATTTTTGTTTCTTTTTTATCATTTTAATTGCCGTCACAGTAAGGTACTTAATTGTTACCCAGAAATGATTTGATATTGAGATAAAAATGTCAGCATTGGACCTTTAAGTGTGTAATATGCAGTTTAAATCACTCAGTGGACTGGATTAAGGAAGTGCAGCGTCAGATATCTCATCATCACGAATGCTGACATACCCACGTTGCTGTATCCAGCTTCAAACAGCCAGGCAGGGCAGGCCACTGTTAATCTGGGCTCGGTGCTTCTATGACAGAAATGGCTCCCACTGTAAAAAGAGGATCCTAGAGGAACAGATGTTTCCTCTGTAGCAGCTGTTGAAGATGACTGAAAATGGTTGTATTCTCCACATGCCTAAACAGTCCATTAACCACAACATGTTCCCTCAAGAGTATTTCCCAGCTCTAACATATACTGTACGCACCATCTTGGTGCAGGCATAATGTTTCGCTGCAGGTAGAAGATGTCTGTGGACAGAGATCTAGGACCAGCTCCTCCAAATCTAAATCTTAACCATTAGGTAGTACAAGTCAACATTATCTTCAGATCAGCGTCTATTGGGGCAAATTCCCCTTACTCCTAATGTGTCTAATAGGGCTTCTGTGTGTGGCTTCTGTCTCACACTCAAACTAGCTGTCTTGATCTCTTGACCTCTCCCACTATGTTACCGTAGAAACAGAGCAGCGTGACCTTCCGGGTCAGAGATTGACCCGCCAGTATTCTGTTTGAGTTACCTAGGTGCCTGTTGGAGGAGTTTCTTCCTGTTGTACCTCTCTCTAATGTCCACACTCCCTCTAATGGGGATCAGAGGTTTAAACGAGGCCCTGGCAGCTGTCAGCGTATGGACGGGGGATGTGTTGGTGTCAGGTTCCCTCCTCCCTCTCCTCTCTCAGGAGACACATTCCTCACATATCGTAGTAGTTCTCCAAACATCCAGATTATTCACCAAATGTTCCTTTCATTGTTCCAGATGACGGGCCCTACTCTAAGGGCAGCAAGGACTCTGGAGGGACCGACCATGCCTCCAGGAGACGCAGTATTGCCGGTACAGTGGGGTTACACCTTACTGTAACTTTCAGTGATTCCACTGTTTCTCCTCTGTGGTACCATGTCCAATATTTTCAGCCTTACTCTCTCCAAGATGTAAGGATATCTGAAGGAGTATTTCAATGTTATTGTTTGATCAGTCTGCACTGCGTTGGTTGATAGATGTGGCACTGTTTTGAATATCCCGTGCTGTAGTGCTTAGATAAGGAGGAAATATGCCTATGTAGCATACCTGTCGTTGGAGACTAAAGGAGTCCTCTCCCCCCGTGGACTTAATTTAGCATGATTTAACAGCACAGCACAATGTGGCCAGAGACAGAGACAGAATGGGACCAAGCACATAACCTCCACAATAAACTACAGCATCTGAAGGCACTACAACTAGCTATCCATCAGAGTTAGGGTCAAGTTTTTGTTGATTGCTTTGGTACTATTATCGCAAGTATGTGGTAAAACCTCACAACTATTAGTACAAAACTAACAATTGACTAAGTACAACACACAAAGTTACACAGTAACTTTTTCACCACACCTAATCAGTGTGTCATCAAAGATGTCTTTCACAATGCAATGCTCACAATACTTTGATATGGTTCTCTTCTGATTTGCGTAAATACATTTGACCAACACTTAATCCAACTGCTCTTAATGGTTAATCACTGAACCGTTTGGTAAACCTATAGATTTTTAATTGGTTTGTCAGCTATATACAGTAAATGGATTTTGAGAACTACACAAATAAAATGTAACCACACATAATGAATACTGGTTATTGCTAATTAATTTCACATAGTGGGAACCACAATTGGTCACCATATAAAAGGGGGGGGGGGTGTAAACACTGATCATTTATTTCAACATGGAGCAGGATAGACAGCAAGGAATAGGAAGAGCTTGTGGACAAGGGATCCATCAGAGAGGTGGGCATGGGCACCAACAGAGAGGTCAGAGAGGTGGGCATGGGCACCAACAGAGAGGTCAGAGAGGTGGGCATGGGCACCAACAGAGAGGTCAGAGAGGTGGGCATGGGGCCCGTCGAAGGGTTGGTCGTCAGAGAGAGGGAGGCAGAACTGTTGTCTCTAATGAAGTCCGGGCCATCATCGTTGATCATGTGGTGAACCGAGGCCTTACTATGGCAGAGGCTGCCAGATTAGTTGATCCAAATCTAAAAAGATCAACTGTCAGTTCTATCATTCAAACTTTTCGCCAAGAAAACCGGTAAGTCTGGAGGATATATACTATGCTTTACCATTACATTTACATTAAATTGTAATGCATGTAAATTCACAAAACATTTTACAGTATTCTTACAGTATGATGTATTGACCATATACTCTGTTCTACCCTCAGAACTGACAGAAGACCCCATAGTGGTGGCCGTGGCCGTGTGCTGACCGACCAGCAGGATTTGGCAGTGGTGGAAATGGTGAGGGCCAGGAATGATATATGGCTGTCGGAAATAAAGCAGGCAATTGAGGAGAACAATGACACCTTTGCCAATGTGGCATCCATCAGCCTACCAACAGTAGCCCGCCTTTTGAAGAGGCACCAGGTATCAATGAAACACATTTACCTGTTGCCTTTTGAGAGAAACAATGACTGGGTGAAACAACTGAGGGCTGAGTATGTTTAGGTACAGCACTATATACTGTATTACTGTTACTATTTGATGCATTGCCTACTTCATATGTATATTGGAACTACACTGTAAAAATAACTAACCAAAATATATTTTTTAGAGGGTGATGATGCTGATGTGAACCATCACAAGTACATTTTTGTTGATGAAGCGGGCTTTAACCTGGCCAAAACTCGTTGCCGTGGACGAAACGGCCAACAGGCCACTGTCCAAGTGCCTGGACAACGTGGAGGAAACATCTCCATGTGCGCAGCTATCTCTGAAGATGGTGTCAATTAAATTGAGCCGGCCTGTCAAGGTGAAGGGGTCACCTATGTAATTGTGTGGGACAATGTCAGGTTCCACCATGCAGTGGTGGTTCAAGCATGGTTTCAGGCCCATCCCCGATTCATGACCCTCTGCCTGCCTCCATACTCTCCTTCCTCAACCCTATTGAGGATTGTTTTTCAGCATGGAGGTGGAAGGTCTATGATCGCCAACCCCTTGAGTGCGCCACCCTCCTTCAGGCCATGTGATGACATCAGTGTAGACCAATGTCAAGCATGGATTCGTCACGCCAAAAGGTTTTTTCCAAGGTGCATGAACAATGATGACATTCATTGTGATGTGGACGAGAATCTTTGACCAAATGCTCAAGAGGCTTGATCCAAATTAATGTAATGTGCTAAATGTTATGTTTTGTTTTCATTTAGTTCATTTGTTTCATTTAACTGTGTACATTTGACTATAGAGAGTATACCTACAGTTGAAGTCGGAAGTTTATATACACCTTAGCCAAATACATTTAAACTCAGTTTTTCACAATTCCTGACATTTAATCCTAGTAAAAACTCCCTGTCTTAGGTCAGTTAGGATCAGCACTTTATTTTAAGAATGTGTAATGTCAGAATAATAGTAGAAAGAATGATTTATTTCAGCTTTTATTTCTTTCATCACATTCCCAGTGGGTCAGAAGTTTACATACACTCAATTATTATTTGGTAGCATTGCCTTTAAATTGTTTAACTTGGGTCAAACGTTTTGGGTAGCCTTCCACAAGCTTCCCACAATAAGTTGGGTGAATTTTGGCCCATTCCTCCTGACAGAACTGGTGTAACTGAGTCAGGTTTGTAGGCCTCCATGCTCGCACACGCTTTTTCAGTTCTGCCCACAAATGTTCTATAGGATTGAGATCAGGGCTTTGTGATGGCCACTCCAATACCTTGACTTTGTTGTCCGTAAGCCATTTTGCCAAAACTTTGTAAGTATGCTTGGGATCATTGTCCATTTGGAAGATCCATTTGCGACCAAGCTTTAACTTCCTGACTGATGTCTTGGGATGTTGCTTCAATATACCCACATAATTTTCCTTCCTCACGATGCCATCTATTTTGTGAAGTGCACCAGTCCCTCCTGCAGCAAAGCACCCCCACAACATGATGGTGCCACCCCCGTGCTTCACGGTTGGGATGGTGTTCTTCGGCTTGCAAGCCTCCCCCTTTTTCCTCCAAACATAACAATGGTCATTATGGCCAAACAGTTCTATTTTTATTTCATCAGACCAGAGGACATTTCTCAAAAAAGTATGATCTTTGTCCCCATGTGCAGTTGCAAACCGTAGTCTGGCTTTTTTATGGCGGTTTTGGAGCAGTGGCTTCTTCCTTGCTGAGCGGCCTTTCAGGTTATGTCAATATAGAACTTGTTTTAATGTGGATATAGATACTTTTGTACCTGTTTCCTCCAGCATCTTCACAAGGTCCTTTGTTGTCACTTTTCTCACCAAAGTACGTTCATCTCTAGGAGACAGAACGCGTCTCTTTCCTGAGCGGTATGACGGCTGCGTGGTCCCATGGTGTTTATACTTGCATACTATTGTTTGTACAGATGAACGTGGTACCTTCAGGCGTTTGGAAATTGCTCCCAAGGATGAACCAGACTTGTGGAGGTCTACAATGTATTTTCTGAGGTATTGGCTGATTTCTTTTGATTTTCCCATGATGTTGAGCAAAGAGGCACTGAGTTTGAAGGTAGGCCTTGAAATACATCCATAGGTACACCTCCAATTGACTCAAATTATGTCAATAAGCCTATCAGAAGCTTCTAAAGCCATGACGTAATTTTCTGGAATTTTCCAAGCTGTTTAAAGGCACAGTCAACTTAGTGTATGTAAACTTCTGACCCACTGGAATTGTGATATAGTGAATTATAAGTGAAATAATCTGTCTGTAAACAATTGTTGGAAGAATTACTTGTGTCATGCACAAAGTAGATAGTTAGAGTTTGTTAACATGAAATCTGTGGAGTGATTGAAAAATGAGTTTTAATGACTTCAACCTAAGTGTATGTAAACTTCCGACTTCAACTGTATGTTACAACTATATATGAAAAATAAAAACAAATTTGCCCAAATGATTGTAGTGGATGTCTTCATTGATCACAACTTGATTACCCATAGGATAGATATTACAGTTTTTTACAATCACTTTGCTACTATTTTCAGAACCTTGATGTCATTTTTCAAAACTCTAGACACAAAACTCAAAACGGTTATCACTTGTAACACAGGCTGTCTAATGTTCTTTAAAGAAATCTTGCACTTGCACAATCATTGGTTCAAAAAACAAATTTACTGTGAAATACCATTGAAACATAACTATAGATCACCCACACACAAGCAACCGATAGTTTCACTGTGTCATTGTTCATTAAATATTGTAGATCAAAATAGGTGATACAGGTTTCATTATGGTACTACATGTACAGTAAATACATCTCTGTAAAGGTACTGCAGTAGTAGAGAGAATACTATAGACACAGTGCAATCATTTAACAAAGTTTGTAATATATTGATGCAAAACACTACAGTACAATCACAACATAGGTTTATTTGAATCAAAGCAAAATTAATTAGCTATGAAATAGAAAAGAAAAGACAGTACTGTAAAACATCAAATGCAGTGTTCCTCAACTTGCTTGCTTGTACTGTAAGAAACAAAACAGGAGTGATTACTGTACTTCTACATTGTCATCAGCTCTGTGTTGTGGATTTGGCCACAGGTTCTCATCTACATCACAATGGATGTTTTCATTAGCCAAACATCTTGGAAAAAACCTTCGGGCATGGTGAATCCAGGCCTGACACTGGTCTGCTGTGATGTCATTGCAGGCGTCATCCATGGCCTGGAGAAGAGTGACTTGTTCATGAGGGTGCCTATCATGAACCTTCCATCTCCATGCGGAGAAAAAATCCTCAATCGGGTTAAGGAAGGGAGAGTATGGGGGGTAAATACAGGGTGGTAAATTGTGCATGGGCCTGAAACCATGCTTGCACCACATGAGCATGATGGAACCTGACATTGTCCCACACAATGACATAGGTCACACCTTCAGAAATTCGGGCAATAGTTGTAGACCATGTCATAAATCATGGCATGACAATGACTGAGGCGGCTACAATGATACAAAAAAAACCTCAGAAGGTCAACCGTGGCCTCAATAATCAGAACTTCCGCAATGAGAACCGTTAAGTTATCAGCATGCACTAAACATTATGCTACTCTCAATTGTCAAATGACTGCATACCAATGTGTATCACAGAATAGGTGATGTGACCAAGTGTCTTCTTACTCTAATGTTCCCTGTAGAATTGTGACCAGGCCAAATAGTGGAGGCAGAGGCAAAATTCTAACTGACCAACAAGAGCAGGCTGTGGTCGATTTGGTTCGGGCCAGAAATGATATTCGCCTTACAGAAATTCGCCAGCATATCTTGGACAATGAAGACATGTTCAACCATGTGGGATCCATAAGTTTGCCGACTATTGCACGCATACTGAAAAGGCACCAGGTATCTATAAAACAACTTTACCGTGTGCCTTTCGAAAAGAAATGCAGACAGAGTGAAGCAAATGAGGACTGAGTATGTTCAGGTAAGTTCAGTTTCAAGATGGCTGTTTTAAAAACATTCCCAAAAATTCTACATTGTACAGTAATCTCTAAATCTCTTTCCAAAATGTATTTTTAGAGGGTGATGGAGCTGGATGCTGATGACGACCATCACAAATTCATATATTTGGATGAGGCAGGTTTTAATCTGGCCAAGACAAGGAGGAGAGGTCGGAATTTCATTGGCCAGCGGGCAACCATCCAAGTACCTGGACAACGTGGGGCCAACATTACCATGTGTGCGGCTATATCAGAAGATGGTGTGGTGGGACGCAGACCTCATATTGGACCATATAATGCAGCTCTCCTTGTCACCTTTCTTGATGAGCTCGATCAGGTTTGTAGAGCTGAAGGTGTGACCTATGTCATTGTGTGGGACAATGTCAGGTTCCATCATGCTCATGTGGTGCAAGCATGGTTTCAGGCCCATGCACAATTTACCACCCTGTATTTACCCCCATACTCTCCCTTCCTTAACCCGATTGAGGATTTTTTCTCCGCATGGAGATGGAAGGTTCATGATAGGCACCCTCATGAACAAGTCACTCTTCTCCAGGCCATGGATGACGCCTGCAATGACATCACAGCAGACCAGTGTCAGGCCTGGATTCGCCATGCCCGAAGGTTTTTTCCAAGATGTTTGGCTAATGCAAACATCCATTGTGATGTAGATGAGAACCTGTGGCCAAATCCACAACACAGAGTTGATGACAATGTAGAAGTACAGTAATCACTCCTGTTTTGTTTCTTACAGTACAAGCAAGCAAGTTGAGGAACACTGCATTTGATGTTTTACAGTACTGTCTTTTCTTTTCTTGATGTTTTGCATCAATATATTACAAACTTTGTTCAATGATTCTACTGTGTCTGTAGTATTCTCTCTACTACTGCAGTACTTTTACAGAGATGTATTTACTGTACATGTAGTACCATAATGAAACCTGTATCACCTATTTTGTTCTACAATATTTAATGATTGTACGAACAATGACACAGTGAAACTATCGGTTGCTTGTGTGTGGGTGATCTCTAGTTATGTTTCAATGGTATTTCACAGTAAATTTGTTTTTTGAACCAATGATTGTGCAAGTGCAAGATTTCTTTAAAGATGTGAATGCACAATGCAATGTTTTGAACATTAGACAGCCTGTGTTACAAGTGATAACCGTTTTGAGTTTTGTGTCTAGAGTTTTGAAGAATGACATCAAGGTTCTGAAAATAGTAGCAAAGTGATTGTAAAAAACTGTAAAATGTACTAAACTGACAAGATATCATTATGTTGTGTTTTGGTGATTAAACCATATGTTCTCATTACATTTCACGAGAAATTAAATTTTGAATCAATGATTATGTGGTGAGAGATGTTTACAATCCAAATGAATGCACAATGGCAAGTTTTGAATGAAATGGCTGCTTTACAAGTGTGATGAGTTTGGAGTTATGTACTGTGAGGTTTTACCACATACTGGAGATAATAGTAGCGATCAACAAAAACTAATTACGAATCTGTAAAATGTCCCTTTTCTGTCAAGATGTACTTTTCTAATTAATTCACTGAATTCCATCCCGTTATGGTGAATGAGTTTATATGGAGCTGACCCCATCCCCCTATCCATGACATCCATCATCAGAGAGAAGAGGGAGGGGTAGAGAGAAAAAGTCAGACAGAGAGAGATAATGAGGGGTAGAGAAAGAGACAGAATGTCAGAGGCAGAGATAATCAAGCCGTGTTTGTAACAGTTCAGACAAACAGCCTGTGTCCCAGATGGATACTGACTCTGTGACTCAGTCCATCCACTGTTCCTCTTGTGTCCCTGTGTGTCCCTGTGTGTCCCTGTGTGTTCCTGTGTGTTCCTGTGTGTCCCTCCTGTGTGTCCCCGTGTTCCCATGTGTTATTGTGTGTCCCTGTATGTTCCTATGTGTCCCTGTGTGTTCATGTGTGTCCCTGTGTGTTCCTGTGTGTCCCTGTATGTTCCTGTGTGTCCCTGTGTGTTCATGTATGTCCCTATGTGTCCATGTGTGTTCATGTGTGTCCCTGTGTGTTCCTGTGTGTCCCTGTGTGTTCCTGTGTGTCCCTGTGTGTCCCTGTATGTCCCTGTGTGTTCCTGTGTGTTCATGTGTGTCCCTGTGTGTCCCTGTGTGTTCCTGTGTGTCCCTGTGTGTTCCTGTGTGTCCCTGTGTGTTCCTGTGTGTCCCTGTGTGTGTAGAAGACTACCGGGGTGTGACCACTGTGGACCTGATGAAGAGGGAGGGCAGCAGCCTGGGCCTCACCATCTCCGGGGGGTCAGATAAGGACGGCAAGCCCAGAGTGTCAAACCTGCGGCCAGGTGGGCTAGCTGCCAGGTGAGATTTTCACTGGGATGACACATCCGTAACCTGACAACCGCAGCAAGCTGTCTGCATGTGTTACCCACACCATCCACACTGTAATACACCATCTCACCCTAACTTGGGGATCATAAACGCTGCAGGAGATCAGCTGTTTACTGTGTGATGTGGAGACTGGAACTGATATTCCACCAGAGCACAGTGTAGGAGAGGGCCTCCTATGTTAATAAACAAGATAAATATGGATGTTCCCACCTACTTGCGAATCACACAAACTCAATTCAATTACATCTTATTACAGTGAATTAATTGGTATTAAATTAATGTAGATAACTATCTACCTGCTTTATTTAATTGCCTCCCAATTCACTTGGTATTCATAGTGGTTTAATTGTTCTATTTTGGAGTGTGGAGCGATTATTCAGTAAAGATAGTTTAATTCATATAATTTGTCCTTATGTCAGCCACAAAAGAACAAAACTCAGTGGAAAGCTCTCTCACGCTTCAGAGTGACTAAGCGGCATGTGACTGCAGCCTCTAATCTTTATTACACACACACACGCACGCACGCACGCACGCACGCACGCACGCACACACGCACGCACACACACACACACACACACACACACACACACACACACACACACAAACATGAACAAACATTAACAAACATTAAATACTGGAAAATGGCATTTCTGCCACCACAAAAGTGTCTCAGTGTAGAATGTGGTCGACCGACTAGACATGACAATCCTGATATTTCTTAACAGCTTATCTCACTACTATTATAACCATTACACCACTGGCCTGCTCGCTGGTCGACTCAGTTGGTCTCAATAAACAGAATATACCTCTGTTGAGATGACAACGTATGACCGTGTTTGGTAGGCTCATGCTGATGTCTGTGTCCTGAGTCACTGTAGCAATTGGCAGTAGCCCAGAGATGTAGCAGAGCAGCACATCTATTTAATTAGTATCCAAATGAGCATTGTGTTGACTCAAAATGTCACATGGGAGACATCATGTGAAACATGTCTCTCATCTCTCTCTGTCTATTTGCATAGCTTGTGTTATAATTAGACAGACTATCTCCTACAAAGATGCCAAACATTGGTCAGTGATGAAGATACCCAACAACGTTCTGAAGCCATGAATCAGGAGATGTTGTTTTATCATTAGTGGGGCCAGGAGTTCTTCCTAAACATGTGACCCAACCAACCCAGAGTAATTCCCTGGCTGACATGTTCTCGAAAAACTCATCAAGCAACGTCTTCAAGGTTCTCTGCTGGGGATGTGCTGCATTGTAGATCTATCTGAGGACCTCTATCTCTCCTTCTAGGAGTGACCAGTTGAATGTGGGAGACTACATCAAGTCAGTGAACGGCATCAACCTGTCCAAGCTCCGCCACGATGAGATCATCAGCCTGCTGAAGAACATAGGGGAACGTGTGGTGCTGGAAGTGGAGTACGAACTGCCTCCCTTTGGTATGAGCACTTTTAGTGTGTATAGGCTTGCGTCTATTATAGTAGTTCTATAATATCCATATCTTTTCAAATAACATCTATGGTAATAAGGTCAACATAGCTTGCCTTTGTTCTTGGTTGAAAAAGCTTCCAATTGTCTCTGTTGTTGTCTTCTCATAATGGGACATTATTCCAGTACAGTAGCTGTCAATCTATTTCTGGACTGCGACCCAGTGGAGGCTGGTGTCATTTTCAATCGGAGGACACACTCATTATAATGGCCTGAAAGGAATGAATGGAATGTGTTTAATGTCTTTGATACCTTTCCATTCACTCCATTCCAACCATGAGCTGTCCTCCCTCTACTGGATGATCCAGTTTTGACCTATAAGACATAAACAGCAACCCAGCAATGGGTTGCAACTCACATTGGCAGTTAACACTAACCCGAAACCCAAGGACCCTGTACAGCAAACGAGAGGGGGAAAAAGCTAAGCAAAACACTGAATGTGAATCATGAATGTGACATTTGTACTCTGTTTTCAGTCCAGAACGCTCCCTCAGGTGTCATAGCTAAGACCATAGAGGTGTGCCTATACAAGGAAGGCAACAGCTTTGGATTCGTCATGAGAGGTGGGCATCATTCAGTCTGTTAGAATGTACAGTGTGTATAATGAAGGGTGGCAGAGGATGAAAGATTGAACCTGATCGTGGGTGTGTGTGTTCTGCTTCTCTAGGAGGGTTCCATGAAGACTGGCACAGGTCTCGTCCTCTGGTGGTGACCTACGTACGGCCGGGGGGTCCTGCTGATAGGTAAAGAACTGCAGAGGTGTGTGTGTGTGTGCGCGAGTGCACTTGATTATTCCCTCATGAGTAATTTCACATGAGTAAGCGATTAAGAAGCTCTGGAGTGCCTCATTTTCAGTCAGTGTATGGATCTGTGTGCAATATGTACAGCTTGCTGGACCTGGTTTGCTCTCTGCCATTTGTTTCAATGGCAAATGCTATTGAAAATATTTAGTGATGTGTGCCTCCCAGACCTATGGGAATGCACTCATGCATTAATGTTATATCCACATTAACAGTATAAAGAGCAAGCTTCATCCTAAGGCTAGGGACTAGCTAGCCGAATGCTGTACTACACTGTTTTTGCCCAGGATTTCTCAGAATATTATAACATACATATAACATACATCGTATATACATAGTTTAAAGCAAACAGTGACATGGTGAGTGTACTGTACACCATGAGAGAATATATAGATATTATTTATGTTTATTAAATTATGTCCATCTATATCTATATTTTACCAGAGAGAGGACATTGGGAGCTGTTTGGTGGCTAAATATGACTGTACTGCAATGCCCAGAACACCCCCTTCTTCACTTTTTAATGTTTCTCTATTCCTAGAGACAAACAGAAAGATGGTGAATATGTGATGTGGATGGAGTGCCTGTAGTCGCTGCCTTCTCCTTTACGCACACTTAAGAGTTAGGGTTCTCTCCCCTCTCTCTCTCTGTCGCTCAACCAGAGAGGGCACACTGAAGGCTGGTGACCGCGTGCTGAGCGTGGACGGGATGCCTTTAAACCGAGAGAAGCATTCTGACGCCTTCACCATGCTGATGCAGTGTAGCCAGGAAGCCCTGTTCCTGATTGAGTATGACGTCTCCGTCATGGGTGAGCACAAACACGCTAGTCGGAGGGGGAATATGTGAGAATACGGCAGGCAAGGCAACATCGCTGTGAGGGTAAATAATGCGTCCGCTCCACAAGAATGTATTAGAGCGAGAGTTAGCTGCTCACAAGCCGCCACCCGGGGATTCACACGACTCCTAAACAAGTCAACAGTTAGTTGGAATGGTAAGCAGGTACATACAATACAAATTTCATTTCGCATGTTACATATAACGGTTTTATTCTTCTAAATATCACGGCTCAGGATATGACCCAGATGCAGATAGTACAGTTCTCAGATGATTTATTATAACACGGGGCAGTCAAAGGGCTGGTCGAGGACAGGCAGAGGTTCGTGATCAGGTCAGAGTCAGGCAGGCAGGCAGGCAGGCTCAGGGTCAGGGCAGGCAGAATAGTCAGAACCGGGAAAACTAGGAAACAGAACTTGAGAAACAGGAAGACGGGAAAGCACGCTGATAAGACCTGACAAGACGAACTGGCAACAGACAAACAGAGAACTCAGGTATAAATGCACAGGGGAAGATGGGTGACACCGGGAGGGTGGTGGAGACAAGCACAAAGACATGTGAAACAGATCAGGGTGTGACACTAAATTAAGCAAAAAATCATAAACAGAGATCTAGGCGTTCATATACCCTAATTAGCACTAGTGCTTCACAGTCAGTCAGACAGACAGACTGACAGACATTTCTGCCCCAAATGAGCCCCACAGAAGGATGCAGAATGTTGAGGACCGAGAGCTTGCGTCAGTTTGGCAAGGTCAGATGTCAAATAGCCCTTCAGTCTATTCTCCTCCGATATGTACAATGC
Source organism: Thymallus thymallus (assembly GCA_023634145.1). Taxonomy (NCBI): domain Eukaryota; kingdom Metazoa; phylum Chordata; class Actinopteri; order Salmoniformes; family Salmonidae; genus Thymallus; species Thymallus thymallus. Next base: position 18,556,619 of record CM042399.1, read on the forward strand.
CTTCAGAAAGTATTCATACCTTTTTACTTATTCCACATTTTGTTGTGTTAAAGCCTGAATTCAAAATGGATGAAATATTTTTTTTTCTCACACCCATCTACACCACAATACCTCACATGTTTTTAGAAATGTTTGCAAATGTATTGAAAATGAAATACAGAAATATTTAATTTACATAAGTATATCAACACATTTGGTGGCGATTACAGCTTTGAGTCGTCTTGGGTATGTCTGTATCAGCTTTGCACATCTGGATTTGGGGATTTTCTCCCATTCGTCCTAGTAGATTTTCTCAAGCTCTGTTAAGTAAGATGGAGACCGGCGGTGAACAACAATCTTCAAGTCTTTCCACAGATTTACAATGGGATTCAAGTCTGGTCTTTGGCTAGGCCACTCAAGGACTTTCACATTCTTGTTCTGAAGCCATTCCAGCGTTTCGTTGGCTGTATGCTTGGGGTCATTATACTGTTGGAACGTAAATCTTCGCCCCATTTTAAGGTTGTTTGCACTCTAAAACAGGTTTTCATCAAGGATGTGTCTGTATCTGGCTCCATTCCCTGTTCCCTTTATCCTCACCAGTCTCCCAGTCCCTGTTGCTGAAAAGCACCACCAAGCTTCACGATAGGGATGGTGTTTGACAGGTGATGTCCTGTGCCTGGTTCTCTTCAGACTTAGCGCTTTGCATTCAGGCCAAATAGTTACATTTTTGTCTCATTAAACCACAGAATCTTTTGCCTTATTCTGTCAGAGTCTTCCACTTGCCTTTTTCAAACTCTGTGCATGCTGTCATGTACCTTTTTCTCAGGAGAGGCTTCCGTCTGCCCACTCTCCCGTAAAGCCCAGATTGGTGAAGTGCTGGAGAGAATATTGTCCATCCGGCAGGTTTTCCCATCTCAGCCAAGGAACTCTGTAGTTCGGTCAGAGTGGTCATTGGATTCTTGGTTAAGTCCCTGACCAAGGTCATTCTTGCCCGGTGGCTCAGTTTGGTCAGCTGTAGGCAGAGTCTGGGTAGTTACATATTTTTTAAATTTCCCAATGATGGAGACCGCTGTGCTCTTGGAAACTATCAATACTCTAGAAATTGTTTTATACCCTTCCCCAGATATACTGTATACCTTATCACAATTCTATCTAGGAGATCTACGGACAGTTCACGGTATAGTTTATTCTCTGGCATGCACTGTCAACTGCGGGACCTTATATAGACAGGTTTCTTTCTAAATCATGTCCAAACAATTGTATTGGCCACAGGTGGACTCCAATCAAATTGTAGTGATGTCTCAAGGATGATCAAAGGAAATTGGATGCACCTGAGCTCAATTTGGAATGTCATAGCAAATGGGTGTGAATAATTATGTAAATTAGTTATTTCTGTATTTCATTTGCAAACATTTCTAAAAACATGTTTTTAATTTGTCATTTTATGGTTTTGTGTGTAGATGAGTGAAAAAAATATATATTTTTTTTATTCAGGCTGAAACACAAATAAAAGTTGGACTGAATAAAGGGGTATGAATACTTTCTGAAGGCTGTAAATCACTTGCTCCATGCCAGGTTTACTGCCTAACTTAATCTGGTAAACAGAGTTCCCAATCTAATTGCACCCCTCGCCCCTAGTTCTGTACTGTATGTTATCACCTGAAACAGCTTGACCTCTGAACTGCTGTAGTTGAATGTTAAGTGAGGTAACTGGGAATATCCTTTTTTGGAATATAGTGTCCCCTGAAATAAAATAATGGGGTCTTCAATTTAGAGAGAGGAGATAATGAAGATAAAGTAAATGTGGAAATAATGTGGAAATGATCATGTAGAGAGTGTTAATATTTCCAACATTTCCTAAGTACTCAGACACTGATTTCATCACGGTACTGTAGCGACCTTAACCCAACACCAAGCAACCTCGTCAATACACTACAGTACTATCGACATTCACTCCTAATGCCGTGTGTCTGTCTCTCAGAGTCCGTGCAGCAGGCCTCTGGCCCCCTGCTGGTGGAGATAGTGAAGTGTCCTGCAGCCAGCCTTGGTGTCAGCCTGGCCACTGCAGTGTACAGGAACAAACAGATTATTGTCATCGACAAGATCAAACAGGCCAGCGTGGTGGAGAGGTGAGCCAAGCCTCCTGTCACATACAATGTCTAACATTTTTACTTGCGTACCAAAGAGACCATAATGTATTTTGCATGAAAATAGCTTTAGACTAAATATAATATGCTTTTCTCCTTTCAAATCCCTCTCTGTCTGTCTCTTTCCTACCCCCCCCCCCCCTCTCTCTCTCAGGTGTGGGGCATTGCATATAGGTGATCTCCTCCTGTGTATAAATGGGACCAGTACTGAGCACTGTTCCCTGATGGAGGCCACACAGCTGTTGGCCCAAACCTCTGACACTGTCAAATTGGAGATCTTGCCAGCCAATCAGAGTAGACTTCCCATGAGACCTCAAGACACAGGTCAGTATCCCAACACTCTCCAAGGCATCCTCTCCTCCCCTACTCAAGTCCTTTGTTTATGCAATGTTTAGGTAGTTTTCTATATATGTAACCCAGCTGAAAAAAAATTAAGATAAACTGTGTTTTAAGCATATTCACACACCTACATGGTTCCCTCTGCTGCTGCTGTAAAGGGACTGCAGAGGGTGAGCTGCCTCCTCCAGTATGCTGTGAGTCACCAGAGTGTGGAAAGTGCTGGAGGCTACGAGCCCTGTACCCTGGGGTAGACCGCCGGCCTTTTATGCATACAGACAAGCTAGACACACACACACACACCTCATGCTGTGGTTTTTTCCAGGCTTCTATCTGGGCCAACAGTCTGAGGTGGTTTATTTTTATTTATTATACATTTATTCAAAATAATTAATTTACAAAGCACTTGTGACATGAACATGATGAACAGCCTTAGTATAAAGTTGAAGTCATAAGTTTACATACACCTTAGCCAAATACATTTGAACTCAGTTTTTCACAATTCCTGACATTTAAGCCTAAAAAATCCCTGTCTTAGGTCAGTTAGGATCACCACTTTATTTTAAGAATGTGAAATGTCAGAATAATAGTAGAGAGAATGATTTATTTCAGCTTTTATTTCTTTCATCACATTTCCAGTGGGTCAGAAGTTTACATACACTAAATTAGTATTTGGTAGCATTGCCTTTAAATTCTTTAACTTGGGTCAAACCTTTTTGGGTAGCCTTCCACAAGCTTCCCACAATACGTTGGGTGAATTTTGGCTCATTCCTCTTGACAGAATTGGTGTAACTGAGTCAGGTTTCTAGGCCTCCTTGCTCACACACGCTTTTCCAGTTCTGCCCACAAATGTTCTATAGGATTGAGGTCAGGGCTTTGTGATGGCCACTCCAATACCTTGACTTTGTTGTCCTTAAGCCATTTTTCCACAACTTTGGAAGTATGCTTGTGGTCATTGCCCATTTGGAAGACCCATTTGCGACCAAGCTTTAACTTCCTGACTGATGTCTTGAGATGTTTCTTCAATATACCCACATAAATTTCCTTCCTTCATGATGCCATCTATTTTGTGAAGTGCACCAGTCCCTCCTGCAGCAAAGCACCCCCACAACATGATGCTGCCACCCCCGTGCTTCACGGTTGGGATGGTGTTCTTCGGCTTGCAAGCCTCCCCCTTTTTCCTCCAAACATAACAATGGTCATTACGGCCAAACAGTTCTATTTTTGTTTCATCAGACCAAAGGACATTTCTCCAAAAAGTACTGATCTTTGTCCCCATTATACTTGCGTACTATTGTTTGTACAGTTGAACGTGGTACCTTCAGGTGTTTGGAAATTGCTCCAAAGGATGAGGTCTTGGCTGATGAGGTCTTGGCTGATTTCTTTTGATTGTCCCATGATGTTGAGCAAAGAGGCACTGAGTTTGAAGGTAGGTCTTGAAATAAATCCACAGGTACACCTCCAATTGACTAAAATTATGTCAATTAGAAGCTTCTAAAGCCATGACATAATTCCCTGGAAATGTCAAAGCTGTTTAAAGGCACAGTCAACTTAGTGTATGTAAACTTCTGACCCACTGGAATTGTGATATAGTGAATTATAAGTGAAATAATCTGTCTGTAAACAATTGTTGGAGGAATTATTTGTGTCATGCATAAAGTAGATGTCCTAACCAACTTGCCAAAACTATAGTTTGTCAACATGAAATCTGTGAAGTGGTTTAAAAATGTATGTAAACTTCCGACTTCAACTGTAAATAGTTTAATCCATGTAAGAATTTACAGGTAGAAAGGAACATTAACAGTTGATTGACAGAGCCTTTGGTCAGAGGTTGTTTCTTAGTGTGTGAGGTTGGGAAAGATTGTGAATCCTGAAGTGTGGTACAACTATGCTGTATCTTAGTGCTAACTACAGTGGCTTAGCCCTATCTGCGGTGGGCGTTTTAGCATACAGATCTTATGGCTGAGTCATTATATTACGGAGACACCCACTACCCAACGGAGTTGGATTACATATGGTTATCTGTCATCGTGGACATGGATTATCATATTGCACTGTATAACACAAATGTATGTACTCAAGATAGGGAAAATAAAGTGTTTCAGTGAGTTTTTATTTGTGGCTATAAAATTACTGTCATTTTTCATGTCCTTCAAAGTTGGATTAGAAGTAGATTTATTATTGTAATGAAATGCCACAACGATGAGATTATATTTTAATGATACATTCCCTTTGGGTATTAGACATGATCATAAAATGCAATTTGTCTAATCCTCGCTGGGATTTAATAAGACTGATATGGCAACTAAAAGATAAGCTGTTTCTACATTATTCCTCAGTAGAGATAGGAAATAGAGTTCTTAGAGAGCTCTACGCTGCAGGAGCAAAAGGGTTACAGGACCACAGAGTGGGAGGGAAGTTTTGGAGGAGTGGATAGAAGTTACCCCTAACTACTGAGCCAGAGTCACATCTTGTCACTCTTCTTATGGTTAGGCATAGGGGATACGAAAGGGTTAATGGCAACTTCTACTTGAGACGAACGTTGTGGACATTTGAAAAAAACGCTTGGAGTTTTCCTACATGCTTTCATAAGAAATACTACAATGTCTTGGACTTAACCAGGTGACCTGGATCTGTGGGACATCCATGGCTTTCTTGCAAATCCTTCTTCCATGTGAGGGAGGCTGTCACAGATTAAGAACGTACGAGGATTACTGTCGTGTGGAATTCTGCCCGTTAAATATAGCTGTGAGGTTTGGTCGCATTCAAGTGTGGAGTGTAGCTCCACCTTTTTTCCTTGAATGTTTCATTGACAGTGGCGGTTCTAGACCATTTCAACTGTGGGGGCCAGTTGTACTGTTAGAGGGGCCAGTTACATTAGACATTATTGTTGTCATATTGTTTTCTTCACTTAATTGCAGGCATTAAGAGGCAAAATACCATGTTTATAATCATTCAACAATTGATTATTTGCATTTACATTCCATATTCAGTATAAGTTACATCAACTGTATTCTACGGTTTTTGTGGTTTCTTGCAAAAAGATCAGCAAATTCATCTAGATTCAAGGCATTTGCCCTCCTTGACTCAATACGCCTAATTTGCTTAATCTCTCATCTGACATTGTGGACCTAAAATACATTTTCACCAGCTTTAGTGCAGAAAAACTCTGTTCACAAGAAGCGGTACCAACAGGGATTGAAACAGCTATTTTGCCGTTTCAAGAGCTCAAAGAAAACGTCTTTATAAGGCTCAATGAATAATGCTAGCTCTACTACACTGGAGGGTCTCTGCATGCCACTCTGTATTTTCCTTTGTAAAATTCTTCTGAACTGATGTAGTTCATGCCCCAAGTCCTCAATATTTGAGTCATTCATTCTAGCAAATGGAAACAGGGACTTCTCTTTGAGAAATGCATCACTTTTGGGGTTTAGAATTGGGATGCCATTCATTATGTCAGTTTTTGCTAGAGAACCATCTGTTAAGATCATTGAGCATCTGATCTAAGACAGGGCAGAAAAAGGTTGTACAAAAACTAGTCTATCAATTTCTGAATCTGACCTCTGACCTACTGTAATGGAGTACACAGTCTTTTTTGGTCATTTTGCAGTGGGCTGTATTGCAGTATAACATTGCTCAGCTGTGTTCCAACACTTCATTCCATAAGTCATCAAAAGATGACTCATCCCTGTAGGCATTCAAAGTTTGAACTAAGGCTTCAACTAAATCAACAGCCTTTGACAGGTCAAGTGATGAAGACCGTAGCATATCTGATAGTGTAACAAGGTACACAATGAATTGTAAATCTATCTGTGCAAGCAGACCTCGTGCCTCTACAGATCTGTCACTGTTGTGTTCTTGGACTATGTCTTGCAGGACTTGCTTAACAGCAGGCAATCTATCCATTATAGTACGTAGAGCCATATAACGACATGTCCAGCTTGTCACTTAGTCTCTGAAGCTCTCTAGGTGCACCTGTGTACATCTCTCTTTGTACGCTAAGCCATTTTGGATGCACATATGACCCAGTTGCGAAGACAGTCTTTCTAGTAAGGAGAAGAACTGTCCTACCTCAGGGACAGCATTGACTGTATCCACTAAAACTAAGTTTAGACAGTGTGCACTGCAGTGGATGTAAAAGGCATGCTTTGCTTGTTCTTTAATGCGTGCCTGGACGCCTGAATGCTTGCCACTCATAACTGAAGCACCGTCATACTAGGTTGTTTTTGTATTAAAGACCATGACTTTCTAATATGTGTATGATTTTGTCTGTAAGCCCTGCTGCATCTAGTCGATCATCCGATTCAAAGTGGAGAACGCTCTCATGGACAGCTTTACTGAAATAGTACCAGAGTAATAGAGATATCTTTTGTTTCATCTGCAATTATACTAAAGACTTCGCTGTCTTTCACTTCTATCATTTTTGTTCGAACCATGTCTGCAAAACAACTCAGAACCTCATTCTGACTCCTTTTGTTTGTGTATTTTACATTATGAATGGAAGTCAACCTTTGTTTCAGTTGTGTCATGCTTAGCTATTGTTCCCTTTATTATCAGACTCTGCAGACTCATCGTGTCCTCTTCGTGCAATGTTTTGTGTGGCTGTAAGTAGTAGTACTTCTATTGTTTTAATATAGTCCCGATTTTTCTTAAACCTGTTTGTTGTTTTCCTTGCTTAGGGCATTTACCAGTGTTGTATCAATTTTTACAGCTTTCTGATAGTCTCTCCATGTAAACATTGCTTGTTTGTGAGGCTCAGACCTTGAATTAATTGCAAATCCCCCCTCTTTGTAAGTTGCCTTCTTCCAGTTGTTAAAACCCTATTTTTAATCAAATACAGTCAGACTCTGGGAGCCTAAAATGCCTGCAGCCGTAACAAAACACAGAGTCTGATTGGTTTGAATCTTCAAGCCAGAGGTGGATGTGGTGCCAGGCCACATTAAAGTTCCTCCTCCTGTCCCCCATCAGAGTTATTGGGTACATGTTCATCACTGGCTGCACCGGTGGGTCCTCCCAGGATTTGCCAATATCTGTCGAAGAAACTTCTGAAATCCATCTGATATCTATATCACAAGCCCAATAGCATGTTAAATGAGATCATTCATTAACCAACACATTTCTATACACCATATAAACTGACTAATTGCACTGCTTTACAAGTAACCACAGATTTATTCATCACAAACCTGATGGTCCACTGTTTGTGGTCTCACTCAGCCTCTACGTCACTTCCTGCTCTACTATGCCTTCACTCAGTCTCTCCAATGGACAAGTCTTCCTGCTCTCTCTCTGCACACCTGAACCCTCTGGCTCTATCTGACTTGTCGTTGCAAGAAGGACATTGCCATTTTTTCCTCTTTATTTTGGTGAGAACTATAGAGCAAAAGCAATGGGGACCAAGCTTATTAAATAATTGACTGAAAATAACTGACTTGCTAGATAGCTAGCTTTCATGTCTAATCTTTTAACGTTACAATGCGTTTACTGCGTGTGGTTTAAGTAAAAGCACTCAACACCACACATTTAAAAAAAATCAAATATGATATAATTTTTCATATTGCCATACATTTTCGATGCTTGACTGTTAGAATGCAAACAAATACATAACCCAGGATTCAAGCCAATTCATTAATTCACAAAGGAAGTAACAAACTGCCAGGTTAACATTAGCTGATCTAACGTTACACTTCTGCAATGCATTTAATAGTTAACTACGTTACAAATACAACATATTAAACATTTTGCTCAACTCTTTATTTCCTTCTTGCTTGAACGATATTATTCGCGCCGAATTTCTTTCAACTTCTGAATAGAAAAAAACTTGCAGATCCATGTGGTACGATATACTGTTGTGTTTGCCTAAATGAGTCCCACTAGAAAATATGTTGGGTTACTTTAGTGTTCCGCTTTGCCACTGTCTAATAACGGATGTTAAAAGTAACCTGATCCGCATTTACGGGGGTCCAAGCTTGTTGTCACAGGGTCTCTGCCCCAAACCCCTCCCCAGAACCGCTAGTGTTAATGATTAGGATTTACTACATGGTTTGTGGGTGTGAGAAAATAATAGCCAATACTGTATCTTTAGGCTACAACCTGCGCTTTACAACATTAAAGATTATCAAGAATTCGTAAACATCTAGGGACACAGCCATCGCACTGTAAATACAGTCATAAGAGTGGAATATTCCAGACCAGCAATTATTTTGTGTCCTGTGGCATCTATCTCCAATCCCATTAATTTTTTGCCCAACCGAATAAGCCTCAGGTTTGACACTGACAGCTCACATGCTCAATTGGCCTGCCAATCAGGAGAGAGGTGGGACATATCTTATCCACGAGGCATAATCTGCATTTTTTTTAATTTTACCTTTATTTAACTAGGCAAGTCAGTTAAGAACAAATTCTTACTTAAAATGATGGCCGACCTACAGGGTCAGCCATAGTAGTACGCCGCCCCTGGAGCAAATTAGAGCAAATTAGGCAATCAGCCTTTCGGGTTTCAGCTGTGTTCAATGAAGGCAGATTCACATGGCATGTCCTCTCTTCACTCAAGGCAATATTAGCTCAGTGAGAGTCAGTTCTGACTGACTTACCAGTATTTTTACAAACACAGTTTCTTTTGCTTTCTTCAAAGTGAAATTGTAAAATGTTCTCCAATTTGCATTCAGCTTTGTTGAAGCTTGTTAGTAAAAGTAAGATAACATTTCTCAGCCATTCTGTCCTTTTTTGCTCTCCATTCAATTAATTCAATGTGTCTCACTGATTTTCATGTGTTGACAAAAATGAATTATGCCACAGGATTCAATCTATCGTACCATGAAGAAAATATAAAATATAAATGACTCTGCATGGTGTTATCCTGCAGGCTCTGTGTGGTGTAAATGTAGTCATGGAGATTAAAGCAGCATTTAATGGGCATAATTTAGCAGTTCATTGCCATGCCTGAGCAGAGAGTGATTTTCCTCATAAACAACTTTAATGTTTTTTATTTATTTTTTGGCCGCAGTGAAAGTGGAGAAGAGCAACCTTCACCATTGGGACCCCACTGTCAACTACAGCCACACCCAACACTGCAAGACATGGAGCAGTCCCAGCCACCCACTCAACCAGCAGGATCACTGCACATGTAAGTTAGAATGTGTGAATATGCTGCTGGGTATAGTACACTATATAGCCTTTCCTTGTTACATGCATGTATTTTGAAAGCTGCTGTTGATCATCTGTCTTTTTTTTGGTTTATGATTATCTGATCCCAATGATAATGTTGCGATATCATTGACTGTGTATTAGCGTCACATGTGGCCTACGTGGAGTTACAGGTCAAGTGGCGAGTGGCATTATTCTACCTTGAAGGGGATTTCTCTTTACATTGATTTGATGTTGTGAGTGTGTGTCCTTTCAGCTCTGGTGTGTGGTGGCTTCTCCCTTTCCTCCACAGCCACCTCAGGGTACAGCAGCAGCCAGGGCAGCAGCACCCTACCCTGCCCCATCCCCCCCGCCGCCCCCACCAGCCCCCGTAGCACCACACACAAGAGACGCCAGCGGAGGAAGGAGCACAAGAGTTCACGTATGTGGATTTTGGACTGCTTTATAAACAAATGTGTATTCATAACAGGGTTTGAGAATTGACCTACCTCCCCTCATTAAAGGGCTGACTGCTCTGACGACGGATCACTGACGTGGACTGAGATGACTGATGGAAAGGCTGATAGCTCTCTCTCTCTCTCTCTCTCTCTCTCATCCCCTTTCTCTCAATTTATCATGCCATCCACCCCTCCCCCTCTCCCAGTGTCCCTAGCATCCAGCTCAGTGGGCCCTGGAGGTCAGGTTGTTCATGTGGAGACCAGCGAGGTCGTCCTGAGGGGGGATCCACTCACAGGGTTCGGGGTTCAGCTGCAGGGGGGTGTCTTTGCCACAGAGATCTTGTCCGCTCCCGCAGTCATCCGCTTCATCGAGCCTGACAGTCCTGCCGAAAGGTTACACACAGACACACACACACACACACACAGCCTCCCACACAAAGACTTACTGTACTGTGTGGAGTGACCTTGACCTTAGGGCCATGTCTTAGTCACTCAGAGCACAGTAGGGTGTCATCAGGAGTGATGAGGAGAGTCACTGCTTTCTCGGAGGAACACTAATCTGGGTCTCCTATCCCAAGATGTCACTGTTAGCTCCTCTGTGTCCTAGCAGTTCCTTTAGGCACCTTGCTTTGAGGTAATGGTAATAACTTCATAGGTAATAGAATCTGTGAGGAGCAAGTGAGAAGCAGATTCTAATCTACTTTGTTTATTTGTCTCACGCCATACTTGAACACTGTAAATGTTTATCCTAGCCTTGCCTTTAAATTTTTTTTTTTATCTGTTTATTTATTAAGGAAACGGATACCCCTGATTAGGCCAATTTGTGTTCTCTACCCTTGTCTTGTAAGAGTAATGACAGTGTCTGTATGAACAACAGAAGGCAATGTCCCCTGGGTGGTCTAATACCGTTAAAAGGCTGTTGGGAGGGAGTGACTCAAGCAGAACATCCTATTGTGATGTTCGTCTCAGCACTGACGCAAGGTTAATGAATTGCACTGTTTAGTGAATTAATCCTAGTTGACAGTGCTGTGATGTGTGTATCCTAATGATGTGATCATGGAAGTAAGCATCCATCTGAATGTGTGTGTGGGGCGGGGTGGGGTTGTTACTTGAGGGTGAAGTGTGTGCCCTTTCCCTTTATTTAAGGTCAAGCAAGGTGAAGAGTAATTTTCTTATCAGAGAAGTGATTGATATTTGTTCAACTTGGGTGACATATTGATCCATTAATCCACAGTCACTGGAGTCAAAGCCATTTTTCTGTGAAAAGAAGAAGTCTAAAGGTTTCCCATTGCTCCTAGCCAGAACAGGACAGGAGGGACAGGAGGGACTAGCTTTGTTCAATGATTGTGGGTAGGATTGTGCGCTTCAGGGTCCTTACTCAGTGGTTTATTGATAGCGGTTAACAGTGTGACTCAGTGATTTATTGATAGTAGTTATCAGTGAGTTGAGGTCAAAGGGGAGTTGAAATATGTTCACCATAAACCACTTATCTCTGAAATCAAAAGCAGAGTCATGAGCATAAAGAGAACCAGATGGCTCTGTATATTATTATATGCTCTGAGGAGGAGGAGGAGGTCGTCGTCAGATCTTGGATAAGGTTTCTCATCGCTTTACAGCAGGACTCTCATGGTCTTTAGTTTAGGAGGAGGCTTCTCCTGGGAAAGGTGCCGTAAACGAGAGCAGTATTAGGAAAAACTGTTTCGTAACAACCGCTCAAATTGGTTTTTATTTTATTTTTTATTTCATTTTATTTCACCTTTATTTAACCAGGTAGGTCAGTTGAGAACAAGTTCTCATTTGCAACTGCGACCTGGCCAAGACAAAGGTTAAATGTCTAACAGCATAAAGGCCACATTCCCTGTAAAATACGCTGAATGCCACATATAATTTCCCATTTTCCCCTATTGTACTCTTCTAAATATTCTCTGTGTCGTCAGATGTGGGCTGCTGCAGGTGGGGGACAGACTCCTGTCCATCAACAGAATCCCTACAGAGGATGGAACACTGGAGGAGGCCAATCAGCTACTGCGAGACGCCGCTCTGGCCAATAAGGTCACCCTGGAGATTGAGTTTGATGTAGCAGGTATAGCCTTTTTAATTAGTTTAACCTTTGTTCATCCAATTTGAAATAGCATATCAAATCAAAATGTATTGGTCACGTGCACAGATTTGCAGGTGTTATAATACAGTAGGTGCAGTGAAATGCTTATGGTACTAGCTCCAACAGTGCATTAGAATGTCAAATACACAAATTATCAAAAAAATCTAGTCATCTCTCTTTTATTGATATGGAGTGTAAATATACAGTCTGCATGTTTGTTATTTATGCTGTAATCAATCTGTTTCTTTCACCCATTAGAATCAGTGGTTCCCAGTAGTGGCACGTTCCATGTAAAACTGCCCAAGAGGAGAGGAGTGGAACTTGGCATCACCATCAGTGGTGAGTTACCAGACGCAAGCGGCAGGGGGCGACGTAGCCCAACAGAAGAACCCTTGGCCTGTAGATCTCTCTCTGTGTGGATCAATGCTCTGGGATCCATAACTGTGGCCTAGACTGTTATGAGAGCTACCACCTTGTTAAGTCTGATGAATAATAGTGGTCTATTTATCATCACCTCTTTCACACTTTAACGAGCCTGGAAAAACAATAAAGGACAGTCATTCTCTGTAGTACAGAGAGTGTTAGTGATGTCACAGATACTGAAGCTAGCAGGGCAGGCCATCAGTTGACTTGTCATACATGCAATAATTTAGGACTGTGTGCACTAAAGTAGAACATGCAGGGATCCAGGGCAAATCAAAATAATTTGGGCAACAGTCAACTCCTGATAAATGTGTTTTCTATGCCCTGCCTTTCTATTATCTCTGTGGATGTTATGAATGTTTAATTGAATGGTGTCTGTCTGTCTGAACAGCAAGCAAGAGACCTGACAAACCTCTCGTCATATCTGATATCAGGAAAGGAAGCATAGCCCACAGGTATGTCCAGCATCCAAATCACATGGAGGAGTCATGCTGATAAGGTCAGCAAAGAAACATCCAGTGGTTAGATTCCTCAAACAAATTACTTGCTTTACTGCTCCAGGTCTGGGGTTAGTTTCATCTGGCAAGTCTGAAGTACAATGATACTAGTCATGAGGAGAACGAAGTTTATTTCCCAACCCAGTGACCTTAAAGGGAAAGTTCACTTTGTTATTTTGTAATTTGGCTAGTTTCCTTACCCTGTAAGCAGTCTATGGACAAGGTATGACCACAATCCATGCTTTGGTTTAGTTTCCCTAGCACTGTTTCCACATGCTAACGTTTTAGCGGCTCAAATCCCATTCAAGTCATGGGACCGATATTATAATTTTTAAAGGGATACTTCAGGATTTTGGCAATGAGGCTGTTTATCTACTGCCCCAGAGTCAGATGACCTCGTGGATACCTTTTTATGTCTCTGTCCAGTATGAAGTTAGAGGTAGTTTTGAGAGGCAATGCTAATTAGCGTTAGCAGCTACCCATACATACACATAAAAATGGTATCCACAAGTTCGTCTGAAGTAAATACAAATCCCTTTAAAAAACCTCTATAAGAGACTTTGTTGAACTTCACAATCAATTTAAGATATTTTAAAAAAATGCTATTATTGGTCCCATGACATCAATGGGATTTGTGCCAAGAATGCTAAAACGTTAGCATGTGGAAACAGTGCCAGGGAAACTAAACCAACGCATGGATTGCTGTCATATATTGTTCATAGTTTGTTTACAGGGTAAGGAAACCAATGTGTAATTTTGTTGAACTATCCCTTTAACAGGAACAACTCTGGGCCCTAGTATAAGCAGCTTTGAGATGTAAAGCAAATGTCAGGTACAAACATACACAGTATTATTGGATATTTTATCTCAACTGGTTTAATTTCCTGCCCTCCTCTCCCCTGCCTGCTAACAGGACAGGCACGTTGGAGCCAGGGGACAGGCTGCTGGCTATCGATAACGTGCGTCTGGAGAACTGCACCATGGAGGACGCCATGCACGTGCTGCAGCAGGCAGAGGACATGGTCAAGCTTCGGATCCAGAAGGACGAGGACAACGCTGGTAGGATGAACACAGTCATGCTTAAAAAATAAACATGCAGCTAAGTGATTCGAATCCCCGAAACGACTAGATGAAAAACCTGTCAATGTGCCCTTGAGCAAGGCACTTAACCCTAATTGCTCCTGTAAGTGCTGCTTAATGAATCAAATGTAGAATAACACATTTCTGTCCGACATCTTCAGACTATCTATACATTTCTGTCTATTTAAATTACCTAGTATAAACAACGTTACATACCATTTGGTACAAGGGAGTTCAAATTTGTGATTGATGATTGTACTGTAATGCCCACTGAAATGGTGACTTGGTATGTGGCTGCTATATCTGTCCTACAAAATGTCTGCTTATTTTTATATTTGTGTCTCATAAGGTTTCTCATGTTATGTGGTAGCCAGTTTGGATGTGACCCAGATTTGAGCTAGACTAGTTCATCCCTTATGTAATAACTGTCATATTTATACATGTCTGAGTGTGCGTGTTTCTGTGTGTGCTCTCTATGTCCCATGTCAGATGAGCTAGAGATGTCTGGTTCCATTATCTACACGGTGGAGCTGAAGCGTTACAACGGCCCGCTGGGTATCACCATCTCAGGCACAGAGGAGCCCTTTGACCCCATTGTCATCTCAGGCCTCACCAAGAAGGGCCTGGCCGAAAGGTGAGAGGTCATGGGCCAGGGGATGGGGGTCATACGCATGAGGTTGACTCTCCTATTATAAGAGTGGTAAAAGGGTGATGAGAGACTCTCCTATTATAAGAGTGGTAAAAGGGTGATGAGAGACTCTCCTATTATAAGAGTGGTAAAAGGGTGATGAGAGACTCTCCTATTATAAGAGTGGTAAAAGGGTGATGAGAGACTCTCCTATTATAAGAGTGGTAAAAGGGTGATGAGAGACTCTCCTATTATAAGAGTGGTAAAAGGGTGATGAGAGACTCTCCTATTATAAGAGTGGTAAAAGGGTGATGAGAGACTCTCCTATTATAAGAGTGGTAAAAGGGTGATGAGAGACTCTCCTATTATAAGAGTGGTAAAAGGGTGATGAGAGACTCTCCTATTATAAGAGTGGTAAAAGGGTGAAGAGACTCTCCTATTATAAGAGTGGTAAAAGGGTGAAGAGACTCTCCTATTATAAGAGTGGTAAAAGGGTGATGAGAGACTCTCCTATTATAAGAGTGGTAAAAGGGTGATGAGAGACTCTCCTATTATAAGAGTGGTAAAAGGGTGATTAGAGACTCCTATTATAAGAGTGGTAAAAGGGTGATGAGGCTACAGCCTGGCTCCATTGGTGGGATTTTGCACACATTTAATTTGTCAAAAGTTCCTTCCTTGTCTGCTCTGCTTCATCGGTACTGATCTGTATGGAGAGGTGAAGGCAATATAGAGGATGTCTACTTTTCAGGGATCTTTCTGTCTGGGTTTTCTAAACAATTATTCAATGTCAGTTTAGCTAGAGGAGGCCTCTATTGGACTATTGAGATGCACCTCTACTCTCCTGTTATGGTTGTGATGTTGAGATGAGGACCCTACAGACTATTGTTATGGTTGTGATGTATGGCTGAGATGAGGACCCTACAGACTATTGTTATGGTTGTGATGTTTAGCTGATATGAGGACCCTACAGACTATTGTTATGGTTGTGATGTTTAGCTGAGATGAGGACCCTACAGACTATTGTTATGGTTGTGATGTTTAGCTGATATGAGGACCCTACAGACTATTGTTATGGTTGTGATGTTTAGCTGATATGAGGACCCTACAGACTATTGTTATGGTTGTGATGTTTAGCTGAGATGAGGACCCTACAGACTATTGTTATGGTTGTGATGTTTAGCTGATATGAGGACCCTACAGACTATTGTTATGGTTGTGATGTTTAGCTGATATGAGGACCCTACAGACTATTGTTATGGTTGTGATGTATGGCTGAGATGAGGACCCTACAGACTATTGTTATGGTTGTGATGTTTAGCTGATATGAGGACCCTACAGACTATTGTTATGGTTGTGATGTATGGCTGAGATGAGGACCCTACAGACTATTGTTATGGTTGTGATGTTTAGCTGATATGAGGACCCTACAGACTATTGTTATGGTTGTGATGTTTAGCTGATATAAGGACCCTACAGACTATTGTTATGGTTGTGATGTTTAGCTGAGATGAGGACCCAACAGACTATTGTTATGGTTGTGATGTTTAGCTGAGATGAGGACCCAACAGACTATTGTTATGGTTGTGATGTTTAGCTGAGATGAGGACCCAACAGACTATTGTTATGGTTGTGATGTTTAGCTGAGATGAGGACCCTATATTGTTTCACCAATATTACCGTCCTTTTACCAATAGCCATATCGTATGGAACAAGTGTTATCTAACAATTACACAACATATACACATAAGTAAGGAATGGATTGAGAATATATACAGTATGTCAGGGTGGCATTGGACTAAGATACAGTGGCATAGTAAGCTTTATAGTATACAGTATACACATAGGTGATGCAGTTTGTAAACACGATTAAGTGACTAAGATACCTAGAATAGTTTAGAGTACAGTTTAAATATATGAGATGAGTAGTGCAAGATACGGAAACATTATTAGTGGCTGGTGTTCTATTCCTTAAAGTGGCCTGTGATTTCTAATCAGTGTCTATAGGCAGTCACCGCTGGTGTGTTAGTGATGGCTGTTTTAGCTGTCTGATGGCCTTGATATAGAAGCTGTTTTTCAGTCTCTCGGTCCCAGCTTTGATGCACCTGTACTGACCTCGCCTTCTGGGTGATAGCGGGGTGAACAGGCAGTGGCTCGGGTGGTTGATTTCTTTGATTATCCTTTTGGCCTTCCTGTGTCCAGGAGGGCAGGAAATTTGCCCCCAGTAATGCGTTGGGCAGACCGCACCACCCTCTGGAGAGCTTTGCGGTTATGTGCGGTGCAGTTGCCTTACAATGCGGTGATGCAGCCCGACAGGATGCTCTCAATTGTGCATCTGTAGAAGTTTGTGAGGGTTTCAGGTGTTCAATTTCTTTAGCCTCCAGGTAGGTCAGTTGAGAACAAGTTCTCATTTGCAACTGCGACCTGGCCAAGACAAAGCAAGGCAGTGCGACAAAAAACAACAACACAGAGTTACACATGGGAAATAAACAAATGTACAGTCAACACAATAGAAAATAGAAAATCTATATACAGTGCAAATGTAGTGCAAAATGCAGTAAGGTTAGGAAGACAATAAATAGGCCATAGTGGCGAAATAAATTACAGATTAGCATTATCACTGGAATGATGGAATGTGCTAATGAAGATGTGCAAAATTGAGCGGAAGTTAAAATAAATAAATATGGGGATGAGGTAGTAGGATGGGCTATTTACAGGTGCAGTGATCGATAAGCAGCTTTGACAGCTGATGCTTAAAGTTAGTGAGGGAGATAGGAACCTCTAGCTTCAAGGATTTTTGCAATTCGTTCCAGTCATTGGCAGCAGAGAACTGGAAGAGAACTGGAAGGAATTGCGGCCAAAGGTGTTGGCTTTGTGGGTGGCCAGTGAGATATACCTGCTGGAGCGCATGCTATGGGTAGGAGTTGCTATGGTGACCAGCGAGCTGAGATAAGGCAGGGATTTACCTAATAAAGACTTATAGATGACCTGGAGCCAGTGGGTTTGGCGACAAATATGTAGTGAGGGCCAGCCAACGAGAGAATACAGGTCGCAGTGGTGGGTAGTATATGGGGCTTTGGTAACAAAACGGATGGCACTGTGATAGACTACATCCAATTTGCTGAGTAGAGTGTTGGAGGCTATTTTGTAAATGACATCGCCGAAGTCAAGGATCGGTAGGATGGTAAGTTTTACAAGGGCATGTTTGGCAGCATGAGTGAAGGAGGCTTTGTTGCGAAATAGGAAGCCGATTCTAGATTTAATTTTGGATTGGAGATGGTTAATATGAGTCTGGAAGTTGAGTTTACAGTCTAACCAGACGCCTAGGTAATTGTAGTTGTCCACAAATTCTAAGTCAGACCCGTCGAGGGTAGTGATGATAGTCCGGTGGGCGGGTGCGGGCAACGTTCTATTGAAGAGCATGCATTTAGTCTAGTTGTGCCTTCTTCACCACACTGTCTGTGTGGGTGGACCAATCCAGTTTGTCAGTGACGTGTACGCAGAGGAACTAGAAGCTTTCCACATTCTCCACTGCGGTCCCATCGATGTGGATCGGTGGATGCTCCCTCTGCTGTTTCCTGAAGTCCACGATCATGCGGTACTGTTAGTGTTTGCACACAAAACAGAAAAGTATTCGAATTTTGGAACTAGATGTCCATACACTTTGAGGATGTTACATCATGCCATCACATTAACACCACCTATGCCTAAGTTGGTTTTAGGTGGTTTATGGACATCTACCAATTACCTTCTTGCTTTCTTTTCTATTGTTTGTAATATGCTTTGTTTATTTATTGTAGTCTCATACCCTTGGAAATGCCAATGTTTTCAGCGGCATCCTCGTTCTTCAAAGGGATACAAATATTGTCTTCTGTTTGTAGGACTGGTGCCATCCATATAGGGGACCGTGTCTTGGCCATTAACTGTGTGAGTCTGAAGGGGAAACCCCTGAGTGAGGCCATCCATCTACTCCAGTTGGCCGGAGAGACTGTCACCCTCAAGATCAAAAAACGGCAAGACGGTATGTACCGTTATTGTTAAATTCGTTAATCAAGTTGCTTTTTAAAAAAGGATGCATGTAAGGGGATGCCGAGCCTCCTTTTTAGAGGACTCTGATTGGATGGAAGGAATGAAAGACTGCCGTCATTGGATTTGATGTTGACACACTGAATATTCTCTCGTTAGAAGCATTTCATTGACATAATTAAATAATAATTCAAGCAGGATTGATTTGATTTTTTGGGTTCCCATACTGATTTAGATTTTTGGGCCGGACAAAGCTATCTGCCAGTACGCTGTTTTACAGTGGAGAAATTTAAAGTGTCCAGCGCCAAAGTGCTCGATGTGACATTCCGAGCCAACCTGAAATGGGACATGCACATCACTGACATCCTCACCAAATGGATCCGAAGGCTCTTCATTATGAACCTTCTTCGCCACTTCAACGTCCACCTGAAGACTTTCTAGCAGTCTACACCTGCTTTGTCCGTCCAGTGCTCGAGTACACAGCTTCGGTATGGCACCCATGTCTCACAGCCCACCAACACAATCAACTTGAGAAGGTCCAACAACGTGCAACCCCACCTACACCCCTACAACTCTGCATGCAATGACCTGGGTTTACAGACCTTGGAGTCCCGCCCCACCTGCCTCTGCTGATCCTTTGGCCCAGAAGCTTGCAAAATCCCAGGATTAAGGCATATGGCTGCCTCAGACCATGTCATTGGCTGATCTACCTGATCCAGTCACAAGCTAAACCCTTCCCCCTACTCGGAAAGATACTACAACAGCCTTATGCCTTTGTGAGATTGCTTAATGCTGGTTGACTGTAATGTTGTATACTAGATCTTAAATTGTATTTTATTTACATAAGTCTATGTAAATTCAGCTTTTTGCTCCAAATGTGTACAATTCAAATAAACCTTAAATAAATATTGCCATCCAAAAGAGCAATTGTCCAAGACATCTGCTTCACATGTTGATTTCTTACATTATGACAACAATTACACATCATGAGAACTGCCACAAGTATTCAGATAAAAATGAGATTCTCTTTTTATCTAATATCTGTGGCCAATATCAGTAAAAGTCCAATATCAGCCAATAATATCGGTGAAACTATATATCGGTCGGGCTCTATCGTATATGAAATGGTTGTTCAAACCACCTAAAACCAATTTAGGAATAGAAGATGGGAATAACACAGGGGAGAACAACTGCCCCCATTTTAAAAAATTAATTGAAGCCACGGATGTTCAAGTTCGACCGCGGTACTGCAGGCATTGTTGGCAGAAAGTGAATGGAAAATAGTCAATCTTTGTGTAAATACCTTTTTTTTTTTTAGCTCCCAAGTTGCGCAGCGGTCTAAGGCACTGCATCTCAGTGTAGACCATTATTGTAAATAAGAATTTGTTCTTAAAAGACTTGCCTAGTTAAAGAATAAACATGTGCCCTCAGAACAGTCTCAATTCGTCGGTGCATGGACTCTACAAGGTGTCGAAATTGTTCCACAGGGATGCTGGCCCATGTTGACTCCAATTCTTCCCACAGTTCAGTGTGAAAAACCCAGCAGCGTCATATACGAGATTGGCGCCGCCCTGTGTGGTCGCCTGTTAAGCAGCTCCCATTGTTTGTGCGTTAATTGTTGTTTTAGTATGTTTTTCGTCAGTTTTTCTATAATAGTTCAGGATTATGGAGTGCTACTGTTTTACCAAGGTTTTAGCGGTCCTTTTTGTCACTGAGGCACTGATTTTATTTTTCTCAACGTTCACGCTTGTCCTCAATTATTTACAACCGAGCCCAGCTCCTGGATTTAGCACACGCAGCGCTGCTGCATCCCAGGGAAAAGTTTGTTATTCTGGACGAGTTGAAAAGTCGACTGTGTGGACGCAGGGCAGGATTGAAGTGTAAAGCAAAGCTTAGGAAATACAAGCCGGCTATACCGTGTATCATTATGGGCAACGTGAGATCGCTGCATAACAAGATGGACGAGCTTGAGGGTCTTGTCAATGGACAAAGAGGCTACCGGGAAGCTAGCCAATTGTGCTTTACTGAAACATGGCTAAATGATAACATCCCCATAGAGAACGTAACTATCAGCGGTTTCCAGACCATCAGAGCGGACAGGGATAGCGTTTCTTCTGGTAAGCGTAAGGGAGGGGGGCTGGCTTTATCAGTTAACAACAGATGGTGTAATCTGAGACATTACTGTTAAGGAACCGTTTTGTAGCCCAGACATTGAGCTGTTAGCCTGAGACCCTACTATTTGCAGAGGGAATTCACAGCGGCCATTGCTGTTATTGTTTACATCCCACCCTCCGCGGATGCAAACACAGCGTGTGACGTCATCCACTCTATCGCGAGGTTACAGGCAGCGCATCCCAGTGCTTTCTTTGCCATTTCGGGGGATTTTAACCATGCATCTCTCTCTTCAACGCTGCCCATGTTCAAACAGTTTGAAGTGCCCAACCAGGAATAATAAAACTCTGGACTTGTTATATGCTAATGTGAAGGATGCATAGAACTCCACTGCACTCCCTCCCATCGGTAGATCGGATCACAACATTGTCCACCTCACTCTACAGGCCTATGGTCCAACAGCAGCCTGTGACCACTAGGACCATTAGGAGATGGTCCCCAGAGGCGAATGAGGCCCTACAGGACTGCTTTGAAACAACAGACTGGGATGTGCTCTGTGAGGCTCATGGGGACTACTATATCAATATTTGTGTAGACAACACTGTACCCACCAGGAAGGTACGCTGTTTTCCAAATAATAAACCCGTGACCTGAAGGCACTGCTGAATGAGAAGAAGAGGGCCTTCAAGGAGGGTGACCGGGACAAATTGAAATGTGTCCAGAGGGAGCTGAAGTTGCAGATTGCTGAGGGGAAGAGAGGGTATAAGGAGAAGATGGAGGACAAGCTGAGGCAGAGAGAGGTGTGGAAGGGTGTGAGATATATCACTGGCTTCAAAAAGTCAAACAGTGGGCAGACTGAGGAGACCCAGGACAGAGCCAATGAACTGAACTAATTTTTTTACATGTTCGATGCTGGCCCTGTCCACCTCCCCAGGCCACACACCCTCACGGCTGTCCCACCCCCACTTTGCTCACAACACCTCTGTTGAGACAATCAGCGACCCCCTCCCCACCTCCGCCCCCGCTCCCTCTGGACTGATCTGCAACACCTCCCTTCCCCCCACCTCTGGACTGATCCTCAACATCCCCCTTCCCCCCACCTCCCCACCTGGGCTTGCTTTCACCACCAAGCAAGTGAGGAGAGAGCTGGAGAGACTACATCAGTGGCCCTGATGGCATCAGCCCATGTGACTACAGAGCTGTGTGTCAGAACAGGCAGTGAGCAACACAGGGGCCCCCAAGGGAATGGTCCTGTCCCCCTTCCTGTTCACCCACTACACCTCAGACTTCAGATATAACTCTGAAACATGCCACCTACAGAAGTTCTCGGATGACTCCGCAATTGTAGGGTGCATCAGTGGTGGGCAGGAGGAGGAGTACAGGAGCACAATCAATTACTTTGTGTTGTGGTGTGAGCAGAACCACCTTCAGCTCAACATCAGCAAAACAAAGGAGATGGTGGTGGACTTCAGGAGTACCAAGGCCCAACTGACTGCAGTCCCTATACAGGTGATGGATGTGGAAATGGTTGGGTCATACAAGTTCCTGGGAGTCCATATGGACAACAGGCTGGAATGGGCTGGTAACACCGGGGCTTTGTACAAAAAGGGCCAGAGCCGATACTTTCTGAAACGTGTGCAGTAAACTACTGCATACCTTCTACCAGTCTGTGGTGTGCTGGGGCACCAACATAAAGGCTGGTGATGCTTCTTTGGTGAATAATCTGATCAGGAAGGCTAGCTCTGTTCTGGGGATTAGCCTTGACACTCTAGAGGAGGTGGCGGAGAGACGGATCCTGGCCAAACTGCTGGCCATCATGGACAACGTCACCCACCTTCTGCATGCCATGGTTATGACGCAGAGGAGCACCTTCAGTCACAGACTGATCCCACCACGGTGTGCCAGAGAGCGCTACAGGAGGTCCTTCCTGCCGGTGGCTATTAGACTATTTAATGCCTCACCTGGGTGCCGTGCCGTTAGCAACATAGACCTGGAACTGTTGGGACCTAGTTTAACAATTATGCATCCATCCGTGAGTAAATCTGGTCTGTAATCACTCATTCACTCAGGACTTATGTATTTATTCATTCAGGTCTGTATATACATATTCATGTACAGTTGTTATATATCATATCACGTGCAATATTGTAAGTAATTCTTGGACTGAACTTACGTAGGCCTTCACTCGGGAATGCATATTAGTATCTTGTCAGTTGTAATTTTTTCATTGTTTTTAGTATATCGAATGTGCAATACGTGCATTTATCTGTAATTAAACCCTGCACTAAGGACTGTATTTTAAGGGAATTACTATTATTACCATAAATGATATCATACACACATTTAGCTATTTAAGTATCTCTTCCTGTCATTTACCTGTACAGCTAATTTAACCATGCAAAATATTCACTTACCTGTTCATTTAACCAGACTGTATATTAAGTAAACTATTATTACCCTCACTTATATCATATGCACTTTTAGCTATTTAAGTATTTCTCTGCCATCGACCTGTATAGTATAGTTAACCATGCAAATACTCCTAATTTATCTATATCATCTTGCAATATTTATCTTTTTTTTTTCACCTAACACTCTCTGTACATATTCAGCCATCCACCCATACTATGCAATGTCTTTTTATAGCTTTTTTGCGCTCCAGACTTCTTGTATTTTTATACTTTCTCATACTGCCACTCTTTGTATCATGTATCGTGTATCTGTCTATTTTTTTGTCGCAGCTGCTTGACAAAGACATTTTCCCTCGGGGATCAATAAAGTGTCTGTGTCTGTCTGTCTGGTTCTTGACACTAACCGATGCACATGTTACCTATAGTCGTGGTCAAAAGTTCTGAGAATGACAAGTATTGGTCTCTACAAAGTTTGCTGCTTCAGTGTTCTTAGATCTTTATGTCAGTAGTTACTATGGTACACTGAAGTATAATTACAAGTATTCCATAAGTGTCAAAGGCTTTCATTGACAATGACATTCAGTTTATGCAAAGAGTCAATATCTGCAGTGTTGACCCTTCTTTTTCAAGACTTCTGCAATCCACCCTGGCATGCTGTCAATTAACTTCTGGGCCACATTCTGAGTGATGGCAGGCCATTCTTGCATAATCAATGCTTGGAGTATGTCAGAAGAGAAAATGACTACACCAGTCCTCAGCAGTCCAATTCCTGTACCTTTTGCAGAATATCAGTCTGTCCCTGATGTTTTTCCTGGAGAGAAGTGGCTTATTTTGCTGCCCTTCTTGACACCAGGCCATCCTCCAAAAGTCTTCGCCTCACTGTGCGTGCAGATGCACTCACACCTGCCTGCTGCCATTCCTGAGCAAGCTCTGCACTGGTGGTGCCCCGATCCCGCAGCTGAATCAACTTTAGGAGACGGTCCTGGCGCTTGCTGGACTTTCTTGGGCGCCCTGATGCCTTCTTCACAACAATTGAACCTCTCTCCTTGAAGTTCTTGATGATCCGATAAATGGTTGATTTAAGTGCAATCTTACCAGCAGCAATATCCTTGCCTGTGAAACCCTTTTTGTGCAAAGCAATGATGACGGCTCGTGTTTCCTTGCAGGTAACCATGGTTGACAGAGGAAGAACAATGATTTCAAGCACCACCCTCCTTTTAAAGCTTCCAGTCTGTTTTTCTGACTCAATCAGCATGACCGAGTGATCTCCAGCGTTGTCCTCGTCAACACTCTCACCTGTGTTAACGAGACAATCACTAAAATGATGGGCTGAAATGCAGTGGAAATGTTTTTTGGGGATTAAGTTCATTTTCATTGCAATTCATCTGTTTTTTCTTTTGTCTCGCCCATTCCCCCTCTAAATGGCACATATACACAATCCATGTCTCAATTGTCTCGGATTAAACAATCTTCTTTTCCCTGTCTTCTCCCCTTCCTCTGTACTGATTTGAAGTGGATTTAACAAGTGACATCAATGAGGAATCATATCTTTCACCTGGTCTGTCTGCCATGGAAGGAGCAGGTTTTCTTAATGTTTTGTGTATTTTATTACATAATTGTGTTATGATTCTTTCTTAACTCTCCACTGACTCTCTGTTCCCATGTAGAATCTGAGGGGCAGCAGACGTCGGAGCAGGCAGGGTTCATGAGCGACACAGAGGATGAGCTGACTGACTCTCAGAAGACCAGTAAACATTCAGGGGTGTACTCTGCCACTGTGCCCAGCGTGGACTCTGCCATGAGCTCCTGGGACGGCTCTGGCATCGATGCTGACTACGGCAGCCAAGGTCAGGACAAAACAGGGCTGCATAGTCATTACCAGTTTAGGCAACCATCTTAGGCCACTTTAGATTATTGATATGCTCACATGACTGTCCTGAAATCAGTTGTCAGGGGTGGGTAGAACGTTATCATGTTTGTTTTTGTCGCTTGTATGCAGGAACGTATCTCCACAGAGCTGCAGATTTGTCTTTCCAGCCTAATGACTGGAGACGCACCAAACCGTCCAGGACCCCCCACTCCCACCTCTACGATGGGAGATACACTAAGGATGACTGGGATAAGGCTGCTGGGTGAGTGCCTACTTTAGGCTAGAACAATGGTTTTGTAGTTTCATGTTTCAAAGCTTATTTGTCATGTTAACAGGATTCTGCAGGTATAAAACAGTACATTGAAATTCTTACTTGCAAGCTCTTTCAAACAGCAGTATTCAGTATCAAGGTGTGAGGTCGTTCTAAAAGAGAAAGAACACGAGAATGCGTGCTATATACAGGGCCAGTACCATGATTACAATGTGCAGGGGGTACTGTTGCCTGGTTCCGGGTCTGTTTATGCTTTATCGAAGTCCTAAAGCACACAATACAGATCTGGCTAATGCATTTGATGGGTGTAGTTATTTTGCAACAAACATCTTGTTTCATTCTGTGGCTTTCAATGTTGTTCTTTTTTCCTTTAAATCTACAAGTATGCCTCCATTCATGTATGCAAGCAATGATCATCAAAACAAAAAGTCTGTCTGATTTAGTCTAAAACTCAATATGTATTTATTCATTGACCGCTATCTATTTGGAAAGTGAATCCAATAAATCTGCGATGTCACTCAAATATTTGGCATTAGAATTTTTTTCTATATCACCACAGTTGTTTTATTCCTCCATGTTATCTGCTCCTATCTGTGCTTTTTCTCTCTTTCTCAGGTATTCTCTCTCTCATCTGCTTTACTAACTGCCCGCAAGGCTCCTGGTGTTTCACATAACGCACATTTTTCTCTGTTGCTTTTGTCTTCACCAAACCTGTCCCTCTAAAACATCCAAAGGACCCATGGACACCTCTGCTTTGTCTGTTGCCTCAATCTTAACGCTTCACTTGATTTTTTTTTCTCAACTTTTGTGTCCCTTACTGCCACAAACTGTCTACGCCCTAAGGCTTTTTGGGTGGCTTAACTTTTTAAATGATCAACCATCTGCATGAAGAATCTTTCTATTCTAAGGAACTACACTGTTCTGTGCTGGTACTGTGCTAGTGAGAGAATTTACTCTTGCCCTCACTGAGGCCTGAAAGGTTTTTAAAGGACCTTTCAACGTCATGCAGTCCATTACCCACGCTGCTTTGCAGGCCAACTGTTTCAAACCAGTCTCAAACCCCAGTCTCTGGACAGCAAGGCTCTTCTCATGTTCTGGTTCCTGCATTGTCATAGATACGCCAGCCCCCCTAGTTGCCATGGCACCTTGAAACAGGAGGATAGCTTCTGGTCCCAGGCGCTGCAGGACCTAGAGACCTGCGGCCAATCAGAGATACTCAGGGAGCTGGAGGTAAGCTTTATCTCCCTCTATCTGTCCCAATCTGCTACTAAATGAAGCAATGTCTGATTGTCTACACCGTCCAGACACCTGCTGCCACTTTGATAAATTAAGACACTGGCACAAAGCCTCCCTATTCAGTCAAGCTGTGAGTGTGCATGTATTCAGTTATACAGTATATCATGTTATTTTGTTTCCACACCTTTAATTTAACAATCCTGTTGTCTTCTCCCAGGCGTCAATGACGGGTAGCACTCTCAGCCTGTATCTGGAGGAAACGAGGTCCCAGGAAGACTCAGTGCTACAGAGCAGAATCAGTCCTGTGAAGAGGGGTCCCATTCATGACGAGCCCAAGACCAAAAGCAACCTGCAGAAGTCCAACAAGACCAGGGACACACCACCCAGGGGGAAAGGGGAGCCCAAGGAGACCACCTCCCCTACAGCCCTGGAACTAATGAAGGTACATAGCAGGATTGGAGGCGGCATCTCAATTTAGTTAATTTAGGAAGTTTATTAAAGTTCCTATTCAAGAACTGAAAAATGATCAGAATTTCAGTCCTGTACAAAAGGCCAGCCCTCTCAATCTGATTAGCCTGGTGTCCTGTCAATCACTCTTCACGCCTCTGTTCATCCAACCAATCAGGGCGCTTGGACACACTCCAGGGCTCCGCCCCGCACACCTCTATTAGATCGTGTTCACCTGCCGTCTCAAGAAGAAACAAGTATTGTGTAATGACGGACTCCAACATGCTGTTTTCCTATCTTGAAGTGTTGTGACATATGTATAGGTGTGTGCAATGTCTGACCCACGACGAGGCCTATTTGTTAGGTTTTGAGTGTTTCAGTGAAGTTTGTTATGGTTAGCTTGTAGCTAATGCTAGCGCTATTGTTATTCATGCATGTCTTTGTATTGCTATATTTATAAGTAGTCTATTACATTTCTACATGTGTGTTGCTATACCTTTGCATTTGTTCATGTTTATATTATGCCACAATTTTCTCTTTGGATTATTGCATTGCACATATCTTTTTCTTAGTCTCTTATAAGTGGATCCTAATGCTTGTATTGTTCCTCCCTTTTTAGAACCACACAACA
This sequence comes from Thymallus thymallus, assembly GCA_023634145.1. Taxonomy (NCBI): domain Eukaryota; kingdom Metazoa; phylum Chordata; class Actinopteri; order Salmoniformes; family Salmonidae; genus Thymallus; species Thymallus thymallus. The sequence goes on from CM042399.1 coordinate 18,584,394, forward strand.
ATATTAAGAACGTTAATGGAATCAGCTGTCTGTCTGTGTGTGCGTGTGGTGGTGACCAAGTGTTCAGTATGGGCCTCAACATGGTGTTCTAACTAGATTCTGGATTCTGACCTGCTATAGTTGAGATGTTGAGGTACCCCAAAGAGGAGTTTGTGCATCTCACCACGAAAATACTGTCACTGCCCACCTCAGCCCACACCGCCATACGCAGCGGTCACGCACCTGAGCCTTACAGCACTTTCTCATCCAAAAGACTACTACCGCTGCGGGAACGCCGTTACCACCGTTACTCTCCTGTCCGCAACTGCTCTAGGCCCCCCCGGCTAGAGCCATCGTCATGGCCACGGGAGCACCACCACTGCCGATATTTCCATAGTCGGCCCGGCTGCTCCCCAGAGAGACACTACTCCAGGCCAGAGTGCTCACCACCTCCATGGGACCGTTGGGACTTCCACTATGTCCCGAGGTGGCCCAGCTACTCAACAGATCGAGAGCATCCTGGCCCGGAGCCCAAGCCAAGTTGTGGATTCTATGCCTGCTCCTAGTATGGAGCCACAGCCTGCAGCTACTGGCAAGGTTAAGTGCAGGCCTATCCACCTTGGCTTGCCAGCAACATGCTAGTTCCAGCCCCGAGAGTCCTGCTACCTCCATACCTCGCCTCAGGACCTGCCATACATCACCTCGGGTGTGAAGAGTTCAGGCTTAAAGCTCCTTGCCCTGCTAGGTCCTAAGTTTTCTGTCCCATTAGCAGGTCTGTAGCCTTCTGCCTTCATTGGTATGCAGTTGCTTAGCCTGTCAGGTTTACAGCCTCCTGCCCTGCTAGGCCCCAAGTTCGCTGCACTAGTCTCATTGTCTTCAGACAGTCAACCCTCGGTCCCTAGCACTATGTCATCAGTCTCCAGCCGTGCTAGGTCTGTCTGCAGCACTAGTCGGCCCTCAGTACCTAGCCCAGGTGGGTCATCAGGCTCCTGCCCGGTTCAGAGTTACCAGTTCCTCTAGTAAGCCCAGAGCTTTGGTGTGCAGGCCCTGCCCCTAGCCTGTTCGCAGCTCCCGTCCTAAGCTAGCTCCCAATCACCTATACTAGCTCTAGGCTACAAGTTTCCTGCCATACCTGGCTGGCAGTCCTCAGTCTCAGTTGTAGGTTCCTTGACCGGGGGGACCCACCGTTCCCTGACCTGGAGGGCCTTCTGTTTACATTTCTGGAGGGCCACCCACCTCCTACACTGGAAGACCGTCCGGTCCTCACACCTGAGGAACCACCAGACTTCGTCTCCAGGGCCCAGCCTGCCCCTGCCTCCGGATCCCTGATGAGCCTCGCCCAGGGGTCCCCACCTGCTGACTAACACTGGGTGTTTTTACATGGTCCTAGGTCTTGCAGGATTTAGCGACCAATAGTTTTTTTTTTTTCAAGTCCACTTCATGAATTCATTACCTTGAAATTGAACTGATGTCAACCCTGGTACATGAGGAGAGATGGATCAAAAACCCCAAATGCTTGTGGAATGATTTCCAATTCAATGCAGGGTTAAAGCATGACTAGCTACTGTTTTATTGACTTGAGTATGCAGACAACCCTGTAAAGCTAATGATCAGTGAACTGTAGCCTGACCCTACTCTACATGATGGCACAAACAGCAGTCTCCAGGGAGAATATGCCTGTTGGGTCCAATGAAGATCGTACCCTGAGCCCCATCCTTCACCAAGGAACTGAACTGCATCTACCAGTAGCTGTGTGGGTAAAATCACTGGGGAAGCCCAAAAAAACTGATTGCAACCTCTGTCCGGTGAAGTCCGCTACGCATATTGCACGTAACCTGACAGTTACATGACCTACAGCATGGTTAAGCAAGTTAACGTTTCTGACATTTTCAGACCACTGACAACTATTGATTTAGAACCACAGAGACTTACCGCAAGTCGCAAAAAAAACAGGAGCTACCTCCACTATTCCAGCACCATTTCAATTCAACATCCTCAAATCACCTCTGCTTAGTCTAATACAGTGACAACTAAAAGATACCAGAAACAATTTATTCCAACGTAAGCTAAATATGTGGTTGTCCATGGTTCTGATTTCTGTTTGTGCGCGTTTGTGCAAGTAGAAAAATATGTTGAGTCTCTTTACTTGTAGAGAAACGCCAATGCCATCCTCCTCTCATGTTGACTAAATGGTCTAACGCTTTTATTTTTTGTAGTTCTAGACTACCTGGCTAAAATGCTTGTTCGCTAGCCTAACTTCCATTCATGGGCAACGTTAGCTCGTAAACATTAGCCTTCTACATCTAACTACTATACATATTGAACTTTCATCCTCTCGGGCCAGGGGCACAACAATGTATTAATTAATTGATAATTTAGTAAAGGAACAATTTTAGCTAGCTAGCTAGCCACCGGAGGACAACACAATGAGATTCAAGTTGTTTCTGTTAATGACGTATGCTGTCAAAGTGATTCGATAGGAGAGTCGCCAAATCCAAGCTGGCTTCCCTTGACACTTTATTATTGTTGTTATTATTATTATTATTTTTTGCCAGGACCATTCACAGTTCAGCTTGCTTTGTTTAGCTCAACGCTGATTGGCAAATGTTTTATACTTCTTTTGTCAAGGGAGACCAAATGCTTGCTGCCTTCCCTTGCATTTAATGCTACAGGCGGCAACAATGTCATACTTGTTTGGACCAGACAGTATCAGATTGATGACCTAGACATAGAGAGACGAAGGGGCGCTGTTTCGCTAGCTCGGATGATTTCTCCTGTGAGAGAGATTCAGCCTCTTGCGAATTGAAGGAAAATGATGAAACGCATTATTTGTTAACATTTTTGGGGGAAGCCTGGCTACCCTTTGCATCCATGAATACACATCACTGCACACTACTCTGCCCATAACTGGGGTATAACGATAATAGATAAAAACATAGATAAAACCCCACACTGAGCCAAATGCTTGGACTCCTGACTCTTCTCTGATGCCTCAGACTGCTGCTTGTCAGTCTCTATACTGCTTGGAAATGGCAGACGTGACCTGAACACTACATGTACAGAAGTCGGTTCTGTTGTGCTGTAATGTACTGTTGGCTTAGGAAGTGGGTTGAATAAGGGCACAAGCACTTTTGAAACTGAACGCCCTTAAAAACAAACATTCATTGCAGATTGAATAGGACTGTTGATATTGGTGTAATTACCTCTGACAGCCATAATCCCACATTAATCCTAGGTTCTGCATCATTTACATTTCAAAACAATATCACGATATGAGTGACTGAGCCTGTGGAGATGGGTGACCTGTAAAGCCCAATTCACATGATTTGCCAAAGAATGGCATTGTGCTGAGCGAGCCATTGCTTTTAAACGGAGGAGGCATTGCACTTCGCAAAAGGGTTGTGGTGAGCTAGGCCCTTTGGAGAGCTTGGCGACGTGCACGAGTCAAGTGAATGGGCCTTACTGTCTCTCCTTTAGGTGACCCTGAGGAAGGACCCAGACTGTGGAGACTTTGGCTTCAGTGTGTCAGACGGCCTCCTGGAGAAGGGTGCCTACGTCAACATGATCCGACCAGATGGTCCTGCCGACCAGGCCGGGTTGAAACCCTACGACCGCATTCTGCAGGTACATCTTTGTTTAGCTAACATAAAAAATGTTTATACAGTATCTACATCTGTTTATGTTGACATGACCACTCCTGTCTCAGGTGAACCGAGCAAGGACCAGAGACTTTGACTGCTGCCTGACCGTCCCCCTCATCACTGAAGCAGGAGACAGCTTGGACCTGGTTATCAGCAGGAACCCCCTGGCACAGGCAGATAACGGGCCTCCTCAGGACTGCAAGGACCCCTCTGATTCACTGTTCGACTTCCCATATTACAGGACCAACAGTATCGCCCTGTGACCAAGGTCCAGGTGGGAAATTATGGATTAATAGGCACTGCACATTACACACACTGATTTTGTTTTATCATATCTCTTGGACACACACACACACCAGACACACACTGTCACACAGAACCACATTCACACGTGATCATGCATATGTACGTGAATATTTACACACACACTCTGTGACTAGTGTTAGTCAGTCTAATCATGTGATCTAGAGCAGAGCAGAGGAAACTTGTTACGTAACAGCTTCTGTTACACTAGCGTTGCTCAACTCTGCAGAAATCACAGAGAAACACGAACTCACACTTCCCTACCAGAGAAGCAGGCGTGTTCGGGACACCACAATTACAGTATTTATTTTGTATTTTATTTTTGTGTGTGCAATTGACCCTCTGTGACCTCTTGCTGGGGATTGGTGCAGTTATATGTACACACACTTGACACACAAACGTGGGCACATGCTGTGCTGGACTATTATTTAAGCCATGTGTTGGCTGGTTGCCTTCTCCTTCCCTTCCTGGCCCACACTGCGAACCCCAAGCACAAAACAGCTAGCTAGCGCCTCCAAATAGATGGAATGCTAAACTGTCACTCACTTTTACTTGCCAAGTATTGCAAACATTTCTATTTTAGATCCCCCACTCTAAGTCTAAAATGTTTGTAAAAATGGACTTGGTGACTCAGGTCCAAGTTGTATCTTTACTGTGTTATTAAATGGCCATCATGTGAAGGACACTTATCACACCTCCTGCTTTGTCCACAACAAATGTTACATTTCAGAATGTTTCTCTCATTACTTTTCTCACACCGTGTTAATATCTACTGGATAGACTGAGGAGAAATGTGTCATTCATTACTTTTTGGATCAGTGTTTTTGTTTCTCAAGGTTCTTTTCAACTGTTTTATGTAATCAAGTTCACTGTGTTTCTTACACCAAACCACACTGGTTTTGCTTGCTTGCACTAGTAGTTCACCTAAATCAGATCCATGCACTAGTAGTTCACCTAAATCAGATCCATGCACTAGTAGTTCACCTAAATCAGATCCATGCACTAGTAGTTCACCTAAATCAGATCCATGCGCTAGTAGTTCGCCTAAATCAGATCCATGCACTAGATTGACATGTTTTATCACTCCCAAAAAAATATATATTTAATGGTGATACTGTCACATTCTTTATTTTTAAAAGCTTTGACACCACCCACTCTTATCATTAACACACTACTTGATTCTGTTGTTCCAGGTCACGTCTCTCTTCTTTAGATTTCACTCTCAATATCAGCATCTCCTGTGTGAGGCAAGGAGTTTTTCCTGACTAGGGAAACCTTCTGGCCCTAGTCCTATGTATATACTTTTCAGAAGGTATAAACTCTCAGGAGTACAGGGTGTGGTTTCCCCACGAACAGACTCTTAAGTTAATCACGTCCCCTGCCAAATGTTGAATAAAATACATTTAAATTGAGATGAATGAAAATTTAAAAGGAAATCATTCATCATCTGTTGAGGTTTAGGCCCTAACTCTCAATAAGGTATGGCCTTGGATTAGAGCATTTTCCTGAACCTCCACAGCTGTTAGTAAGCATGTTGAGCATGTAGCTATAGGATGTAATGTCCCACCCAGTAGAAAGCTCACATTGTTCACAACGGGGTATTGTGGAACATTTCTGCGCTGAACAATTGCCATCTCTGTTCTGCTTTGTCAAGACAGAACCTTCCACAGAGCTGTCGCCGTTTTATCATGATATTGTATGGTTTTATAAAGCTCTTACATAACATGTCTAGCCCTGGCCTGCTTACCCAGCTGCCTCAGTGGAAATAAGATGATTTGTTTCATTTCATTTAATGGCTGGTGTAGAGATATATTGAGACTGCAGTCATGCTGTCCCGTTCAGGGCTCAACTCACTGCTTTTTAATCCTCAGAAACATGTTTTTAGATTTATTTTTTTGTAAATGTTCTCAAACTGTCATCCAACATAAAACATGTCCCATTTGATACAGAGGCCTATTTTGTTTTTATACATTTTATTTTAGGTGCTTCTGAATATTATTCAGTACACCGTCTGTACATGGTCTCCCTTCCAATGTATAAAGTTGTTGTTTGTGATGACATTCTGCGTGTGGTTTCTGTATGTAAGATGTGACTGAGTGCAGTATCTGTTCTCTGTACAGTTCTTCTGTTTACATGGCCCCTCAGCTGCATCCAAGCATGGCCATTTAAGTTTGGGGAGGGGGGGCGTCAGAGCCAATTGGAAGGAAATTGGTTTGGTAGATGTACATGAAATGGATGTTATTTTATTCTTTAATGAGATGTATTTCCTGCTTTTTATGAAAATAAAGATATGATGAATGGGGTGTATTTTTTTCATTCTTGAATTCTGCTTCCCGAGCCATTTATCTTTGCGGGTTCAGATATTAATTGAGCAAATGCTTCACGGACCCTCTACCCTCTACTATTGGACATTAAGTGAAGGAACGTTTGCAGAAAGAACAATGTCCTGAATAGTTTGGTTAATTTAAGGATTTCATACCTATTTCTACACAGAAAAACCTTGCTCCAGCCGTGTTTGGCCGGCCTCCCCACACTATTGATGCCAGGTAACAAGCTGAACATAAATCTACAATGGTCTCAGTCCCTCCACACTCCCACTTCTCTGTAGATGTGAATGTCACATCTTAGTGAGTGAGGTGTCAACATGGTTTCCACCTGTCTATGGATTTATGGCAGACTGGACACCTAGGATCGTTTACCAGAATTGTCAATGAGCTGTCACACTGGCTGCGGTAGGGCCGACCCAAGGGGGCAAAGTAGGACTCAAGTTCAAATAAATATAGTTGGCTATTTTGGGGGTGGGGTTCAAGATATATTGTGATTGGTTGAAGCAGCACTTGCTGAACAAAACAGTGTTGATCATCAAGGTGATGGAGATGAGCAGTCATATTATATTCCTTTCAGTATTAATCAGGTATTACGTTACTCATCACATGAGCATGGTGTACTGAACCACCTCGGCTACACCCATATGTTTCTGGCACTGGCGACAGGGTCAGAGTTTTCCACAACACCAGAGGGACTTCTCAACTGTTTAACGCCACCGTCAGCATTCCAAGGTGTCACCTACCTTTGAGGTGACTCTTAATGCCCATTAGATTTTCCTGTGTTTTATATACTCAGTGGCCAGTTTACTAGGTATGCAACCCTGTTCACGAAAATGGTTTGAGTCACATGACCATGGTTTGCTATATAAAGCAGGCAGACAGGCATCGAGACATTCAGTTACTGTTCGATTAAACGAACGGGCAAAACAAGTGACCTAAGCGATTTTGAGCGTGGTATGTTTGTCGTGACAGGCGCCCCGGTTCCAGTATCTCAGAAACAGCCGGCCTCCTGGGATTTTCACAGTCTAGGGTTTACCAAGAATGATACGACAAACAAAAAACATCCAGTCAGCGGCTGTCCTGTGGGTGAAAACAGTTTGTTGATGAGAGGTCGAAGGAGAATGGCAGCAATCGTGCAAGCTAACAGGCGGGCCACAAACAGATAAATAATGGTGCAGTACAACTCGCCGGTCCTTGTCACGGATGGGCTATTACAGCAGACGATGACACCGGGTTCCACTCCAATCAGCTAAAAATAAGAAGCGGCTCCAGTGGGCACGCGATCACCAACATTGGACAATTGAGGAGTGGAAATACATTGCCTGGTCCGACGAATTCCAGTTCCTGTTGCGTCATGCTGATGGCAGAGTCAGGATTTGGCGTATGCAGCATCAGTCAATGGCCTCATCCTGCCTGGTGTCAACGGTACAGACTGGTGGTGGTGGTGTAATGGTTAGGAGAATGTTTTCCTGGCAACGTTAGGCCCCTTGATACCAATTGTGCAACGTTTCCATGACCCAAGGAAATCAGGCTGTTCTAGAGGCAAAGGGAGGTCCGACCCAGTACTAGATTTACCTAATAAACTGTGTGTATATTTCCACACAATGAGGTTGGAATAATACTGTGAAAGTGATGATAATGCCCTTTTAGTGTAAGAGCTGTTTGAAAAGACCGCCAGAAATGTCTGCCTGTTTTGGTGGGATGGAGTTTTCGCCTGCCTGGTGACATATTAGTCTACTCTATTAACAGCAACATAATTTTGATAATTACACAAGCTTCAATTTTTATGATGTGGTTATTTAAGCCTCCTTATTGAAATGTATTTGTTTTAAGTCATTTTCAATATGTAAATGTAGGGTATAAGACAAATATGAATATGGAAGAATGTAGAAAAATCTGTTTTATTCTCATGTTAGAAGTGAACGTGTGTAGTATTTCCATAGCAGTCTGTATGAGAGAAAAGCAGGCCAGTAGGCCCTAGGGAAAGATACTTAAATGCACTTTACAGAACAAATGAATAATTCACTCCAAGACATGTAAAGAAAAAGACGTTTATTTTCAATCTAGGAAAAATTGATGCAATGAGCATCTTAAAGGGGGACGGATGTTAGACAAAAATACTTTGGTACACTTGATTTTCCAACAGGGTTTATTTATTGCCCTCTGGACTAGTAATGTTGTTGACCAAGCACTGTACTGTGGATGTTCATCTACATGCATTGGGTAAAATAATCTCACAATTTCTGTTTTGTTTTTACATTTCTTTTCAAATTGAAATCAAATAACTTGAGTGGTAAAGGCCATTTATTTGACGAATATTGCACACTGCAAATATTCATTCAAGCTCATAACATTTAACATTACAATACAAATTGCTGACTGTAAAAATAGGTCATCATCAGTGACAGTGTTCATATGATGTACAGTATAAAATGGTTAATACAAAAAGGCATATGTGATTCACAAACAAGTAAAATACTAAAATACAATTGCCTAAAATGAAAATGATAAAAACCCAGAGTCTGGTGGTAGTTTCATATGATACAGATATTTAGTGACCATCACTGCTATTAAAATGAGTGCACTGGAGAAAAAACAATTATTTCACATTTTTAGAAAAAGCATTTTGTTAAGGTTACATTTTTTACTCCAATCAAGTTATCGTTCTCACAACTCTCACAGGTTTAGTCCTTAAGAGACAGAATGTTTGATGGCAGTTTTCTACCTTTATTTTCTTTTTATATATTTATAGCAAGTGTGTGAGAGTGTATTTGAACCGATAGATATCAAAGTGACAATACCAAAAAGGTTTGAAATTATATACTTTCCTCTTTAAATGCATGGTGCAAATGTAACTGCAGGTTCTTGCGACCATTACAGAGGAGGTTGGTGGCACCTTAATTGGGGATGACGGGCTCATAGTAATGGCTGGAACAGAATCAATGGAATGGTATCAAATACATTAACAACATGGTTTCAATTCGGTTGATACCATTCCATTGACTTCATTCCAGACATTATTATAAGCCTTCCTCCCCTCAGCAGCCTCCTGTGGACCATTATCATAAGAGATCACTACAATTAAGGTGAAACTCAACTTATAAAGTGCAAAGAGGGGTTTCAATATATGCACTGGGACGGATTGTAGGCAATGTACAAACACTCTTAAAATGCTTCTTCCCTTTCAACCTTCCCTTCCTCCTTGTTTTCCCCAACTCCTTTCCTCCCTCCTAAGGACACGTGATCATTCCAGGAACATTTTGTACAGTATTTGGGCATGGCCATAGTTAACCTTAAGGACATACGTATGAAATGTTATATGTTTACACTGCATGTTGCCACTATACATTCAGGTGGTGTGGACGTCTACTCTACTAGCAGGTGTGACTGGCTGGCGTCCGCCGCTAGTGCAGCTAAGGTTTATTCAGTTGCATCTCAAAACAACAACAACAACAACAAAGATGACAACAGATTAAAAAAACAATTACCTCAGACAAAGATACTGCCACAATAATGTGAGGAAATTATCTTAATAGTTTGCTACCTAACATGTTACACATTTAGTTTACTGTATTTGTGATAAGTGAAAATTACCTTTTATTTCTAGTATTCCCGAACAGCAAATGCCTTCTCGACTCTCCACAATCAACAGAAAGGTAATTAACATAGAACAACATGCTTTATTTCAAAATATTGCCTGAACTGAGATCACCACCCACTACAGCAACAACAACAACGGTAACAACAACATGATAAAAAATTAAATAAAATACAGAGAGAAAAACCTACAGCCACCCAACGATAATATTTATACTGTGGCTCTCTTCTTCTTCTTCATAGAAACCAAACCAGAATATTCCTAGTGCGGATATATAGAACAATGTAAACCTGGTTCTACCACTATCAAAGTTAGCAAATATATGACACCAACATAGAAAGCACGTCAATCAGCATGTCCTCTCACAGAGAGTGCTCACATCATCGTTTCTACAATGGTGTGGATGGGCTTGACTGGGCCGTTGTTCCCATTGGGGTCCAGAGGCTGGGTCAGCTCGCTGCCCTTCACGCTGTACTCTTTGGGGCGAGAACTCGCACCTCCCTTTACTGGGGCCGCCACCGCCTTAATCCTCTGTGGGGAGGAGAGGAGAAATCATTATATCATGCCATAAAATCATATTACATGGTATACTGTATCATGTGGATATCTTATATTGTGTGTGCCATAGCATACTGCATGGCATTTCCACAATTGCTGCACTTCCTTGTATTCATACAAATAGTTAACCCTTTATCAATGATTTGGGACATTTTCTAGGTTATCTAGCATCATCTTTTGTGTTTGCGTACCTCAATGAGCGGTCCGTCGGACTGGAGGATCTTGATGACCATTACCATGGGGATGCAGATCATAGAGGCCAGGGCCAGAGACCAGCCCAGGCCGATGGACCAATCTGGGTACTCATACACCTTGTTATAGGTCAGGGGCTTGTACTTCACCAATGAGAAGATAAAACAACCCTGGGAACAACAACAAGAAAAATGGTTTAGGACATCGTCCCTTATGGAGACATTCTACAGTACATCTTCACTATGATCCAAGAGATTCCTCATGTTTTCAGAACCACAACAGTGTTGGGCTGTTGATCACGCTGTAACAGTGTTGGGCTGTTGATAACACTGTAACAGTGTTGGGCTGTTGATCACGCTGTAACATTGTTGGGCTGTTGATCACGCTGTAACAGTGTTGGGCAGTTGATCACGCTGTAACAGTGTTGGGCTGTTGATAACGCTGTAACAGTGTTGAGCTGTTGATCATGCTGTAACAGTGTTGGGCAGTTGATCACACTGTAACAGTGTTGGGCTGTTGATAACGCTGTAACAGTGTTGGGCTGTTTATCACGGTGTAACAGTGTTGGGCTGTTGATCACGCTAAGAGTGTTGGGCTGTGGGTCACGCTGTAACAGTGTTGGGCTGTCGAACACTTTGTAACAGTGTTGGGCTGTTGAAGACTTTGTAACAGTGTTGGGCTGTTGAACGCTGTAACAGTGTTGGGCTGTTGATCACACTGTAACAGTGTTGCGCTGTTGATCACGCTGTTACAGTATTGGGCTGTTGAACACTCACCGCACAGAGGACAGGAGTGATAAAGGTCCAGCTCCATTTCATCCACGGGTTTGGTCGGTAGCCAATCATGTCTTCAATCGCATCATAGAAATTATCAGCGCCTGTCAACGATACATAAGAACAGACTTGTTGTAAGAGACACTCCTACCCTCCTATACACTAAAGGTAACCATTATATAAAACCTGTGCATTTTCTCAAGGTGAAACATCAGGCTGATGTATCAACTAAAAACAGAATCAGTATCTCTTTATCTCTAGACCAATGACAAGAGCTACAGTACAGGAAGTGGCGTCATCGTAGCCCCTATAAACACCCTAACCTACTTATAGGCTTTTCCATGAAGTCACATATTATGGCATAAACAATCTCTCTGTAGGGGCTGGATTCACTCCGTATCACAGACGTATCACGGAAGATCCGCACTATAGCTATATTTAAATTCACGGTAAACGCTGCATACGTCAGCTCAATCGGAAATTAGATTTACATTTAAACACGGATCTTCTGCGATACTTCCGTGATACAGATTGAATCCAGCCCTAGTTTACTGTTAACCGTTACAAAACTAGGAACAGGTTCCACTCAGCAATGACAGACAACCCCTGTTATGGCCTATGTGCCATTGCATCATAAACGATTCTTAGCAACGGCTATAATAGCGTTACTAAAAACACCTTGAGGAATGGCAGCTGGGTCGTTGTGCTCCTGTGTACCTCTTCATTATTAAAGGTAATTGTGATGAGGCAGCATAGTTCTTAGTAATTTGCCTTCAATAGAAGCCAATGGCCCGTGCGTAGAAGCCAATTCAAGTGGTTGACGATTGGCGTGAAAGGGAACAAGTTTATTGTTTACCCCAAGCGAGGTCATAACTCATCTGTGGTTGTTGTTTAAAAACACAGTATCTTAACATTTGTTCCCTAAATGTAGGCTACACACTTTATTTGTCAAAAAGGGCAAATCAACTTACCATAAACCCAGGCTACAGCAACACATTCAAAGAATGCAACCCACAAAAGGCACACACCACTGGCTGCATAGTAGTCAAAGAGTTGAAACACATACATGCCACCCTGAGAAGAAATAACGTAGCAGAAGTTAGTTTCTTAAAAGAAAGAGAGTAAGAGAGAAATACAGAAAGGGTTGGCATGGGTAGGAAAAAGTGGAGGAGGTTGATACATAAGAATGCTGGCGCTGGGCCAATGAAAGGAGAGTTCAACAGGTGGTGAGATGGTAGATATAATTGAAGTAAAGTTAACTGCTAACTGGAACATAGCATTCCAGATTTTTCCATTCGTGATGTCAAGCACACAGGATGTAATATGAAAGGTCGGTAGTAGAAACCCCATATTTGGTCGCAAAATTGTGACAACACAAAGCATGTGGAAAAAGTATTGTGATGTTATCTTATATGCTAACCTGAAATGTGTATAGTAGAAACAACAGTGTGTATTGTTAGCGTCTGTCTGTCTGTCTGTCTGTCTGTCTGTCTGTCTGTCTGTCTGTCTGTCTGTCTAATATAACTTAATTTAATTACAATGGTCCCAGAAGTGATAGTATGTCAAGGTGTCTTAAATGTAAGGTATGAACAACATGTAGTGCATAGAGATACTTTAAAGTGCTGTTGGTGTACTTACTTTTGTTACCATGGTAAGTCCCAAAAGATAGCTTATGCAGCACATCACAGCTATAAAGATCTCACGGCGGTAACCCGTCCTTAGGGCGGCTGGATACAGATCAACCAGGGAGGTGATCTGTCCTTCCACCTCCACAAACTGGGGAGACAGAAAGCAAGACATCAACCTTAGTGTCCCACCAGAACTCTGACGTCCATTACCACTATAATCGGTATTGATTTTAGGCCTTATTGCACAAACATAAATGCTAAATACATTATAAAGTAACAACCTATATTTGTAGCCCTGGATCTCATATGGGCATATACATTGAGTGTACAAAACACTAAGAACACCTTCCTAATATTGAGTTGCACCCCCTTTTGCCCTCAGAACAGCCTCAATTCGTCGGGGCATGGACTCTACAAGGTGTTGACTATTCTTGATACACACATGAAAACTGTTGAGCATGAAAAACCCAGCAGCGTTGCAGTTCTTGACCCACTCAAACCGGTCCACGTGGCACCTACTACCATAACCCGTTCAAAGGCACTTTGATACTTTATCTTGCCCATTTTGTCTGGTCCTTTCACCCTCCCCCTCATCTACACTGATTGAAGCGGATTTAACAAGTGACATCAATAAGGGATCATAGCTTTCACCTGGATTCACCTGGTGTCATGGAAAGAGCATATTTTGTACAGTCAGTGTACAGGAATATGGAAACATTTCAAAAACGTGCAGCCTGGAACCAATTTAATTTCTCAGTGGTCTGTCGAAAGTAATGTCTGCCTCTCTGTACGTTTTTCTCCTCAAATCGCTGATTCGACTAGACTAGAGAAGGACTGCTGTCTTTGTTGTGCAGTAATGAGACGTTTTAAACAAGGCTTCTCTTAGGAAGTCCTCATACTGGCTAGTTCATGCAAAACAACACTGACTGTCTCCCACTCTCAACCGCTCTCGCCCTCCACCTCCCTCCCTCTCTTTCTCCAGTCTATTCTTCATGGAAACCCTCTACACTTCAAGCTACTCCAATTATTTAATAGGCAGTGCTGTTGTCATCACAGTTAAAGTATCTGGAGTCACACTACTCTTATTTAGTGAAATAGACTTTGTTATTCAGCATTTTTCCCCCACATCTTCCAACAAGCCCTCTCCTCATAACTAGGGCATAAGAGCCATGAAACAATACTGTATTCAGCACCTCTAATCTGCGTAAGATTTATGGTCAAGAATGACGGCCACTCTCCTACTGCTCAACTTGCCTATGGAAATAGTAGTGCTAGAAGCACAAGTATTTATTTCAAGTTTGGACCATCATCCTGATCTCCTGTTTGGCTGAGATGTGTGATTGGCCATGAGGAGGGCTGAGTTAGCACGGAGTAAAATTACACTTGGAAGCTGGAAATGTGATAGTGAGAGAACCCCACTGATGCCACCCCTGTGTTGTCTCCCTGGCCTTGCCTCCGTTCATCTTAATCAATGCCTATGAAGTCTGGGCTGCAGGGACACCTCAGGGAAACACTATAGGACTAGACTGGTTCTACCTACTAAATTACTATGCGTTCAGAGATTCATTTATTACTGGTTCACACACTTTTAGAAAAATTGTTTGCTATTTACGTTTAAGCTTTCAAGATGTAACAGCTGTTTTGACATAGTAGTAGAGTCCACTCTGGGAAAACACTGGTTAAAAATACTGCCTGGTGTGAAACGTGTTGGGTAGCCTTTCTTGTCTGGAAGTTATTTGAAACCGGGGGTCATTGATGTTGATCAGACACACAATCTCTTTTATACCCCTGACTGACCTAACTGCAGCCCTGTGCTTCATATGGAGCACAGCTAACTACTGTACTGGGGTACTCAAAGGAACTATACAAATCAAAAAGGTACCACTTTACACTTTTGTATGTGTCCCTAATGCCTATATATTTACATGGTACAGTAAATACATAGGCATATTGTAATTACAGTGTAGATACACTAATAACATATTGTAATTACAGTGTAGACACACTAACAACATATTGTAATTACAGTGTAGATACATTAACAACATATTGTAATTACAGTGTAGATACACTAACAACATATTGTAATTACAGTGTAGATACACTAACAACATATTGTAATTACAGTGTAGATACACTAACAACATATTGTAATTACAGTGCAGATATACTAACAACATATTGTAATTACAGTGTAGATACACTATCAACATATTGTAAGTACAGTGTAGATACACTAACAACATATCATTATTACAGTGTAGATACACTATCAACATATTGTAATTACAGTGTAGATACACATTGTTACAAGGTCCTTATAACTACGGAAATGTACTGTCACGTCCTGTGGTACGTACCACTACTAATAGTAACGTATGCTAGCTATTGGTTTAGTACTGACCTGACTGTCGAGGCCCAGTAGCAGAAGCATGATAAAGAATAGGATGGCCCAGAACGTGGGATAGGGCATCATGGACACAGCCTTAGGGTAGGCAATGAAGGCCAGGCCAGGACCTAGAAGGGGGAGAAGAGAGGGGAAGGGGGGAGAAGAGAGGGGAAGGGGGAGAGAGAGGGGAATGGAGGAGAAGAGAGGGGAAGAAGAGGGGGGAAGGGGAAGAAGAGAGGGGAAGGGGGAGAAGAGAGGGGAAGGGGGAGAAGAGAGGGGAATGGAGGAGAAGAGAGGGGAAGAAGAGGGGGGAAGGGGAAGAAGAGAGGGGAAGGGGGAGAAGAGAGGGGAAGGGGGAGAGAGAGGGGGAGAAGAGAGGGGAAGGGGGAGAGGGGAAGGGGGAGAGAGAGGGGAAGAAGAGAGGGGAAGGGGGAGAGAGAGGGGAAGAAGAGAGGGGAAGGGGGAGAGAGAGGGGAAGAAGAGAGGGGAAGGGGGAGAGAGAGGGGGAGAAGAGAGGGGAAGGGGGAGAGAGAGGGGAAGAAGAGAGGGGAAGGGGGGAGAAGATAATTAACCAACCCGTCTAATTTGAGCTTGGACGGTATGATGGGGGATAAAAACATTAAACTAAAGACATTCAAAGTATCTGAAATGGTAATGTTACAGTTACAGTACTGGAAGAGACTAAGTGATAAACCTTTGGTATATGCTATGTGTTTGTCTTCTGTAAGGACTGGATAGGTGGAGGAACTATCCACTAAGTATCTGCTACCAGTCATATGCTGTGTGTGACTCTAGCATCCTGCATTAGTTTACTTGCTAAACAAATACTGACAAAGCAGTTAACGATTTGCTCAAAAGCATAAGCTAATTCAACAGGATTTTGAAAGACAGTTGAATATATACAAACAGACAGCAAACTGAACTCAACAAACTATCGATCATTAAATCTTGCAAGTCCATCCAGGCAGAATAACACAATGACCTATTGCACAGATTTAGTTAGACCTCACATTTGTAATTATTTACTGTTATCCACAACAATTTACTGTAACCTTTTTGCAAATCTGACCTATCTTTCAAGTTAATACTTTTCTAATAAATATGCATGAATTATAGCAATAAAAAAAAACAATGAAACATTGATTTTCAATCATTCCAATTGACAGTGGTGTAAAATACTTTAAAGTAATACTTTTTATTTTACTTCACTACATTCCTAAAGAAAATAATGTACTTTTTACTCCATACATTTTCCCTGACACCCAAAAGTACTTGTTACATTTTGAATGCTTAGCAGGACAAGAAAATGGTCTAATTCATGCACTTAAAGAAACAATCCCTGGTCATCCCTACTGCATCTGATCTGGCGGACTCACTAAACACAAACACTTTGTTTGTAAATTATGTCTGAGTTTTGGAGTGTGCCCCAGGCTATTCGGAAATAAAATTAAACAAAGAAAATTGTGCTGTCTGGTTTGCTTAATATAAGGAATTTGAAATAATGTATACTTTTACTTTTGATACTTAAGTATATTTAAAACCAAATACTTTTTTTACCTTTACTCAAGTAGGATTTTACTGGGTGACTTTTTCCACCACTGCCAATTGAGATAAACACAGCATACACGGCTATAACAGTCACAGAACAATCTAATTCTCTCTTCGTAATAATTCTAGTGAAAGTACATGGAAACAGTTTCTCTCTGAACCAGGTTGTTGTTTAGGGACGAACAATAGCAACACTGAACTGGACAGAGCGAGCATGCTGAAAGAAGATGCATCTCCTTCAGAATCCACATAGAATACAATATCAAGGTGGGTAGAAACAGAACCGCTTAGCTAAAGCCACATCAGGGATCCACAGCTCAATGCAGTACAGTACTTAACATTACAGTTAAATTACAATTCTTAGCACTGTCGTTTTTCCACAACTATTTCACTGGTCGTGAGCACAGTCTACTGTATTACCCAACACAAATGTTAACAATTAACAATTTCATTGGAACAGAATGCCCAAGATGTTCTTATTGTGGCTTACTGCACATTACAGTGACTGTAAACAATTTCTTAATTAAATACAGTCATTTGAAAAAGTAAGTTTTACATATTTGGACAGATGGATATGTAATCTTCACTTCAACACTATTGACAGATAAAGGTTACCAAATTTTACAAATCAAACACGAAAAAAACCAGTTGAAAATGTTATGCAATTAAAATAAACAAAAATGCCTTTTCCTTATGGGGAAAAAGTTAGTACACCCCTACATTTACCATCACATAAAATGGCAAAAATTAGAATTAGGTGTACCAAAACAAGTGCAAATGATTAGAAAACACTAGAGAGTGTGTGGTAACACATCATTCAAAGATCAAAAGACCCGAGGCCCTCAGAAGAAAGATTTTTGATGCCCATGAGTCTGGGAGGGGTTACAAATCCATTTCCAAGCAATTCGAAGTACATCATTCCACTATCAGACGCAAAATTCCAGACCACTGGCAAACTACCTAGGACAGGTCGTCCCACCAAAGTCATCCCAAGAGCTGACTGAATGATGCTCATAGAAGTCTCTAAAAACCCCAGAGTAACATCAAGGGATCTACAGGCCTCTCTTGCCACAATCAATGTTGAATTGCATGAGTACACTGTCAGAAAGAGATGCACAAACCTGGCCTACATGGGAGGTCAGGAAGGAAGAAGCCTCTGCTCTCAAAAAATAATATCAATACACAACTGACTTTACCCAGGTGTTGTCTGGCAAAAGTCAGTTTTGTCTTGATAATCTTTTTTGAGAGCAGAGCCTTCTTCCTTCCTGACCTCCCATGTAGGCCAGGTTTGTACTAACTTTTTCCCTATAAGGAAAAGGCATTTTTGTTTATTTTAATTGCATAACATGATTTGTTAAATTGGGTAACCTTTATCTGTCAATAGTGTTGAAGTGAAGATTACATATACATCTGCCCAAAAAAAAAAAAAAAGAGAACTTTCCAGGGGGTGTACTTACTTTTTCACATGACTGTAAATGCAATCCACACTTGCCAATCTTATGGATGACCACTCATCATAAGATGTAATGATAGAGTTACATTATTTTTTTTATAAATATATATAAATAGATTAGAAACCCTAGAGTGGAACATTGGTGCACCTGGTGCCTTTGAGCCCAAGTGACTGTGGATGGTAGAGTACATACAGTGGGGAGAACAAGTATTTGATACACTGCCGATTTTGCAGGTTTTCCTACTTACAAAGCATGTAGAGGTCTGTAATTTTTATCATAGGTGCTCTTCAACTGTGAGAGACAGAAAAATCCAGAAAATCACATTGTATGATTTTTAAATAATTAATTTGCATTTTATTGCTTGACATAAGTATTTGATCACCTACCAACCAGTAAGAATTCCGGCTCTCACAGACCTGTTAGTTTTTCTTTAAGAAGCCCTCCTGTTCTCCACTCATTACCTGTATTAACTGCACCTGTTTGAACTCGTTACCTGTATAAAAGACACCTGCCCACACACTCAATCAAACAGACTCCAACCTCTCCACAATGGCCAAGACCAGAAAGCTGTGTAAGGACATCAGGGATGAAATTGTAGACCTGCACAAGGCTGGGATGGGCTACAGGACAATAGGCAAGCAGCTTGGTGAGAAGGCAACAACTGTTGGCGCAATTATTAGAAAATGGAAGAAGTTCAAGATGACGGTCAATCTCCCTCGGTCTGGGGTACCATGCAAGATCTCACCTCGTGGGGCATCAATGATCATGAGGAAGGTGAGGGATCAGCCCAGAACTACACGGCAGGACCTGGTCAATGACCTGAAGAGAGCTGGGACCACAGTCTCAAAGAAAACCATTAGTAACACACTACGCCGTCATGGATTAAAATCCTGCAGCGCACGCAAGGTCCCCCTGCTCAAGCCAGCGCATGTCCAGGCCTGTCTGAAGTTTGCCAATGACCATCCGGATGATCCAGAGGAGGAATGGGAGAAGGTCATGTGGTCTGATGAGACAAAAATAGAGCTTTTTGGTCTAAACTCCACTCGCCGTGTTTGGAGGAAGAAGAATGATGAGTACATCCCCAAGAACACCATCCCAACCGTGAAGCATGGAGGTGGAAACATCATTCTTTGGGGATGCTTTTCTGCAAAGGGGACAGGACGACTGCACCGTATTGAGGGGAGGATGGATGGGGCCATGTATCGCGAGATCTTGGCCAACAACCTCCTATCCTCAGTAAGAGCATTGAAGATGGTTCGTGGCTGGGTCTTCCAGCATGACAACGACCCGAAACACACAGCCAGGGCAACTAAGGAGTGGCTCCGTAAGAAGCATCTCAAGGTCCTGGAGTGGCCTAGCCAGTCTCCAGACCTGAACCCAATAGAAAATCTTTGGAGGGAGCTGAAAGTCCGTATTGCCCAGCGACAGCCCCGAAACCTGAAGGATCTGGAGAAGGTCTGTATGGAGGAGTGGGCCAAAATCCCTGCTGCAGTGTGTGCAAACCTGGTCAAGAACTACAGGAAATGTATGATCTCTGTAATTGCAAACAAAGGTTTCTGTACCAAATATTAAGTTCTGCTTTTCTGATGTATCAAATACTTATGTCATGCAATAAAATGCAAATTAATTACTTAAAAATCATATAATGTGATTTTCTGGATTTTTGTTTTAGATTCCGTCACTCACAGTTAAAGAGTACCTATGACAAAAAATTACAGACTTCTACATGCTTTGTAAGTGGGAAAACCTGCAAAATCGGCAGTGTATCAAATACTTGTTCTCCCCACTGTATGTGATTATGAGTGTGGTTTTATAGAGTGACTCTTTATTTAACCCAGCTTTACATGGTAGCTCAGACACATGGCACAGTGCTCAACCAGAGCCAAATTGCTGTGGAAAACACATAATAGAAAAAGCAAAAATTCTGTTTCTTTCAGGCCTTTATTCAAGGAGTGTGCAATTGCCGACACCTCTACATTTCAGCATTGTCGTTTCCAAAACTTCTCTTTTCAAATGACGCTTTTTCTTTTTTTCCCTCTTTCAAATCTGGGTGTCTTTTTGACTAAATTGTTTTTTCTAACTTTCCAATCATCTGTTTTGTTCGGTAGCAGTGCCCACCATCACTGCTATGTTTACCGTTGACCTTTGACCCTCGTACCTGACTCTGCCACATCGGCAATGTCCACCCCTTGCTCTTGTGCCATGAAGCCCAGGACGGAAAATATTGCGAAGCCAGACACAAAACTGGTACCGCTGTTCAGGCCTCCCAGCAGCAAACAGTCCCTATGTCACACATATGTCATGGAGGATGTTAATTTACACAGACGGAACCGAAGTTCCCATTTTTTTCTTACGCAACCGCCTTTGACACGTGTTGCTCTCTCTACTACTACAGCAGTCCCCATGACAACGAAGCTCACCTGTAGCAGTTGTATTTGTACTTGTTGTAGCTCCCCAGTGACGTCATAGCCCCCAGACAGATGGCGTAGGAGAAGAATATCTGGGTTCCTGCGTCGATCCACACCTGAGACGACAACAGCAAGAACATGATCCCAGGCGGCTCAGTTGGCCTTTCATCATATACTTCTGGTCACCTTTTTCATCTTTGTTGAGACATAATTGGGTTAGATTAACCTAATAAGCAATGAGATTTGACATTCAATTTCCTTCTGATCAAACCAACAAGAAGCTACTGAGGCTAAGACGCAAAACTACTTGATTAAACATCTTGCGAGCTCAAATCAAATTGAGGGCACTGAATTGCACTTCTGTGCACTCTCACAATTGTGGGACAAAAAGGAACATCTCCATCAATATTGAACATCTTAATCAAAGTGTGGCTTTTGTTGTAACATTGTAGATCAAAAATACCCTACATGGGATGTCATGTTGCAAATCTAATTTACCCAACAAAAGTACCTTTTAACTTTCCAGCTCAAAGCATGTAATAATCTCATTGCAAAACCACATGATGTTGCATAATGATTGTCATGGAACTTTCCAGGTCCCTCAGGCATAGTTAAATCTCATCTGATTTCATGCCCTCAGTATGTCCATAGACTGGGACCAACAGAGAAACACATCTTATCTCTTTC
Source organism: Thymallus thymallus (assembly GCA_023634145.1). Classification (NCBI taxonomy): domain Eukaryota; kingdom Metazoa; phylum Chordata; class Actinopteri; order Salmoniformes; family Salmonidae; genus Thymallus; species Thymallus thymallus. The sequence goes on from CM042399.1 coordinate 18,605,879, forward strand.
TAAAGCTTCCAGACTATTTTTGCTCAAGTCATTTAACTCCTGAGCAGTGAGCTAATTGAATTACACTATATCTACAAAAATATGTGGACACCCCTTCAAATGAATGGATTAGACTATTTCAGCCACACCCGTTGCTGACAGGTGTATAAAATCGAGCACAATGCCATGCAATCTGCATAGACAAACATTGGCAGTGGAATGGCCTTAGTGAAGAGCTCAGTGACTTTCAACATGGCACCGTCATAGGCTGCCACCTTTCCAACGAGTCAGTTTGTCAAATTTCGGCCGAAGCGCGTAGCGCTGTCTTCGGTTGCAACACTCACTACCGAATTCCAAACTGCCTCTGGAAGCAACGTCAGCACAAGAACTGTTCATCGGGAGCTTCATGAAATGTTTTTTCATGGCCGAGCAGCCGCACACAAGCCTAAAATCATCATGCGCAATGCCAAGCGTCGGCTGGAGTGGTGTAAAGCTTGCCGCCATTGGACTCTGGAGTGATGAATCACGCTTCACCAGGAGAACGCTACCTGCCCAAATGCATAATGCCTACTGTAAAGTTTGGTGGAGGAGGAATAATGTTCTGGGGCTGTTTTTCATGGTTCAGGCTAGGCCCCTTAGTTCCAGTGTAGTTCCAGTGAAGGGAAATCTTAACGCTACAGCAAATAATGACATTCTAGACAATTCTGTGCTTCCAACTTTGTGGCAACAGTTTGTGGAAGGCCCTTTCCTGTTTCAGCATGACAATACCCCGTGCACAAAGCGAGGTCCATACAGAAATGGTTTGTCGAGATCGGTGTGGAAGAACTTGACTGGCCTGCACAGAGCCCTGACCTCAACCCCATCAAACACCTTTGGGATGAATTGGAACGCCGACTGCAAGCCAGGCCTAATCGCCCAACATCAGTGCCCGACCTCACTAATGCTCGTGGCTGAATGGAAGCAAGTACCCGCAGCAATGTTCCAGCATCTAGTGGAAAGTCTTACCAGAAGAGTGGAGGCTGTTATGGCAACAATAGGGGAACCAACTCCATATTAATGCCCATGATTTTGGAACGAGATATTCGACGAGTCATGTAGTGTATGTCATAAACCTGGATGATTGGAGAATTCTAGCAAGCCTTACGTTGTGCGCACATGTTCTCTCAAAGATTATGGTGCCACTAATAATTCAACCAGCTCTAACCAAGGCTGTGTACCGCTTCCTTTTCCAAGGTAACAGATATGCATTGATGCTGAAAGGGGATATGTGTGGTTATGTCATTGGGGGTGGGCGGAGGGGATTGCGCAGACACAGGGAGAATAGGTAGAGGGGTGGGGATGAGGTTTTGGGTAAGGGTTCTGGCTCCTACCTCTGGATCCTGTAGGCGGGTCAGGTTGGGGTAGAGATAGAATTTAATCCCTTCGGACGCCCCTGGCAGAGTCACTCCACGCACTAGCAGCACAATAAGCATGACGAAAGGGAAAGTTGCTGTGATATACACCACCTAGAGAAAACAGATAGTCAAATATAGATTTATTAGCTGATGTAAAGGTTCCATAACGGAAGGGAACTTGGAGAGGAAGCTTGAGGTAGAAGTTGCCCCCAACTACAGATCTAGGATCAGATTACCCTATCCCCAATTGTTAAGTGGATGAAGAAATATCTGATCCAGTGTCAGTGGTTAGGTTTGGGGTAACTTCTACCCACTCCTTTAGGGCTCCAGAGATGGCCCATCAGCTGAAGCCAAGGTTTCATTATAGAATTTTAAAAGGTGGCATAGTCGGCCATTTTACACAATGGAATGTTTCTTGCTTGGAAAAAAATTGGTTTAAACATATAGGAACGGGAGCATGGAATATACAGAAGGACACAACTGCACAAATATAGTTGACTATTGTGGATTGCATTGTGTGAGGTGTTTTCAGTTGGGGTGGGCAGCTGGAGTGAGTGCATGGAAATATACTTTACTATAACCTTTAACTGAAATAACAGCTGCCGTCATGTAAGGAGTGCCCTCCATAACATAACCAGGTGACCTGTAGAGCTCTGTGTTTGCTCTATGTGCGTGGGGATAAGGATATGTATTACATGATTATAACGGCAGCCTTTTACAGTGTTGATTTAAGCCACTCCCTTGTGAAGATATGATAATGCTGGATATGCAACTGTTTACCATAATGGAAGGGCTAATTCTGTGTTTTGTAGGGAGCTGAAACCACGAATGGCGTATTTCCGTATATTGCCAAATAGACAGTTGATCGGTCTCCCAACAATCCACAGCTGTCCTTTAAGTGGTTTAGTGATCAGTGTTGGACAGAGCCCAGTGACTGTCCCGCTCCATTGACAGGAGCTCTGAAGGGATCTGCTGTACTGTACTAACACACTGTCGGCATTGAGTCTGGCCAAAACCTAATGTGCAGTACAGTAACTCATGGTCCTTAATCAAACAGAAACCTGCCTGTTTCTGCAATCATCAACACACCATTACTGCTTTGTCAGTGACAAAGACGAGTTGGCTACAGCAGAAAACAGCTAGCACCCAGGTTACTGCCCTTAGGGAGTAGACATTACATTTTAAGTTATTCTCTTTTTTGGGTGTGTACATACAGATGTAGGATCTTAACTTGAGCCAGTTTGCTACAGCCGGAAAATAATCCTGCAGCAACAGGAAATGTGAATTATTATGTGGATTATAATTCATTTACATTTTTGTAGGGGTTGATACATTTTTCATAGTAAAGTTCTCCTGCAACAGGGTGATCAAATTAAAATCCTACATCTGTAAACACTCTTTTTAAGAGACTACAAACAAGCCTGATAACAACTACATTGTGCTTCTACTCACCTTCCCAGTAGACTTGACTCCCTTCCAGATGCAGAAGAAGCAGACAATCCATACTGCCAGGAGACACAGGGCTAGGTCCCACTTCAGTGGCCCGATGTCATCAATTCCAGAAGAGATGCTCAGCACGTTGCGTCTTAGTAAAGAGGGGGAAGACAGCCTCCACGTTAATGACTGTTCTGATGGGACAGAACTGTAGGCTTATGTATACCCCTGAACAATACAGCACAGTACGTTTCCCGCTCTACAAAAACATTTTAAGAAGTAGGGCAAGTGTGACATGTCCTAATTCCTGTGGGTCCTGACCAAGGTTTCATGCCAACAGAGGTTACATCACAGCAGTGAAAAGCAAACATCCACATGATATTGGGTAATAGTGTGTCTGTGAGATCTAGTTTTCACCAACCCTCCTCTGCTCTAGCTCACTCTGGGTCTGAATGAAAAGTGCAATGAGAGAACATGACAGAACGTTATTTTCATTCTATGTGTTCTATTTCTGTGGAACAGCCTTAAATCGTCTGGGCATGGACTCTACAAGGTGTTGAACGTGTTCCACATGGATGCTGGCCCATGTTGACGCCAATGCTTCCCACAGTTGTGTCAAGTTGGCTGGATGTCCTTTGGGTGGTGGACCATTATTGATACACATGGAAAACTGTTGAGCATGAAAAACCCAGCAACATTGCAGTTCTTGACACAAACCGGTGAGATTGGCATCAACTACCATTCCCCGTTCAAAGGCACTTAAATATTTTGTCTTGCCCATTCACCCTCTGAATGGCACACACACACAATCCATGTCTCAATGGTCTCAAGGCTTAACCTGTTTTCTCCCATTGATCTACACTGATTGAAGTGGATTTTAAAAAATTACATCAATAAGGTATCATAGTTTTCACTTGGATTCACCTGGTCAGTCTATGTCACGAAAAGAGCAGTATATATGACTCTGGTAGAAAGTAGATATCATCTATGCTGTTGGATTTTGTGTTGGCCAAATGTAAATAAGCATCATCTTAATGTAAATTGTGATTTGAAGATAAGTGATTGTGGCTTCCCGAGAAGATACAACTTTGGCAGGACTTTCAAGAGGAAAGGAAAACTTTAGATGCAAATATAGTACAGTGAAAGGATCCAATTTAAAGATAGAATGAACCTCATAACCGAGGGGGAGTTTATTAAAGTTAAGTGTGATTTCTGTTTCTGGAAATGTTGCCCGTCCAAACTTAAGTTTACAACAAACAAGGAAGAGGCACAGTATCTGCACTGTTTATATTTGAGTTTGTGTTTGACCTTGTAAATGTGGACAGAATGTGTCTGTGTTCATGTGAGTGTGTATGCATGAAAGGTATGTGTGTGCATGCGTGTGTGTGTGTGTGTATGCGTTTGTATGTGTCAGTACAGAGTTAACCCAGCTGTTGGACAGTGAGTACTCACTCCCAGAACTCAGTGACGGGGGAGGTGAAGTTGGTGATGTTGGCAGCCAGCATCAGGGTCTTGTTCTTGCGGACTGTGTCCTCCACACACCGGTCTGTGTTCCACGGCTGATTGCATTTGGCCCAGGGCAGCTCCGGCTGAAAGCACTGGAATAGATAGTAGAGTCCCCAGGCTAGAATCACTATGTAGTAGATGTTCAGGAGAGAGACGATCACGATAGAGGCATAGCCAATACCTACAGAGAAGAGAAAAAATTCATTAAAACCAATACAGGATTGATTCTTCATTATATCAGTAAGCCAGTGCAGAAGCTTGGGAGTAAACAGAGTACTAGTATTCCTGGAATAAGCCACAGCATGAAAAATCGATGTCCTACAACTAAATTGTGAAACCACAAGAGTTTCATTCCAAAACGCGACAATTGACATTCATTTAAAACACATCTTGTGAAAGAGAGAGCATTTCTTGTTTCATCTTACTGATTAATGGGCTAGTGAAAAGACAGATATGATTTTGTTTGAAATATATTGCAAGGTAATTTTATTTTAGGGGCACAAATAATCATGTTTTGTGGCAAAATGCTATATAACCAACCCAAACAACAGAACTCCAATAGAAAACATATCTTGATTGGGTTTTAAACCTAGTCAGTTGTACAACAAATACATTAAACTGAAATGTGTCTTCTGCATTTAACCCAACCAAGTGTCGGATATCGCGGTTATGCAACAAAACCCATTCTAAAACACATCTAAAGCAAATGTTTTGAAAGAATGAGAAGAGCCATAATTTATACACATAGGTCCTTTCTATGAGCATTCATTTCAATTGCCATTTATCACATTTTGGAATCATGCATTTACTGTAGCAGAACAGTGCCATAGGGGCTACAGTACGTGTGACTGAATCCCCTTGTAAACTAAACTAGTAAAGCCAACATTGGAGCTGAAGCACTTCAGTGAACAGCACTGACCTAGTGCCTGACTCGGATGTTCACAACTCAACACTCCTATTTCAAAGAGAAGATGTTTCCCAGGTTTGAGAGTACTAACTCCGGTAATAATGACTTTGGTCCCAGAAATCCCCTGTAGTCTTCCACTCCTCTGAACTATGTGTGTGTAGTGGGTGAGGCAGGGCAGGCCTTCTGAAGGTCTGATAGAACACTAAGAGGGAACAATGGCAGCCGGCCTGTAGACCACCTGTGAGCGTCTGTCAATCTCTAGTCTGAATGTGGGTGTGTGCACATGTGTGTGTGTGTGTGCATGGGCACGTGCATATGTGTGCCAGTTCACTCAACCCGCCAGTCAATTAGGCAGCTGCCTCAGCACTTGATTATTCAGCTGCTGAAGATTGGCTGCACCCCCAGTCTTCAGCGGTCTCGTTCTACCTGCCGCTACCGGCTTCAAGGAATAGCAGCTTAAGGCTCTCTCTACCTACTGGTCTACATGTTAGAACTGATCTGCCTGTAGTATATCACAGTGTAAACCTATGGCAGGACCCTGACTGATAAGGAGATACATTACAGTGCCAAACCCTGACGCCAGGACTGGAATAACAACATCATGCTAATATCCGATAACATATCCGTGGTGCTGACAAACAAAACAGATGGCCCCCTGCTGCCAAGACCTACACCGTCCATCATTTCATGAAAAATGCAGAGTGTTTTCTTTGCAGGGCCACTGCATGAGATATTTATTATTTTGGGGCAGATCCCATCGCTAGGCAACTCTCTCTACCCTTCTCTGTTGCCATGGTAACACAGAACTCAGCACTACTTTACACAACCAAGGCTGAAAATACATGTGCGTGTGTATGTTTGTATTTAGCTGCCACAAGATGAAAAAATAGGCCAGTCTGAAAGACAATTTCTGCTTGATCCGATGTGGTCGAAGGCTCCGTATGGAGGGTGTGAACCTCCAGAGGCATGCAGAGGCCAAATTTGAGCGCCTCCCAAATTCTGTAACAATGCGGAGGGCTCCGTATAGCTCCATATACCTCTGCATTGACATGATCCCATAGTCCTGTGTAGCTCAGATGGTAGCGCATGGCACTTACAACACCAGGGTTGTGGGTTCACTTCCCACGGGGGGACACGTATGAAAAAAAAAAAAAAGTATGAACATGTATGCACTAATTAACTGTAAGTTGCTCTGTATAAGAGCATCTGCTAAATTACTCAAATGTAATGATTGAGTGGGGGTGGAAGGTTCTGTATAAACACAAACTCACTTCTCCGCAAGAAGTATGAATGCCCTGACTTCTGCAGTGTCACTGTAAATGCTGCGCAGACGTTGGATTGACCATGCAGTGCCCTTTAGAGTGTTTGATGACGTCCACTCCAGGCGCCAATGCAAATGAGGCGATCCTCAACTAGCCTGGTCCCAGATCAGCAGCACTGTGTGCTTTAGCTAAATCCTTATGCATGCCAAAAGCATAGTCAGAGAAAGTTGGCTGAAGCACATCCATATCTGGGACCAGTCTGCTCCACAGCTATGCTGAATAATGTATTTTACACATCACAGAGCATGCTAATGAATGAAATAACTGTGGTCCAATTACCCATTGGAAGACAAGGAGGGACACCTCAGCAGAACTCAATGTCTGTGCACTGAGTCTAGCAACCCACAGACCGACAGCACAATCATCACTGCTGCAGTCTGGGTATAGTCACTGGAATTCCTGTTTCTAAGCAGGACGTGAAGAACATTGAGGCTAGAACATAGAGGCTAGATCATCGAGACAAGGGATTTTTGTTCTGCGATGGGACAAGGCACGAAGCAGGCACGAAGCAGGCACTAAGCAGGTACTAAGCAGGTACTAAGCAGGCACGAAGCAGGTTTGGCGCCCCGCCTAAGCAACGCTAATGGAAACTCTGCTGTGTTTAGTCTCTTCGCTAATCCCTCTGTCAGTCTCTGACGTTACCACCTACAGTACATCACACCACGCCCAAGAAGGCTTACACAACCCCCTTTCCCTGCCTACTTTCCCTGATGACGACTGGTCTAAGGGCAATAGGGGAGAATGGTATTAGGACAATGGGAAGCAGTGTGGTGACTCACCGGTGAAGATGGGGCAGAGTTTTTCCCAGCAGGTGATGCCTCCCTCAGAGGTATACTGGCCCAGAGCCACCTCCAGGAAGAACACCGGAAGGCCTCCACCAAACAGGAAGATGGTGTAGGGGATGAGAAACGCACCTGAGTGGAGGAGAGGAAGAGAGAGAGAAGGAAAGGGAACAGAGTTAGCCTACAAATGTCAGGGTCGACAGTATGTGCCCACCCACAGCCATTTCACAAATCAAAATCCTGCAATTGCAGTCCCCCACTTTAAGACCTGTCTGTATGGAGAAAGGGCCCATGTTCATTTGAATGCCTACCTCCACCATTTTTATAGCAGAGGTACGGGAAGCGCCACACGTTCCCTAAACCGACAAAGCCTCCGGCCACGGACAAGATAAAGTCTAGCTTGCTGGCCCACTTCTCCCTCTGGATGGGCTTGCCCTCTGCCTCGTCCTCCGGCCGCGTGCCCGGGCTCTTCCCTGGAGAAGGCTTCAGTGTGTCCTTGTGGAAATCCTTCAGACATTGGAGTTTCTCTTTCTGTGCCATGCTATAGAGGTTGAGAGGAGAGAGGACAAGGACAAGGAAAGAGTTAGAGAAAGCGAGGGAGAGAGAGATGAACAGGAAGAGAGAGAGACGTGAGCCGGATAAGGCAGAGATAGGACGGCGCATTAGCAAGATGAGGGTATCTCACGTGCTGTATAGTCAGCCATGGCGTGATACAGTGATACAGCTATGTGCCAGTATAGATCCTGCAATGAGAACTGCTACAGGAGTCACTGTATGGCTTCCTCCTCACCACAGTTCTCTTTTATTTACTTCACATTGAATATACATTTCATCTTGCATTGCAAATCTCTCTGGGTTGAACAATCACTGTACAAATATAATTTGTGCATATATATTGAGACATGTCCTGGTAATCAGACCTCGGTTCAAATACTATGTAAAATAAATCAATTACTTTCACATACATTCGTAGTAAGTATTCAGATATATTTTATTTGAAAAGTTGTTTAATATCATAATGTATTTGGAAATACACTTAAACTCAAATACACTGACTCAAATACACTTCCATGCATTAAACCCAGGTATTTGAAAACAGTATTTGAAATAAGTATTGAACATACTGTTAAATACAATTTGGTTTTTACAAATAACCATTCAAATACTAAAATAAAAGTATTTTAAGTACCAGATACTCAAATACACATGTATTTGAAGCCAGGTCTGGTGCTAACGCAGCTCTAACAATACTTGAAGAACACAAACACAAGGTGCAGAAACAGCCTACTGTTCCCTTCAAGGTGGGGGGCACATTGTCATCTAAAGAAAGGAAATATTTTGAACAGGAGATACTGTATTCCTTTCAGACCACGTAGAAACAAAAAATAATGTATTAAATAACTACAACACTGACAAACTCATGATATCCACCATAAATATATAAGATACAGTGCCTTCAGAAAGTATTCATACTCCTAGACTTATTCCACATTTTGTTGTGTTACAGCCTGAATTCAAAATGGATTACATAGATTATTTTATTTCTCAACCATCTACACACAATAGAAATTGTTGTACGTTTATTAAAAATGAAATACATAAATATTAATTTGCATACGTTTTCACACGCCAAAGTCAATCCTTTGGCAATTATTACTGCTGTGAGTCTTTCTGGGTAAGTCTCTAAGAGTTTTCAACATCTGGATTGTGCAACATTTGCCCATTTTCAGGTCTTGCCATAGATTTTCAAGTAGACTTAAGTCAAAACTGTAACTCGGACACTAAGGAACATTCACTGTCTATTTGGTAAGCAACTCGAGTAAAGATTTGGCCTTTTGTTTTAGGTTGTTGTCCTGCTGAAAGGCAAACTCATCTCCCAGTGTCTGGTGGAAAGCAGACTGAATCAGGAATTTGCCTAGCTTAGCTCCATTCTGTTTACTCTTTAACAACTACAAGCATACCCATTATATGATGCAGCCACCACTATGCTTGAAAATATGGAGTGTGGTCCTCAGTAATGTGTTGTATTGTACTTGCCCCAAACGTACCAATTCATATTTGGGGCAAAAAGTTAATTGCTTTGCCACATTTTTTGCAGTATTACTTTAGTGCCTTGTTGCAAACAGGATACATGTTTTGGAATATTCTGTACAGGATTCCTTCTTTTCACTCTGTTTTATTTTTAAAATATAACCAGGCAAGTCAGTTAATGACAGCCTACCTACAGGGTCAGCCATATTAGTACAATGCCCCTGGAGCAAATTATGGTTAAGTGACTTCCTCAAGGACAAATCTACAGGTTTTTCACCATGTCGGCTAAGGTATTCGAACCAGCGACCTTTCTGGTTACTTGCCCAACGCTCTAACCGCTAGGCTACCTGCCACCCTACTCAATTGGAGTAACTACAATGTTGATCCATTTACCTCAAGGTAAAATCCCTAACCGGTTTCCTTCCTCTCCAGCAACTGAGTTAGGAAGGACACCTGTATCTTTGTAGTGACTGGGTGTATTGATTTGTATTTATTTTATTTCACCTTTATTTAACCAGGTAGGTCAGTTGAGAACAAGTTCTCATTTGCAACTGCGACCTGGCCAAGACAAAGCAAGGCAGTGCGACAAAAAACAACACAGAGTTACACATGGGAAATAAACAAACGTACAGTCAATAACACAATAGAACATCTATATACAGAGTGCAAATGTAGTGCAAAATGCAGTAAGGTTAAGAAGACAATAAATAGGCCATAGTGGCGAAATAAATTACAGATTAGCATTATCACTGGAATGATGGAATGTGCAAATGATGATGTGCAAATAGAGATACTGGAGTGCAAAATGAGCATAAGTTAAAAAAGAAATATGGGGATGAGGTAGTAGGATGAGCTACTTACAGAAGGGCTATATACAGGTGCAGTGATCGATAAGCAGCTTTGACAACTGATGCTGAAAGTTAGTGAGGGAGATAGGAACCTCTAGCTTCAAGGATTTTTGCAATTCGTTCCAGTCATTGGCAGCAGAGAACTGGAAGGAATGGCGGCCAAAGGAGGTGTTGGCTTTGGGGGTGACCAGTGAAATATAACTGCTAGAGCGCATGCTACGGGTGGGTGTTGCTATGGTGACCAGCGAACTGAGATAAGGCGGGGATTTACCTAATAAAGACTTATAGATGACCTGGAGCCAGTGGGTTTGGCGACGAATATGTAGTGAGGGCCAGCCAACGAGAGAATACAGTTTGCAGTGGTGGGTAGTATATGGGGCTTTGGTAACAAAACGGATGCACTGTGATAGACTACATCCAATTTGCTGAGTAGAGTGTTGGAGGCTATTTTGTAAATGACATCGCCGAAGTCAAGGATCGGTTTTAGTCTTACTAGCATTTAAGAGCAGTTGGAGGCCACGGAAGGAGTGTTGTATGGAATTGAAGCTTGTTTGAAGGTTAGTTAACAGTGTCCAAAGAGGGGCCAGATGTATACAGAATGGTGTCGTCTGCGTAAAGATGGATCAGAGAGTCACCAGCTGCGAGAGCGACATCATTTATGTATATAGAGAATAGAGGAGTAGAAGAATAAGTGTTCGGCTAAGGGCTTTAAGAACTGGTTGTCTAGTACGTTGGGTACATAGAATAAAAGGAGCAGATTTCTGGGCGTGGTGGAATAGATTGAGGGCATAATGTATAGACAAGGGTATAGTAGAATGTGAGTTCAGTGGAGGTAAACCTAGGCGTTGGGTAATGAAAAGAGAGGTTGCATCTCTGGAGACACCAGTTAAGCCAGGTGAGGTCTCTGCATGTGTGGGGGGTGAGACAAAGGAGCTATCAGAGGCATGTTGAGCAGGACTGGGGGCACTACAGTGAAATAAAACAATAATAGCTAACCTAAACAGCAACAGACAAGGCATATTGAAATAAGAAAGGGACATAAAAAACACAGTTCATTAAGAGAGCTAAGACAACGACGGGTAATGGCGATGAATGGACAAAGAGGGTCAGGTAGAGAAATGTGATGTGCTACACACAGGACCTGGGGCCTAGCAGATAAACAGAATGAAGCGTTCAGAGTGCTAGCAGGCCGGGGGCTAGCAGGCCGGGGCTAGCGGATGAAACTTTGGGGACGCCGCAGGGAAGAAAGCCTATTGAGACCACGTCGGACAATTACGTCGACAGACCAGTCGTGGTGGCTCGGCGGGGCTCCGTGTCGACAGTAGAAGGTCCAGGCAGGTTGAAAAAGGTACTGTAGCCCGGGAGAATAGCTAGTACACATCGGCTGTCCGGGAGATGGGCCTAGCTCGAAGCAGCCACTCGATTGCAGCTAGCTAGCTGCGATGATCCAGTGTGATGGTCCTGTGATTTCAGTAGAAATCCGGTGAGGTGTAAGGGAACGCAGTCCGATATGCGCTGGGTTGATAACACCATACACAGTGTAATAACTGCACCATGCTCAAAAGGATATTTAATGTCTGCTTTTTTATTATTTTTACCCATCTACCAATAGGTGCCCTTCTTTGCGAGGCATTAGAAAACCTTCCTGGTCTTTGTGGTTGAATCTGTGTTTGGAATTCACTGCTCGACTGAGGGACTTTACAGATAATTGTATGCGTGGGGTACAGAGATTAGGTAGTCATTACAAAAATCATGTTAAACACTATTTTTGCACATAGGGTGAGTCCATGCAACTTATTATGTGACTTGTTAACAACATTTTTACTCCTGAACTTAATTAGGCTTTTTAAAATTCAGGCTGTAACACAACAAAATGTGGAAAAAGTAAAGGACTGTGAATACTTTCTGAAAGCACTATGTCCGTGTCCATTCTGAAGGCTTGGATGGGTTCTGGAAGATCCCCCAGCCTAAACTCACTGAATGTTTACACTGTAAACAGCCTTTGCAATAAAGACAGGATTTGTTATTACTGTCTCAGGTATCCCGTTTCCCTGCCTGTGCCAAAGGGCTGTAAAACAACCAAAGCATGGCATGGCAGGAGGGATAGCGGGACAAGAAATTCCTTGGACATGTTAAGACACAAATTGATTTAAGCTTACTGCTGGAATAAAATGAATGGTGCCGTATAAGACAGGAAGAATGAAAAAAGCAGCTATGATTAATTGTTAGTCTGCTAATACCAGTGTAACAGGGTAAGGTTTCCTGTCCTTTTGAGGCAGGCTTAGACTGAAATGCAGAAACAGAGAAACGGAGAACATCAAAGGCTTCCTCTCTACTCTCGATGGCTCCAATGGAAATCTGTCATTAAGGATTGTGTGCCTCACAAAAGCTTACGAGTCAGTCGACTAGGTGCTTGATTTACAAAAGATTCACTGAACAATAGCTAGAGAACAAATCTTTCTCCAATAAGTAAATGTTTATTTTTAGCCTCTGAAAGTGACAGTATAATTCAAAGTTGATTTATAGTTGGATCTCTCAACAATACATATTATTGTCAGACACCCTGATGAAGGCGTAAGCCTATACACATTGGTGTATTTTAATAATGTCAGCCCATACATTAAAGGCTTTTTAACTTTCAAACCTGTGCCTGCACTTGCCACTTAACACTTATGGTTGACCACCATTTGTGGTTATAATTTTTGCTTTTGCTTTTCAAATACATACATGTATTGCCAGTCTACAGAACAATCTATCCAAACTACTCTCAGTTGAAAGGCAGCCATAGATCTTTAAAACATAAGGTATCTTCATTCACCTTGTCGTATGACTAACACTCCAGGCAGTTACATCATGTAGCCACTCTACAGGCAGACTAAGAAAGAGAAACACATTGTTGCTTTTCACAGACAAATACCACATTGTGAAAATCTAATGCAAAGCTGCACACATTGACCAGTGACCACTCTGTGCTTCTGTTTTTCCGAGTCTGATAAAAAAAACTTATCTTGCAGTCTCAAATAACTACTTATTCTTTCATTAAATTATTAAAGGGATATTTCTCTTCAACTTATACATCATCTCCGACACCACCCCAACATCAACATATGTGAAAGTGGAGCATTTCTATGTTTTCCATTAAAAACGAAAGATTAAGATTAGTGTTTCCAATGACATCATCAACTAATTAGTAGACAATTAGTAGGCAATGCCTACTCACAATTGGTTAAAATCACATGATGCACATTGATGATGTCACTGGAAACACTTATCTTCCTCTATCTTTTTTACTACAAAACATAGAAACGCACAATTTTCACATATGTTGATGTTGGGGTGGTGCTGGAGATGATGAATATGAAGTTAAAAAAACACACAGCCCCTCAGCTCCTCCTATGTTCCTCTCCATCGCTCTGCTCATTCTGCTATGTCATTTTCTAGGTTCTCTCTGTCTCTGTTAAGCATGACAAGTCAACTTGAATCGCTTTCCACTTTCAAACCTCATTACATAACTGGATCAGCTCTCGCCCACTCTATTCCTCTATCTCTCTCTTGCTCTACGTGCTGGGAGGCTGTCTGCCGTCAGATAGACTTAAGGCAAACAGTCCATGGGATCGGCCACGTGACACACCCAGACACCCTTGACCAGACCCTCAAACCCTTCTAAAACATCACACTCTCATTATCTGAAAACACTGCATTAGACACATTTCCAACTTAGCATCCGATAGTCAGTCAAACATAAAGAAATATTCTGTAACAAACATGCATTGCAAAAGATAAAAGGTAAACGGACATAAAGGACTGAACGCAAGTCTTTGGGAAGTAGTTCCCCCTTTTCACACTCACAAAGCATTAACAAAGACATTAACAATATGCTAATTCAAGGTTTCTAAGTACTTACATGAAATTTCTCATTCAGTTTAAACAAAAAGCATCCCAAAACAGACCGTAATAATCACAGATTTAGATAAGGCTATTTTATCATTCCAGGTGAGTAATTCAAAGGACTTACATTTCCTTCATGGCTGTGGCTATATGTAGTGTGCTTCTCTCTCAGCTGTCACCATTCCTCTGAACTGAATGTCTTTATGCCAACACTGCTCACAAGAAGTGGAGCTGACAGCAAGGCCCGCCCTCAGCTAAAGACAATTAAATCCTATGTGGAGATTGGGCACAGCCTCGCAGTCGCGGACCAACTCTCCAGATAATGATTTGGGACTGTAAATTTCCACTTCCCACTTACACCCCCCCCCCCCACCCCCGACACACACACACAACACAGTGAGGGACGCTTGCCCTGCATGTGTCACAGGCACCTCTTATTCACGTAACTGAAACAGATGACAGGATAGGGCGGCAAGGGAGGGAGAGAGGGAGGGAGGGAGGGAGGGAGGGAACAGAATAGTAGGTCATGAGCAGCAGCATGCAGGGGAAATCAAGCCTCATGGGACAGCTTCTGGTCAGGAGAAAGAAGTTCTCTTAAAACATTATGTGGGTAAGGGGTGGTGGCTGGACAGGGACTGAAGGAAGGGACTGATGACTGGCTTGGCTGACCATGCTAACTTTTCATTTATTAATGTCTTAATGTCCAACTTCCACATAACATTGGGAATGTGGGACGTTTCCTATTTTAACTGCTTATAACTGTGTCATTTCACATTACAGCAAATACTGTAATCTCTATGGGAACTATTTGTAAATTTAAATATAATGTTTGAGTAGGCTGTCATTGTAAATAAGAATTTGTTCTTAACTGACTTGCCTAGTTAAATCAAGGTTAAATAAAAAAATTATCAGTGGCAGGATATAATCAGGGAAGTGTCTCTGTGGTGTATTTGGGAGCCTTCTGCACCATTCAGACAGGATGCGTGCCGGGTTATCTCTGAAACGCAAACCAGGTACAGCGCACTCTATAACAATGCCTAATAAGGGGATGGGTGCTGTATTCTTCCCTGTTCTGTTTAGACACCATAATATACTCATAAAGGATCTCACGTGTACAATAGCTGGCACCGTCATTCATATACAGTGTTAAACTTGACTCCAGGATTTGCGCAATCCTTTTGACAGAGGAAAAGGCTTGGCTATCGGCAGGCTTTTACACACACACAAGTAGTCACTTCACATGATATTTGCAGACTGCGAATATCCTTGCCACTTCTGGAAAAATACAACAACTCCCATTGTTTTGCATAGTGAAAATAAACTTTCTGTTACATAAAGTTAAAGAAACCAAAGTTATACTGTGAATGAGTTTCCTTGAGATTTGTCTTGTGTTCCGTTACAAATTGTCAGACAACAGAGGAGTAGGAAAGGAGTGCGACAGAGCTCCTGTTCCATACAGTTGCTTTAATTGTCAGTCAACGTAAAGTCAAGCCAAATTTGTATATGAAACTGTAGACCCCTAACTTTCCTTGATATCATTAGAGGATGAAGGAAAAATTGGGGTGTCATCGCAAATCTGAGAATATAATTTGTTTATATTACTTTATACCACTGCATTGTGGTCTCAGACTGTTGACACTAGCTTCTGAGACCGAAGCAGGTACATCTTCTGTTTATGACACATCATGCGCCACCTCTTTTAAGCAGCTGGGCATGGTAAAAAAAAAAGCCTTGTCTTCATGTTTTATAACAACCAAACCATTCCTCAATTACGTCATTCAGTGGAGTATTAAACTTTGCCCAAACCAATTAATATGTTGGCTCACTTGTAGCTTTGCTTCTACAATTTCTCCTCACCCCATCCCATACCACCCTTATTTGGGTATATAATGGACAGCATACAATCGCTACTATGTCATTTAACAGATTCATGGAGTTGGAATGCTTGTCTTGGCTCCGAATTCTGGGATGTCTCTAAGAAGATCAAATCTAACTGATGCAGCTTGGCTGGAGACAACAGTCTAGGCGAGGTTGTTTTTTTACTCTTTACAATCAGCAGATAAAGTTGAAATCGTGTTAATCTGTGTGGGCGGACCCTCTATTTCAACATGACAGGATGTAACTGTGTAGCATGATATTATAGAAAAGATTAACATTCATCAAATAACAGCCAAGCATACCAAACCAGCTCTCTGGACCCCATTCCAAACAACTGGATCCACCTCAAGGAGTTTTGTCTCGCACAACATTTGTGTTTAAACAAATGGAATACATTAAAGGGGTAATCCAATAACAAATGTGAATTTTACATGTCAGGAGGGAGAGCTATGTCAACAGCACAGCATTGTGTCAACGAGCACCAATTACTCAGAAAACAGAGATGTGGGATAATGTGGCATGATGCTTGACCCCACTGGCATTGTTATTTTGATAGCCATGTAATATTGCATACTAGCTCAGAAATAAGATAGATAGATAGATAGATAGATAGATAGATAGATAGATAGATAGATAGATAGATAGATAGATAGATAGATAGATAGATAGATAGATAGATAGATAGATAGATAGATAGATAGATAGATACTTTATTGATCCCCGAGGGGAAATTACTTTATCAAGCAGCTACGAAAAACACAGGGCAGGTGAAAATACACAAAAGACAGATACACGATACATGATACATAGTGCAACAGTATGAAAAAGCATAAAAATACAGTCTGGAGTGCAAAAAGCTATAGAAACACATTGCATAGTATGAGTGAATGACTGAATATGTACACTATACATTGTTATAGTGTTAGGTGAAAACATGATACAATTATTGCATGTTGATATAAATAAAAATATAGTTGCATGTTTAACTATACAGGTCGATGGCAATAAGGTGCACACATCAGTATAGCAGCAGTGTATTACATATTCATATGACAGAAAACTCAATACAGTTACCCCTTTTGATTTCTTATTCAACAAGGGCCCACTTGAGTTTAAAAGAGAAAAAGGGTAGAGATAATGACTGATCCTACACAGATAACTGAGATGAAGAATCAAAATGGTAATATACCATAGGCCTAGACTATACAGTTATGTGCATTTTATTTTCATTGTATATCTATTGTTTTCACATTATCCTTTGATTCTTTGTAAACAGGCTTCTGTGAGAAGGTATCATATTTGCAGCATCACTGCAAGTGTATGCTTTGCTACTGTCAACAACTCATTAATGGTCGGTTAGGAAAGACCCAAGACAATGGTTAGGAAATAGATCGATGCCTAGTTTCATAAATCCACTGTTGACATACAAAACAAAACTACAAGGCATCTTCATCTTTATGACATATTTACTCTACAGCCTATTGTGTCAGTGTCTCAAAGACTCAACCAACACATCAATAAGTGGTGCAGCGGTCTAAGAAACTGCATCTCAGTGCAAGAGGCGTCACTACAGACAACCTTGTTCGAATCCAGACTGTATCACAACCGGCTGTGATTGGGAGTCCCATAGGGTTGTGCACAATTGGCCCAGCGTCTTCCGAGTTTGGCTGGGGTAGGCCGTCATTGTAAATAAGAATTTGTTATTAACTGACTTGCCTAGTTAAATTAAATAAAAATATATATGTATGCCAAAGAAGCAGCAAATTTGAAATGTCATAATCTGATTTATAAACAGTCACCTCTTCAAAGTCATACAAAAGCCAATGGAGGGCGAGGGTGGATTCATTCTCATCAGTAGATGGCAAACTACAACATCATAGTTCCTAAAAAAAAATAAGGTACCAAAAAGGACACGCCTCAATCTCAATCAATGCCTGTTTCTCTGTCGGGAGTTGGGACTGTCGGGCAGAGAGTGAAGACAAAATCAGTGGGTTAAGATGTACAACCTGTTATTGGGTATTAAAACTGTCTTAAACCGTCACAACTAGCTCAAGAACAAGCATCGTCTTTCAAATAACAGTCCTCAACATATTGCACGTTGACAAAACCAATCCATCGAATATAGGCTAGGTTAGATTAAGAAGGCACACGTGGGACAGAGAGACTGTAACATCGTAAAGGAGAGCGAAGGCTTAAAAGCAATACATCGACCCCAAACCCCAAAAATTGACCTCTTAGAATGCATCGCATTATAAATAAGCAATGATATAGTGTAGGAAATAAAGCCTACTCATTTATAGAATTTCAAACGCGGAAGGGCACGCACAAACGCAATGGTAACCAAAATACAACGATACTTTAATGTTGCATTTTGTCATAATATTATGACAAATAAAATATAGCTAAAATATTGTCTTTCATTAAATAGTTTGACGTCCAAATGCAATATACGGCGTCATAGGGTTGATGTCCACGCTACGGTGTTTTTAGCCTACACATCATGTGCGCCTACAGACACACGCACTCCACAATTAGGTTTTATACACACAGCAATTATTAGCATCACTACAAATAAAACATTATCAAGCAGGGAGAGAGATTCCCAAGAGGACACTTACATCTGAAAACATCAAAGACCACAATGTATATTTCAGCACAAAACCTTGACAAATTGTAACAGAACATACATTGGCTGCTCTATTCAGAAAATATAAATCATAATATGACTTATATCATGAAAGAAAATAATGTGAATGTTAGCCTATACATTAAGAACATACAAACAATAATCTAATTTTCTATTACTTATCTCTCTGATGGGTAAAGATGATGCTTAATTACCTGCCAGGTAATTTTATAGCTTGAGCTGTCCCTTAAACTTGTGTGGTGCTGTGCTGTGAGTGCTCAATAAAACAATTGCATCGGAAATGAATTACACGATTTCTCTCTCTCTCTCTCTCTCTCTCTCTCTCTCTCTGACCTTTGTTTCTGAGAGCGTGTGCGCGTTTAATATGAGTTTGAGTGGAAAATCACCAGCTTCCCCATGCAACAGGAGAGTTTATTCTTAAAGTGACAGGTTCCCGCTAATTTGAGTCGCTTGCCGCTCTCACCTCGTCTGGCTCGATTAAGTCTCAAAGCAAGGCGCGCATGCGCATGCGGATTCACAAACTCTGCCAAGAAAGGGATGGAAAGGGCAAAGGACATGAGGGACTGCTGTGGCGTTTTCATCACAGGCTTGGTAAGCAGTGAAACATTACATTAACTATAACCCACATAGCCATGAACAATAATACCTAAAACATAAGCAAGGACCTGGTTGATGATTGGATTTTTTTTCTTCTAAATTTAAGTTCCATCACATTTGTCTTCAGTATTGCACAACATAAGAACATTAGGCCTAGCCTAATATGAAAACACAACTTTGTATGTTTATTCATCTCAGTGCATATTAGTTCATTGCACTTTAGTAGCCTAATCCAGTGCTGACAGACAACCAACCTTACCCAAACAGATGGCAAGGCCACGTGTTGGCATGGCGGAGCTTTGTGGGACACACTAGCCAGGGGGTAAGGGGAACAGTCATCAAACCACAAGGGAGAAACTAGTCACACCAAATTCTATGCATTTTACAGAGAGGTTACATTTCTTTACCTGAATCACAGAAAGTGATAGTCTACTCCAAAACCGCATGCCATCTGTTGTTAAACTGTATGCCTCAATTGCAAATTAATGGAAAAGATAGGCATCTTAGACTGTGCCTATCCCATTAATTTGCAGTTGAGGCATATAGCTGTAACAGCACTACTCAGCATTAAACCACTTTTGAAAACATGTGACAAACTTTGGTTTTGAAGGGAACTATCACTTTAAGAATACCATAACCTCACCATTTGTGTAGCTATGTGGTTCGTGACAATGCTACCTTGATTCGGTGAAAAAAACAAGACATTGTACACTATGCAAACAAAGAATGGTATGGCTTGTGCCAATGTGGCCAATGAAAGACTTCTATGGTTGCAAAGAGTTTTTCCTTTACAAACGGAAAGGAATATATTAGAGGACAAGAGGAAAATTATTTGTAACAATGTAACATTGAGCAGCCGGTTCAAGGCTACATGCCGTTTTTGTTTTTTTTTCATCTTCAGAATTGAATCAGAAAGAGCCTTTCTTTATTGTTTGTGCAGATGGGCAGAGGCCATGGTGGCCTGTACTGGGTACCTTGGTGCAGCCTTTTAGCCAAAGTGCAGCAGCCTCTTGCAAAGCAAAGACTGTTTGACAAGCCGCCCAGTCCCCTGAGTTTCAGCACCCGTTTCCCCTAAGAGAACAATACGCTCTGTCAGCAGGACCCACTGTTTTCTCTCAGTGAAATGGGAAATGGCAGAGAAAGAGGAAGTTGTTTCAAGACTACGCTGTTTTGGACCAGTGTTTGTGACTGCGACTGCAACTCAACATGCATCTAAAGTAGCTAATGAACATGTTTACATGAAACAAGAATATTGACTTTTTCACCAGTGACAAGAACAAAATGGTGGGAACACTCCTAAAGCTGTATTTGGAATCTGAATCACCTGATGAGATTTCTTTGTGAGATCATATCTGTTTTGTTTCATATCAGCCTTATAGTTGTGTAACAGCCTACCTTGAGCAAGACCACTATTTACCCAACTGCCAAGGGAGGTGTCATTCTGAATAAGCTTAATGCTGGAGGTTCTGTAACAAGGTGCTTATATGACAGGTTCTTGGATCTGGGTTGTGCAGGCAGTGTGAATTCGGTAACGGCAGACAACAGGCTTTAAATAAAAAATTGTTTAGGCATGGCTTTTTGCTAAATGTTCCATTCCATAAGTTCTCAGTTTCTTGTAGCAGCAGCATTTTAGTTCAAATCAAGGGCAGTTCAAAATCAAGTGCAGTTCAAATCAAGAGCAGTTCAAATCAAGGGAAGTTCAAATCAAGGGAATTTGTCCAAAGAAACTGTTTATGTCAATTTGCTATGTGTTCTACTTTTAGCCCTGGTTGTCCTGAAAGGAAAATTGTAAAACCATTGTAAAACAAAATTTAAAGGCTGGATATGCAGAGAAATAAAAGTCAGATAAATGAATAGACGGTTTTTGCTGGGATCTCGGGACTGATCGGGTTAACTCATGACAACAAGCACTTTCTAATCCAAATCTTTGCAAGACCTTATCTGACTGTGGCGGTAGTGTAGGGAGGGATGTTTTCCAGTGATTTTCCATGGATGTGTTGTGTTGTCTGTGTTTACCAGCAAGGTCCTATAAGTTCCTGTCCTGGATAGGTCCTCCTCAGCCTGTTGGCGACGGTGTAATCCTCTTTCTCTCGCACATGCAGACGCTTTGCTGTCTGAGTCTTCCACTGTAAACCTTATGACTCACTTCAAAGGGAGCATGCACACACACACAGCCATAAACATACATACATACATACATACATACATACATACATACATACATACATACATACATACATACATACATACATACATACATACATACATACATTAATAACACATAAAGTACACAGTACACAGTACACACACGAAATGTAGCCTCAAAGCCCGATATCTATACATCCGTATGAGAGCAGAGACATACAAATACACTTGGAAGCATAAACAGAGATGTCTAGCAGAGACACACAACCATACACTGTCGTTTGCATGCACTAGTGGTTTTCTGCAATAGAAGGAGCCTGATGTCCCTTATATGAGTGGAGGACACACTTTCCCCATCTGTGTTTTGGTAGCTAATGCTTTAAGTGAGCATGTAAGGTTTTATCCCATATTGCTTGGGCTAATGACTAATGTGAAGTGTAAGCATCTTACTCTCACACACTGCCAAGAGGAGTTTCAACGCAGAGCACGGAGATAAACAAAATTCCTATTAGATAAGCCTCCTGCACTGTAATCATTGTTAATTCAATTGTATATGCATCTTTAACTCCAGCGTGGGCTTGGTCATGGTTTGACATTGGGGAAAGGAAGAGCATGAAAGGACTCCCACACCAGGGCCTAAATCCCTTGCCTTCTTGTAAAGTGATCCTTTTGGCAAACGCCACAACTTTATCAGAGCACGTACAGTTTAAACAGAACCTTTTATTATTTAATCCCTGGACCCATGCCCACGTAAGCATCCCAATTTACTCACAAAAGGTCAGCCATTGTTTGAAGAGGGAGATGTTCCTGTCAAGTCTTAGGTGTCACCAGTGCTTGACTTGGATTAAAATAAGTGCAGGAGCTCCACAACATCTGAGGTGCCCGTACTCAGCTAAGGTGAGCTCCTGCCCAAGTCAAGCACTGGGTGTCACAGAGTGTCAGATATTGGTGCGCGATGAGCGCGGAATGGGGGAAAGCAGGCGCAGGGAGACAGGCGTGATGCGAAACAATACTTTACTATTTACTTTGGCCACGAACATACACTGACACATAACAATCACGGACAAGAACCATGGGGGAGCAGAGGGAATAAATAGTAAACATACAAATTAGTGGGAATGGGAACCGGGTGTGCGATGAGACAGGACAAACGTAAACTGTGAAATGGATCGGTGGCGGCTAGAACTCCGGTGACGTCGACCGCCTTTGGTAGCCCGACCCAGGGGAGGGACCAACTTCAGCCGAAGTCGTGACAGTACCCCCCCCCTTTACGCGCGGCTCCAGCAGCGTGCCGACGTCGTTCTCTGGGCCGACCCGGGGGACGAGACGCAGGGCGTCCCGGATGAAGGCGATGAAACTCCCTTAGCAGGGAAGGGTCTAGAATGTCCTCCACCGGCACCCAGCATCTCTCCTCCGGGCCGTACCCCTCCCACTCCACGAGGTACTGGAGTCCCCTGGCCCGACGTCTAGAGCTCAGGATGGCTCGAACCGCATACGCCGGAGCCCCCTCGATGTCCAGCGGGGGCGGAGGGACCTCCAGCACCTCATGGTCTTGGAGTGGACCAGCCACCACCGGCCTGAGGAGAGACACATGGAACGAGGGGTTAATACGGTAGTCGGGGGAGGAGCTGTAACCTATAACACACCTCGTTCAGTCTCCTCAGGACTTTAAACGGCCCCACAAAACGCGGGCCCAGCTTCCGGCAGGGCAGGCGGAGGGGCAGGTTTCGGGTCGAGAGCCAGACCCTATCCCCCGGTGTGAACACCGGGGCCTCACTGCGTTGGCGGTCTGCGCTCGCCTTGTGCCTTCTCACGGCACGTTGCAGGTGCACGTGAGCTGCGTTCCAGGTCTCTTCCGAGCGCTTAAACCACTCGTCCACCGCAGGAGCCTCGGTCTGGCTCGGGTGCCATGGTGCCAGAACCGGCTGGTAGCCTAGCACGCATTGGAAAGGGGAGAGGTTAGTCGAGGAATGTCGGAGTGAGTTCTGGGCCATCTCAGCCCAGGGGACGAACGCTGCCCACTCCCCCGGCCGGTCCTGGCAATACGACCTCAGAAACCTACCCACATCTTGGTTCACTCTCTCCACCTGCCCGTTGCTCTCGGGGTGGAACCCTGAGGTAAGGCTGACCGAGACCCCCAGACGTTCCATGAACACACTCCACACCCTAGACGTGAATTGGGAACCTCGGTCAGACACGATGTCCTCAGGCACCCCGTAGTGCCGGAATACGTGGGTAAACAAGGCCTCCGCGGTTTGTAGAGCCGTCGGGAGGCCGGGCAGAGGAAGAAGGCGACAGGACTTAGAGAACCGATCCACAACAACCAGGATCGTAGTGTTACCCTGTGACGGAGGGAGGTCCGTCACAAAATCCACCGACAGGTGTGACCACGGTCGCTGTGGAACGGGTAGGGGTTGTAATTTCCCCCTGGGCAGGTGTCTGGGCGCCTTATACTGTGCGCACACCGAGCAGGAGGAAACGTAAGCCCTCACGTCCTTAGCTAAAGTGGGCCACCAGTACTTTACATCCAGACAGCGCACCGTCCGGGCGATGCCAGGATGACCAGAGGAGAGTGAGGTATGGGCCCACACGATCAGGCGGTCACGGACAGCGGCCGGAACATACCTGAGCCCAACGGGACACTGAGTGGGGGTAATCTCCGAGCGCATAGCCCGCTCGATTTCCCTGTCCACCTCCCATCTTACCGGTGCCACCAGGCGGGAGGCAGGGATGATGGGAGTAGGATCGATGGGCCGCTCCTCTGTGTCATACACCCGGGACAGTGCGTCTGCCTTCACATTCTGTGAACCCGGTCTGTATGAGAGCGTGAAATCAAACCGGGTGAAAAACATGGCCCACCTTGCCTGGCGAGAGTTCTGTCTCCTCGCCGCCCGGATGTACTCCAGATTGCGGTGGTCAGTCCAGATGAGAAAGGGGTGTTTAGCCCCCTCAAGCCAATGTCTCCACACTTTCAGGGCTCCCACCACAGCTAACAACTCCCTATCCCCCACATCATAGTTGCGCTCCGCCGAGCTGAGCTTCTTAGAAAAAAAGGCACAGGGGCGGAGCTTAGGTGGCGTCCCCGAACGCTGAGACAGCACAGCTCCTATCCCAGCCTCGGACGCGTCTACCTCAACTATGAAGGACCGAGAGGGGTCCGGATGCGCCAACACGGGGGCCGAGGTGAACAGAGCCTTCAGATGACTAAACGCCCTATCCGCCTCGGCTGACCATCGCAAACGCACCGGCCCCCCCCTCAGCAGTGAGGTAATGGGAGCCGCTACCTGGCCAAAGCCCCGGATAAACCTCCGGTAGTAGTTGGCAAACCCTAAAAACCGCTGCACTTCCTTTACCGTGGTCGGAGTCGGCCAATTACGCACGGCTGAAATGCGGTCTACCTCCATCTCCACCCCGGACGTGGAAATGCGATATCCTAAAAAGGAGACGGCTCGTTGGAAAAACAAACACTTCTCAGCCTTGACGTACAGGCCATGCTTCAACAATCGCCCAAACACCTTGCGTACCAGGGACACATGCTCAGCGCGTGTAGCGGAGTATATCAGAATATCGTCGATATACACCACCACACCCTGCCCGAGTAGGTCCCTGAAGATCTCATCAACAAAAGCTTGGAAAACTGCTGGAGCATTTTTCAAACCGTACGGCATGACGAGGTATTCATAGTGCCCAGACGTGGTACTAAATGCCGTTTTCCACTCATCTCCCCTTCGGATACGCACCAGATTATAAGCGCTTCTGAGGTCTAATTTCGTGAAAAAGCGCGCCCCGTGTATCGACTCGATAGCACTGGCTATGAGGGGAAGCGGGTAGCTGAACCCCACAGTGATCCGATTTATCTCTCTATAGTCGATACACGGGCGCAGACCTCCCTCCTTCTTCTTCACGAAAAAGAAACTCGAGGAGGCAGGTGAAGTAGAGGGCCGAATGTATCCCTGCCTCAGTGATTCGGAGACGTATGTCTCCATCGCCTCCGTCTCCTCCTGGGACAGAGGATACACGTGACTCCTAGGAAGTGCCGCGTCTACCAGGAGATTTATCGTACAATCCCCTCGTCGATGAGGTGGTAATAGGGTCGCCTTCCTTTTACAGAAAGCGAGAGCCAAATCGGCATATTCTGAGGGAATATGTACGGTGGGTACATGGTCTGGACTCTCCACCGTAGTCGCACCGACGGAAACACCCACACACCTACCCGAGCACCCTCGGGACCATCCCTTTAGAGCCCTCTGTTGCCACGAAATTTTGGGGTCATGATGGGCCAACCAGGGTATGCCCAGCACCACGGGAAACGCAGGAGAATCAATTAGATATAACTGAATACTCTCCTCATGATCCCCCTGCGTCCTCATTCTTAGTGGCGCTGTGACCTCCCCAATCAACCCTGACCCCAAAGGTCGACTATCTAAGGCATGTACGGGGAAAGGGACACTTAGAGACACAATGGGGATCCCTAACCTATGAGCCAACGCCCGGTCTATGAAATTTCCAGCTGCGCCTGAATCTACTAGCGCCCTATGCTGGGAATGCGGGGAACACTCCGGAAAAACAATACACACAAACATGTGCGCAACAGGGAGCTCTGGGTGAGTCCGGTGCCGACTCACCTGAGATGGCACGACAGTGCTCTGTCTGCCGCCTCGACTCCCTGAGGGGCCGTCCCAGCACCGACCTGCCGTGTGTCCTCGGCGGCGACAATTGGTGCAGGAGACGACCCCTCCTCCGACCTCCCTGAGCGCAGCACCTCCCAGCTCCATCGGTATCGGTGAGGGGAGGCTGAGATATGGGATCGACGGACCCTGATCTGGACGTCCACGGGTAGCCAGCAAGTTGTCCAGCCTAATGGACATGTCCACCAGCTGGTCCAGACTAAGGGTGGCATCCCTACAGGCCAGCTCCCGACGGACGTCCTCCCGTAGGCTGCACCGGAAATGGTCGATCAGGGCCCTGTCGTTCCATCCTGCGCTCGCCGCCAGAGTCCGGAAATCCAGGGCGAAATCCTGTGCGCTCCTCGTCCCCTGCCGGAGATGAAACAGGCGTTCACCCGCCGATCTGCCATCAGGTGGATGGTCAACTCCCCGTAGTGGTCCAACACCGCATCCTCTTCAATCCACACGGCGTTGGCCCACTCCAGGGCTTTCCCCGCCAGGCAGGAGACGAGGGCAGACACTCTCTCGCGTCCCGATGGAGTCGGGTGAACGGTTGCCAGATACAGCTCCAGCTGGAGCAGGAACCCCTGGCAACCGGCCGCCTTTCCGTCGTACTCCCTCGGGAGCGAGAGCCTAATCCCACTGGGAACCGGGACGGGAGGCGGGACAAGAGGAATCGATGGAGGGGCTGGTGTCGGTGCGGGTGGTCCTCTCGACTCCCAACGGTCCATCGTCAGCAGCACTCGATCCATTGCCGTACCTAGGCGCTGGAGCATGGACTCGTGCTGCTGAACGCGCTCCTCCATGGGGAGCGGAGGGCTGGTCTCACCTGCTGCTTCCATAGAAAATCGAGGTCCGTGATTCTGTCAGATATTGGTGCGCGATGAGCGCGGAATGGGGGAAAGCAGGCGCAGGGAGACAGGCGTGATGCGAAACAATACTTTACTATTTACTTTGGCCACGAACATACACTGACACATAACAATCACGGACAAGAACCATGGGGGAGCAGAGGGAATAAATAGTAAACATACAAATTAGTGGGAATGGGAACCGGGTGTGCGATGAGACAGGACAAACGTAAACTGTGAAATGGATCGGTGGTGGCTAGAACTCCGGTGACGTCGACCGCCTTTGGTAGCCCGACCCAGGGGAGGGACCAACTTCAGCCGAAGTCGTGACACAGAGGGGGTTTGATCATGAGTACTAAACTACAGACATCAGTTTGTCACCATGCCATTAAAACTCAAGGCAAATGGATATCAATGCTTTAAATGTTAGAGAGTGCTAGATGTTCCAGATGCTCAGCAGGCTCTGCTCACACTTACTGGTATTAGGCCAAACCACACAACTAACAACATTGGAACACTTTATGGATCACAAAAGCCTTCACTATCTCATCCTGGAATATTCATGGCCTGAGGTCATCTGCCTTTGGCCTAAAGAGCAGGACTCCACTTCACCAAAGAAATCAGAATCATTGTCATCCTACAAGAAATGGTATAGAGGAGATGGACCCACCGGTTGCCCTCTAGGTTACAGAGAGCTGGTAGTCCCATCCACCAAACTACCAGGTGTGAAACAGGGAAGAGTCTCAGGGGGTATGCTTGGTATAGAGCAGACCTAACTCACTCTATTAAATTAGTCAAAACAGGAACATTTTACATTTCACTAGAAATTCAAAAGGAAATTATCTCAACAGAGAAAAATGTCCTCCTGTGTGCTACTTATATCCCCCCACTAGAATCCCCATATTTTAATGAAGATAGCTTCTCCATCCTGGAAATCAATAATTTCCAGGCCAAGGGACATGTACTAGTCTGTGGCAACCTAAATGCCAGGACTGGACAATAACCTGACACCCTCAGCACACAGGGGGACAAACACCTACCTGGAGGTGACAGCATTCCCTCCCCCATATGCCCCCCTAGGCACAACTACGAAAACATAACCAACAAAAACGGGTCACAACTCATGCAGCTCTGTCGGACGCTGAGTATGTACATAGTCAATGGTAGGATTCGAGGGGACTCCTATAGTAGGTACACCTATAGCTCAAATCTTGGCAGTAGTATTGCAGACTACTTTATCACTGACCTCAACCTAGAGTCTCTCAGAGCGTTCACAGTCAGCCCACTGACACTCCTATCAGATCACAGCAAAATCACAGTCTACTTGAACAGAGCAATGCTCAATCACGAGGCATCAAAGCCAAATTAACTGAATAATATTAAGAAATGCTATAGATGGAAGGAAAGTAGTGTTGAAATCTACCAAAAAACTATTAGGCAACAACCAATTCAATCCATTTTAGACAATTTCCTGGACAAAACGTTTCACTGTAATAGCGAAGATGTAAACTTGGCAGTAGAAAACCTAAACAGTATATTTGACCTCTCAGCTTCCCTATAAAATCTAAAAAAAATTAACAGAAAACTGAGAAAAATTAACAACAATGACAAATGGTTTGATGAAGAATGCAAAAACCTAAGAAAGAAATTGAGAAACCTATCCAACCAAAAACATAGAGACCCAGAAATCCTGAGCCTACGCTTTCACTATGGTGAATCACTAAAACAATACAGAAATACACTACAGATAAAGAAGGAACCGCATGTCAGAAATCAGTTCAATGAAATTGAATAATCCATAGACTCTAACCACTTCTGGGAAAATTGGAAAACACTAAACAAACAACACAAAGAGTTATCTATCCAAAACGGAGATGTATGGGTAAACCACTTCTCCAATATTTTTGGCTCTATAACGAAGAACAAACAGCAAACACATATACAGTACATGATCAAATACAAATCTTAGAATCAACTATTAAAGACTACCATATCCCACTGGATTCTCCAATTACATTGAATGAACTACAGGACAAAATACAAACCCTCCAACCCAAAAAGGCCTGTGGTGTTGATGGTATCCTCAATGAAATGATAAAATATACAGACCACAAATTCCAATTGGCTATACTTAAACTCTTTAACATCATCCTTAGCTCTGGCATCTTCCCCAATATTTGGAACCAAGGACTGATCACCCCGATCCACAAAAGTGGAGACAAATTTGACTCCAATAACTACCGTGGGATATTCGTCAACAAAAACCTTGGGTAAATCCTCTGCATTATCATTAACAGCAGACTCGCACATTTCCTCAGTGAAAACAATGTACTGAGCAAATGTTAAGTTGGCTTTATACCAAATTACCGTACGACAGACCACATATTCACCCTGCACACCCTAATTGACAAACAAACAAACCAAAACAAAGGTTAAGTCTTCTCATGTTTTGTTGATTTAAAAAAAGCTTTTGACTCAATTTGGCATGAGGGTCTGCTATATAAATTGATGGAAAGCGGTGTTGGGGGTAAAACATACAACATTATAAAACACCAAGTGTGCAGTAAAAATGAGCTAAAAACACACACTTTTCATTCCACAGGGCCGTGGGGTGAGACAGGGATGCAGCTTAAGCCCTACATTCTTCAACAGATATATCAACCAATTGGACACTAGAACAGTCTGCAGCCCTGACAGTAAATCTCAGTAATTATGGTGTTCCAAAAAAGGTCCAGTTGCCAGGACCACAAATTCCATCTAGACACTGTTGCCCTAGAGCACACAAAAACTATACATACCTCGGGCTAAACATCAGCGCCACAGGTAACTTCCACAAAGCTGTGAACGATCTGAGAGACAAGGAAGGGCCTTCTATTCCATTAAAAGGAACATAAAATTCAACATACCAATTAGGATCTGGTTAAAAATCAGGTCTGCGGTCCGCTCACCAACCAAAAATATCCTCTGTGTACAACGTAAAACACCAAATAATGCATAATTATCAAAATCCAGAAAAGAGACATTAAATTCTACAACCACCTTAAAGGAAGCGATTCCCAAACCTTCCATAACAAAGCCATCACCTACAGAGAGATGAACCTGGAGATGAGTCCCCTAAGCAAGCTGGTCCCGGGGCTCTGTTCACAAACACAAAAAGACCCCACAGAGCCCCAGGACAGCAACACATTTAGACCCAATCAAATCATGAGAAAACTAAAATATAATTACTTGACACATTGGAAAGAATTAACAAAAAAACAGAGCAAACTAGAAGGCTATTTGCCCATAAACAGAGAGTACACAGTGGCAGAATACCTGACCACCATGACTGACCCAAACTTAAGGAAAGCTTTGACTATGTAGAGACTCAGTGAGCATGGCCTTGCTATTGAGAAAGGCTGCCATAGGCAGACCTGGCTCTCAAGAGAAGACAGGCTATGTGCACACCCCCCACAAAATGAGGTGGAAACTGAGCTGCACTTCCTAACCTCCTGCCAAATGTATGGCCATGTTAGAGACACATGTCTCCCTCAGATTACACAGATACACAAAGAATTTAAAAACAAACCCCATTTTGATAAACTCCCATATCTACTGGGTGAAATACCACAGTGTGCCATCACAGCAGAAAGATGTGTGACCTGTTGCCACAAGAGAAGGGCAACCAGTGATGAACAAACACCATTGTAAGTACAACCCATACTTTTGTTTATTTATTTTCTCTTTTGTACTTTAACTATTTGCACATAATATGACATTTGAAATGTCTTTATTCCTTTGGACCTTTTGTGAGTGCCATGTTTACTGTTCATTTTGATTGTTTATTTCCCTTTTGTTAATTATCTACTTCACTTGCTTTGGCAATGTTAACATATGTTTCCCATGCCAATAAAGCCCTTTAAATTGAAATTGAATTGAATTGAGTGCCCCTGCCTTCATGTGGTGCCAATGTACCAGGAGGGGTGTTGTGTGTGTCTCTGTGTGTGAGCCATGAGACAAATAAAAGTAGGGATTGAGAGGAGATTGAGATGAGATGAGATGAAGAGAGAACAAGATGAGACAGATTAAAGATAGAGATATGGGACGAGGGAGAGAGCAAGAGATAGGTGAGAGATGGATGGCAAAAGTAAGAGAGGGAGAGTGACAGAGACTGAACGAGAGAAGGACAGAGTAAAGAGAGAGAGAGAGAAACATGAGGGACATGATAGACAGTAAATAAAGAGAGGGAGAGATAGAGGGGGTGAGGGACAGACTGAAGAGAGAGCGAGGGGAGAGAGAGAGAGAGAGAGCTTTCCAGATCAGTCTCTGGCTAAGTAGGGGGGTTTACCACTCGTTCTCTCTCGTGGTAATCCGTAACTAATAGATAATTAGGACATTGACAGTGACAGCAGCGGTCTGTCCCTTTGTCTCCTGGGAGGACAGACAAACACCAAGTCAAGGACACAGGCCAGGATGTTCTTTATGTCCTTTACTCTAGTTTATACTATAATGCTGTCTACTGAACACATAATTGTACTCAGATTAAAAACATTGACGGCTGTATGCCAGCAAATTAGTTATAGGAACAGTAGTGTTACTCGTAATGCTCTGAAGTCTGCTTTTCATGTCCAGCACATATGCTGCCTCACTAACCCTACCGTATTTAACACCAATACCATCTGCAACACTGTTCATCTGTTTGGTATCTATTGAAGCTTCCATATAAACTATACTGTGTATTACATGTATGTTAAAACTAGCAGAGCTGTTCCCTGGCACACGAAGCAGACAGATGGTAGACTATGTACTGTATGGAACAGCACTGCATGTCCTCCAAACACAAGCCATGGCAACTGAAGTCACAAAGGATCTATTGCTTAAGAGTCAAGAAATGTAGCTGAACTAAAAATCTCTCTTCTCCCACGAACTGTTCTGAGGAGGGACTGCAGACATGAGAAAAAGAGAACGGTAGTAAATTTCCACCAGTGAACGTTTTCTGGCACTGTTGTCAAGGGGGAGATTCTGTTATTGCAACCAAGACCACATAGGGCTAACCCAGTACGACAATGAGACAGCCTATATGGTGGAGGTCAGAGGCCTGGCAGTGTGGTGCCGGGACAACAACCTGTCCCTCAACGTCAGCAAGACAAAGGAGCTGATCATGGACTACAGGAAACGGAGGGCCGAGCATGCCCCCCTTTCACATCAACGGGGCTGTAGTGGAGCGGGTCGAGAGCTTCAAGTTCCTCTGTATCCACATCACTAAGGACCTATCATGGTCCAAATAAACCAACACAGTCGTGAGGCTGTAAAGATTTGGCATGGGCCCACAGATCCTTAAAAAGTTATACAGCTGCACCATTGAGTGCATCTTGACTGGCTGCATCACCGCTTGGTATGGCAACTGCTTGGCATTCGACCGTAAGGCGCTAAAGAGGGTACTGCGTATGGCCCAGTACATCACTGGGGCCGAGCTCCCTGCCATTCAGGACCTCTATACCAGGCAGTGTCAGAGGAAGGCCCTAAAAAGCAGTACCGGAGCATCAAGTCTGGGACCAACGGGACCCTGAACACGCCAAAGATATACGACTGCTGCAAAGTTATTAATCAAATGGCTACCCAGACTATGTGCACTGACCCCCTTTTTATTTGCATTGACACTGTTGCACCAGCTCTACCCACACACTCACACATACCACACTGACACTTCAACACACACATTACATATGCTCACCCACACATGCATATTGACGAAACACACACACACAGACACATTTTCACACTCGACATACGCTGCTGCTAGTCTGTTTATTATCTATCCTGATTGCCTAGTCACTTTTACCCCTACCTACATGTACATATTACCTCAATTACCTCAACTACCTCGTACCCCTGCACATTGACTCGGTACTGGTACTCCTTGTATATAGCCTAGTTATTGTAATTTTATTGTTACTATATACTTTTTAGCTCTGCATTGTTGGGAAGCGGCTCAAAGTAAGCATTTTACTATAAAGTCTACACCTGTTGTATTTGGCACATGTACATTTGATTTGATTTGTCTATGCTTAATGTCACGAAGCCAAGCCGTGTTGTATTACACAACGTACCTTACTTCTGTATCTAACTTGTATACCTCAGCGGCACGCTATAGGCCAAGACTTTGTTCTGTTTTAAGGCGAAAGAGAACATTACATGTAGAAACAGGAGTTAAAAGTTAAACTATTTGTACCTCGACTTGGTTCAGCCAAGCTCTCTATCCTCTGCTCCTAGGGCCCTCCAGGAAAGAGATGGACTATTGAGTGAGTCAGGGCTGTGAGTCACTAACCAACAACCCATTTCACCAATTGACATGTCTCCCTTTTCATGGTAGGCAAGAAATCGTCATCTTCTCCTCTGCTTGGTTCCTCTCTGTTCTGTCTTGTTTCTTCCATTTTGTTTTGGCATAAAAACAGTGGAAATTGTCCTTGTAAACAATGGCCTTTAAGACGGTGGAGGAGATGCATGAGGACAGTGCCTCAGTTGCTTCTCTAATTGGACAACATGATTCATAACCACAACGAGGAAAACTAAATGCAGTTGTTTTGAAAAAACACGTCTTTGGAGCGGGGTCAGGTTTGTGGTCAGAGGTTACTTGGGACGATTGTCTTGTTGTCCTGCTTTTTTTAAGATGACAAATTGGGGTCAAAAATATATATTTTAAAATATATTAGTTTAATATAGTGTAAGTCCTGTTGGATAATCATGTTGGGGTTTATCAATGACATGCTTTGTTATGATAAATGGCATGGGGCACACTGGATTGAAAATATGCTGGTATAACAGAATTGGTACAGAAGTAATCTTTATAACAAGAAATATCAGGCCAATGACGCAGACATTTTATTGAGGTCCCCGTGTTCTTGCTCCATCAGACATCCAATTCTCTCCTCCCTCCTGTTGCCATGGCAATTGTTTCACTCCTGCTGAGAATGAGAGCGCCTGAACAAAACTACAGTACGAAGATGCTCCTTATTCTCAGAAAGAAAGAAAGAAAGAAAGAAAGAAAGAAAGAAAGAAAGAAAGAAAGAAAGAAAGAAAGAAAGAAAGGGCTAAATTGTCAGCATAACGACAAACCAAGTGTTTCAAATGGAACGTCACAAAATGACACACAAGAGAGAATTCACCACTTGATTAACTGCTTGAGAGACTATAGGCGAAAAGTTGAGCGCTGCACAGGACAACAGTATGAGTAACTGTGATCTCAAAAGGCACCAGATAAATGTGTTTCATTGATACCTGGTGCCTCTTCAAAAGGCGGGCTACTGTTGGTAGGCTGATGGATGCCACATTGGCAAAGGTGTCATTGTTCTCCTCAATTGCCTGCTTTATTTCCGACAGCCATATATCATTCCTGGCCCTCACCATTTCCACCACTGCCCACTCTTGCTGGTCGGTCAGCACACGGCCACGGCCACCACTATGGGGTTTTCTGTCAATTCTAAGCTAGAGTATACTGTCAATAGATCATACTGTAAGAATACTGTAACATGTTTGATGAATTTACATGCATTACAATTTACTCTAATATATTTGGACAGATGGATATGTAATCTTCACTTCAAAACTATTGACAGATAAAGGTTACCTAATTTAACAAATCACACACACAAACCAGACTCATGGGCATCAATAATCTTTCTTCTGAGGGCCTCGGGTAGGTCTTTTGATCTTTGAATGATGTGTTACCACACACCCATATGGTTAAGACCAAATCAGACCAATTTTCTAATCTTTATGGAAGGCTGGACCCTTCTAAGTTTCTCTCTAATGTTTTCTAATCATTTGCACTTGTTTTGGCACACCTAATTAAAAGATTTGCTATTTTATGTGATGGTAAAGGTAGGGGTGTACTAACTTTTTCCCCATAAGGAAAATGCATTTTTGTTTATTTTAATTGCATAACATTTTCACATTTTTTGTGTGTGAATTGTTAAATTGGGTAACCTTTATCTGTCAATAGTGTTGAAGTGAAGATTACATATACATCTGCCCAAATATATACATGACTGTATATCCTCAAGTCTTGGCGAAAAGTTTGGATGATAGAACTGACAGTTGATCTTTTTAGATTTGGATCAACTAATCTGGCAGCCTCTGCCATAGTAAGGCCTCGGTTCACCACATGATCAACGATGATGGCCCGGACTTCATTAGAGACAACAGTTCTGCCTCCCTCTCTCTGACGACCAACCCTTTGACGGGCCCCATGCCCACCTCTTTGACCTCTCTGTTGGTGCCCATGCCCACCTCTCTGATGGATCCCTTGTCCACAAGCTCTTCCTATTCCTTGCTGTCTATCCTGCTCCATGTTGAAAGAAATTGCCAGTGTTCACACACCCCCTTTTATATGGTGACCAATTGTGGTTCCCACTATGTGAAATCAATTAGCAATAACCAGAATTCATTATGTGCGGTTACATGCAATTTAGATGTTCATACAAACACACATTTTATTTGTGTAGTTCTCGAAATCCATATACTGTATATAGCTGACAAACCAATTTAAAATCTATAGGTTTACCAAACGGTTCAGTGATGAACCTTTAAGAGCAGTTGGATTAAGTGATGGTCAAATGTATTTACGCAAATCAGAAGAGAAGCATATCAAAGTATTGTGAGCATTGCATTGTGAAAGACAATTACTTCATATGAAAGGTATTTCTTTGATGACACACTGATTAGGTGTGGTGAAAAAGTTACTGTGTAACTTTGTGTGTTGTACTTAGTCAATTGTTAGTTTTGTACTAATAGTTGTGAGGTTTTACCACATACTTGCGATAATAGTACCAAAGCAATCAACAAAAACTGTAACATTCATTCTTGTCACAGAGTATTATATGTCTGAAAGCCTTCAAACGTGAACTTTCCCATCACCTCTAAGCCCAGAACCCTGAGTTGCTTAGAAACAACTATAAAACCTCTGTGAAGACAACTTACTGGGATAGTAACAAATTGTGTTGTTTATTTTGTCTTTTCAATATGTGTGGGAACCCAGCCAAGGGTTTTGTTGGCTAATGGATTAAGTTTTAGGTTGATCCTGTTGAGCTTCAACATGCTTTTACAACAACTTTGGCCACAACTTATTCCCTGTTGCGCTTTGGCCTATTCTGTGTCTGCCACCACTGAAATCCTTTGCCACCACTGAGCTCCATTAAGGTGACATATAGCTCTTCATCCCTTTCAAATGAGAATGATTACGCACAAAGGGAGGCAGAACAGTGGAGACTTGCAGGCAAGGGCAACCGGTTTGTGAACACACACACACCACAATGAGGGAAGGGGGTACAGTGGCCTTGGTATGCCACTACACACACAACCATCCCTCTTCCACCTGACCTTCTCCACACCTTTGTGGGCTTCTGATAAACTGGGATTAAATGAGGGTTGGAGACAGAGAACCCTATGATTGTCCCTGGCTGTGCCCCCAGAGAGAAAACGTTGCCAGGAGTATAGAGCCTTGGTAACAAGATAAATGGTTTGCATTATCGTATGAGGAAGCTAGATCAGTATGTTTACCCGAAATTACTGTTTTCCTGCCCAAAAAATGATGTCTTGGCAATTGACAAACAACTCATGTTCTTTCCTTGAGGCTCCATGTCAGATGAGCAACTGAGACAATCTGAATGAAGAAAGGGCACCACCTTGAGGGTGTTTGAAAGTATTGGCAGGCCAGGCTCTCTTGTCGTGATGTGTCTTTTGTCCTATATTTATATTTAATTTATTTACATTTTTAATCCCAGCCACCGTCCCCGAAGGAGGCCTTTTGCCTTTTGGTAGGCCGCCATTGTAAATAAGAATTTGTTCTTAACTGACTTGCCTAGTTAAATAAAGGTTATATAAAATAAAATAATATTTCACTAAAACAATCATTTCAAACAATTCTTACATTTGTATACAATCACATATCTCTCTATTATACGTGGGAATACAAATTAAAATCACTTGGCACCGAATTGGTACTGCTTTTGCAGTCTTTTACAGTGCATTCAGAAAGTATTCAGACCTCTTGACCTTTTCAACATTTTGTTCTGTTACAGCCATATTCTAAAATGGATTAAAAATATATATCCTCATCAATCTACACACAATACCCCATAATGACAAAAATATATATTTGTGGGGGAAATTCAGCAAATTTATAAAAAATACAAAACAAATATCACATTTACATAAGTATTCACACCCGTTACTCAGTACTTTGTCGAAGCACCTTTGGCAGTAATTACAGCCTTGAGTCTTCCTGAGCATGACGCTACAAACTTGGCACACCTGTATTTGGGGTTTCTCCCATTCTTCCCTGCAGATCCTCTCAAGCTCTGTCAGGTTGGATGGAGAGCGTTGCTGCACAGCTATTTTCAGGTCTCTCCAGAGATGTTAGATCGGGTTCAAGTCCGGGCTCTGGCTGCGCCACTCAAGGACATTCAGAGACTTGACCCAAAGCCACTCCAGTGTTGTCTTGGCTGTGTGCTTAGGGTCATTGTCCTATTGGAAGGTGAACCTTCGGCCCAGTCTGAGGTCCTGAGCTCTCTGGAGCAGGTTTTCATCAAGGATCTCTCTGTACTTTGCCCCGTTCATCTTTCCCTCGATCCTGACTAGTCTCCCAGTCCATGCCGCTGAAAAACATCCCCACAGCACGATGCTGCCACCACCATGCTTCACCGTAGGGATGGTGCCAGGTTTCCTCCAGACGTGACGCTTGACATTCAGGCCAAAGAGTTCAATATTGGTTCCATCAGACCAGAGTCTTTACGTGTCTTTTGGCAAACTACTAAGGAGTGGCTTCTGTCTGGCCACTCTACCACAAATGCCTGATTGGTGGAGTGCTGCAAAGATGGTTGTCCTTCTGGAAGGTTCTCCCATCTCCACAGAGGAACTCTAGAGCTCTGTCAGAGTGACCATCGGGTTCTTGGTCATCTCCCTGAACAAAGGGCCTTCTCCCCCGATTGCGCAGTTTGGCCAGCTCTAGGAAGTCTTGGTGGTTCAAAACGTCTTCCATTGAAGAATGATGGCGGCCACTGTGTTCTTGGGGACCTTCAATGTTGAAGAAATGTTTTGTTACCCTTCCCCAGATCTGTGTTTTTATTTCCATTAATAAAAATAAATAACAGAACAGTCTCAAGAGCCAATAACTGGCTTGTTTTTTGCTCTGACATGCACTGTCAACTGTGGGACCTTACATAGACAGGTGTGTGCTTTTCCAAATCATGTCCAATCAATTGAATTTACCACAGGTGGACTCCAATCAAGTTGTAGAAACATCTCAAGAATGATTAATGGTAACAGTATGCACCTGAGCTCAATTTTGAGTCTCATAGAGAAGGGTCTGAATATTTATGTAAGTACATTTATTTTTAATACATTTGCAAACTTTTCTAAAAACCTGTTTTCACTGTCATTTGGGGTATTTTGAGTAGATTAATTAAAAAAAAATCCATTTT
Organism: Thymallus thymallus; assembly: GCA_023634145.1. Classification (NCBI taxonomy): domain Eukaryota; kingdom Metazoa; phylum Chordata; class Actinopteri; order Salmoniformes; family Salmonidae; genus Thymallus; species Thymallus thymallus. Next base: position 18,644,214 of record CM042399.1, read on the forward strand.
AGAATAAAGGCTGTAAGGTAACACAATGTGGAAAATGTCAAGGGGTATGAATACTTTCTGAATGTACTGTATGTCCAACAATCACCTGCAGGCAAGATCTTTAGACATTAAGGAAAACGTGTTTAATAATATGTACTTGTAACTTTCAAAAAGGACAAAACACCTATGGAAATGCATTTTTTCTTCATTTTTATTGCAATTACTGCTTTGTCCATAATGTATTGTTTCACTTCAAATAAAATGTATGTGGAGTAAATATTGCTAACAATGTGACACTGGTAAAACATTTATTTTAAATAAAAGTAAAATAGAGTATTAAAAAACATTTGGAAGCACTGTATCATGGACAATCCTACTACCACAGACACAAGGTTTTGTACATACTTGTCTTAAAATGGTCACATCAATCACATCAACATCCAGAGAAAATAAGTTATATCTAATTGCAAACTAGGTGGTTCGAGCTGTGAATGCTGACTGGCTGAAAGCAGTGGTATATCAGACCGTATACCACGGGTATGACAAAACATTTATTTTTACTGTTCTAATAACGTTTGTAATCAGTTTATAATAGCAATAAGTCACCTCAGGGGTTTATGGTATATGGCCAATGTACCACGTCTAAGGGCTGTATCCAGGCACTCCACGTTGCGTCATGCTTAAGAACAGCCCTTAGACGTGGAATATTGGATATATTCCACACCCCCTTGAGCATTATTGCTTAATTATATCATGGCATTGTTGAATACTTACTTCTAGAACATGCATTATTTCCTTATAACACAGTATATTTGCACGGTATAATTCAATGGCTATAGTTAATTCTTACATGTGCTGTTTGAGCTGCTTTTGAAAGGAAAAGTCAAATTGAAACCATTATTGGCATTGTTGAATTCAATTTTCATAATAGCAAGCTAGGACTGATGGTTCAGTTAGCTAAACTAGCGAATCATTTTGTTTGGTTACCAAGGCAACTACTGTCACTAGCTAGAAAACCTGCTAGCTACATCAGTGGATGTAGAACAGATTTATAGTGGCAAATGTGCTAAATTAAAGCCATGGTATAAAAGGGATAATCAATATCTTCCAGAGAATGCACAGCCCGTTGTTGATTATGTCTTACATATTTATCAAAGCGGACTAGCTAAATGATTGATCCTACTTTGTGCATGTAATGGGAAGTCATTACTAACCATCCTCTTAAAGAACAGTCCTAATAAGAAACTGTTAAATCACAAAAGCTTCACAAATACATTAGTTTTTGTCTGTTCAGCATTTACAGGGGTTAGTATGTGATTTACAGTACAATCCTTTATGCTTATCCAGTAGATTTGTGGTAAAGCTGACAATGAAAAATACATTTGTATTTTGAAAGTGAACACATAGCAGTGGAATGTCATAGTTAAAGATAAGAGATATTGGGACTTAGATTGAGATTGAGTTCAAGAACAGCTATTCAGGTGTTTAAATGTCATCCCTAAAATTGCACTGTATTGCTTGTGGTTGGATGTATGTGTGCTTGTCCATGTACATGCAAGTATGCTTTAGGGAAATGAGGATCCATTTTGTGACTGCTGAATGTGGAAAAACACTCACTTCCTTTTTACTGTGGTTTCCCACACTGTATACTCCATGCTAATAGAGGCTAAATGCATTTGCTGCATGAATGTAACTGACAGAATTCAATATCTAGTTATCAAATAAAGTCAACTAGACTACAAGTTGTGTAATGAATTCTCTAAATGATTGCCAACTAAAAATAAAAATAAACACTCACCAAGAGTATTCAATATCAATTTTGTAAATAAACTCTTGTTCTTTACTTGACTCTAGTCATCCTTTTTTCAAAACTAAATCATAAAAACAAATTCATTACATACTCACGATTAACAGTAATGGTTTGAATACATTGTCATATGACATATGAGGCGGAATTTCTTTTCATTATCTAACTAGCTATGGTTTCCTCTCTCCTAACACCTAAATAAAAAGCTACATTCTATAAAGATAAATCATGCATACACAACAAGAGTAATCAGCATGCATTTAGACCTACAATATATTAGCACAAGGTGAAATATAATCAAAATGTCTTGCGTCTTAAGAAAAGCAAGCCGCTAAAACATAGGTAACAAATTCATATCAGTCAGGAAAAGCTGATGGAAAAAAAGAGTGGTGTCCATGTTAAGGGGAAAAAATATTTTTGCTGCCATTCAGAATTCTATAATTATTCTAATTCATCACAAGAGTAAAATATTTGCTGTTTCTCAGAGTCTCTTGGTTTAAAAACAAGAGAGATTTCCATTATTGGGGCTATTTCACACATATGCGAAGGTGCTTTAATAGCTACATTTCTAAGTCGATGCCTCCCCCAATACCCTTCAACAGTCCAATACAAGTCCTTCTTGCCACTGGTTGTGGCTAGCAGCTAGCTTAGCCAGTACTAGCCCTAACACACCACCACACCTTCTCATTAGCATTCCAAGCCGATGGTGGAGAGCAGCTGATCCAGGGCGTCCAGTTTCACATTGGCCTCTTCGATGGCGCTGAAGGTCTGGACATTGCTGGTGATGTGGAAGCGGATGTCGTCCACCAGAGGGATGGAGTCTGTCTCGTGTCGGTCTTCCACCGCCCCAGCATCCTCCTTGATCATGTCAGCAAACTCAGGCTGCTCTACCAGCTGTTGAGGAGAGGGGGCAAGGGGGAAAGAGGTCAGAAGGGACACAGCAAAGACCATCCTTGCACAGCCTATAATGACAGACACTCACCCTCTCTATGATTTTGGCCATGTACTCCGTGCATTGGTCCTCCAGACGAGACAGTCTGAAGAGCTTGGCCGTCTTCCACATGTGCAACACATTGTCCTCACACAGCATCTTGGCCAGCGTCTTACCACACAGACGCTTCAGCCCGGGGAGCAGGTACATATCAGCTACACACAGCACGTCAAACACATTCTCTGGGGACAGCTGGACACAGGCAGAGAGAGTAGTAAAATACATTAGGAGAGAGAAAGAGAATAACATAATGTGTCATAGAAACACCAGAAATATCATCACTGCAGGAATTCTGTCTGAACTGACTTCCGTGTCGTCGCTGTAGACGTAATAGAGGAGACGGATAAAGATCTCGTGGGAGATGTTGTGGATGGTGAGGACTGGGGTGCTGGGCTGGGACTGTAGCATCTCTCCCTCACTGAAGTGGTCCTGTAATAGCGCCTTAAAATAGTCACTGCGTCCACAGAAAAATGCCTGTCCAGACGGAATAAAGACAATTCGTTTAGCCCATAATAATTAAACGGTGGAGATGCATAAATAATGACTAATTCCGATGAACTAATCTATCTTTGTACTTTGTTAGAGGTATGTGGTGCACACCTTATGACACAGGAAGTCATAACCTTCAACCCTGAAGCAAATGTCAGGGTAGCTAGGGAAGTTGTCAGTTCTGTCAAATGGGAGCTCGCCAAATCCCACCTACAGAAAAACAAAAATGACAAAGATCCTTGACAGTTCACTTATTATGAACAAAAGGTTTCTTTACCCCAAGTGATAATCATAAGTTGCAACCTTTAATATGATTAGCTGGTCCCAGATCTGTTCAGTATGTGCTTCAGCCAACACCTGACTACTCTTGCCATGCTAACAATGAGTCAGAAGACTTGGCTAAATCCCAAACGATGTGGGACCAGGCTAGTTTGTAATGTTCTTACTTTTAGCTCAGCAGGGAGGGCACAGTCTGCCAGTTGAGCCATCTCCTCCTGATGTTGACAGCTGTGAGGCTCCAGGGTCAGAACCTTTACACAGGTCCCTGGCTTATTGGAGACTTTGCATGGAAGCAGACACAGAGAGAAACAGGTGAGACACCATGTCACAATGTAAACGTGAAGGCCTAATTTCAGGAGATTTGAGAAGAAAGAGCATACCAAACTCATACACCTGTTTACACTTGCTCTCCAACTCATCAATAAGGTCGCCCATTTTGCACTGTTTGGCCAGCCGCTTGCAGTCCTCCACATGGCTCACATCAATGTCCATACGACCTGGAAACAAATGCCGGTTAGCTCATAGCTTTTTAACACCAAATGTAGGCTACACAACTTAGAAAGACATTTTTATAAAATAGTGTTCAGGTTCTTTATAATGAAGCAGCAAACAGTGGGTAGAAATAACTTATTTTTTTCTGGTTTGCATTTTTATGTCATGTTAGACTTTATGGATGCTACATCATCACTTCTTTAGAGAAATACTGAAAATCCCCTAATCTTCTGACTGGAAGGAAACATACATTTCAGTAAGCCATCAATCAAGGATGAGCGTGTATGAAGCCCACAGGCATCCTTTACAATCACTATTAGAATGACTATGACATATTTAGATCTTTGAATGCAAAATACCATTTTACATACTGCACGTTTGCCTAATCTTAATGCAAATGTCAACATGTCTGATATCACAAATGAACTTAACTGAAGTTGTTATCTTAGCCTAATTCCACATTTATACATCTAGTTATACACCTAAACCAATAGAAACCCACCAGTGTAAAAATACTGTAGGATGGCACCAAAGGCTGCAGGGTTGATCTGAAACGGGGTGAAAAAATAAGTGTTTTTTTATTAATCCATATGGATCTTTACTGTGTTTACACTGTTACTTTAGATTCCACTTTAGCCCAGTGAATGTTTTGGTAACATTTTATGCATACAGTTTCAGTTAGACTTTCTGTAGAAACAATCTTTCTAATACATACTTCATATAATTCCTGTATCAAATGGTGTGCAATTGTACTTGCTATAATGACTCCATTTCACATTATTAAAATAAAGTGGTGATCCTAACTGACCTAAGACAAGGATTGTGATTTTTACTAGGATGAAATGTCCGGAATTGTGAAAAACTGAGTTTAAATGTATTTGGCTAAGGTGTATGTAAACATCCGACTTCAACTGTATATACAGTGCCTTTGGAAAGTATTCAGACCCCTTGACTTTTTCAACATTTTGTTACGTTACAGCCTTATTCTAAAACGTATTAAAATGAATACAAAATATGCTAAGCAATCTACACACAATACCCCATAATGACAAAGCGAAAACAGGTTTTTAGAACATTTTACAAATGTATAAAAAACAGAAATACCTTATTTACATAAGTATACAGACCCTTTGCTATGAGACTCAAAATGTATCTTAGGTGCATCCTGTTTCCATTGATAATCCTTGAGATATTTTAACAACAGAGTCCACCTGTGGTAAATTCAATTGATTGGAAATTATTTGGAAAGGCGCACACACACACCTGTCTATATAAGGTCCTACAGTTGACAGTGCATGTCAGAGCAAAAACTAAGCCATGAGGTCGAATGAATTGTCTGTAGAGCTCTGAGACAGTATTGTGTCGAGGCACAGATCTTGGGAAGGGTATCAAAACATTTCTGCAGCATTGAAGGTCCCCAAGAACACAGTGGTTTCCATCATTCTTAAATGGAAGAAGTTTGGACCAAGAACCCGATGGTCACTCTGACAGAGCTCTAGAGTTCCTCTGTGGAGATGGTTGTCCTTCTGGAAGGTTCTTCTATCTCTGTAGCACTCCACCAATCAGGCCTTTATGGTAAAGGTAAAGTGACCAAACAGAAGTCACTCCTTAGTAAAAGGCACATGACAGCCCATTTGGCGTTTGCCAAAAGGCACCTAAAGACTCTCAGACCATGAGAAACAAGATTCTATGGTCTGATGAAACCAATATTGAACTCTTTGGCCTGAATTCCAAGCATCACGTCTGGCGGAAACCTGGCACCATCCCTACGGTGAAGCATGGTGGTGGCAACATCATGCTGTGGAGATGTTTTTCAGCGGCAGGGACTGGGAGACTAGTCAGGATCGAGGGAAAGATGAACGGGGCAAAGTACAGAGAGATCCTTGATGAAAACCCCTCCCGAGTGGCGCAGCGGTCTAAGGCACTGCATCTCAGTGCAAGAGGCATCACTACAGTCCCCCAGTAAAAAAACTGCTCCAGAGCGCTCAGGACCTCAGACTGGGCCAAAGGTTCACTTTCCAAAAGGACAACAACCCTAAGCACACAGCCAAGACAACGCAGTAGTGGCTTCGGGACTCAATGTCCTTGAGTTGCCCAGCCAGAGCCCAGACTTGAACCCGATCTAACATCTCTGGAGAGACCTGAAAATAGCTGTGCAGCAACGCTCCCCATCCAACCAGACAGAGCTTGAGAGGATCTGCAGAGAAAAATGGGAGATCTCCCCAAATACAGGTGTGCCAAGAAGACTTGAGACTGTAGTTGCTGCCAAAGGTGCTTCGACAAAGTACAGAGTAAAGGGTCTGAATACTTACAGTGCTGCTTGAAAGTATGTGAACCCTATAGGGCTGGTCATTATTTTGCAATAAAATATTAAAATAAACATAAAATCCTTATCTAAACCCCAATTCGTAATAAAGAAATTCCAAGTAAATGACCGAAACAAACATATGTATATATTTTCATTGTTTATTTAACAAAAGGGGTTTATTTAACAGAAACTCAGATTTGATGTGTGCAAAAATATGTGAACCCCTTCAGTCAATAGCTTGTGGCACCTCCATTATCAGCGATAACTTAGACTAAACATTTCCTATAGCCAGTAATCAGTCTCTGACATCTGTTTTGAGGGATTTTTGCCCACTCCTCCTGACAGAACTCAGCCATTTTAGTGAGGTTTGAGCGGTGTCGGGCATGAACTGCCCGCTTCAGGTCCTGCCACAGCATCTCGATTGAATTTAGGTCAGGACTTTGACTTGGCAAATCCAAAACAAAATCTTCTTTCTCCTGAGCCATTCTTTAGTAGATTTTCTTGAATGCTTTGAGTTGTCTTGTTGGAAGACCCATTTTCAGACCAGCTTTAGCTCCTTGCCTGATGGCCTGATGTTCTGTACAAGAATCTCCTGGCATACCTCAGAATTCATGGTTCCATAATGATGTGGAGTCATCCAGGTCCAGAGGAGGAAAAGCAGCCCCAGATCTTGACATTTCCACCACCATACTTGGGAGCATGCACAGTTACCTGAGATGCAGTAAGGGAGGTCTGCAAATCTCTAAATGTTATGTTTGGGTTGGCTTTTACTTGATTTATTATTGTTCTTGTGGCTCTTGGGGATATTTTGGAAGGGCGTCCACTTCTAGGCTGAGTTGCTGTCATGTTAAATGCTCTCCATTTGTAAATTATTTGTCACACTGTGGACTGATGGAGCTCAAATCTTTTTGAGATTGTTTTATAGCCTTCCCCAGACTGATGTGGGGAAGACTCTCACTACCCTCGTCCTGCTGTCCTCTGAGATCTCCTTTCCTCTCGGCATGGTGTGCTTTGCATTCACCTGGATGGGTAACACCAAACTGACCAGGTTTCTTATCTCTACCATAAGAAACCTTACCGCCCAAACTCTTTCCTAACGATCTCTCCTTTGATTGGTTCATTTGGAAGCTAATTATTTACCCACCCGATTCTAATTACCTACTTGATTTAACCAATGCAACTTATTGGTTCACTTATGTTTGCACTTGCACTGATTCCATTTTAATTGGTTTTTTCTACTACACACATGATTTCCTCTTTACCAACATATGGTATTGGTAAATATAAACCTGTTATGTCAACAAACACTGGTTTTGATTCAATAAAGATTTCAGTGTAAAAACTGAAAAAAGGGGTTCACATACTTTCAAGCAGCACTGTATGTAAATGTGATATTTCAGTTTTTTTATTTTGTTATAAATTAGAAAAAAATTCTAAACCTGTTTTTGCTTTGTCATTATGGGGTAGATTGATGAAGGGGAAAAACTATTGAATCAAATTTAGAATAAGGCTGGAACTTGACAAATTTTGGAAAAAGTCAAGGGGTCTGAATACTTTGAAGGTACTGTATAGCTATAACCCCACCCCCCACCCCCAGTCCAATCGAACGTAATGCTGTCACCTCTATCTGAAAGAGGTGGGCAACACAACACCTACCAAAGGGTGTTTGAGGGGGATCAAGTTCTTTCCTTTCCATTTGGTTTCAAACATGGCTGTGAAGTACTCGGAGCGAGCGCTCAGCACACAGCGGTGAGCCTGAAATGTCTCACCGTGAACCAGGAACTTGACGTCACTATACTGGCCCTGCTCCAGTAACCTAGATACAAACAGCACAGACAGAAGGGGAGGACAGGGACTAAGCAGGGCCAAGTGAGTGTTGATGTTAGAGTTTCACTGCTTCTGTATAACATAAACAGAAGTACAGGCAACACTGAATGAGGAAAACACAAAGCTTACGGCTATAAAACATTATGATGCAGTTAGGATGCATCATAACGTTACAGCGCCTTACTTGAGCAGGAAGTGGTCATAATAGTCCCTCTGCATGGCTTGGGCTGTGATGCACTTGTACTCTTTTAGGAGACGTCGGATGGAGTCACTCAGAGAGCCATACATGCATCGCTCTCCATCAAATGTGTTGGCTTCACACTTTGCTCCTGAAAGCCAAAATGGAAAAACATAGTGTACAGGTCACCTCCAAGACACTTAATTGCATATAGCCTAGTGCGAGTTGCAGGAAAACATATGTTTAAGGGCACCTAACAAGACCCCCCTCAAGCCCTGTTTTTAAAACTTGCTTTACCATTAGCCAACAGGTACTGGACCAGCTCTTCATGGCCACAGAGGCAAGAATAGTACCTGTGGAAAAGGAATACATTGTTTAATTACATTACATTCTTAACAATTGTCTTGTCAAATATATTGTGTGCAGGCTACATTCTGCAAGTTTAACTCCATACTTACAACGGGGTGCTGTCCCATTTGTCTCTTACATTGAGGTCCACGTCTCTCTGTTCAACAAGATACCTTGACAGGAAATTGGAACATCATTAGGCCGATACTGGCAGTTAAGACAGGTTATGGTAGAAACTGTCTTCACCTTACATGTTCACATTCTACACAAACAGTACAATGCATTCCAAATTATAGACTTGTCAAACTACTTCCTTTAGAGGAATAGTGTTGTTATTGCAGTCTTGTAATAGATACGAGAGTTTTGCGAGCGACCTACTTAAATTTGCATATCAGTCACACAAGGTAAACATTTAAAGTTTTCAGGTTGGAAGTTAACAGATATGTGCGCAGAATAAACAATATTTGTATTGTGTTTATAGATTATATTAAATCTACTAGCTAGTAGTGACACCAAAACACACAATAAACACAATATCGCTACTGGCATGACTTCAAAGGGCACAACAGACCATTGCAAAAATCATAGCGTTTGCTAACATAGGCAATATCATATTCACACTAACGTTAGCTCACTGACAAATTTGCTAAATGTGATAAATATGTCTAACACTGCTAGTACTGACCACAAGCTAGATATCCTCCTGCTGCGAACTACGCATTTGTATTATACAGACACCATTTACCTAACTCTGGAAATGTCGCCCTTTCTGCAACTTGTAAACAAATCGTACGCGTCCATCTCCGCAGCGTTTTCGATTCTCTGTAATGCATTGAAACGGCCTGCCTGTTAGACAGGTGTGGATCCAGTTATAATTTCCTTTAAAGTGTAAACAAGTTGTTTTGCTAGCTGGTTCTTTCTTGCAGTGCAACTATTTACAGATTAATGTTTTTGATAACCAGTGTTGTTTTGCGGTTTATATAGTCACATGACCAGAGAAGGTGGAGCGAGATGACATTTACTTCCGTATTTTCTTGATGCCCTCTTCTCTGATAGGTCGACTAAACCACGGGTCTAGGATCAGATTATTATCACACCCATAATCCTTACCAAGAGGCCAGGGATCGGTCTAGAAGCACGGTTTCAACTGCTCCTTCATTTCTGCTTCGGTAATGCAGTTTAACTGACACATGGCCCAGAAAGTCAATTTCCATACATGGCCTCATAGAGAAATCAGATTCCTAATAAGACACTTTAGTCATCAGCTTGTGCACAATACATCCATTGAATTATTAGAATAATTGTCACAGGGGCTGTTTTTCTTTTCATTACTCACAGCTAAAGATATTACAATTTTATATTCATCCAATGTCTGCCATGTTTTTGAATGATGACCTGATGACGGCATTGTTGCTGGTGGCACTGCTCCCTATTGCCGCGTTCATATGATAGTCGGAACTAGAAAATTGTTCGAGTTGCTAACCTGTTGAACACGGCAGGTGTATAACTACAACCAGTTAGCAAGTCGTACATTTCTGAGTTTCCTAGTTCCGAATTGCACTTGATTTTCTGTGCGCACATGTGATGTTGGTCAGCACAAACCGGATGGAACCCGGATATAGATGGTCCATGAATCGGTATGAGAACATGAGTAGATTACCTTGAAAACAATGGGCGGACATCTCAGTCTCCAGTTTTTATGATACCTCAGTGATCCTTACCCATAGGAGGTTGCAGCACCTTAATTGTGGAGGACTGGCTCTTGCTAATGGTTTGAGCGGAATGGTTTCCATGTGTTTAATGCCATTTAATTTGCTCCATTCCAGCCATTATTATGAGCCATCCTCCCCTCAGCAGCCTCCACTGTCCTTACCCTAACTATTGGGGTGCTAAAAATATCTGGGTGTGTTCAAACAATAAGCCTAATGAAGCCGACTTTAGGGACGTCGCTAGGCCTATTTAAAGCCCCCCTAAAATATTTATTAGCCCCCCTAAATAAATAAATCAAGATATCAGTCAATATATTTTCTCAGTGATTTCTTTTTTTTTTTGGTTAACGTCAGCTACTTCTGTGGCTTGAGACTGCTAGCTAACAGTAAACAGACAGAAAAGGGCTCTGACAGAACGGATTCATGCAGATAGGCTACGAAGTGAATTTGTGGTAAGTTAGAACAGAGAGAGAGAGAGAGAGTATTAACTACTATAGACTTTGGTCATAATCAAAGCTTTGTTAACCAATACGTTTTTATGTGAGGCTGCCTGTAAGTTACAGTGTAACAGACGTTGCGAGCTAGCTAACGATAACGTTAACGGTGTCTTTTATGCGGTGATGATAAACCTTGTATTTAATGTAGTTTTGCTATCTGTGCCAGGCTATAAATGAGACAGATGACGTAACATCATGCACATATATTTTCATACTCAATTGCTTTCATACAGTAGGCCATTTGTCAGGCTCTGGCCATAGAGAAGCCCATTTGCTTCTCTATGTAGCCATGGTCAGAGTCTGACAGTTCTATTCTTTCTGTTTCTGGTGGTGGTTTGTGTGGGATCCCTAATTAGAGGCAGCTGTAGCGCATCATCTCTAATTAGGGATCCTACATAGGTTTGTATGTTTCACACTGGGTTTGTGGGTCGTTATCGTTATATGTATATGTCTGTGTATATATTTCGCAAGTCACGTTGAAGTAAGTGTGCTTATTTTACTAATGAGTGTCGCGTTTCAGTGTTGAGTGTTACGTGTGTCAATCGTGTTTTGTTTTTTTGTGGTAGTTTGTCTTTTGTGTTTTATATTACATAGTAAATAATAAAAACAGTGTCGAACTACAGTCCCTGCGCTGCGTCTTGGTCCATGTATGCACCCTCTCGTGACACCATTGCAAAACAATTATCAGTAGGTCATGTGTAGAATAGGTGACATAGTGTTGATCACAATGTCATTGTATTATCCTCAATTTCTCAACTGTAGGCTAGCTAACAACTAATGTTAGATGGATATACGGAAATTCTTCAAGAGAGGCAGTGCCAGCAGCTCTGCCGAAGGCCAAACTGGTGAGAAATTAAGAACAATTTTTTTTTAACTTAAACTGATTAATCACATATTAAGCCTTGAGTTATTGTAAATATGAGTTTAATAACAAAACATGTCAAAACACAACAGACAAGAATGAGGGAAAGAAGCTGACAGGACTGAGGGAGCATGTCTGATATAGGTTAGTGATAAAAAAAAAAGCGAGTAGATGTTTAAGCTTTTGTTAGGCATAAATAAATGCTGCTTTTTTTATTAGATTTTATTCCTAATTATATTTCAGGTTTTTTATTTTATTAAACTCATTAGTTGAATTTAGTTTTGCCCCATTGTGGATGATACTGTTTAAGATGTTCCATGTGTCTGAATTATTGGGTTAATTTTGAGCAACAATTAACAAAAGGGTGAAACTTAAATATATTTTTCTAATGGTATAATATGACCTGTCTGTCTGTCTGTCTGTCTGTCTGTCTGTCTGTCTGTCTGTCTGTCTGTCTGTCTGTGTCTGTCTGTCTGTCTGTGTCTGTCTCTGTCTGTCTGTCTGTCTGTGTGTGCCTCTGTCTGTCTGTGTGTGTCTCTGTCTGTCTGTCTGTCTGTCTGTCTGTCTGTCTGTCTGTCTGTCTGTCTGTCTGTCTGTCTGTCTGTCTGTCTGTGTCGCTCTCTGTCTGTCTGTGTGTGTCTCTCTCTCTCTGTGTCTCTCTCTCTCTTTCAAAATGAAATCCCAAAAGTATTTTGGCTACATAGTACAGCCATTTTTGTGCCTTTTGTTGGTGTTGGATGGATGGGGACAGAGTGGACTTTAATTTCTTTATTTGGATAGAATTTAAGTAAGTCATATTAGATCAGTGTCTAAAACAAACTATGAGACAGGTATACTTTTAGCCAACCTTGACCAAAAATAACCTTATTTTGATAGATTTTACAACCGTTGTTACTCTAAAAATACAAGTTGATTCCTGTTTCTGTCACATCTTTGGCCATGTCAGCGTGGGTCAAACAATAAAGATTGGTGAGAAGCAACTGCAGTGACTTGAAGGCAACATAATCACAAAAACTGTATGACCTTTGGTCACATGATTTTTGTAAAGTTCATGAAGTCAACATGTAGCCGCAAGTTGGACAATTTTTATAACCACAAGGCAACATACTTTGAAAGGCAGTGAACAACGAAGGAGTGCCATTAATATTTATTGGCCTGCAAATACACAGTTCTACACTGGCAATTTTAGAGGCTTAATCTGTATCCTATCAATTAATGAGCAAGCCTTTTGAATGTTATAAAAAGCTTGGGCTGGTATCTCATTTCCTTATCATCAGGATATTAATTCATTGGACCATGTTGATCATGGTCAGCTTCTTATAGGAGATGTGACATTTCAATAGGATCCACTTCACTGGCAATAACAAAGCCGAATGTCGCTTTTCCTAGAAACAGGAGAAGTTGTCTGACTTGTTGTTGGTGCATATGTACCCCCCCTGACATTACGTGTCGACTTTCGTCTACATTCGAAAGCCGAACACTAATGTGGTTTTCAAACAGCAAGGTTAAGATCAATCAACATGGCTGTGTTGCCATTATTCATTTAAGTTTGTCTTTATAATGTTGAAAATAACATGTCTAGTCCAACCTCCATCACACACTCACAAACTAGAATCATATGTGTGTACATTGTATAATCAATTAGTGAGAGAGCCTCAAATATTACATTAATTTATATCCATTTATATTAATTTATATTTGGTCACGTTTGTGTGGGTCAAACAAAAACATATAGAGCCTCCCTAAATGCAGGCGATGGCTGCAGGATGAAGTTGGTGAAGAGTAACTGCAAAAACGTGTAGTCGACTGCAGTCAAATCTTCATGACCTTTGCTAACATGATGCAAATTTCATGCAGTTGACATGTAGAAGCAAATTTTGAAAGTATCAGCATAATGCAACACACTTTGAAAGGCAGAAATCAAGGAGGTCACCGATTTGACAAAAGTGATCCCCTCGAACGCATCCAGTGACCTTTCAAACCCCAAATCCTGGCCTGCCCAGTGGGTCTGCCGAGTCTGGTTCACAAGCATTACTGGAAGTCTCGCGATGTTACACCTCTGTGCTTAAAAACTTTTTAGACTGGCTAAATTGACCACTTGATGTCCCTATATGACTGCTTTCTCACTTCTTCATACTCACTTTCTCATACTATGCTTGAATAGTCATAGATAAAACAGACTGGTATGTTTCACAATGTTTTATAACATTTTGATTATCAGGATATGTATTGTATATCAAATTACAAAAAAATGTAAAGTATAAATATAGACAAATTAAGAAAAAAAAGCATGCAGCTGACTATACACGAATAGACACAATTCAGAAATGATGTCTGTCATAAAGGCGAACAATACCAACAAAGGAAAACATTCAGTAACAAACAACAATAAGAAACATTCTATTTGTTCCTCATTCATATAGCCCAAACACAGCAAACTTCTGTTTCAGCAGCTTGATCTCCAGGTTAAGCGTTCCAACAGAAGGCTCTCCTTCCTCAGTTCCAACCCATCAAAATATAAGCTCTCATGCATGTTCACTAGAGGAAGAGATTGCTGGGAAGTCACACACACAGTAGAAAACGTTTGCGTTGTGTAGATAAGATATACAGTTGAAGTCGGAAGTTTACATACATTTAGGTTGAAGTCATTAAAACTCATTATTCAACAACTCCACAGATTTCATGTTAACAAACTATAGTTTTGGCAAGTCGGTTAGGACATCTACTTTGAGCATGACACAAGTAATTCTTCCAACAATTGTTTACAGACAGATTATTTCACTTATAATTCACTATATCACAATTCCAGTGGGTCAGAAGTTTACATACACTAAGTTGACTGTGCCTTTAAACATCTTAGAAAATTCCAGAAAATTATGGCTTTAGAAGCTTCTGATAGGCTTATTGACATCATTTGAGTCAATTGGAGATGTACCTGTGGATGTATTTCAAGGCCTACCTTCAAACTCCGTGCCTCTTTGCTTGACATCATTGGAAAATCAAAATAAATCAGCCAAGACCTCAGAAAAATAATTGTAGACCTCCACAAGTCTGGTTCATCCTTGGGAGCAATTTCCAAACACCTGAAGGTACCACGTTCATCTGTACAAACAATAGTACGCAAGTATAAACACCATGGGACCACACAGCCATCATACCGCTCAGGAAGGAGACGTGTTCTGTCTCCTAGAGATGAACGTACTTCGGTGAGAAAAGTGCAAATCAATCCCAGAACAACAGCAAAGGACCTTGTAAAGATGCTGGAGGAAACAGGCACAAAAGTATCTATATCCACAGTAAAACGAGTCCTCTATCGACATAACCTGAAAGGACGCTCAGCAAGGAAGAAGCCAATGCTCCAAAACCGTCATAAAAAAGCCAGACTACGGTTTGCAACTGCACATGGGGATAAAGATCATACTTTATGGCGAAATGTCCTCTGGTCTGATGAAACAAAAAACAGTTTGGCCATAATGACTATCGTTATGTTTTGAGGGAAAAGGGGGAGGCTTGCAAGCTGAAGAACACCATCCCAACCATGAAGCACGGGGGTGGCAGCATCATGTTGTGGGGGTGCTTTGCTGCAGGAAGGACTGGTGCACTTCACAAAATAGATGGCATCATGAAGAAGAAAAATGATGTGGATATATTGAAGAAACATCTCAAGACATCAGTCAGGAAGTTAAAGCTTGGTCACAAATGGGTCTTCCAAATGGACAATGACCCCAAGCATACTTCCAAAGTTGTGGCAAAATGGCTAAAGACAACAAAGTCAAGATATTGGAGTGGCCATCACAAAGCCCTGACCTCAATCCTATAGAAGGAATTTGTGGGCAGAACTGAAAAGGCGTGTGCGAGCAAGGAGGCCTACAAACCTGACTCAGTTACACCAGTTCTGTCAGGAGGAATGGGCCAAAATTCACAAAACTTATTGTGGGAAACTTGTGGAAGGTTACCCGAAACGTTTGACCCAAGTTAAACAATTTAAAGAAAATGCTACCAAATACTAATTGGGTGTATGTAAACTTCAGACCCACTGGGAATGTGATGAATGAAATAAAAGCTGAAATAAATAATTCTCTCTACTATTATTCTTACATTTCACATTCTTAAAATAAAGTGGTGATCCTAACTGACCTAAAACAGGGAATTTTTACTGGGATTAAATGTCAGGAATTGTGAAAAACTGAGTTTAAATGTATTTGTCTAAGGTGTATATAAACTTCAACTGTACCTATCATTGTATTTAATTATTAATTCCTTGAATTGTACAGTGTAGTATTGTGAGTGTACTGCAGTTCATTCTAATCCTAGCATACAGGTCAA
This sequence comes from Thymallus thymallus, assembly GCA_023634145.1. NCBI lineage: Eukaryota > Metazoa > Chordata > Actinopteri > Salmoniformes > Salmonidae > Thymallus > Thymallus thymallus. Next base: position 18,660,306 of record CM042399.1, read on the forward strand.
CAGATACCTCTTTATTCCAAGATTAAATCGGACAATATTAGAGAGTGAGTAGTAGTGTTAATATTGCAATTGTCATTGTTAAAGGCCCAATGCAGACATTTTTTAAATTTCTTATTTACTTCTGGGTAACATTTAAGTATCTTACTGTTATATTTTCAATTAAAATGGTCAAAAATAAACAAAAATAGCTTCTTAGCAAATATACATTTCTAAAGCATGCTGTGACCATGCTTATCGCAAAAAACATTCCACTACCACTGCAATGGTTGATATGACTGACCAGTGGCTCAATGCTATGGATAATGGCAGGTTTGTGGCTGTAATATTTTTAGATTTTAGTGGAACATTTGATTTAGTGGATCATGAAATAATATATATTATGGGTCTCCCGGTCGCGGCCGGCTGCGACACAGACAGGGCTCGAACCCGCATCTGTAGTAATGCAGCTTGCACTGCGATGCAGTGCCTTAGACCACTGCACCACTCGGGAGGCCCGCAATCATGAAATAATTTTTACAAAATTTAAGGAGGCAGCATTGAATTGGGTACAGTCATATCTAAATGACAGGAAACAGTCCACCTATATTAATTGGTAGTTTTCTTCCCCTCATGCTTTAAACTGTGGAATACCGCAGGGCAGCTGCCTTGGGCCACTTCTTTACTTACTATATACCAACGACCTTCCTTATGCCTTATCTGAAACTCAAGCTACTATATTTGCAGATGATACTACAATTTATACAGCAAGACATTTGGTTCAACAGGTACAGCCCCCTCCAGGTGTCACCCATCTTCCCCATTATCCCCAGTGTATTCATACCTGTGTTCTCTGTTTGTCTACTGTCCTGTACCTTTGCCCCACCTATCTGGATTACTGACCTCTCCCTGACCCTGCCGTCCTGTATCTCTGCCCCACCCATCTGGATTACTGACCTCCACCTGCCCTTGACCTGTATTTTGCCTGCCCCTTTTCAATTAATAAACTGATGTTACTTAGACGTTGTCTGCATCTGGGTCTTACCTGAAATGTGATAAACCCAAGCATTAATTGGGAGTCAGGTGAACTACTGTTCTGTGGTCTGGGGAAATGCACCAGCAAGTGAAATTAGGAGGCTGCAGATTGCACAGAACAAAGCAGCAAGGATCGTTTTAAGGTGGAGAAATGGTTATTCTGTTGTAGTCATGCACACTGCTCTTGGTTGGTTATCAATCAACAAGATCATTGAAAAAAACATGCTTATTTTATTTCACAATGTAAACCATCTAAAACGGCCAAACTCCATTCACAACAGTATTCAATTGATAAGAGACAAACATTCAGTAAATACTAGGAATAGATGGTCCACCATCTACAGTCATGGCCAAAAGTTTTGAGAAGTATTGGTCTCCACAAAGTTTGCTGCCTCAGTGATGATGATGATGGCAATTTGCATATACTCCAGAATGTCATGACGTGTGATCAGATGAATTGCAATTAATTGCAAAGACCCTCTTTGCCATGAAAATGAACTTAATCCCCAAAAAACATTTCCACTGCATTTCAGCCCTGCCACAAAAGGACCAGCTGCCATCATGTCAGTGATTGTCTCGTTAACACAGGTGAGAGTGTTGACGAGGACAAGGCTGGTTATCACTCTGTCATGCTGATTGAGTCACAATAACAGACTGGAAGCTTAAAAGGAGGGTGGTGCTTGAAATTATTGTTCTTCCTCTGTCAACCATGGTTACCTGCAAGGAATCACGTGCCGTCATCATTGCTTTGCACAAAAAGGGCTTCACAGGCAAGGATATTGCTGCTGGTAAGATTGAACCTAAATCAACCATTTATCGGATCATCAAGAACTTCAAGGAGAGAGGTTCAATTGTTGTGAAGAAAGCGTCAGGGCGCCCAAGAAAGTCCAGCAAGCGCCAGGACCGTCTCCTAAAGTTGATTCAGCTGCGGGATCGGGGTACCACCAGTGCAGACCTTGCTCAGGAATGGCAGCAGGCAGGTGTGAGTGCATCTGCATGCACAGTGAGGCGAAGACTTTTGGAGGATGGCCTGGTTTCAAGAAGGGCAGCAAAGAAGCCACTTCTCTCCAGGAAAAACATCAGGGACAGACTGATATTCTGCAAAAGGTACAGGGATTGGACTGCTGAGGACTGGAGTAATTTTCTCTGATGAATCGCCTTTCCGATTGTTTGGGCCATCCGGAAAACACCTTGTCCGGAGAAGACAAGGTAAGCGCTACCATCAGTCCTGTGTCATGCCAACAGTAAAGCATCCTCAGACCATTCATGTGTGTGGTTGCTTCTCAGCCAAGGGAGTGGGCTCACTCACAATTTTGCCTAAGAACATAGCCATGAATAAAGAATGGTACCAACACATCCTCAGAGAGCAACTTCTCCCAACCATCCAAGAACAGTTTGGTGACGACCAATGCCTTTTCCAGCATGATGGAGCACCTTGCCCTAAGGCAAAAGTGATAACTAAGTGGCTCGGGGAACAAAACATCGACATTTTGGGTCCATGACCAGGAAACTCCCCAGACTTTAATCCCATTGAGAACTTGTGGTCGATCCTCAAGAACCCACAACTTCTGACAAACTCCAAGCATTGATTATGCAAGAATGGCCTGCCATCAGTCAGGATGTGGCCCAGAAGTTAATTGACAGCATGCCAGGGTGGATTGCAGAGGTCTTGAAAAAGAAGGGTCAACACTGACTCTTTGCATAAACTGAATGTCATTGTCAATGAAAGCCTTTGACACTTATGGAATACTTGTAATTATACTTCAGTGTACCATAGTAACTACTGACATAAAGATCTAACAACACTGAAGCAGCAAACTTTGTGGAGACCAATACTTGTGTCATTCTCAAAACTTTTGGCCACGACTATATGTGTTATCCAGACATAGAAGAGAAATAGGCAAAATAACATTCCGATTCAGAGCAATAAAGAAATTGAATAATTTATCTGAGCAAACCATAAACCTTTCAATATATAAATTCAAAAAATACTTTAGAACCATTTAAATATAATAAATTGGAAGGTTGTGCAGGACTATGGTAAATGAAGGAATCTTTTCAGACTGTTAAGAGGTCAATATGTCAGTGTATTATGTCTGTTTGTAACAGTGTGTTGAATGTGATTGTTTTATAAATTGTATTTTAATGTTTAAGGACTCTTGGAAGAATAGTCCAAATGAGGACTAAAAGATACCCTAATAAAATCTAATCAAATCAAAGCAAAAGTTTTGCCTGGACTGTCTGGAAGTGGTCCGAGTGAGGGGCCTAATTTGATGAGCCTAATGGGAGGGATCTGTAATGTGAAAACTAGCTGTTATTGGCAGAGAGGTCTGAAACTCTTTTTGTTATTGGTTTATTAATTTATGCCGACTGGTAATGTCACCGGGCAGGCCAAAACTCCCTCCCAGCAAAACAGGCTGAAATTTCAGGCAGCCTTTTCAAACTGCTCTTACACTAAAACGGCATTATTATAATTTTCATAATGTCACAGTATTATTCCAGCCTCATAGTGTGGAAACACAGCACCTTCAGAAAGTATTCACACCCCTTGACTTTTTCCACATTTTGTTGTGTTACAAAGTGGGATTCAAATGGATGTAATCGCCATTTTTTGTGAACGATCTACACAAAATACTCTGTAATGTGTGGTAGGATAATCAGAAGTAGCTAAGTAAAATAGATAATTAAGATGTCTTATGTGCAGAATATGCTTATTTGATTGAACTGTTGAACTCTTGTTATTAGAATGTCTCCCTTCGGACTCTGGTGTTGGCAGCTGCACTTCCTCACTCATATGGGCCTCAGGTGACTGAGAAAGAAACGGGAGAAGTCAGGCTTGTCTATCACATGTTTCTGTTGCTATGCAGAATATCAGAAAGAGAATAGGGCAAAGGAGGTCGGAAGGGAACATTGTTTCCATATGTGAATGTGTCTTTACCTATTGCAAACCATGTGAAGGGATGAGGTGAGTAATGGGGAACCAATCACAATGTCTGTGCGTCAGTCACCCCCTCCTTGGGCGTTGGGGGCAATTGTTCTCTCCCCTGGTTCCCTTTTTAGCAAGGTGGAGACTAAGTAACAACAAATGTCCTTTTAAGTTCTCAGTACTGAACAGAACAAGTTCTTTGTATTTGGAGCCTAAGGTCTGGCACAGGATGTGTGGGGTTAGTGTCTGGAACCATTGTACGTCATCTCTCAGGTTGCACCTTTCCTGAGATAGGATATAACCCAGAGGCTCACTCCACTCAGTGGGCTCTCACTCTATTCACTTTGGTGTGGGTATTGTGACCCGCTCAATTATCAATAAGTTATTTTAATGAAGTTAATATCCAGATTGGTGATTGACCTTGTCTCTCCTCATTATTGATTAAAATATCCACCACAAATGGAATTATGTTTTTTTTTTTACATCAACTTTTTGTGGTGGAAAATAAAACACAAATATATCTTGATTAGATAAGTATTCAACCCCCCTGAGTCAATAAATATTAGAATAACCTTTGGCAGCAATTACAGCTGCGAGTCTTTCTGGATAAATCTCTAAGAGCTTTGCACACCTGGATTGTACAATATTTTTCCATTATTCTTAAACATTTTCGTTTAGCTATGTCAAGTTGGTTGTTGATCCTTGCTAGCCATTTTCAAGTCCGATTTAAGTCAAAACTGTAACTAGGCCACTCAGGAACATTTGTCTGGGTAAGCAACTCCAGTGTATACTTGGCCTTGTGTTTTAGGTAATTGTGTGTGTCTGCTAGAAAGCAGACTAAACCAAGTTTTTCTCTAGGATTTTGCCTGTGCTTAGTTCTATTTCGTTTATTTTTATCCTAAACACTCCCTAGTCCTTGCCGATGACAAACATACCCATACCATGATGCAGCCACCACCATGCTTGAAAATATGAAGAGTGGTACTCAGTTATGTTTTGTGTTGGAATTGCCCTAAACATAACGCTTTGTATTCAGGGAAAAAAGTTATTTGCAAAATGTTTTGCAGTATTACTTTAGTGCCTTATTGCAAACAGGCTTCCTTCTTTTCACTGTAATTTAGGTAAATATTGTGGAGTAACTACAATGTTGTTGATCCATCTTCAGTTATCTCTTATCACAGCCATTAAACTCTGTAACTCTTTTAGGAAGGTCGCCTGTATCTCTGTAGTGACTTGGTGTATTGATCACCATCCAACGTGTAATTATTAATTGCACCATGCTCAAACGGATATTCAATATCAGATTTTGTTACCCATCTACCAATAGGTGCCCTTCTTTGTGAACCATTGGACAATCTCTCTGGTTTTTGTAGTTGAATCTGTACTTGAAATTCAATGCTCGACTGATTGTATGTATGGGATATAGAGATGGGTTAGTCATTTAAAAATCCATGCAACTAAAATCCATGCAAATTATGTAACTTGTTAAGCACATTTCTACTCCTGAACTTATTTAGGCTTGCCATAACAAAAGGGTTGAATACTTATTGACTCAAGAAATGTCTGTTTTTCATTTTTAATACATTTCTAAACATTTCTTAAAACATAATTCCACTTTGACATTATGGGTATTGTGTGTGGATCAGTGACACAAAATCTCAATTTAATACATTTTAAATTCAGGTTGTAACACAACAACATTTGGAAAAAGTCAAGGGGTGTGAATTCTTTCTGAAGGCACTGCATATATAAAACACAGTAAAATCATGTTTTTGACTGCACTGGGGCTTTAAAGTAAGGACGTGACTTTGACAAAAACACATGCTCAGTTGTCAAGTTGTTAAAAAAAAAGCTCCTGCAGGCAAAGCTCTGAAATTCCAAGCAATGGCACTTCTCGGGGCCCTTTGGAAGTGTTGCATAAAACTATTAGTGCACCATACCGTACCTCAGCTATGGTTGCCTTCCTTGACGTTGAATAATACGATGAGTTGTAATAACACAAGATTGTCAACATTCCTGCCTAAAGAAAAATCTAATCAAATTGTATATGTCACATGCTGTCAGGCTCTGGCCATAGAGAAGCCTATTTGCTTCTCTATGTAGCTATGGTCAGAGTCTGACAGTGTCTTTCTTTTCAATTCTGTGTGGGTTGGGTTGGATCCCTAATTAGAGGCAGCTGCACTGCATTGTCTCTAATTAGGGATCATATATATGTTTGTCTGTCTTTCACTCTTGTGTGTGTCGTTGTCGATGTATTTCGCAGTCACGGTGATAGTAAGTGTGCTTTAGTTACGTCTGTTCATTTCGTGTTTGTTTGGTGAACGTGACGTTTTGTGCTTCGTGTTTGTTTTCTTCTGTAGTTCGTCATTTTTGGTTTGTGTTGTACATCGTAATATTTACATAGTATAATAAAATTATGACGAACTATAATCCCTGCGCTGCGTCTTGGTCTCGCTATGCACCCTCTCGTGACACATGCCTCTTAGACAACACGTTTAGACTAACACTGGACTATCATCACTACTCTCGACGGGTCTGACTTAGAATACGTGGACACCTACAAATACCTAGGCGTCTGGTTAGACTGTAAACTCTCCTTCCAGACTCACATTAAGCATCTCCAATCCAAAATTAAATCTAGAATCGGCTTCCTATTTCGCAACAAAGCCTCCTTCACTCATGCTGCCAAACATGCCCTCGTAAAACTGACTATCCTACCGATCCTTGACTTCGGCGATGTCATTTACAAAATAGCCTCCAACACTCTACTCAGCAAATTGGATGTAGTCTATCACAGTGTTTTGTTACCAAAGCCCCATATACTACCCACCACTGCGACCTGTACGCTCTCGTTGGCTGGCCCTCACTACATATTCGTCGCCAAACCTACTGGCTCCAGGTCATCTATAAGTCTTTGCTAGGTCAATACCCGCCTTGTCTCAGCTCGCTGGTCACCATAGCAACACACACCCGTAGCATGCACTCCAGCAGGTATATTTCACTGTTCATCCCCAAAGCCAACACCTCCTTTGGCCGCCATTCCTTCCAGTTCTCTGCTGCCAATGACTGGAACGAATTGCAAAAAATCATTGAAGCTGGAAACTACCATCTCCCTCAATAACTTTAAGCATCAGCTGTCAGAGCAGCTTACCGATCACTGCACCTGTACATAGCCCATCTGTAAATAGCCCACCCTACTACCTCATCCCCATATTTATTATTTTCGCTAATTTGCACTCCAGTATCTCTATTTGCACATCATCTGCACATCTATCAGTCCAGTGTTAATGCTAATTTGTAATTATTTCGCCACTATGGCCATTTATTGCCCTACCTTCCTAATCTTACTACATTTGCACACACTGTACATAGATTTTCTATTGTGTTATTGACTGTACGTTTGTTTATCCCATGTGTAACTCTATGTTGTTTTTGTCGCACTGCTTTGCTTTGTCTTGGCCAGGTCGCAGTTGTAAATGAGAACCTGTTCTCAACTGGCCTACTTGGTTAAATAAATAAAAAACTTGTGTCCATTTCCAACAATACAGAGTTAAAGATAAGATAAGACATTACATAAAAAATAGAGACAAGGAATAAATACTAAGTGAGTAACAAATCAAAATAACGAGTAATAATAATGTCTATTGTGTTATAACCAAACTGTTTTGTTTAGTCCACTAGGGATGGTATTTATTGTATAATGTTAGTGTGTATTGTATATTCTGTAATTGTTTAATTAGCTAGTAAATAAATAATTGAGGCAATTTGTGTATGGATAATTCATAGTAAAGACTGGGTTCGTGCAGACTAGGATTTTACGACAATCAGAATGAGACTGATAGAATTCATTAATAAGCGACTGTTATGATAAGATATAAAATATCTGAAGAGTTATTTTCGGGAATTAATAACTCTGTACACGACACATTCCCGAGGTGCCCCGACTTCCTAGTTAATAATCACAAAATAGTTAAGCCCAGAGAATCGATTTGATAATATAACAGTCTTAACTTTTAATGATAGTCAGAGGCACGACACAGTGTTTAATCTATAAATACCATTCATATAAAGTAATTGCCTTACACAATGCAATGCTCACAATCTTTTTCATATGATTCTCTTTTCATTTGTTTAAATACATTTGACCATCACTTAATCGAACTGTGCTTGATGGTTAACCACTTAACCGTTTGGTAAACCTACAGATTTTAAACTGGTTTGTCTACTATATATGGATTTTGAGAATTATAAAAATAAAATGTGTGTTTGTAAAGTATAAACATCTACATTACATGTATGACATATGATAACCATACATAATAACTACTCATTATGGCTCATTGATTTCACATAGTGGTAACACTTGTAAATTCTTCGATCATGGATCAGGATAGACAGCAAGGGAGGGGAAGAAATCAAAGAGCTCATGGACAAGGGCCCCACCAAAGATGTGGGCATGGGCCCTATCAAATAAGTCAAAGGAAACTGTTGTGTCTAAGGACGTCCGGGCCATTGCCGTTGACCATGAGGTAAACAGAGATTTAACCATGGTAGAATCCTGAATAATGATGAGTGAGAAATATCATACCGACCCAAAAATGCCAACTTTCCCTGTTTTTGTAATGGTGAGAGGTTAGCATATCTTGGCGGTATGATATTTGTGCGTCTGTAACTTTCTTAATGATCATTATTCACGATTCATTCAGGATTATCCGTAATCATGGTAGCGTCCACATTAATGTAGAAGTGTTTAAAAACATTTATTCTTATCTACAATAGGTTAGCATGTATTGGGTGACTCCAAAATGACAAAATACATTATTTACCATTCATTTCTTTTGGGCACAAAATAATCTGAAACGCAACCAAAACAAACAGCAAATGCATCCAACACATTTGTAAAGTCACAAGATTGATGTAGTCATTGCTTGCTAGTAATATGGGATAAAATGCTTAACGTTTGACTACTTTAATACACATAAGTGAATTTGTCTGAATACTTTTTGTTCCCTAAAATGGGGGGACTATGTACAAAAAGTTCTGTAATGGGGGGGACTATGTACAAAAAGTGCTGTAATGTCTAAACCGTTCACCCGATATGATTGAAAATACCCTCAAACTAAAGCTGACAGTCTGCATATTAATCTCATACTGTAGTCGTTGTATCATTTCAAATCCAAAGTGCTGGAGTACAGTGCCAAAATAACAAAACATGTGTCACTGTGCCAATACTTTTGGAGCTCACTGTATGTCAGGTGACTTCAGTGGTGACTAGAGCTCACATACCTGTTGTAGGTGTGTACAGATAGGAGACATATCATTCCATCAGTTATCATTGTTTCATATTTTACAAGTAACCACAGCCAGTCTTGACAACTACAAATAATATATTGCGTAACTAACCAAAACATTGGCAACAACCACACCAATATCAAGAGACATGCTACCATGCATGGCCCTGGTCAAACATAGTACACTACACAAGGAATTGGATTTGATTTGAACTGTGCCTTCAGACTTACATCAGTCCTCCATTTGTCCCTCACAGCCAGGAAGCTCTCAAAGAGCTCATCCAGCTCTCTCTCGGTCATCAGGCTTGGTGTGGACGGGGATCAGAACCAGGTCATCAGCACTACAAATACAGTATTTAAAACAACAGTTTTGTTTATCCAATACTTCGGCCAGATTCTGAGCACCTCTATTCAAATGATTTTATACATGAGCGTACATGCCTAAAGAAAATGATAGTACCTTGGTGTGCATAGACTTCCTTTCGACATCATTCAATATAACAGTGATAAAACATGGAATCGAAACAAACTACCTGAGGCGAACATACAGGCCAATCTAATCAAATTTTATTTGTCACGTGCCGAATGCCACAGGTGTAGACCTTACCATGAAATTCTTACTTACAAGCCTTATATAGGACTCACCTATATATTTTTTATTGATATTTAACCTTTATTTAACTAGGCAAGTCAGTTAAGAACAAATTCTTATTTACAAAGACGGCCTACCCCGGCCAAACCCTCCCCTAACCCAGACGACGCTGGGCCAAATGTGCGCCGCCCTATGGGACTCCCGATCACGGCCGGTTGTGATACAGCCCGGGATCAAACCAGGGTCTGTAGTGACGCCTCTAGCACTGAGATGCACTGCCTAAAACCACTGCGCCACTCCGCAGATGTGTAGATAACAGACATAGGATATTCAGTCTCACACTGCTACAGTTCAAGTATCAAATAAGAGCAGTGCTCAAATCCAAACCACACGGTTGGTTGTAGACAATTTAGTTTTATCTCTATTACTCCTGTGGAACTGTGATGATTGACTAATCTGCCTTCACACCTGGGCAAACCTGACAACCACCTGACTGAGTGCAATGTAGCAACCCATGAGATGGGGAGGGCCAACCCATAATCATCATTGTAATGTAGTCACAGCTGAATGACAGTGAATAGAAGTGTCTGTCTACAGACCAGTTTTATGTTTACAACCTACCTCAGAGCTGCTTGTTGTTTGTCTACTAGAGAGAGCACCGTATGTGTCACAAGCAGCCAATGTTGATTCAAAATGTGTAGTTTTGTAGGTCTTATGTACACTCTTAGAAAAAAGGGTTCCAAAAGTGTTCTTCGGCTGTCCCCATAGGAGAATCCTCTTTGGCTCCAGGTAGAATGCTTTTTGGTTTCAAGATAGAAAAAAAAGGTGCTATCTAGAACCCAAAAGGGTTCGACCTGGAAACCAAAAGGGTTCTACCTGGAACCAAAAAGGGATAGCCCAAGAACCCTTGTAGGTTCTAGATAGCACCTTTTTTTTCTACGAGTGTGGACAGACACACAAGTATACACAGTCAAAACACAACACACACCTTCAGGACATTAACATGCACTCTTCAAGGACGACACACACACACTCACTCCACACGCCAGAGGCCTCAGTTGTTCAGCAGCAACCTGATCAGTCCTCTATGTAGTTAATGTCTCTTGATTGTATCTATCACTATCAAAAACAGGGACCCTAAAACATTTTAGACAGTAATATATATACTCTTAATAGTATCACATAATGGTCAAATTAAGATCAAAATTACATTAATTTACAGCAACGGCACATGAAATAGAAGATCTGACTGAAGAATATCTATTTCTCCACACTTTAAACAATTATGATTGACCAGTTTTACCTGAATCTTTTGTGCTGTGGTCCAAGCTTTGATATGCAAAGTCTTGTTTTGACCTTAATTATTTACATTTTGGAGAAAGATGAAGTTGCTTGTGAAAACAGATTTAAGGTCAGTTATACTTTTTACCCCTTTTTGGTTATGGTTTGGATTTTAAGTTCTACTCACAACAAATCTTTCTCGCCATGTACCATTCCTATTGTTACTACTTTATGTGTATGCTGACCTCTAGGGACACAATTGTATACCAACACCATTTCCAATCCTTCAATTAGGATCCTATAGGGCTGCAGTACTGCTGGTTTTCAGGGAATGATTTAGACCTGCAACACCAGGGGACAAACTCTCGGGTCAATCAATGACTTTAATTTATAAATTAAGAATAAAGGAATATAAATATCCCAAAGAGGTGAGGTGCTGGCTAACTGGAATATAACTCTCATAACTGGAATATAACTCTCATAACTGGACGAGGGATGGACATGGGTTAGACAAGCTGACTAGGGGGCACGAAATACACGCATCATTACCTTGTTGAAGGCACCAGTAGATAGAGGAAATATTCAGTTGAATATATAGGCCAGTGTAAAGTATTTTTATTAAAAAACAAAGTCCTAAAGGCTGGCTGATACGGCACATCTCATTTCCTCTGAGGTAGAGGTAAAACCACATGTCTAGGTTCCCTGAAGCAAGTCAGCAGAACAGGTATCCAGGTACACAATGTCTGTAACAGAGGGTAAAGGGGCGTAAAGAAGGTATGCACAGTATGCGTCTGACTGGTTCTTCCACATTGAGAAGTGACATACCTTCACTATCTCTTTCACACCCACCCACCCGCATACACCCACCCACACACAGACACACCCTGGCCCTTCTATATAAGGGGATTCATTTGTTAACAGTAATACAGTTCAGCAACTCCAGCCTCAGTCTGCAATCATCGCAGCTGTAATACCTCCACACAACGGCAACATGAGTATGAGGAGCAAGAATCGCACTGGGACAAGCCCTAATTACGTGAGGGACTTCAGCAGCATGTCCTTGGGCTCCAGAAACGGCCCCAAGACCAGCAGCAGTGGCTTCTACATGGGAGGCCCCATCACAGCTGTGACCATCAACAAGAGCCTGCTGGCACCCATCAACATGTATATCGACCCCGAAATCCAGGCTGTCCGCACCCACGAGACAAACCAGATTAAGGGTCTCAACAACCGCTTTGCCACTTTTATCGATAAGGTACAGTATAAATAGGGTGTTTTTTAACGGCCTTTTTTTGTATTTTGTTTGTGTGAATTTCCAGCTCAAGTGAAAAATATTATTTATTGTAATATTATTTATTATTTATTGTCCTACCTTCCTATTATTAGGAAGGTAGGACAATAAATAGGCCATAGTGGCGAAATAAGTTACAGATTAGAATTAACACTGGAGTGATAGATGTGCAAATGATGATGTGCAAATAGAGATACTGGAGTGCAAAATGAGCTAAAATAATAAATATGGGGATGAGGTAGTAGGGTGGGCTATTTACAGAAGGGCTATATACAGGTGCAGTGATCGGTGAGCAGCTCTGACAGCTGATGCTTAAAGTTAGTGAGGGAGATAGGAACCTATAGCTTCAAGGATTTTTGCAGTTCGTTCCAGTCATTGGCAGCAGAGAACAGGAAGGAATGGCGGCCAAAGGAGGCGTTGGCTTTGGGGGTGACCAGTGAAATATACCTGCTGGAGCGCATGCTACGGGTGGGTGTTGCTATTGTGACCAGCCAGCTGAGATAAGGCGGGGATTTACCTAGTAAAGACTTATAGATGACCTGGAGCCAGTGGGTTTGGCGACGAATATGTAATGAGAGCCAGCCAACGAGAGAATACAGGTCGCAGTGGTGGGTAGTATATGGGGCTTTGGTAACAAAACGTATGGCACTGTGATAGATTACATCCAATTTGCTGAGTAGAGTGTTGGAGGCTATTTTGTAAATGACATCGCCGATGTCAAGGATCGGTAGGATATTCAGTTTTACAAGGGCATGTTTGGCAGCATGAGTGAAGGAAGCCCTGTTGCGGAATAGGAAGCCGATTCTAGATCTAGGTATTTGTAGGTGTCGACATATTCCAAGTCAGACCCGTCGAGAGTAGTGATGATAGTCCGGTGGGCGGGTGCGGACAGCGTTTGATTGAAAAGCATGCACTTAGTTTTACTAGCATTTAAGAGTAGTTGGAGGCCACGGAAGGAGTGTTGTATGGCATTGAAGCTCGCCTGAAGGTTAGCCAACACAGTGTACAGAGAGGGGCCAGATGTATACAGAATGGTGTCATATGCGTAGAGATGGATCAGAGTCACCAGCAGCAAGAGCGACATCGTTGATGTATATAGAGAAAAGGGTTGGCCCAAGAATTGAACCCTGTGGCACCCCCATAGAGACTGCCAGAGGACCGGACAATAGGCCCTCCGATTTGACACACTGAACTCTGTCTGAGAAGTAGTTGGAGAACCAGGCAAGGCAGTCACTTGAGAAACCAAGGCTGTTGAGTCTGCCAATAAGAATGCGGTGATTGACAGAGTCGAAAGCCTTGGCCAGGTCGATGAAGAAGGCTGCACAGTACTGTCTTCTATCGATGGCAGTTATGATATCGTTTAGTACCTTGAGCGTAGCTGAGGTGCACTTATGACCAGCTCGGAAACCAGATTGCATGGCGGAGAAGGTACGGTGGGATTCAAAGTGATCGGTGATCTGTTTATTAACTTGGCTTTCGAAGACTTTAGAAAGGCAGGGCAGGATGGATATAGGTCTGTAACAGTTTGGGTCTAGAGTGTCTCCCCCTTTGAAGAGGGTGATGACCGTGGCAGCTTTCCAATCTCTAGGGATCTCAGACGATAAGAAAGAGATGTTGAACAGGCTAGTAATAGGGTTTGCAACAATTTTGGCGGATAATTTTAGAAAGAAAGGGTCCAGATTGTCTAGCCCAGCAGATTTGTAGGGGTCCAGATTTAGCAGTTCTTTCAGAACATCAGCTGTCTGGGTTTGAGTGAAGGAGAAGCGGGGGGTGCTTGGGCAGGTTGCTGCGGGGGGTGCAGAGCTGTTGGGAGGGGTAGGGGTAGCCAGGTGGAAAGCATGGCCAGCCGTAGCAAAATGCTTTTTGAAATTATCGCGAATTTATCGGTGGTGACAGTGTTTGCTAGCCTCAATGCAGTGGGCAACTGGGAGGAGATGCTCTTATTCTCCATGGACTTTACAGTATCCCAGACTTTTTGGAGTTAGTACTACAGGATGCAAATTTCTGTTTGAAAAAGCTGGCCTTTGCTTTTCTGTATTTGTTCCTGACTTCCCTGAAAAGTTGCATATCGCGGGGGCTATTCGATGCTAATGCAGTGCGCCACAGGATGTTTTTGTGTTGGTCAAGTGCAGTCAAGTCTGGGGTGAACTATATCTGTTCATAGTTCTAAGTTTTTTGAAAGGGGCATGCTTATTTAGGATGGTGAGGAAAGCACTTTTAAAGAACAAACAGGCATCCTCAACTGACGGGATGAGGTCAATATCCTTCCAGGATACCTGGGCCAGATCGATAAGAAAGGCCTGCTCTCAGAAGTGTTTTAGGGAGCGTTTGACAGTGATAAGGGGTGGACGTTTGACCACGGACCCATTACAAACGCAGGCAATGAGGCAGTGATCGCTGGAATCCTGGTTGAAAACAGAGGAGGTGTATATGGAGGGCAGGTTAGTCAGGATGATATCTATGATGGTACCCATGTTTACGGATTTAGGGTTGTACCTGGTAGGTTCCTTGATAATTTGTGTGAGATTGAGGGCATCTATCTTAGATTGAAGGACAGCCGGGGTGTTAAGCATATCCCAGTTTAAGTCACCTAACAGTACAAACTCTGAAGATAGATGGGGGGCAATCAATTCACATATGGAGTCCAGGGCACAGCTGGGGACTGAGGGGGGTTTGTAACAGGCGGCAACAATGAGAGACTTATTTTGACACTCCAATCTACATAATAATTAGAGAATCTTGTAAACAGGTTTAAGACATTGTTTCCTCCTCTTGGAGTGTCTAACCCTAGAAGCAGACCTCTCCCTCTGGGCACTGTTTCACCGTTTGTGTGCGTGCGTGCGTGCCTGCCTGCCTGCCTACCTGCATGCGTGCCTGCCTGCATGCGTGCCTGCCAAACATGACATGTGGACTGAGGATTCCTTACGTCTATAATAACAATATAGTTTGTTGTGGACCCAAATCAATTATTCATACGTATGAGTGTGTGTGTGTGTGTGTGTGTGTCACAGGTGCGACACCTGGAGCAGCAGAACAAGATGCTGGAGACCAAGTGGAAGCTGATGCAGGACCAGACAACTGGCCCCTCCGACATCGAGCCCATGTTCCAGGCCTACATCAACAACCTGCAGAGACAGCTGGACCAGATTAACAACGACAAGGACAGGTTGGACATGGAATACAGGAACATGCACCATAATGTGGAGGACTTCAAATCAAAGTAAGAACACAGTGACGTTAGTCTGGTTGGAGATCTGCTTTAGCCAATTCTTCTGTCATGTTCGTTGTCATGCAAGACATGTCTGTCATGTTCGTTGTCATATAAGACTTGTCTGTCATGCATGCTGGGCTGTGACAAAAGCCTGCATAATGCAGCTCTTCAGGGCCAGAGTTGGTCTCCCCTGTTATAGCCCCTATCTCTTGCTTTGGCTTGTTCCAGGTATGAAGATGAGATCAGCAAGAGGAACACAGCAGAGAATGACTTTGTCCTGCTGAAAAAGGTACGCTACTGACTGATAACATTCCCTCCCCTGACACCTATACTTTATCGTTCTACATGTGAAGAACAGTCTCATAAATGTATTGTATAGATAGAGTATAGCCAGAGTCCCTCTCTGATCTAATCTAACTCATCTGCCCTGGGTCGAAGATTAATAATAGGTAGGGAAAATAGGCGAATCACCAAAGGTGTACTACAAATGTGCCTTTTATGTTCAGTAAAACTTGAGTATTTTCCATGTTGTGAAAGATGTAGCTACAACTAGCTAGTCAGTAATGCAAACATCCCCATATGAACAGGAGAAAAGGGATATGACTTGTGCTATGTGAGGCTACATCAGGTAGGCATGTCTCTCAGTGTCTTCTGATGTCCTGTAGGATGTGGACGCTGGTTACCTGTCTAAGGTGGATCTGGAGGACAGGTTGGCTGGGCTGGAAGATGAGGTCAACTTCTTGAAGGCCTTGTACAATCAGGTAAAGCAGTGCTCAATCACACATATATAGTATATATTTTTTGATGCCCCTTTAGTCAAAGATGCCAATACTATAGAGACACAGTATATAGAACTATAGAGATTAAAGAACTTCCATTGTTTCTCTCATGACAGGAGCTGGGTGAGATGCAGTCTGACGTGAAGGACACCTCTGTGGTGGTTCAGATGGACAACTCCCGGGGTCTAGACATGAACCAGATCATAGCTGACGTCAAGGCCCAGTACGAAGACATCGCTGCTCGCAGTCGGGAGCAGGCTGAGAGCTGGTACAAGACCAAGGTGAGGAGGTCAGGGGTTAGAGAAAGAGGTCATCTTAAGGTTTCAGTCCTAATAAAGCAGTACACCAAGTCAGTCATTTGTAAAAAATAAACCTGTCAAGAATCCTTTCAAAACATCAAATCTGTAATGCCTCCCCTCTCCCTGTCGTCTCTGCCCATCTCAGTTTGACAGTTTGGCCGGCCAGGCTGGCCAGGCTGCAGAGGAGCTGCACAACATCAAGGCTGAGATCGCCAAGCTGAACAGTCTCATCAGCCGCCTGCAGGACGAGATCCTGGCTGTCAAGGGACAGGTGAGCACCGCACCTGACTGGATGGAGCAATAAAGGAAGACATAAAGGAATCATAGAATATAGTGTCAGACTGCATAGAACACCAACATTATAATTGAGGAGTACTGTCAAGGCTTGGTGCCAGACTGGTTTCTGCTTTGGCCAACTTATCATTATCTTGTGTTTGGCACAGCACCAATGTGGCATTGTTGATTGCAGAAACAATGTTACACTCTCAGGCTAAAGTATCAGTATGTCTTTGTCATTGTCTGGGAGGACAAAGACACATTTTAGAATGGAGCAATTACATCACAGGCCGGATGGCAGCACATGTCTCAGCTCACTGGGTATAATTAGACCTGCACAAACAGATGACAGACGATGACACAGTGTTTATGCATATCTTAACTACATAGGCCTACGTTATGCATACAATAATGTATTCTGGCCTAAAATGAAAGCCTAATGACTGTAAAAATGACCCATGATAACAGCGTGGAGCAAACCATGTTTCTTTTTTCTGTTCCAAATAACTTTGAATACATTTTC
This sequence comes from Thymallus thymallus, assembly GCA_023634145.1. Classification (NCBI taxonomy): domain Eukaryota; kingdom Metazoa; phylum Chordata; class Actinopteri; order Salmoniformes; family Salmonidae; genus Thymallus; species Thymallus thymallus. Next base: position 18,677,786 of record CM042399.1, read on the forward strand.
CCCATGAACACTATAGAAGGCCAACCTGGAGAGCCAGATAGCCAAGGCGGAGGACCATGGGGAGATGGCCGTAAAGGATGCCAGGTCCCTAATCAGGGACCAGGAGGTAGCTATGCAGAGATCCAAGCAGGACATGGCCTGCCAGATCAGGGATTACCAGGACCTGATGAACGTCAAGCTGGCCTTGGACATCGAGATTTCCACTTACAGGAAACTGCTGGAGGGAGAGGAGTCCAAGTAAGGAGATGATGAAACTCTGATGGACTCAAAGTTCCACTATGACCAGCTCCTTTGCTCCCTGCATAAACAGATTTGGAAATCCATGATGCAGAGATGAAGTCTGTGTGTAGCTGTATGATGTTTTTATTCTCTCTTCCTCTTCCGCCCACAGCTTTGGACAACAATCAATCACCAACATTTATACCACAAAGCCTTGTTGTAAGTTATCTTTCTCCCTAAACTACTACAAGTAACAAAAATACAGAGCCCTGAACCCCTGACAGAACTATTATCTTTAAAGTTTTCATTTTTGTTCTCCTCTCACATTCCTTTGCCTTCGAACCTTGTTTAACAAAGGCTCATACTATTGATAGGATTTAGGGATCGCAAACAGGTGTGGTGATTGGCAGGAAGAGGGATAAGGGAATCTTGATGGTGGCATAAGCCTTTGTAATAACAACCCGCATCCTCCTCTTTTCCCCCCAGACACCATGCCGGACACCAGCTACCAGCAGCCCCCCCGGTCTTCTGCTGTCTTCATCAAGACGGTGGAAACCACCGACTCCTCCAGATCATACCACTGAAAATCAATGTGGTTCTGAGACACAACATGACTCAGAGCTACATCTATAACACTTTACTTGAAGTAGCTTGTTATGTAATTTTATGAAGGGGCTACAGTTTTCATAACAATCTATGGCAGTCATAACATATTGATAGCAGTCTATAGATGCAGTCATAGAGCATTATGAGACTGTAGAGGCCCTTGGCTGTGATATATACCATACTATGAATCTTTATAAGACAATACAACTTCTTAAGAATTTGCATCAATTAAAGTGTTACTGTTATTTATACCATGGCATTGTTGAATACTTGTTTTTGATTGGCTTGATGGGCATTCTAGAATGTGCATTGTTTTCCTATAACGCACGGTATATTTGCATGGTAGAATTCAATGGCTAAAGTTAATTCTGCTTTTGAAAGCAAAAGTCGAATTGAAAACATTATTGGCATTGTTGAATTCGATGTTCACAATGGCAAGATAGAACTGATGGTTTGGTTGGCTAAACTAGCAAGTCTGTTTGTTTGGTTACCATAGCAACTACGGTAACTATCTAGTATACTTGCTAGCTACTTCAGTGGATGTTGAGCACATTTCTACAGGCAAATTAACACATTTCTAGTGGCAAATGTGTTCAATTATAGCCATGGTACAAAAGGGATAATCAACTCCGGGCTCTTTGCGTTCTCTGTAAAATAATACAACTCTGTGTAGCATAGTGGAACACACCTTCCATATCGTTCATTATTCATCAGAGAAATTATCTGTCAACCAGACCTCACAGGACCACTTGTTTTTTATTTGTTATACTGTACTATAAGCTGCATTGAGCTTGTTTCCCAGTATAAGATTAGCCTAAAATCTGTTTCTTTACTTCTATTAAAATGTTTTTATGATGCAATGTCATGTACCAAGATGTTCAGACACAAATAAAGACTCATACCGGGGATCACATGCAATTGTTTGACTCATCTTTCACTTCTGACAGATTAATGACTAGACTATAGACACATCCGCATTTTCTACATTCTCTTAATTCCAGCCTCCACAAAGCACACCGATGTTGTGTGATGGTTATCATGACAATACCTTCCTATGTTCACTGAGCAGACTTGATACCAGACGAGAGGGGGGGGGGAGAGAGAGAGAGAGAGAACAAAACAAAACAGGTTTTCGTTTTCATAGTAGCTTTCTTGTGTATAATTTGGAACGATGCCATGTTACGATCACAATAAGTGAAAGATTACTTTTTGTAATGGTAATAGGAGAGACTAGAGTGGGCTTATTATAAGAACACATTCAGAAATGAATAACTTGTGTAGAACGGACATGGGCTTATTCACTGGGTGCAAATAACAGCACATTCAGATAGCAATGTCTTGTGAATAACATACATCTGTTGTGTAGAAAAGAGAATAATAGACAGTCATGCAAGCTACCCAATGAAACTATTTGATATGAAGAGCAAATAAACATGTTCGCCGTGGAAACGCATTCTCTGGAGTGATGAATCACGCTTCACCATCTGGCAGTACAACGGACAAATCTGGGTTTGGCGGATGCCAAGAGAATGCTACCTGCCCAAATGCATAATGCCTACTGTAAAGTTTGGTAGAGGAGGAATAATGGTCTGGGGCTGTTTTTCATGGTTTGGGCTAGGCCCCTTAGTTCCAGTGAAGGGAAGTCTAAACCCTACAGCATACAATTGACATTTTAGACAACTCTGTGCTAACAACTTTGTGGCAACAGTTTGGGGAAGGCCCTTTCCTGTTTCAGCATGACAATGCCCCTGTGCACAAAGTTAGGTACATACTGAAATGGTTTGCCGAGATCAGTTTGGAAGAACTTGACTGGCCTGCACAGAGCCCTGACCTCAACCCAATAGAACACCTTTAGGATGAATTGGAACGCCGACTGCGAGCCAGGGCTAATCGTCCAACATCAGTGCCCGACCTCACTAATGCTCTTGTGGCTGAATAGAAGCAAGTCTCCGCAGCAATGCTCCAACATCTAGTGGAAAGACCAACTCCATATTAATGCCCATGATTTTAGAATGAGATGTTCGACAAGCAGGTATCCACATACTTTTGGTAATGTAGTGTATAAACACAAGTATCAGACTTGCAGTTTTCTTTTCAGGGTTTGCTTTGATACAATCATGAGATTTGAATCTTGAGTTTTTATTTTCAATACAACTTCAGCAGCATGGGAGGCTGATGAGGGGAGGACAGCCCATAATAATGGCTGTAATGGAGTGGATGGAATGTTATCGAAAACAATTCCATTTATTCCATTCCAGCCATAACTATGAGCCCAATTAAGTTGCCACCAACCTCCTGTGTTCAGCAGGTAAATCATGACAGACATTTCGTGGTCTTCAGAACTCTGATGCTGAGTTAAATTTGAATACTCCTTTGTATGCTCATTTACAGCCTCTCTCACTCTCCATTGACCTCTAATAAAGTTTTAGCAAGCCATGAATAGCAGCTCTATATTGTACTGTAAATGTGCCCATGAACAGAAGATACATTGTATTCATCCATGATCATAGACCATATATAGACTATTAGAAACATCTACTGGCCAATGAGGGACACTACAACAACAGAATGTCATACTTCGTTTCTCATCACAGAGGCTGAGCATTTTGTTATAATACTATAGTATTCACTGTAGTGTTTTTGCAGACTTTACTGTAGTATTCACTGTAGTGTTTTTGCTGACTTTACTGTAGTATTCAAGACATGACTGTAGCATACTGTAGTATCTGCTGTAGTGTTTTTGAGGACATTCCTGTATTATTCACTTTCTCCTTGAAGAAACTTCCTGGACAAATAATAAAAGAGCACATTTTCCATAACCTGTAGGTAAGCCTGGCACCTGAACAGATAGTTCAGCACTTGTGATATTTTCTATAACCTGTAGGGAACACAATATATGGTATATACTTGGCATTTAGGTTTCTCACTCATGGGTGGCACAAATTGTAATATGGGGGATAGGAATTGGTGGGGTATATGCAAATGAAATACTGTAGTATAACTATAGTTTTTAAAAACTGTAGTGTTTTTGTGGAGACTAGAGTTTAAAGAAATGTAATATAGTATTCTACAGTATACTACAAACATCTATAGTAAGTACTACACATGATCAAGGGATACTAGATGATAGATAGATAGATAGATAGATAGATAGATAGATAGATAGATAGATAGATAGATAGATAGATAGATAGATAGATAGATAGATAGATAGATAGATAGATAGATAGATAGATAGATAGATAGATAGATAGATTTCTTCGTCAAGCAGCTACGAAAAAACACAGGGCAGGTGCAAAATGCCAGAACGAAAATACACAAAAGACAGATACATGATACATGATACATGATACATAGAGCGGCAGTATGAAAAAGTATAAAAATACAAGTCTGGAGTGCAAAAAAGCTATAAAAAGACATTGCATAGTATGGGTGGATGGCTGAATATGTACACTATACATTGTTACAGAGTGTTAGGTGAAAAAATAAAAATAAAAATAAAAAGATCTAAAAATTGCAAGTTGATATGGATAAATAAGCAGAGAAATACTTAAATAGCTAAAAGTGCATATGATATAAGTGAGGGTAATAATAGTTTACAGAATGGTTAAATGAACAGGTAAATGAATATTTTGCATGGTTAAATTAACTGTACAGGTAAATATACAGTTCAATTTACAGGTAAGTTAATATTTGCATAGTAACATTAACTGTACAGGTAAATGACAGGAAGAGATACTTAAATAGCTAAATGTGTGTATGATATCATTTAGGGTAATAATAGTAATTCCCTTAAAATACAGTCCATAGTGCAGGGTGTAATTACAGATAAATGCACGTATTGCACATTCAATATACTAAAAGCAATGAAAAAAGATACAACTGACAGGATACTAATATGCATTCCCAAGTGAATGACTACGTAAATTCAGTCCAAGAATTACTTACAATATTGCACGTGATATGATATAACAACTGTACATGAATATGTATATACAGACCTGAATGAATAAATAAATAAGTCCTGAGTGAATGAGTGATTACAGACCAGAGTTACTCATGGATGGATGCATAAATGTTAAACTAGGTCCTAACACCCCAACAGTTCCAGGTCTATGTTGCCGACGGCACGGCACCCTGGTGAGGCATTAAAAAGTCTAATAGCCTCCGGCAGGAAGGACCTCCTGTAGCGCTGTCTGGCACACCGTGGTGGGATCAGTCTGTGACTGAAGGTGCTCCTCTGCGTCATAACCATGGCATACAGAGGGTGGGTGGCAGTTTGGCCAGGATCCATCTCTCCGCCACATCCTCTTGAGTGTCAAGGCTAATCCCCAGAACAGAGATAGCCTTCCTGATCAGCTTATTTACCCGAGAAGCATCACAGGCTTTTATGTTGGCTCCCCAGCACACCACTGCAAAAAAGATGGCACTGGCCACCACAGACTGGTAGAAGGTATGCAGTAGTTTACTGCACACGTTTTTGTAAAGAGCCCCGGTGTTACCATCCCATTCCAGCCTGTTGTCCATATGGACTCCCAGGAACTTGTATGACCCAACCATTTCCACATCCATCCCCTGTATAGGGACTGCAGTCAGTTGGGCCTTGGTTCTCCTGAAGTCCACCACCATCTCCTTTGTTTTGCTGATGTTGAGCTGAAGGTGGTTCTGCTCACACCACAACACAAAGTAATTGATTATGCTCCTGTACTCCTCCTCCTGCCCACCCCTGATGCACCCTACAATTGCGGAGTAATCCGAGAACTTCTGTAGGTGGAATGTTTTGAGTTATATCTGAAGTCCGAGGTGTAGAGGGTGAACAGGAAGGGGGACAGGACCGTTCCCTGGGGGGGCCCTGTGTTGCTCACTGCCCGTTCTGACACACAGCTAAGTAGTCGCACAAATTGTGATCTACTGGTCAGGTAGTCCGTGACCCAGGAGACTAAGGGTGCTTTCACTTTCATTCTCTTCATCTTATCACCAAGTAGCAGGGGCTGAATAGTGTTGAAGGAACTGGAGAAGTCAAAAAACATAACCCTCACAGTGCAACCTGCGTTGTCCAGGTGAGAGTAGGCCCTCTGCAGAAGGTAGATGATTGCATCATCCACCCCGATGTTGAGCTGATATGCGAACTGCAGGGGGTCCAGTGATGTACACACCAGGGGTCTGAGGTGAGCGAGGACTAACCATTCCAGGGTCTTCATGTTGTGGGATGTTAGCGCTACAGGTCTGAAGTCATTCAGGACAGTGGGGTGCGCCTTCTTGGGCACTGGGACGAGGCAGGATGTTTTCCACAGCACAGGGACTCTTTCCAGGCTCAGGCTAAGGTTGAAGTGTCGCTGGAGTATTCCACACAGTTGGTCAGCACAGACCCTAAGCACCCTTGGGCTGATGCCATCAGGGCCCGCCGCTTTCCACTGATGTAGTCTCTCCAGCTCTCTCTTCACTTGGTTGGTGGTGAAAGCCAGCCCAGGTGGGGAGGTGGGGGGGAGGGGGGTGTTGAGGATCAGTCCAGAGGGAGCAGGAGCGAAGGTGGGGAGGGGGTCGCTGATTGTCTCAACAGAGGTGTGGGGGTGGGACAGCCGTGAGGATGTGTGGCCTGGGGAGCTGGAGGGGAGGTGGACAGGGCCAGTATCGAAACCTGTTAATTGGTTCAGCTCATTGGCTCTGTCCTGGGTCCCCTCTGTCTGCCCACTGTTTGACTTTTTGAAGCCAGTGATATTTCTCATACCCTTCCACACCTCTCTCACTTGGCTCTGCCTCAGCTTGTCCTCCATCTTCTCCTTATACACTATCTTCCCCTCAGCAATCCGCAACTTCAGCTCCCTCTGGACGCATTTCAATTTGTCCTTGTCCCCCTCTTCTTCTCATTCAGCAGGGCCTTCAGGTCGCTGGTGACCCAGGATTTATTATTTGGAAAGCAGCGTACCTTCCTGGTGGGTACAGTGTTGTCTACACAAAAATTAAGTTCATCAATGTCCTCCCCATGAGCCTCACAGTTCACATCCCAGTCTGTTGTTTCAAAGCAGTCCTATAAGGCCTCAATCGCCTCCGGAGACCATCTCCTAATGGTCCTAGTGGTCGCAAGCTGCTGTTGGACCATAGGTCTGTAGAGTGGGGTGAGGTGGACAAGGTTGTGATCCGATCTACCGAGGGGAGGGAGTGCAGTGGAGTTGTGTGCATCCTTCACATTAGCATATAACAAGTCCAGAGTTGTATTATTCCTGGTCGGGCACTCCACAAACTGTTTGAATGTGGGCAACGTTGAAGAGAGAGATGCATGGTTAAAATCCCCCAGTGTGTACTGGCGGCTATCTATTGTTCCACAGGAAGGTTATCTAAAACCGAAACAACAGATTACTTAAACACGATAGCCGCCAGTACACACTGAACTCAAAACAGGCTGTGAGAGACACAGTGGGGAAATTAGGGACAGTTTGTACAGAATTGTATGTCAATGCAACAGGTCAAAGAGATTAAGATTACAAGAGAGGTGTTTACTTCAGAAGGTGCCCGATTCAGCTTTATGGGACACTGTATCATCTGATATGACTGAAGTATAAATTTGTTTATCAATTATTTTGTATCTCTCCCTTTTAAAGGCTTCCTGAGGCAGGTGCCTTGGGAGAGCAGTTAAAAGTACCTGGATCCAGCTGTTATGGGATCTCACTTTTATTTGGTTTTAGTAGGTTTTTCACTGGTTAGAAATTATATACACAAATAAATGTTTCTATTGTCAGAGTTTGGGTTGCATACATGTAAATTCCCTTGATTAGAAGAAATGTACTGAAAAAAACAATGTAAACCTGATACATTAAATGTTTGAAATATCTTTAAATAATGTCTGAGGTACAAGAAAACAAACACTCACTTAATAGGGCTGACTGACCTCTGACCTGACTTCCTGGTAAGGCCTGATAACCCTTACTATAAAGACAGGAGACCTGGTTTTTATTTATTTAATGGGCTATGTAAAAACAAATAATTAGGAAGAAGTTCATAATTTATCAATAGTCCTATGTGTGATTCGGACCATGACAAGGACAGAAAGAGTGCGCTGCCCCTGAATAAGGGACATTCCTTCAATGACCTTATGGGATACAATTGAGTTAAGATGTAGTTATCAAGGGTTGTAATTCTAATATGTTTATTTTTGATTTTACAGGCAGTGTTTTTTTGGGATGCATGAGTCATGATGTGAGTTATGTGTCCAAAGGAGGAATTACCGGTCCCCTGGGGCCCTTTGGTAAATATGCAAATTGATTTTCTTCACATGCCTGCCTGTAAAAGGAAAAAGGTTATGTTGGTAATGGAGGACAGTTACTCCAAATGAATAGCTGTTTTCCCTCGAGTGATAGATGTGTATTGCTATTGTTGTTTTCTTTCCTTTTCTTTGTTTTTGTCTTGCTTCAATAACAAATCTCACCAGATTGGGTCTGCTAAGGTGGTCAGGATATCTCCCTAAGGATTAGCCCTCTGACTCCCTGACCTGACATAATGCTCATTAAAAAAAAACGTCCTCCCTTATCTTAAAAGGCACCCACCGCCACTGAGTGGAAATGCTGAACGGATGCTTCACATTTATACATCCAGTGAAATAGCTGGCTCATTGTTCTGTCTGTGGTAGCGATATATCTAACTATCAATCTGTACCCATTTCTGATGATCCATTGATCTCATCCATGATGTATTGACGGCCGTGTCGCATGCAAAAAACTTAAACAAATCATTAGGACAAACGAGAGTAGAGCTACTGGTTGCGGTCCAAACACTTAAAAGACACACCCTATCCCCTCAGCCCTCAAATTAAGTGGACACTTCTGATGACGTTTCATGACGTCTGACGAGTGTACACTTGCAGGGGCGAGGAAGGAAGGAATGATTTTTAAATGGACGACACTTGCCATTCTGTGGTTGCTAGCGACATTCATAAAAACTTTGAAATTTAAAAATGTTAACATATTTTGAATGCCTAAAACCAATGGCAATGATCACCCTTACTATGATCACCTTTACTATTGGCTGACTGAAACCAAGACAATATATTAAGGCTGAAACTAGTAGACCCTGCTGCCGTTAGGTGTTTCCGCATGTTCATTAGAATAACTCGTTCCCAAAAAGGAGCGGTTGAATCTTGTCCATAAAGGATATTGCACATATCACTTCCTTCTTTCTCATCCCCTATACTAGATGTACCCGGAACATATTGTACAGTTGCACAGATAAAACATAGGCTGTGATTAGTTTGTATTCATTTGCTAAACACATACTGTTTCAAGCCTCTGCAACGCATTTTATTGCCTCTTGTTCTCAACAGTACACCAGCGGTAATTATAGATACATTATGGACACATCGAGGGATTGTTTTCAAAGTAAGTAAACTCGGACTTTTAACAATTAGATTTGCATGTAAATGTTGGCTACTTTGGGCAACACATATACATTAAAACCTAGTGCAACCGCCTAGAAAAACTGTAAACCGCAATATGGTGTACGATACAGTGAAAACGTACTTTGCATGCTTGCTTTTGCATGCGCGTCTGTCTACCCTGTAATCCAATATGTGTGTGCCAATTTTGCGCATGCATGTGCTTGCGTCACGAAACAATGTCCCTCTGTTTCTCAACGTTACCTTTTTCAAACTGCTGTTTTTCTCTCGACAGCTATCCACACAATGCACAAGGATGCACTGCTGGCCCATAAAAAGCAGAAGTCAGAGGACACATCAACCCTTCTTGGAGGGCAGTTGCCGAATAAAGTTGTGCATGATAATAATTACATTCCGCTCATGACCACTTGTCCCGATGTGTCAGAAAAACAGATGCAAGAGAATCCACAGTCATTTCAACATGCCATTCTAACTGCACTGCTCGAAGACAGACACCAGCCCAAACCTGTTATAGTGGTTGGTCCAGCAGGAGTTGGCAGAACCACTGCCTTGGAGAAGCTGATAGTGGACTGGGCCATGGGCAAACATCTCCAGCACTTTTCCTGTGTCTTCCATTTTACGTTCAGGGATCTGAATGCCCAGAAGGGGGCGCTGTCTCTGCAGGCATTGCTGCTTCAGCGATACAGTCACCTATCCCCTGAGTCCCTAGCTCTAGTCCTGCAGAAGCCAAAGTCTCTGCTGTTTATGTTTGATGGGCTGGATCAGTACCAGCACAGCCTGGACTCCCCCACATCCACAACCCTCTGCTCTGACCCTCACCAGCCAGCCTCAGTCTCTGTGCTAGTAGCCAGCCTGGTGCATGGACCTCTGCTGAAGGGGGCAGCCATACTGCTGACCTCAAGGCCTACTGCAGCCAGTCTTGAGTCTCTAGATGGCCACAGAGTGGAGCTGTTGGGGTTTCTGAAGCCCCAGAGGAAGGCCTATTGCGACAGGTTCTTCTCTGATCCAAGTGTTGCCAGTCGAGCGTTTGAGAACATAGAAAGGACAATGGGGTTCTATGATTTCTGCGCCTCTCCTAGATTCTGCTGGACGATGTGTTCCATTTACAAGTTTCTAATGGAGGCTGGAGAGAGTCTTCCTGAGACACTAACCCAGGTGTTTGTTTACCTCACTGTCCACCTTATTCGGACACTGTCATTGGACACGGCCAATGCCAGAGACCTGGTGACCTCCCTGGGTAGAATGGCTTCCCATTGCTGTCTCGGCCCAGATTCAAACTGCTCCAAAGAAGAAATGGCCTCCACTGGTGTTCAACAGTTCCTAACAACTCCAACATCACTGAAAGATTTTCTTCACGTTGATGGTGACCTGGATTCGCACAACTGCGTTTTCTCCTTCCATACCCAGATGATCCAAGAGTTTCTCTTGGCTGCATCCTTCTACTTAGACGAGTCAGAAGCAGTGAGTGTGGAAGAGATGTTGGAGAACCATGAGGATTGCATAGGGTTTCTCAACCTTTATCTGGCAGGGCTTTCTGAGCCCTCTCAGAGGAAGCCTCTGGAATCTGAACTGGGAGAGTTCAACACTGACAACATCATGGACTTCAACAGCTGGTTTAAAAGCACCTCTCGGAAGGCACTGGAGAGCTATCACAAAGACGAACACCTCCATTACTTTCATCTGCTCCATCAACGTCAGAATGAGAAGCTGGTGAAGGAGATCATCACTCCGTCTGTCCGTGGCATCAGCTATGATGTTCTGGGTATACAGGACTGTGTGTCTCTCAGCTACATAGTTACATGTCTGGGGGAGTGGGATCAGCTGAATCTGTACAGCAGCAAGGATTTAACTGGGGAGAAGGCCAGCCTTTTGGTTCCTGCCATACATCTCTCTCATAAAATAAAGTGAGTAATTGAGGAAACAGAAAATGAATATGATTTGTTGTCTATTATTTTGCTGCTAGTGTGACCCAATTCAGCTTTGTAAACGATTTGATACAGTGGCAATTAATACCTCTCGTCTGCAACTAGAAAGTAAAACAGAAACGTAAAGCATGTTTTTCAACTCTTACCACTGTGGAACCACATACATACAAATAATTTCCAAACCAAATTCTCAAACAAATGTTGCGAGTGGCGCAGAGGTCTAAGGCACTGCATCTCAGTGCTAGAGGTGTCACTACAGGCCCTGGTTCGATTCCAGGCTGTATCACAACCGGGCCATGATTGGGAGCCCCGTAGGGCGGCACACAATTGGCCAAGCGTCGTCCGGGTTTGGCCGGAGTCGGCCATCATTGTAAATAAGAATTTGTTCTCAACTGACTTGCCTAGTTAAATAAAGGTTAAAAAGATAAAAAATGTAGCTACTGTTGCAACCCCATCGCTACACTACTATTAATGATATATACCCATTGATTCTTGAAGAATATAACTTATAAATACCTCATGATTTTAGTTAAACTGTCTTACCCCAAATATAAGCTTGTTTTACTCCAAAGTTTGTAAACAACAAATGTAAACAAACACTAGCCTCAAAACATGGTTAAAACTATAATTTTGATATCATAGATGGTCAGTCCTTAGTATCCATAGCTGTGTCTATGAATTTGAGTGGTTACATTTCTCCAGCCCCATCCCTCAGTGTTTTACCAACAGTGCTGGGGTGCCTGATTGGCCCTTTAAACCATCAACAGAGCTGCATACTCATACACATCTCTCCATCTGTTTTGTCCACAGCCTGGTTCAGAGCTCTCTCAGTGCTGGGGCTCTCGCTCACCTGGCCTCAGCCCTCAGCCAGGGAAGGACCACAGAGCTGGATATGTCCTACAACCCTATGGGTGACGCAGGCTTCAAAGTTCTTTGCACAGGACTTGGGGACTGCAACATACAAACATTAAAGTGAGTTCCATCTCACTTCACAGAATATGACATTTAGAGGGTTTGCATCATGCAACTCAATCTAATATTGATGGCGGTCTTACAGTAATTTACAATTTCAAAATGTTCTCAACTTCAATAGGTTGTTGAAGACGAGGTCCCATACTACTCATACACTGATTATGATGGTGACACCATAAACTTAATTATAACACTATTATAACTTCCTTATAACAGGCTTATATTGGTATTTGGCACATTCTATTGAACTACGTTGTAGTAAAGTCTCATGGTCTGTTTGTTCTAAATGGATGATTGGTTTCTGCAGACTTCCAGTTTGCGGGTTGACAGAGGCTTGCTGTGGGGACCTGGTGGCAGTCCTGACCTCTGAGAAATCCCATCTCCGCGTATTGGAGCTGAGGGGGAATACTTTCCATGACCAGGGGCTCAGGAAGCTGAGCAAAGCACTGGGAAGCCCTCACTGCAAACTGCAGGAGCTTCAGTACGTACCTTAGCACAGATATTGTAATGGTATCTTTTTGAAAGAAGAATGCATCTATGATTGACAGTTCAAATATCATTATTAGCCTGTAATTAGTTGACTTTGTTTTGTCCAGGTTAATGATGTGTGAGTTGACGGGGGGGTCCATGGAGGCCTTGTCAACTGCACTGTGCACTGGCCAATCAGAGCTGAGAATACTGAACCTGGCACAGAACTGCCTCACCGACCAGGGAGTGGATTGGCTGGCCAAGGCTCTCAAATATCCCTTCTGCCAACTGCAAAGCCTGATGTAAGGACCAGATAGATAATGGATGCTGTTATTATAGTCATAACAGCTCACTCGAGTCTCTAGGACAAATAAAAAAACACACTGCTCAGTTATGATGGAGATATGTGATATGACATAGTGTATCTCTCCTGATTCCCTCGCTGCTCTATCCTTTGCCAGATTGTTTGATAATGAGTTGACGGCTGCATGTTGTGCTGGTGTGGCTGAGGCCTTGCAGTCAGAAGGCTGTAGGCTTACCGAGTTGGATCTGTCTGTGAATGAGTTGGGCCAGGAGGGGGCGCTGCAGCTGTGTAAGGCCCTCAGCCAGCCTGGACGCCCACTGGAGAAACTGAGGTACTGCAGTCTGCAGCATAGTCATGTATTGAGTGTTTTATCTGTTGTAGTCTGGGGACCCCCTTGGAAACGAGACGTTTCATGCCTTTGTATCAGAACCAATTAGGGTTTTCTGTTGCAGCTTGGCACGCTGTGAGTTGACTCCCCTGGTCTTCAAGGAGTTGGGCTTTTTGCTGAGCAGTGGAACCTCTGGACTGAGAACACTATCTGTGGGCCTGAACAAAATAGGAGATGAAGGAGCCAAACACCTCTGGGTCGCACTTGGAGACAAACGGTGCAGTCTGGAGCACCTGGAGTAAGTGAACAGACAGTGTGTGTGTGTGTGTAGCCAGACTGGTTTTACTTTTCTACGGATCAGTGTAACACTTGAATCCTGTCACTTTGTGTGTGTGGTGTCACATCAAAGATTTAGAAGTATAAACCAAGGCCAAGCACTTGGCAAAACTGAGATAATAGCGTTGTGTGTTAGTGTTGAGATGATCCAGCTGACGGATGCCTGTGTTGGAGACCTGAGTGTGGCGGTGAGGGCCAGTGGCTCCCTGAAGAGCCTGGTCCTGAAGAACAACCATCTGACTGACACCTCAGTACCAGCCCTGGTCCAAGTCATGCAGGATAGCCGCACCATGCAGGAGATGAAGTGAGTGAGCCAAGTAGTGGGGGGTTCCATTGATACATTGTAGTAGTATTGATGGTTCTCTATACAATAGTATTCATTCATTAGTGTTCAGTGCGATTTACATTTTGATAGTACCACAACCTAGCAGAGGCTGGTGGGAGGAGCTATAGGAGGACAGGCTCATTGTAATGGCTGGAATTAATGCAAGTGTCAAACATGTGGTTTCCATACGTTTGATACGTTACAACAAAAATTCCATTCCAGGCATTACAATGAGCCCGTCCTCCTATAGCTCCTTCCACAGCCTCCTCTGTACCATACACAAACTACACCTCTTAAGATGTTTCGTAATCCCTACTGCTGTTGTGAAATTCTCTCTGTGTCATGTGAAAAGTGGAAAGGTTCTTCTGACATTTGCCTTCCTCCCTTTCAGTCTGCAGTATAACGACTTCAGTGAAGACATGTTTGAGATTATGGACCAGTGTGCTAAAATCAAATACTAACCAAAAAAATAAAAGTTTAAATGTCACCCAAAATAAAGAACTTGACTAATTTAGCCAGAGAAGGCTAAATAAAAACCAATACATTGACAGTATTTGCCATGCGTTCTACTATAGTTACATGACAATGGGCTTCAAACAGCCATGGGCTGAACTGTGTTTATGAAGTCACTTGAGTATCATTGCTATAATTTTGGTTGTCAAAAGATATTAACTAATGGACTGGATCAAATAAAGGTTTTTAATGAGAAAAATACATATCTTTTCTACTTTATTTTTTCCCCCTCAGTTGAGGGGAGGCAGCATACTCAGTAAGGCACCCTATCTCCTACAACCATTAAAATACCGGTTTCGTCTGTAAAGCTATCTCTCCAAGTAAAAAAAGTGAGTTATCAAAACGTCATTGTAGAAATGAAGAAGAAGCAGTATTTGACCGGTAAAACATCTATGAAAACTTTCCTCCCCTATTTCCACTATAAGCAAAGGCAAAGTTGTAAACTTGATTCAAAGAAACACACAGTGATAAATAGAGGTTCTCAAGGCAGCAAACATTGTCCATTTTATCGTCGTCTTCACCACCTACAAGTCTTGAGAGGGTTTGTTTTTCTGAAAATGAAAGAAGAGTTGAAGTTCAGTTAAACAGAGGCGGGACCCATTTTAGTGGCACACAGCAGAGGGGATCCATTTCCACCCCAGTGTCCAGTTCATAATCACCTCTCCCAGTGTTCAGTGGTCTTATGTTCCACCTTTGGCAAAGCCATTGGTTCCGTTGTCTTTTTTTGGTGATTGCTCACTACCATTGGGATGTGACTTGTTCCTGCTCTTGACGTTGGTGTCCGTCTCCTCTTCTGAGCTGCTCTCTATGTCACTGCGGTCATCCTTCGCCACCTTTTTTTAGAAGGGACAGAGTTAGTGCTCAGTAACATAATGAATAGTCTGGAGGAATCATACAAGGAATCAGATGATCAACGTATTACTGTTTTTTCTCCCTAAACTTTAATAGATGGTTTGTGTAAAAAGACAAAATGTTTTGATATTGGCAAATTATTATTTTTAGGTCCACAACTACAATGTGAGCATATTACAAACTATCACTTGCTACCATAGGTTCACTATTATTCACAGATGGAGTAAAGTTAAACACATACACACCTTGCCCTTGAATATGGCTTTGATGGCGATTCGAGCGATGAGGTAGAACCAGAAGACGTGAAGAGACTGCAGGACCAGAAGCAGGCCGTTCAACAGCCACCAGGACTGGTACGGACCGACGATCTCCCAGCTCTCCACCAGCACACTGTATATGATCCTTCAACACACACACACACACACACACGTTACTAGGGCACCGTCAAAGAGGCAAATCCTTTTATAGCAATCTAATGTATTATACATCTATCCTATAGTGCAGAGGACAGAATGGCTGGAGTTAGATAACGCAGCTCTGTCCCTTGTTGCATAATTCAATATGTAACCCCCCCCCTTACCAAAAGGGATAGATGACAAGTCGTGTGATGAAGAAGACGATGCTGAATACTACAAAGCCGGTGTCACAAATCCGCTGGTACTTTGCATAATTGGCCAGCTTGGCCAACTTGGGGAGAAGGAAATAAGCACATGAGTACAGACAGCAGACCAACATAATCATGTTTAATTCTCCTTCAATGACACCTCTCTCGCTGTTCCTTGATAAACAGACATGTTAAACAGTCAGATTCCAGTTAAACAGGTATTAGCTAAGTGCAGCAGTAGTGCACACAGCTGTACAAACACAGAGCATGCACACACCTGGGTAAAACCCCGTACTCGCACACCCACATAGACCGTAAATAATATTTCAGTTTTGTGTGGAACCATCTCAGCCTGTAAAAAGACAGCTCACACACAGTATAGTATAGGCCAGAGCCAAATATTTAAGAGTTAGGCCAACTTTTAGAATGTTTAATAATTGTTCTAATTCTAGACATTCAGTTACATAGCATTGCTTAAAATATTCCCCATGTAATGTTAATGAGGAGCTAACATGGCTGCCATAGAATGTTGAAGTGTTATGTAAATGTATCATAATGCAGAAACTGCATTGGCTCAACTCTCTGAATACATGGATGTGGTGTAGGCCCTTGACCTTTCATCTACCTCCAGCACGATGTCGGAGGCATCATGGACACACATGACCAGAGTGCCTATTCGCAGCATGTTGTTACAGTAGGAGAATGTGATGAGAGTTATGGTGGCCAGGTGATGGACAAACATGATGAGGAAATCCTGTAAGAGGATGAAAGTAAACAAAGAAAGAGAAGGATAGATAGATAGAGAGAGAGAGAGAGAGCGTGTGAGAGAGAGAGAGAGAGAGGTAGACAAGGGGAGAGAGGGGGAGGGGAGGGAAAGATATTTACACACATGCCATTTCATGCCAATAAAGTGCATAGAATCACTGAGTGAGTGGAACCAAGGTCACAACACCCTGATCTATTAAACCATTCCAACAAGTTCATTGACCTGACACATTATGCCCAACACAATAATGTCACCAGCAGTTGAAAAGGCTGCATCTGCTTGGCATTGAGAATTCTTCCACACATGATTAATAATCTCCTAGAAACCACACCAGACACTTTTAGTTATATATTCACTATGTACTGAGGATCTTTTCAAAACTTGAAACCACTTATGATTTTGCATTGCATTTGTCTCTATTGCTCCTGCCTAAGGATCTTTGCATTAGTAACGGTGTACAAAGATGCTAGGGTCAAACGTAGAAGTATTGGAAACCTTTACAACCTCATACAACATGCTAAACTTGCCACGAGACAAATAACAATCTTTTACCTTGACCCACTACCAGAGAACAGCCCAGTGCTAATGTAACTCTACCTCTTCCAGCAGCACCCATGTGACAATGGATTAGGTCTACTCTCAGTAGGATTGGACTTTGGGCTAGTGCTTCATATATAAACTCCTGTCCCAAACTATGCCTCTACAGAAACTCACTGCTGCGTCTAACCTGTTCATCAGAGTTTACACAGTATCGTGGGCCTTCAATAACAAAACAATGATTAGTCTCACTCTAGGTTAGCAAGACAAAGTGTCTCTGAAACGAAGTAACAAAAACAGGACAGACTGGCTCCATTTCTGGCTAGATGTCCAAAGACTTTCCAGAAAATCAAGTGGATTTAAATGGCTTGCATACCAGCTATAATACATTGGCCAATTAGCATGAATCAAAGTTATGCCGTCCCCCCCCCCCCCCGTGCCAATCATCTGACTCACCTTCCTTTTGATGTCTGTGAACTGGGAGAACATGAGGGACCAGTAGAAAGCCAGCTCAGCTACATAGTAGTTGTACTGGCCAGGACTCAGCGTCTGGAAGCAAGGAAGCACAATAACATGGTATCCTTAGCAAAAGCAGACCATATTGACAACATGAACAACCCCTATGGTTAGGAATTTAATCTTCATCTGTTGGCTATTTAGAGGAATGATCATGGTATTTAGATACTTGGCATGTAGATCCTTCACCTGAAATGGGTAGTTGTACCAGCATTGCCGTGTGTCCCACATCCAAGGAGACTAGAGGAGGACACGCACACGTCAAAGATAATCAAAGAGGATAACACAATGCTTTTCAATATGACTTCCTCTTTGAAAGCAATCTGCATTGTCAGCATGTTTATCTTATCGTTACTTTCTTTCCTATGGTAACAACTATTTTAAAAGGGCTCCTTTCAATTTAAAGTTAGTCAGTGTAGTGCAGTATAAGTCAATTCAACTCACCACCCACAGATAGCGAATCGCATAGGTAAATATACCGGCATAAAACGTCAACCTCCACCTACGATGCAAAAGAAACAAAGAAAATAATCAGAACAGAACAGCAATGCTGTAGCTAGTGCATCTAGATTGATAAATACTTCTGAACCTACATGCTCTCGCAGAACTTTGTGAGTGTACTGGGCTTGTCCTGGTTCCTCCGGAGTCGGAACCATCTCTGGACTTTCCTCACATCCCAGTCCAGCTGCTTAGACAGCCCCTCGACCCGCCGCGA
The DNA here is from genome assembly GCA_023634145.1 of Thymallus thymallus. Lineage (NCBI taxonomy): Eukaryota > Metazoa > Chordata > Actinopteri > Salmoniformes > Salmonidae > Thymallus > Thymallus thymallus. The sequence goes on from CM042399.1 coordinate 18,696,158, forward strand.
GTCTGGACTCTGAAGAAGAGGATGGCGCAGGAAAGACAGAGACACTGTTTAAGCCAGAGTAAAAAAAAACTACATTGCTGCCCTGCTAAACAAGTCAAGGGAAAGTTGGCTACAGTCAAAACAGACTGGCATCTACCAGAGCTAACTGGCTTTGGACAGTAATCAACAAAATCTGATCACGCTTTCCCCTGACCTAGTGAGTAAAAATCGTCAGCGTGGAATAGGTCTACGATAGGTTTTAAAAAAATATATATAATTTCTACTTTTTTTTTTTTTTCTACTTCCACCAATACACTTGCATTTACTGAACATCCAGTTAATTTATATGTGGTGAATTGCTTTTAGATTGTGGGCGATAATATCAGAAACATTTCAGATCACAATGCTGCATTTGTCCACCCAGCAGCAGCGCATGAGAACCATGCTTTAAGTACCATTGTTGATGTAAACACCCTCTCCAGGACAGCGTTGGGCTGGGCTCGCCGGCTCACTCCAGCCTGAATCTGAAGTATGTTGGCACAGGGCTTGGCTACTAGCCTAAACACACACACAGCAACAGAGAGCGAGAGGGATATTAAACATGGACACAGGGCTGGCTCTACAGTACCTACAGTCCTCCTAAGCAGAATCCTCAGCAGAGAAGACCGTGGGTTTCACCAGGGGCCTATTTCACAAACAGACACAGAGCTTTCACAGTTTACCCAAAACTTTACTGGACAGTTGATGTCAGAAGTTTACATACACCTTAGCCAAATACATTTAAACTCAGTTTTTCACAATTCCTGACATTTAATCCTAGTAAAAATTCCCTGTCTTAGGTCAGTTAGGATCACCACTTTATTTTAAGAATGTGAAATGTCAGAATAATAGTAGAGAGAATTATTTATTTAAGCTTTTATTTCTTTCATCATATTCCCAGTGTATCAGAAGTTTACAAACACTCAATTAGTATTTGGTAGCATTGCCTTTAAATTGTTTAACCTGGGTCAAAATGTTTTGAGTAGCCTTCCACAAGCTTCCCACAATAACTTGGGTGAATTCTGGCCCATTCCTCCTGACAGAACTGGTGTAACTGAGTCAGGTTTGTAGGCCTCCTTGCTCGCACACGCTTTTTCAGTTCTGCCCACAAATGTTCTATAGGATTGAGTTCAGGGATTTTTTGCCAGACCTTTGGAAGTATGCTTGGGGTCATTGTCCATTTGGAAGACCCATTTGCGACAAAGCTTTAACTTCCTGACTGATGTCTTGAGATGTTGCTTCAATATATCCACATAATTTTCCTTCCTCATGATGCCATCTATTTTGTGCACCAGTCCCTCCTGCATCAAAGCATCCCAACAACATGATGCTGCCACCCCGGTGCTTCGCGGTTGGGATGGTGTTCTTCGGCTTGCAAGCCTCCCCCTTTTTCCTCCAAACATAACGATGGTCATTATGGCCAAACAGTTCTATTTTTCTTTCATCAGACCAGAGGACATTTCTCCAAAAAGTAGAGAAAAGTAGACCGGCCTTTCAGGTTATGTTGATATAGGACTCGTTTTACTGTGGATATAGATACTTTTGTGCCTGTTTCCTCCAGCATCTTCACAAGTTCCTTTGCTGTTGTTCTGGGATTGATTTGCACTTTTCGCACCAAAGTACGTTCATCTCTAGGAGACAGAACGTCTCCTTCCTGAGTGGTATGACGGCTGCGTGGTCCCATGGTGTTTATACTTGTATACTATTGTTTGTACAGATGAACGTTGTACTTTTGGTGGTGTTTGGAAACTGCTCCCAAGGATGAACCAGACTTGTAGAGGTCTACAATTTAATTTTCTTAGGTCTTGGCTGATTTATTTTGATTTCCCATGATGTCGAGCAAAGAGGCAGTGTGTTTGAAGGTAGGCCTTGAAATACATCCACAGGTACACTTCCAATTGACTCAAATTATGTCGATTAGCCTATCAGAAGCTTCTAAAGCCATGACAATTTTTTCAAATTTTCCAAGCTGTTTAAAGGCAAAGTCAATTTAGTGTATTTAAACTTCTGACCCACTGGAATTGTGATATAGTGAATTATAAGTGAAATAATATGTCTGTAAACAATTGTTGGAAGAATTACTTGTGTCATGCACAAAGTAGTTGTCCTAACCGACTTGCCAAAACTATAGTTTGTTAACATGAAATCTGTGGAGTGGTTGAAAAATGAGTTTTAAACACTTCAACCTAAGTGTATGTAAACCTCCGACTTCAACTGTATGTGCAGTGTGTGTGTGTGTGTGTGTGTGTGTGTGAGAGAGAGAGAAAGGGTTGAGAAATGGTTGTGGAGGAAAACAGACAGTCAGAGAGAGAGTAAGATGAGGAATGTAGCACTAACTCTAAACAGAGGAGGCTGGTGAGCTGTCATGTGAGAGGGCGGTGGGTCAGGAGGAAAAAGCTAACCAGCAATCTGAGGTCTATCACAAGACCTCCCTGACCTCAGTGTACTGCCTCTGTGACCCATTGAAACCACATTCACATCCTTCCTATCACACAATCCAATGTACTACCTAGGCCTAAACAAATGTCCAGCTAACATTTCAGAAAGCATCTGTTCAGGAGAGGCCTTGCTATGCAGAGAATTCAAATGACCTATTTGGATAAGCAGACAGCCAGCATCCAATTCTACTGTGGTACGCAGAAGAGAACACCAGCAGTGCATACCATGAATAATATTGTGTTTCCATTCCTTCTCTCTTCACCCTCATTTACAATGATCGGAAATCATATGGATAGTCAATAGAAAGCAGATGGATATTCAAACAGTCAAAGGGGAGGACAAGGACACAAAGAGAGGAAGAGCCATTTTAGACTTTAGAGATGCACACCATATGATCCAATGGCCATGTCACTTGCAGCAGTCAGTCTGCTGTGAACTTTGTCCCTCTACAAAGATAAGCATCAGTGCTGCTGACCAAATTAAGCCTGAGGTTTTACTTATTGTTACAGAGATTACTCAAAGCCTGGTTATTAAGTGACTGTATGGCGTTTAATAGAACACAGGTCAATGAAGCCAGAAGGGTTATTGCTTCTCTCACACCAGTGGCACAAAAAAAATACTAAATTAGGCTACCCTTCAGGATAAACAAGACACCTATGATCCATATACTTTGTATACTATGTGTATACTCATTGGCTATTCGTAGCCTACTGTTGGCCTACACACACGGTAGCATACTATTAATATTTTCCACAATAGTGTGTGTGTGTCAATAGTCTAAATTGTATAGACTTGAGTATAGAGTGTTGGGAACCCATCATCAGAAAACAATGCCTCCTTATAGGCCTATCATGGCCCAAGGGCAGTTAGCTAATTAGTTCCTCTGACTGGTGCTTATGGCGCGCACACACACACAAACAGTTTAGCGAAGGACTTGGCCTTGGTTTATACCACTAAATCTTTGATGATGCGACATACATATCACATGCATAAATATTTTGTTTACAAAGACAGGTCAATACACGCTACATTGTTACATAGCCTACCTCTCAAATAACATCCTGACAGCCAACACGCCAAAAGCCAGAGGTAAGCAGGAGAGTAAGTGGCCAGCTCTGGGGTACTCCTCTCCTGGTGGTGGGTGCTCGAGTTCCACCCAAGTAACATTCGGTGGAAGCCAGAAACTCTCACTCCAAAACCAAGCTGAGATGGAATTCATTTTGAGGTGATGCCGGTCCGTCGCAAAAAAAAAAAAAAACGTGTATGTTGTGTGTAGCTGTGCGAGGGAGAATCCACCTGTTTCAGGCACTACTTTAGTAGACTTCTCATAAGTGTGTGGCGGCTAGAGAGTCTGCAACTGCTGGATAAATTGAGGAAGTAGGCTAGGTGCTCGGTGCCTCCTCCTTCTTCACCAGCACCATCAGCTCACTGGTATTTTTGCAAACTCTCATTCTCATGAGACCGCGTAGTCATGACGACACATTACAGGCGACGCCCATTACCGCCCATTACGCCCACGATGTGTCAGAGCTTTCGAGCATCACTTTATGTGTCATGAATTGCATAATAATTAGTTTACGCAAAAGTAAAAACAAAAATGTTAGTCATAATTAATTAAATATATATATATATTTTTTATATATATTTAATTAATTATGACTAACATTATATGGAGAGAGGCTGCGTAACTTAGGGTGTTTTCGCATATTGTATTAAAATAACCGATCTCCAGTTCTCTTTAAAGAGAACTCTGGGGTAAAAATATATATATATAACTCAGTTCTCTTTGTATTCACACTGCCCTTGCCTTTGAATGAGGACTTAACTCTTTCCAGTTCACTTCACCTGTTTTGTGATCCGAGTCCTATTTGCATTCACATTGCTATATTTAGAAAGGAACCAATATCTTTTTCCAACATTCACTCGATGCACTCAAGGTTTTTACAAAGTGCAGGACAAGCCATTCCTTCAGAATGTGTAATCGGACAGCTAGATACCTACTTATATATGGAAATTAATAGATTGCATTTAGTTAAAAGATTAGACATAATCATTGTAATCAGAAGATACTATTAACATGTAAATATTATTTGTAACAGAATAAATAGCAAAAGAATAACTGTAGATTAAATAATGCTATAATTGAAAATGGAACACCCAATGTAGGCTACTGCCCCTAGAATAGAATTGAGCTAGAATAAATGTTGTACCCTAACAGGGCCGACCATTGGCATAAGCGATATAAGGGGTCGCTTAGGACTCCCAGTCGCTAGCGGGCCCCCAACCCCCCCAATTTGCTTTAAAACAACAACATTTTCTCTATGCCTCATGGCAAAATGGAGAGAATTACAGGAAATGTGCAAAAAAAATCTCTACCATCAAGAGCGGGACCACCAAAAGTTTTACCCGCGAGGTGGGGGGTCCGAAAACCAAATCTCGCATAGGGCCCCCAAATAGCTAGGGCCGGCCCTGTACCCTATGTTATGATTCTCACCGAATATGTTGTTGTCTTGTTACACTATTCAAGCCCCACAATCGAATAAACATTTTATGAAGCCCAATAGATCACATATTGAAAATAAATAATTTGAACTGAATTTCTGTGCATCCTTGACAATCGTAATCAACAGCACACTTTTTTTTTCGCGAACCTGCACATCTTCTCTCATTTGTGGCACCAATGCTTTTATTGTACCTTTACTTAACTAGGCAAGTTAGTTAAGAACAAATTCTTATTTACAATAGCGGCCCACCAAAAGAAAAAAGGCCTCCTGTGGGGATGGGGGCTGGGATTAAAAATAAAAAAATAGGACAAAACACACATCACGACAAGAGAGACGCCACAACACTACATAAAGAGAGACCTAAGACAACAACATGGCATGGCAGCAACACATGACAACACAGCATGGTAGCAACACCACATGACAACAACATGATGGCCACACAACATGGCAGCAGCACAACATGGTAGCAGCACAAAACATGGTACTAACATTATTGGGCATAGACAACAGCACAAAGGCAAGAAGGTAGAGACAACAATACTTTACGCGAAGCAGCCACAACTGTTAGTAACAGTGTCCATTATTTCGTTCCAGTCGCTAGCTGCAGCAAACTGAAAAGAGGAGTTACCCAGGGATGTGTGTGCTTTGGGGACCTTTAACAGAATGTGACTGGCAGAATGGGGTGTTGTATGTGGAGGATGGTATCTCAGATAGGGGGGGAGTGAGGCCTAAGAGGGTTTTATAAATAAGCATCAACCAGCGGGTCTTGCGACGGGTATACATAGATGACCAGTTTACAGAGGAGTATAGAGTGCAGTGATGTGTCCTATAAGGAGCATTTGTGGCAAATGTGATGGCCGAATGGTAAAAATCTAATCAAATGTTATCGGTCACATACACGTGTCTAGCAGATGTTATTGCGGGTGTAGCGAAATGCTTCTGCTTCTAGCTCTGACAGCACAGTTTCACAACATATACCCCCCAAGAAATATACATAAATCTAAGTAAGGAATGGATTAAGAATATATAAATATATGGACGAGCAATGTCAGGGCGGCATTGGACTAAGATACAGTGGCATAGTATAGAATACAGTATATACATATGAGATGGGTGATGCAAGTTATGTAAACCCAAAGTGACTAAGATACCGTAGAATAGTATAGAATACAGTATATACATATGAGATGGGTGATGCAAGTTATGTAAACCCAAAGTGACTAAGATACCGTAGAATAGTATAGAGTGCAGTTTATACATATGAGATGAGTAATGCAAGATGGAAACATTATTAAAGTGGCTAGTGTTCCATTCCTTAAAGTGGCCAGTGATTTCTAATCTATGCCTAAAGTCAGTTGCCTCTGATGTGCTAGTGATGGCTGTTTAACAGTCTGATGGCCTTGAGATGGAAGCTGTTTTTCAGTCTCTCTGTCCCAGCTTTGATGTACCTGTACTGACCTCGCCTTCTGGATGATAGCGGGGTGAACAGGCAGTGGCTTGGGTGGTTGATGTCCTTGTTGATCTTTTTGGCCTTCCTATGGCAACGGGTGCTGTAGGTGTCCAAGAGTTTTGCGGTTATGGGCGGTGCAGTTGCCGTACAAGCCGGTGATACAGCCAGATAGGATGCTCTCGATTGTGCTCTATAAAAGTTTGTGAGGGTGGAGCATTTCAGTTTGTCAGTGATGTGTACGCTAAGGAACATCTAGCTGGATAGGATGGTCATCTGAATCAGGGTTAGTTTGACAGCTGGGGTGAAAGAGGTGCTATTACGATAGAGGAAACCAAGTCTAGATTTAACCTTAGCCTTCGGATATGTGCCATACTCCCAAGTACTTGTATGAGGTGACTACCTCAAGCTCTAAACCCTCAGAGGTAGTAACCACACCGTGGGGAGAGAGGCATTCTTCTTACCAAACCAAATTACCTTTGTTTTGGAGGTGTTCAGAACAAGGTTAAGGGTAGAGAAAGCTTGTTGGACACTAAGAAAGCTTTATTGTAGAGTGTTTAACACAAAATATGGGGAGAGGCCAGCTGAGTATGAGACTGTATCATCTGCATATACATGGATGAGAGAGCTTCATACTGCCTGAGCTACAGTATGTTGTTGATGTAAGTTGAGAAGAGGGTGGGGCCTAGGATTGAGCTTTGGGGTACTCCCTTGGTGACAGGCAGTGGTTGAGACACTGCACTCTTTGAGAGTTAGCAAACCAGGTCAAAGACCCCTCAGAGACACCAATACTCCTTAGCTGGCCCACAAGAATGGAATGGTCTACCATATCAAAAGCTTTGACCAAGTCATATGGCAGGGTAAATGGTGTTGCAGTAGTCTAGTGTGTGGTGCAGGAATAATGACAAGTGAACCTGGGGAACTTTGTGTTCACATTGCCCTGAAAAAGGGAACCGGCCTCATTGTGGTTGCTGCAATGCTTTGGCCCTATTTTATAACAGAGAGAGAGTAAGTAAGTAAGTAAAATTTATTTATACAGCGCCTTTCACAGACTAGGTCACAAAGCGCTTTACAATAGACAATAAAACATAATAGAAACAGGCTAAAAGAAATAAAATAAAACAGATAAAAGATTATCAATATATAAAGGACAGAGATATATATACAGAATATATAAGGACAGGGATTACCCAAAAGCTAACCTGAACAAATGAGTCTTCACTTGTCCCCTAAAACTGTCCACATTCTCAGCAAACCTAATACTGGTTGGCAAAGCATTCCATAACCTGGGTGCCATAGCGGCGAAGGCTCTATCCCCACATGTCTTTAAACGAGTGCGTGGCATAGATAGCAGATTTTGGTTATTAGACCTGAGGGACCGGAGAGGGGTATGAAAATGAATTATGTCAGCAAGATAAGCAGGGGCCTGGCCATGTAAAGCCCTATAGGTTATAGTTAGAATTTTGAATTGGATCCTGTAAGTTACAGGAAGCCAGTGAAGGGAGCAGAGTATCGGGGTGATATGGGTGCGCCTATTTGATCTAGTAAGTAATCTAGCAGCTGAATTTTGAATAGATTGCAGTCGATGAAGAACAGATTTGTTAAGTGAAGAGAAAAGTGAGTTACAATAATCAATACGGGAGGAAATGAAGGCATGAATGAGCATCTCCAGTTCTGAGTGAGAGACCACAGACCTCAATTTACTAATATTACGTAAGTGGAAAAAACAGGATTTGGTCAGTGATTTGATGTGGGTTTCAAAAGATAAGGATTTATCAAATGTCACCCCAAGGTTCCTTAAACTAGGCCGGACAACAGATGACAAAGGTCCAATGTTCTGCATAATCAGAGGGATAGCGCTGTCTGGCGCTACAATTAAAACCTCCGTCTTATCTGGGTTCAGCTGCAACAAACTTTCAGCCATCCAGCTGTTTATGGCGTCTATACAATCTAAGAGCCTTGTAAGTTTGGATGACTCATTTTGCCAGAAGGTAAAATGAAGCTGAATGTCATCTGCGTAAAAGTGATAGGAAATGTTAAAATCACGAATGATCTGACCCAGAGGCAACAAATATAAAATAAACAATATTGGACCCAACACTGAACCCTGTGGAACACCACAAAATAGGGGTGATGATACAGAGTGGGAATCACCAATATAGACATCAAAGCTTCTATCTGAAAGATATGAAGTAAACCAATCTAGGGCCACTCCCGATACGCCCACCCATTCACGTAATCTCCTAATCATGATATGGTGGTCCACAGTATCGAAGGCAGAACTAAGGTCTAGAAGTACCAACACTGAACATAGACCTGCATCCGAAGCCATATGAAGGTCATTATAGACTCTCACCAAGGCGGTCTCAGTAGAGTGTCTCTTCCTAAAACCTGACTGAAATTTGTCATACAACTCCAAATTCTCTAAAACAGCTGTAAGTTGATAAGCCACAACTTTCTCGAGAATTTTGGACAACAATGGCAACTTTGAAATTGGCCGATAGTTCTTCAAAACTGTTGGGTCCAAATTAGGCTTCTTTATTATAGGTTGAATAGTGGCATGTTTAAAATAGGTTGCATTCATGCATTCATTATTAAGAAGGGCTTTTTAGAGTATTGAGTTTTTTGTCCTGTGAATATTTCTAGCAAGAGTTCTACAACATCTCATCATAGGAACACGGTTCAACTGGGAAATTAACTGAAGTGACCTTATTCTTGTATCTTGATTTTACATACTGTTCTGTAGGCCTATATATATAGCTCTCTTGCTTTTCTACCTTTTCTCACAGGATACTTCCAGGAAATATAAAAACATCTAGTCTGTGTCTCCAGCATAAAGACAATAGAGTATAATGTGAATAAAAGTGGACATTGATGAGAGTTTCTTGATCTGGTAGGGCCTAATGCAGAGCAATGGATTTAGTAAAATGTTGAAGGGTAACCACATGACCTGACCAGAACAAACTGGGTCTTAGTTTTACCCTTTAATTAGGTTCCAGATTTTCTCCACTCCAGGCCACATCAAATGATCCGAAAAAACTTTGGGCCCTATGGGAAATATTTTATTAACTCCGTTCTTCATTTCATACACAATGGCAATTCAAAGTGCTTTACATAGAAAAAATTAAGATAATAAAAAGAAACAAGAACAACCAGAACAGTTTAGAATAAAGAATTTAAAACAATCAAAGAAATAAGAACAATTAAAATTTAAATTAAAATTAAATTTAAGTTAGATAAAATCCAGTACAAACAGTGGGACGAACAGTGGCACAGAGCTCATTCAGTAAATGCAAAGCTAAACAGATGTGTTTTGAGTCTGGATTTGAATGTGACTACTGTAGGAGCACATCTGATCTCTTCTGGAAGCTGGTTCCAGCTGCGGCTGGCATAGTAGCTAAAAGCAGACTCTCCTTGCTTTGATTGAACCCTTGGTATTTCTAGTTGATGTGATCCTAATGATCTGAGTGATCTGTTGGGTTTATATTCAGTGAGCATATCTGCAATGTATTGAGGTCCTAGGCCATTAAACGATTTATATACCAGTAATAATACTTTAAAATCAATCCTAAATGTAACTGGGAGCCAGTGTAAAGACCTGAGGACTGGTGTGATGTGTTCATATTTTCTGGTTCTGCTCAGAATCCTGGCAGCAGCGTTCTGTATGAGCTGCAACTGTCTTATGGTCTTTTTGGGAAGGCCAGTGAGGAGTCCATTACAATAATCCACCCTGCTGGTGATGAAAGCATGCACAAGTTTCTCTAAGTCTTGACCTAGAGACACACCGAGATTCCTGACTTGATTTTTAGTTATTTGACCCCTAGAGTGAAGGTATGCGTTCACCTTGAGAACTTCATCTTTGTTTCCAAACTCAATAACTTTGAGTTTGTTTGTTTAACTGAAGAAAGTTTTGGCACATCCAACTGTTTACTTCATTAATGCATTGGAACAGGGAGTCAATGGGGCTGTAATCGTTAGGCGATAGGGCTAAGTAGATCTGTGTGTCGTCTGCATAGCTGTGGTAAGAGATTTGGTTATTTTTCATTATTTGGCTCATTGGGAGCATGTACAGGTTGAATAGGAGTGGCGCAAGAATTGAACCTTGAGGAACTCCGCATGTCATGGATGTCCACTCAGACTTATGGTCACCTATACTCACATAATAACCTCTCGCTTCTAAATATGACCTGAACCATTTTAGGACTATCCCAGAAAGCCCCACCCAGTTTTCCAGCCTGTCAAGAAGTATGTTGTGATCGACAGTGTCAAATGTAGCACTGAGGTCCAGTAGTACCAGTACTGATAATTTGCCTTTATCAGAATTTAAGCGAATATCGTTTATTATCTTTATGAGCGCTGTCTCTGTGCTGTGACGCGATCGGAAACCAGATTGAAAAATGTCAAAGTATCCATTCAAGCTTAAGAATTTGTTCAGCTGATTGAAGACAACTTTTTCAATGATCTTACTTATAAAAGGAAGATTTGAGATCGTTCTATAGTTGCTTAATATAGTCTTATCCAGATTACTCTTTTTCAGGAGGGGTTTGACAATTGCAGTTTTTAGGGAGTTTGGAAAACTCCCAGAGAGAAGTGAGGCATTTACCACTTCTAGGAGATCTGCTTCTAAGCTGTTTAACACACTTTTTAAGAAAGATGTGGGAAGTGCGTCAAGGGCGCAGGTTGATGTTTTAAGGTGTTGTACGGTTTCTTCCAAAATTTTGCCATCAATTTCTTTGAAATCAGACATAGTAATTACTTTCTCAGGTTTTGGTCTGATCTTTATGACCCCAGTGCAGCTCAAGGATGTGCTGATCACCTTTCTGATATTATTGATTTTCTCAGAGAAGAAAGAAGCAAACTCACTACACTTGCTGTCTGAGAGCATTTCACTGGGAATCTGGCTTGGGGGGTTTGTCAGTCTCTCTACAGTAGCAAAAAGAGTGTGTGTGTTGTTTAAATTGCTGTTTATAATATTTGAGAAGAAAGTCTGTCTAGCTTTGCCTAGTTCATTATTGAAAGCATGGATGGTGTCTTTGTAGATGTTATAATGGACTACAAGTTTTGTCTTCCGCCACATGCGCTCTGTTTTTCTGCATTGTCTTTTCATATTTTGCACTGCTGTTGAGTTTCTCCAGGGTGCTTTTTGTCTACCACTCTTCCTGACTTTCACAGGAGCAATATCATCAATTACACCTTTAACTTTTGAATTAAAAGAATCAAGGAGAAAATCAACAGAGTCAGCAGATATGCTTGGTGTTAAAGATATAGCCTTCATAAATAGTACACTAGTGTTTTCATTTAAGCATCTCTTCTTGACAGACACTGATCTAGCTTCAATGGCAGGAGAGATCAATATATCAAAGAAAATACAGAAATGATCAGACAATGCTACATCCTTAATAACAATCGATGAAATGTTTAGAATACACATGGTATACACTGTCCAATGAAATTCTTACTTGAAGGTTCCTTCTCAACAATGCAACAACAATAAGAAATAATACAATATTTTAGCATAAGTATAATACAGGAAGGCACAATTTATAGTACAATATTTACACATGTATCAGGGAAGTGTACTGTCTGGCAGGATGTTTCCCTCATTCATGGATTTCCTAGATTAGTCTCTGGTTCTGACTCATCTCTTATTATTCTGCCCCTTTCTGAACTTCTGACAAAGCCTCCTAACCTTTGTAATGTCACACTACATTAGTTCAATGTATTAGTTGCATTATCCACCTCTAACATTACACACGTTTATATTATGCTATACTGTACATCATTTGTTTCTGTTTATTCTATGTCCTGCTTTTATTGTCAACAGTACCCCTTTCAGAGCTCAAAATGTTCCAGCATCATTTAGCCATATGGATACACATGGTCAGCATGGAGTTAAATCAAAGGGAAATGGCAGTGCCCTACTTGGCATAACAAGGGCACTCACACACACACACACACACACACACACACACACACACACTCACTCACAAACTCACACACTACCCACTCTCACACAATCTCACATTGGAAGGTCCTATTGTTAGGCTAAGCCCTCGTTTCTACATCAGTACCAACTAGCCTGGGAGCAGCTCATTCCCTGAACAAAACCTCCCTCTGTTTCAGTATGCAGCTGCAGCTTCCGAGATGCCCTTGTCAGATTCATGACCTACTGTGGAAAGACCGGGACCCTCCACCAGGAAGAGGGGGGATTATTTGTGACAGTCATTGTTTTGATCTGGATGACCTCTATCGTTAGGTTTTGACTACCCTCAAAGTAATCAACCAGTCATTTTTACTGTACCAGTGGTTATTTTTCTAACAAGCCTTGGAAAATAGCTTGGCAGCCTGATAGGTAGTCTTTGTTATTGCATTTGATCTCCCCCTCTTCAGATGGACTATTCCATTTCGCATCTGAAAAATCAGATAGTTGGAAAGAATTCTTCATGCCAGGGACTGCTGTAGCCCGAGCACGGATAATATCAGAGGACACCTGACCTGAGGTAATATCACATTATTATCCTTTCATTTTACATTTATTTTATAGAATTGTAATACAACATCTCTTCGTAAAGTCCTCAATGTACAGTATGTTGTATTGCACATTAATTTCATACTCAATTACATTTGTCAGTCTTGTGCTTCAGATGTTATGTATTTGATTTCTTCATCTGCTATGATATCTTTTCAATATTTTATTCTCAAGTTAGCTAATCTCTCACCCCAAACTGTTTGCAAAGTCAGTGTACTCATATGAAATGAGAATGTACCCTTTGTTTGCAGATAAGCAAATGGATCATCAGGACCTGAAAGAACCCATGAAGGTCTCACTCATTAAAGGTAGAACGAACCCTCTCTTTATTCATATTACATGTGATTGGACAGATTGTAGTAACTGACCGGGATCAGTTGGATCAGTTCTGATGTCTCTAACCAGTCACCTCCTATTCTATTACTGACTTGTGCAAGTCATCCCAGACCTCATTGCCAAGTGAAGAGGAAAGAGTCAAAGAGAGGGAGACTTTGTATAGGAAAGACTGGGTGTGGAAACAGGACATTTAAGATCTCACACTGCTATATAAGGCATTGTGTTTAGGGCCACAGTTCTCTGGTTTCAAGTGGAATCAAACCGTAATCTGAAGGAGCCTCTAATACATTAGGGATCAACTCAAATGACTGTTAAATGACAGTATTGACATTTAGGTTGACAGGAATGACAACCGATTCTGACAAGAGAATAACATTTGAGAGAGGACACTAGAGTAACTTCTGTATGTTCCTGAGGCATGTCTGTGAGTGAATCAATTGTGCATGATCAATTAATTAGTAATGCTACTAGTCACGTAGGCTATACAGAACACGTTGGCTATTCACCATAACAACAATAACACAGCTGACCTAAGGGTTATTGTTTTTCACAGTCCATAGTGTAAATCTCTTCAGAGCTTTATAACATGAAGTTATCCTTATAATTTAGGAATCATTACACCTGCAGTATATTCCGTAGCTGTAATCCAAAGCATCAGGCCTTGACCTGAATATTTTTTTGTGAGTGTAAATATATTAAAATAAAGTACAGGTAGAGAATCATGATGACTGACTCAGTTTGGAATGGTTGCCGCTTTCAATGGTAACGGGCTTAGACATTAGGGAGGATGGAGCATGACGGCTATACCCTTCAGCATGATGACATGTAAAAATAGAAAAAGGGTTAGAAGGATTCTCATTACATTCATTTCTGTGGTGCCTATGAGGCAATGTAATGGTCGACGAACCGGCAAGTCTGAGATATTTTTAGACGCAGAAAGGAATATTCCATGGTTGTGTTTTTTCATCCGGCATCATTTGATGACACCAAATATCCCAAGAAGTAATGGCCGACCAAGGTGTGTCAGTGAAGATAAACCTTTAACATAGGGGTGTCAAACAAATGTTTCTCCGGAGGCCGCATTCAGTTTTCAACCAGGTCCGGAGGACCGCACTGAAAATTGTTTATATATCCTCGCCGTCAAAATGAGAATAAAATAGTCCTCAACCATTTTTGTAATTTTCGAAGCTCCTTGACTGTCTAGCTTTCATTTCAGTGATTATTAGCGAGCTGAACACAGTCAAGAAACAGTATGGCACATCCATTATCATTTCTACACAGTTTTGATTTGGTTAGAGTTATTTTAAAGTATATAGAGTTTTTAAAATTTGTTTAGTTTTTTGCCCGCAGGCCGTATGCTTGACACCGCTCTAACACATCCTGTCACTATCGGACACATTCTCACATTCTCTCGCTCCCTCTCTCTTGCTATCTCTTTCTCAGTTTATCTCGCTCTCTCTCTCTCTCTCTCTCTCGGTCTCTCTCACACACACTAACATATTTAACCTCACTCAGCTTCTCACACAGAATCCATTTCCTCAGAAAACACACACAACAAAGCTCACTCAGCTATTGACATAAGCTCCGCGCAAACATCCATACATACACACACACCTACACACATTCTCATGCTCGTTCAGCCATTTACAGACATGCACACACAAACAAACACACACACACACACACTCTCTCTCTCTCAGATAGAGGCCAGAGCATTCCTCCCTGTTCTCACACACAGCGGGAGATCATGTGCCTGAGCAGAGGAGGGGGTGCCACAAGCCTCCAGCAGACTCTAAACACTGCTTTGTTTATGGACATCTATTAGCATAACTAACATCTCTGATTAGTTCTCTGGTTTGATGTCAAAGCTAATATTCTGCAGTAACGTTTGCACATGTATATTTAAATGAGCTAGCGAGTGTGAGAGAATGTGTGCGTATGTCTGTTATCTGAAACACCCATATTGTTCGTTTCTGCACTGATACAGTGCCTGCCACAATGATGTCATAGCCCTCTGATATCTCCATTTATGGTGCACAGGCTTGATCTGTTCTGGCGTCTTGTTTTGGCCTCTGCCAAACACTTGATCTAGGATGAGGTCGTCTCTTTTTACAGGCCTGGCAGATTAGAAGAAGAGTTTTAGCTGGGTTTTATTCAGTCTATTTTGAGAGAGTTATGCATTGCTTTCTCTACTAGTCATCTTTTCGACCTATGAATTCATAGTCATGTGATTGTTTTGAGGGTACATCAAAGGGCTTAGCTACTATAAGTGCCCACTAATATAACCGGACCCCTATATGTGAGTTCAGATGACATTATTAATTATTCTATTTTTGGGATGTAATTAGTTTATGTGAAAGTCCCATTTTTGGTCGTCTTGGGAAATTATCTCACATTTTATCCATGGCTAAATTTAATCTGTTGGCAGGGACTGGGGAAGCAAAATAGTCCAGAGAGTCAGACATTCAGTCAAGTTTGACATTAGAGTTGGAATCTTGCAAAGGCCTAACAAGGGTCACAGAAAGTTCCAGAACACATGTTGAACTACACTGGCCAATGTCAGTCATCTATAATGTTGTAAGAATATTTGTCCTCATTGTAGATACAGTGCATTCAGAAAGTATTCAGACCCCTTGACTACAAGCCTTATTCTAAAAGTGATTAAATAAACTCATTTTCTCATCATTCTACACCCAATACCCCAAAATGACGAAGCAAAAACATTTTTTATTTTTGCACATTTATAAAAAATCTAAAACAGAAATACCTTATTTACATAGGTATTTAGATATGAGACTTGAAATTGAGCTCAGGTGCATCCTGTTTACATTGATCATCCTTGAGATGTTTCTACAACTTGTAGAGTCCACCTGTGGTAAATTCAATTGATTGGACATTATTAGGAAAGGCACACACCTGTCTATATAAAGACCCACAGTTGACAGTGCATGTCAGAGCAAAAACCAAGCAATGAGGTCGAAGGAACTGTCTGTAGAGCTCTGAGACAGGATTGTGTCGAGGCACAGTTCTGTGGAAGCGTACCAAAAACATTCTGCAGCTTTGAAGGTCAGCAAGAACACAGTGGCCTCCATCATTCTTAAATGGAAGAAGTTTGGAACCCCTAAGACTTCCTAGAGCTGGCCACCTGGCCAAACAGAGAAATCGAGGGGGAAGGGCCTTGATCAGGGAGGTGACTAAGAACCTAATAGTCACTCTGACAGAGGTCTAGAGTTCCTCTGTGGAGATGGGAGAACCTTCCAGAAGGACAACCATCTCTGCAGCACTCCACAAATCAGACCTTTATGGTAGAGGGGCCAGGCAGAAGGAAATTTCCCCCCCGGGGGATCAATAAAGTACCTATCTATCTATCTATCTATCTATCTATCTATCTATCTATCTATCTATCTATCTATCTATCTATCTATCTATCTATCTATCTATCTATCTATCTATCTATCTATCTATCTATCTATCTATCTATCTATCTATCTATCTATCTATCAGAAGCCACTACTCAGTAAAAGGCACACAACAGCCCGCATGGAGTTTGCCAAAAGGCACCTAAAGACTCTCAGACCATGAAAACACAATTCTTTGATCTGATGAAACCAAGATTGAACTCTTTGGCCTAAATGCCAAGCGTCACGTCTGGAGGAAACCTGGCACCATCCCTACGGTGAAGCGTGGTGGCAGCATCATGCTGTGGGGGGATGTTTTTCAGCAGCAGGGACTGGGAGGCTAGTCAGGATCGAGGGAAAGATGAACGGAGCAAAGTACTGAGAAATCCTGCTTTTTCCCATGTCTGTCCACTGCATTTACCCCCATTCCTTTCCCAGATGAGATGAACCGATCCAACATGGGAACAAGTGACTCAGAGAAGGTCATCAAGCATCTGAACGAGGAGCTTTGTGAGGCCCAGGAGCTCTCCAACACAGGAAAACTGAAATGCATGGAATTGCAAGGTAATGGAAAAGCTTTGGGAATTATAATAATAATAATTTATGCCATTTAGCAGACGCTTTTATCCAAAGCGACTTAGTCATTACACTGTATAAAGAAAACAGGCACAAGCACACATATCTTCACACAACAGCTGCAGCAGTGAATGTTCTCAGTTAGAGAAGTTAACTTATTGTATTATTTGTGTCATACACTGCAGGTCTCCTGGAGGAGGAGAGGAGAGCCAACAAGCAGCAAGCTGATGAGTCTGCAAAACAGATGAAACTGCTACAAGGTAGCTATAGGCCTAAGTGTGTGTGTGTGTGTTGTTTGAAGTTGCCTGGGATCTTCCTTACTACGATTACTTATGTGGGTTTGTGAGGAATGTGCAGGAATGTGTGTGGGTAGAGCTGGGTCTTTGTTTGTATACGTGTCTGTTCATGAATCTAGGCTACTGTATATGTGGTTTGTGTGTAGTTGTGGTGTTGGTTCAGTCAAATCAAATTGTATTGGTCGCATACACATGTTTAGCAGATGTTATTGCGGGTGTAGTGAAATGCTTGTATTGCTCGAAATGCAGTCCTGAGATAGAGCTTCACTGCATAATATTATATATCAACTAGTGGCATATGGGCTTTTTAGGTGAGCACTGATGCCACCATTTGATAAGCAGTGCCCACTTTGCCAAAGGCAAGGGCGCAAAATATTGTTGCTTGTCCATTCGCCTTATTCACCTACGTCACCATCTTAAACCAAAACGAGGCTGAGGGGTTCGGAAGAAACGTTGGACCGCTTGATACCAGCAATGCCGCCTCACTGCTGCGTTCCCAAATGTACCTCTTCCAAAATAAATAAATCTTGTCGAGGTCAAACCTTCCATCGTTTCCCAAAGGATCCTGAACTTCGCCGTGAATGGATTCACAAAATAAGAAGAGATCCTGGTCGCCATTTCAAGGTAAGCTGTAACCCTAATAGCTATGGCTTGATTAGAACTACCGCGCGCGGCAGTCATTTTGACTGCTTTTATTTTTGCAACTGTCCTTCTCTCGTTTCAACGTATATCGTTAGTAACTATAAAACAGTAATTTTATATCTAACGTTACAGATCCACTTGGACACAAAAGTATGTTCAGATCACTTCACCAAAGAGTCTTTCTTGAATGCCCTGTCTTGCTTTGGTGACACATTGGAAACAAGCTATTTTGATTGATGGTTCCAATACTCTTTCAGCTAGACAAGTTATTTTTAGCCGAGCAGGGAAAGGTGAACTGTTGAAATGAACGATCAAAATGAACGTTCGATCGTTTAGCAAGCGGATATGTTCTAGCAGTGGCACCACTCTGCAAACTGAGCAGTTTATCCACAATCATGATACCTGAATGTTGTACGCATTGACCGAAAAGACCTAGCTCTCACACTGAGTGTCTCGCTCCTCTTGACTGTCGGTGAAAGAAGCTAATGTTAGCACTCAACAGAAACAGTCTGGTGTGGTTAGATATGCTAACATCGTTATTAACAACTTAGTTAATAACTAGCAAAATGTTGAATCCAGCAAACAAATGCAGTCACCGTCTGTGCATTAGTAAGTCTGCTATAAAATGACTAAAATGTTAATGTATTCCCTTCCACATCGTGCACATATCCCTCCATCCAGTTGCTGTAGCCTTTCAGCAAAACAGCCTGGGCAATCTTACAATCATTATCTGCCCACGTTTCAACCTCTTCCAGTGTTAAGTTAGGAAGAGAAGACAGGTTTGTTGTCCACACCCGCACTGCCATGAGAAACTGTTACCTGTTTATGCCGGTTAACGCCAGATCTGTCACTGTTGGGGAACGTCAGGTTTGGAGTGTACCCTCCAGCCTCGTTTTGGTTTTCAACATGGCCGCGATGTGAATAAGGTGAATTCCCAGCGCACCTCCCCAGTGTGTTGTTGGAGATAGGCATCTCTGCACCGTTCCACCAACGTTCCGTCAAAATAATTATCTAATATAAATCATGTAGCAGATATAGGATATGGTAGAAAGAGTATGTGGCATTTCTGTAGCCTACAGGCTGGAGATAACATGTTTGACAATGTAAAGAGACAGACACTTATTCCATCATGCAGGTTTTCTATTATTACCCTCACTTATATCATACGCACTTTTAGCAATTTAAGTATTTCTCTGCCATCGACCTGTATAGTATAGTTAACCATGCAAATACTCCTTATTTATCTATATCAACTTGCAATATATATATATTTTTTTTAATTATTATTTATTTTATTTTTTAACCTAACACTCTATAACAATGTATAGTGTACATATTCAGCCATCCACCCATACAATGCAATGTCTTTTTATAGCTTTTTTGCACTCCACACTTCTTCTATTTTTATACTTTTTCATACTGCCGCTCTATATATCATGTATCGTGTATCTGTCTTTTGTGTATTTTTGTTCTGGCATTTTGCACCTGCCCTGTGTTTTTTCGTAGCTGCTTGACGAAGAAATTTCTCCTCTGGGATCAATAAAGTACCTATCTATCTTCTCCGATCAAATAGCCAAACCTACATGGCGCTCAGTCAAATAACATATCCTAAAACAACATATCCTAAAACAACATATCCTAAAAACAGGACAGATCAAAGTAAAATGGACAATATTGAATGGACAATCACAACACAGTCCAGGAGTTTCACCCCGTTGTCATGATCAGTGGTTTTAAGTTTGTATCAGTCATTTTTTTGACAAGCTGATCATAGTGAAAAAGAAAATATTTCTGCATTTCCCGCTGTGTAAACAAATTGCAAATAGGCTCGCGATAACTCCTGATAAAGTTGGGTAGCTGATATTCAGAGCTTAAATAGCCAAATTGATTAGTCACAGGAATCAGGACTAATAGCGCCATTACAATGGCCTGTTTTACAAACGGTGGGCCTGCCTCATGGATGGGCATTCATAAAATTCTATTGTGGGCTGACATGGCAGGCTACACCCCAGTAAGCACGAGCTGACGTCTTTTGGAAGTCACTTTTTGGTGTTTTACAAACAGTAGGCTTACCACCAGTGACGTGCGGTCAGGGTAAGCAGGGCAAACAGTGCTTACCCTGTGATATAATTCAATTAAAAACCTTTTCTGAAAAGCCAAATTAAAATATATTTTATAAATAAATGTTACTATTTTTTCGTTATGTCATTATTGTCAGCGAATCTGGTAGGGATAAGGTTTCAACATTTTCAATTTTTTCTAAAACGACATTTAAATTTGAGGAAATGCGCCAGGGTAAGCATGCTTGCCCCCCCCGTCCATTGACACCACTTAAATGAAGTGATGTGCGCCGCCAATCTGCACTACAGACAAGTTCATAGTTGCAGGGCAAGCATTTAATTTTCTGCTTTCATAGATTCATTCACTACGCTGAGTGAATTTGTACTTTTGCGCATTCGTATTTTCGAAATAAGTTGTCTGGGGCAAGCACTGCTTATGGGCGTGTCAAGGTCATATTTTTGCAAGTTCAACAGAATTAAGCTATTTTCCAAGATGGATTTTCAGGGAAAACTGGAAATTATTCAGAGAGGAAGACCAACACCTGATCTGCCTGATATTCATCAGCGAAAAGGTAAAAAAATAATCAGGTCATTCAAGCGGGAGTGGTATGATCGTCGAGACTGGCTGTGTGGCGACTAGCCATTTATACTGTTTACCATGCCTGCTTTCTTCAACCTGTGAAAACGCTTGGGTAAATGGTGGGTTCTGCAACCTCAACAACCTTACCAATGCCCTCAACAAACATGAGAAATCAGCAGTGCACATCCAACACCAGATCACCCTAAAAACGTTTGGGAACGCAAAGATAGACCTGGCATTAAATGAGCAGCAAAAGCTACAAGGGAGCATACACAATGCTAAGGTTAAAGAAAATTGTGAGATTCTGAAGGACCTCATTCGAGCAACATGCTACTTAGGAAAGTAGGAGTTAGCATTTCGGGGCAATGATAAGAGTAAAACCTCAAGTAATCGTGGAAACTATGTTGAGTTATTGTACACGTTTGCTGAAAAAGATGAGACTTCACTTTTAGCCACATAACGTAAAATCACAGAAATCTGTGCTTTGTTTGAAACATCTGTAGTTTCGTCAACTTCCACCGCAACAAATGAGGCGGCATTTATCTCATCTTCAATTTCTTTTCGAATTACATCACTGACTGCTTCAATCAAATCGTTCTGTATTCTATTCAATGTACCCGAAAACTGCAAGTCACCTGGACAGCTGCTGATCTTCTTGTAACAGAATGACTTGGTTCAGACAGTCCCAGAGGCAACAAAGCTTCTTCAACTGGTCCTAACCCTACCAGCTACTACTGCCTCAGTGGAGAGGTCGTTCTCTGTATTAAAGCACATCAAAACATACAGCCGTAACAGGACTGGAGAAGGACGGTTGTCATCTTTGGCCCTAATATCAATTGAGAGTGAGAGACTTTTCAGACAAAAAATAAATAAAGACGAATTTTGCAACGCAGTCACCAAGATGTTCATCTTGAAGGAGAGGAGAATGGAATTCATTTACAAGTAAAGGTAGGCTTACATTTCCTTGTAATCTGTGGGTTAGAATGCTAAGAAATGTTGGTTTGAATGAAAATGCAGCGCAAAGTCAGGCCTGTTTTTTATTGTCTGTTTTGCAAATTATTAAGATGATGCGTCGATATTAGTGGTAACTCTGAATTGCTCCTCCCTTGGTTTCTTTATTTTTTCTCTGAGTCTTTTGAATCAGCTTCAAGAAATGAGCATGTCACCAAACCAGAACTAAATGAAGGCCCCTTAGCTTCTGCTAAGCAGGTGGCTACCTCGCCCCTTACCATAGCAAACACTACGATACTATCAACGGGCAAAACGTCTGAAGGAAAATATGCTTACTAAATAAACAAATTAATTCACTATTAGCAAATAGATAGATTATAGACAGTGCTTGCCTTGTGATTATAGGCAGTGCTTGCCCAGCCACTGACCTCACTGCACGTCACTGCTTACCACATAGATGGGCATTCATAAAATTACATTTCAGGCAACACTGTAGGCTACACCTCAGTGAGCACGGACTGACGGAGACGGCTTTTAGGTTCAGTTCCGGACCGGCCTTGATTTCCACATCCACGGACATTGGTTTTTGGTTCGGACCAAATCTGAACCAATCATAGACGTTTATGTTCGATTCATATTTTGTCCGGTATGGACTGGCCTTGATTTGGCCCAAACATAGACATCTATAAATGACATATTTTCAACTTTCATTCACAAACAAAAATGTGCCTGATTTCAACATCTGGAAAATAAGTATTTTCAACTTTCATTCAGAACAGTGATCAAATCAAATCAAATTTGATTTGTCACATGCGCCAAATACAACTGGTGTAGACCTTACAGTCAAATGCTTACCTACAAGCCCTTAACCAACAATGCTTTAAGAAGTTTAAAGGAAAAATAAATAAAAGTAACAAATAATAAAACAGCAGCAGTAGAATAACAATAGCGAGGCTTTATACAGGAAGTACCGGTACAGAGTCAATGTGAGGAGGCTTTATACAGGAAGTAGATAGACAGATAGATAGAGATAGATAGATAGGTACTTTATTGATCCCCCGGGGGGGAAATTTAATTGTCAAGCAGCTACAACAAAACACAGGGCAGGTGCAAAATGCCACAACGAAAGTACACAAAAGACAGATACACGGTACATGATACATAGAGCGGCAGTATGAAAAAGTATAGAAATACAAGATATCTGGAGTGCAAAAAAATAAAAACTATAAAAAAGACAGCATAGTATGGGTGGTTGGCTGAATATGTACATTATACATTGGTGGATGTTGGATGGTTAACTATACTATACAGGTCGATGGCAGAGAAATACTTCAGTAGCTAAAAATGCGTATGATATGAGCGAGGGTAATAATAGTTTACTTAATAGACAGACTGGGTAAATGAACAGGTAAGTGAAAATATTGCATGGTTAAAGTAGCTGTACAGTTAAGTATACAGTTATATTTACAGATAGTGAATACTTGCATGGTTACACAAACTGTACAGGTAAATGACAGGAAGAGATACTTTAATAGCTAAATGTGTGTATGATATCATTTGGGGTAATAATAGTAATTCCCTTAAAATACAGTCCTTAGTGCGCAGGGTTTAATTACAGACAACTGCACGTATTGCACATTCGATATACTAAAAGCAATGAGAAAAGGTGCAATTGACAGGATACTAATATGCATTCCTGAGTGAATGCCTACGTAAGTTAGGTCCAAGAATTACTAGCAATATTGCACGTGATATGATATAACAACTGTACATGAGTATGTATATACAGACCTGCATGAATAAATAGGTCCTGAGTGAACGGTACAGAGTCAATGTAAGGAGGCTTTATACAGGGGTACCGGTACAGAGTCAATGTGAGGAGGCTTTATACAGGGGTACCGGTACAGTCAATGTGAGGAGGCTTTATACAGGGGTACCGGTACAGAGTCAATGTGCAGGGGCATCGGTTAGTCGAGGTAATTGAGGTAATATGTACATGTAGGTAGAGTTAAAGTGACTACATAGATAAGAGAGTAGCAGCAGCGTAAAAAGGGGTCTGGTGGCCCTTTGATTAGCTATTGATGGTGATGAGGATGTGACTAAGAAGGTGACAAGCGCTGTGGAGAAGGTGACATCTGTCTACCACTCCGGCTCATCCTCAGATGAGGATAGTGGCCTCAGGGAAACCTGTCCTCCCCCTACCTTACCCCAAAATCGCCACACGTAACAGGTGATCTACCCAGCTGCTCCTTTGTGGCGTCCTCCAGTGCCCAAGCAGAAGAAGATGGGGACAGTTAAAGGATATAACAGCCCTCCACGACCTCCTCACTATTTCTTCAGACCCCAAGGCAGACCCACCCAGCCCTTCAGACACAACGGCTGAGCTCTGCCTGGCCAGAGAGGGGGGCATGGATACTAGGTCTTTTTTTTATGTCAGGAAAAGATGCCTTTTCAACTTTCTGGAAAATATATATAAAAAAAAAAAAATTGGTCTCGCTTATGGCGGCAGAATGGCAAGGACCGGCCCTGATATAACCCTTCTCCTCCTTAAAAATGTCTACTGTCTTCTGTGTGCGCAGGCCAGCTGCGACAGCTACAGGACGAGATGGGGGTCCTCAGAGAGCAGAAAGACACCGCCTCCCTGAGTTCACAAGATGAACTGCAGAGATCCCAAGAAGAAGTGAAGGCGCTGCGTCGCACCCTTGATGCTGCCACCGCCGATTGGAAGCGTGAGGTTGCTACAGTCCAGGGTAACCTAGCAACTGTCTCCAAGGAGATGGAGAAGTGGCGACAGACAGCCAGCAAGTACGAGCGTGAGATTAACGGCCTGCAAGGTGACCTGCAGCAGCAGAGCAAGCAGTGGCAGAAGGCTGCAGAGTCACAAGGTACTACATACAGTATACAGTGCATATAAAATACATAACAAATATTAATATCTGTAATAATAAACATTATATATCTGATTTATAAAGCATTTGTACACAATATTGCTTCACAGTTGCATTCATGTGAAAGTATCTCCACGTCAACGTAATTTGGGCAGCTAATCAGCCCAGAACAGACACTGACTAAATAGTTTTACTGAAAGTATCGAGCAGTTAGCTGAAGCAGAAACACCCAGGCTGTGATATAATGCCACGTCTGAGTGTCCTTATGGTTTTCTACAGCAGGTGAACTGGAGTCTATGCAGAGGGAGTGCACCAGCCTCCAGAGGGAGGTGTCATCCCTGCACTCAGAGAAACAGGAAGTGCTGAATAAACACCAGAAGGAGTGTGCTGCCCTCAGGGCAGAGAAGGAGGAACTGCTCAGGGCTCACCAGAAGGAGAAGGGGAACCTACAGAATGAGAGTGCTGTCATGCGCTCCGAGAAAGAGGCCATGCTGAAGAAACAAAAAGATCTAGAGAAGGATTTGGCCAGGTCAGTCTGTAGTCTGAAACACAACTGGCAAGAACATCTGTGCATAAACATCATACACTGATTCGATGGTGCGCAACTCAACTCAAAAATGGTCCCAGTATTTGCACGTCTCTGCCGCTCTCAAACTCCCCCCTTACTCTAATCCCCTGTTATCTTGGACTCACACACACTCTCTCATTAACAGACCAATACATTTGACATTGAAATGGTCACAATTAGAATACATTGGTCTACATGTCATTCATATACAGTAACAGTGTTCCTGACCTCTGTCTCTCCATCTTTCTTCTTCATCTCTCTCTCCCAGCTCGCGTGCCCAGAGTGCTGAGCTGAGCAAAACTCTGAAGGCCCTGGAGCTCTCTCAGGGGGAGATGGAGAAGAGGCTGGGGGCCCAGCAGGAGCAGCACCAGCAGGATAACACCAAGCTTCAGAGCCAGCTGGACCAGTCAGACAGCCGCACCAAGGACCTGCAGAGAGAGGTGGGCACAGAGGATGTGCAAGCTGTCTATCTGCCTTCCTAGATCCCTGATTTATGACCTGACATGACTGGATAGGCTGTAAGCTACAGTATATAATGGAACCCATAATGGTCACAATCCTATCTTGTTAGCCCAGTGGTCTCTTCATGGAAGGGAGGAAGGAAGGATGTATGTTCAAAGTATTTGAAGAGGGCCTGGACTTTTACAACCCCCGTTTTATCACATTTGAAACAGAAGCCTATGCATGCTTTATGAATGCTCTGTAATATTTATCACCTCTCTGTTTTCAGTACGAAGAGACCCAGACCGAGCTGTCAGACCTGAAGGAGAAGTTTGAGAGGACCGAGCAGGAAAAGCAGTCGATAACCGATGAGCTTGAGGAGTGTAAAGCTGACCTGAAGATGCTGCGGGAGAAAGAAAACAAAGTGAGTTATCCACTATCAAGACTTTCCATACGATACTGTCAGTGAGAAGAGGGAGGGATATTGCATGAATCATCTTCAACATGCATACTGTAAATATATACAGTACAAGTTAAAAGTTTGGACACACCTACTCATTCAAGGGTCTTTCTTTATTTTTACTATTTTCTACATTGTAGAATAATAGCGAAGACATCAAAACTATGAAATAACACATATGGAATAATGTAGTAACCAATAAAGTGTTAAACAAAACAAATATATTTTATATTTGAGATGTATAGCCACCCTTTGCCTTGATGACAGCGTTGCACACTCTTGGCATTCTATCAACAAGCTTCATGAGGTAGTCACATAGAATGCATTTCAATTAACAGGTGTGCCTTATTAAAAGTACATTTGTGGAATTTTCTTTCCTTCTTAATGTGTTTGATCAGTTAGTGGTGCTATATAGAAGAGAACCCTACTTGGTAAAATACCAAGTCCATATTATGGCAATAACAGCTCAAATAAGCAAAGATAAATGACAGTCCATCATTACTTTAAGACATGAAGGTCAGTCAATCTGGAAAATCTTAAGAACTTTGAAAGTTTCTTCCAGTGCAGTCGCAAAAAACATTAATGAAACTGTCTCTCATGAAGAACGCCACAGGAAAGGAAGACCCAGAGTTACTTCTGCTGCAGAAGATAAGTTCATTAGAGTTAACTTCACCTCAGATTGCAGTCCAAATAAATGCTTCACAGAGTTCAAGTAACAGACAAATCTCAACATCAGTGGTTCAGAGGAGACTGTGTGAATCAGGCATTCATGGTCGAATTGCTGCAAAGAAACCACTACTAAAGGACACCAATAAGAAGAAGAGACTTGCTTGGGCCAAGAAACACAAGCAATGGACATTAGACCGGGTGGAAATCTGTCCTTTGGTCTGATGAGTCCAAATTGGAGATTTTTGGTTCCAACAGTTGTGTCTTTGTGAGACGCAGAGTAGGTGAATGGATGATCTCTGCATGTGTGGTTCCCACCATGAAACATGGAGGAGGAGGTGTGATGGTGTGGGGGTGCTTTGCTGGTGACACTGTCTGTGATTTATTTAGAATTCAAGCCACACTTAACCAGCATGGCTACCACAGCATTCTGCAGTGTCAGGCCCTGACTGAGGCCAGGTCTCTAGCTCCCCCTAGTGGGAGTTGGATGGCCACAGTCAGGACCTGACAATAGTTCTGGGTGTTTATTTTCTGTTGGTCTTATCCCCAATTAGAGGCAGCTGTCTTGAGTTGTCTCTTATTGGGAATTCTATTTATGTTCAGTTGTTTCCACCTGTGGTTGTGGATTCTTGTGTGTGTTCCTTGGGTTTTGTGTGCATGCCAGTTCATGGTCGCTGTCTCTCCTTTGTTCGGGTTTTTGGATTATTATATATAAAGGAATGTATTCACACTCCAGCTCTGCGCCTCGGGTCCTGTATCCTCACGACCGTGACAGAAGAATCCACCATCAAGACGGGACCTCCTCCTAGGTATGGGGATTATAACGAAGGACAGAGGCCACGTCGGCTGTCCAGGAGGTCGGCCCAGCCTGGAGCCCCGAAGAACCCTCAAACTGTTTTTTTGGGGGGGGCTATGGGGGGTGGTCGGGGAATGAAAATGTAGAGCCCTGGCCACTTCACTCGTGGGGGCTCGAGGAGGAGCCCCTACAGCATGGGAGCGGGAGTACAGAGAGGAGTCGGATGACGATGACGAGGTGCTCTTGTTCCCTCACTCGTGGGGGCTCCCGGAGGAGCTCCTACAAGGTGGGGATTGGCGGAGGAGAGAGGATGACTGGGGGAGTCGGGTACCTCCAGCGCCGGTACCGGTCGCCAGCCCCTCTCCAGTGTCGGAGCAGTCCGCTCCACCGGTGTCCAGTCCGGAACCAGTGGCCAGCCCCTCTACAGGATCGGAGCTCTACACCACACCAGTGCCCAGTCCGATACCGGTCGCCAGCCCCTCTCCAGTGTCGGAGTCTACACCAGGGACCAGACAGGACTGGGTGAGGGAGGAGCTGCCACCAGAGCCTGCGTCACGCCCCCACCAACGACCTCCCCAGTACTCTGCTCTGCTCTCTTGTGTTTTGTATTTTGTTGGGAGGGGAATATCGCTGTCAGCAGCTGTCTTGAGTTGTCTCTAATTGGGGATTCTATTTATGTTCAGTTGTTTCCACCTGTGGGTGTGGATTCTTGTGTGTGTTCCTTGGGTTTTGTGTGCACACCAGATTATGGTCGCCTGCTCTCCTATGTTCAGGTTTTTTGATTATTTACCGTAATAAAGGAATGTATTCACACTCCAGCTCTGCGCCTCGGGTCCTGTATCCTCACGACCGTGACATGCAGCGATCCCATCTGGTTTGTGCTTAGTGGGACTCATTTGTTTTTCAACAGGACAATGACCCAAAACACACCTCCAGGCTGTGTAAGGGCTATTTGACCAAGAAAGAGAGTGATGGAGTGCTGTATCAGATGACCTTTCCTCCACAATCACCCGGGACGAGTTGGACTGCAGAGTGAAGGAAAAGCAGCCAACAAGTGCTCAGCATATGTGGGAACCCCTTCAAGACTGTTGGAAAAGCATTCCACATGAAAGTGGTTGAGAGAATGCCAAGAGTGTGCAACACTGTCATCAAGACAAAGGGTGGCTACTTTAAATACTCTAAAATACAGTATAAAATTTGTTTAACACCTGTTTGTTTACTAAATGTGGTATTTCATAGTTTTGATGTCTTCACTATTATTCTACAATGTAGAAAATAGTAAAAATTAGTAGGTGTGTCCAAACTTTTCACTGGTACTGTATGTTTTGTAAATGTTGGGTTGGAGTTGAATTCATATATTGAGTTGAGATTAAATTGACTTCAAGCAGCACCAGTAGCAGGCTACCCCTTCCTTTGAGTTTCAAGTTTCAGAGATTATTCGCCACGTGCACAGGATACAACAGGTGTAAAACAGTACAGTGAAATTCTTACCTTGAGGGATCTTGCCCAACAATGCAGTGATGATGATGATGATGATGACGATGAAGATGATGATGATAATAATAATAGGAGTAAAAATAAAACCACACAAGAACTATGGTTCTGCATATCCCACAAGAATAGCAATTTCAGAGAGATGGAGAGCAGAACACCTGTTACCAGTTCTGCGAATGCTATTCTCAATTCCATTCCACAAAGCACAAGAATGTTTGAAGTTTTTTTTAAAGGAGGAATAACCTCAGACACAAGCATGAATCGTGGGAGGAAGGATTCACCGGAGCATTTCTAACCACACCTGCTCCCTCCCTACCCGCTTGTCCCTTGACTGTTGCTTCTAGAATGTTAGAATATGGTCAGAGACATATTGTGTTGTGTATTTTATGTACCAATATCAATATACACTGAGTGTACAAAACATTAGGAACACCTTCCTAATATTGATTTGCACTCCCTTTTGCCCTCAGAACTGCCTAAATTTGTCGGGGCATGAACTCTACAAGGTGTCAAGCATTCCACGGGGATGCTGGCCCATGTTGGCGCCAATGCTTCCCACAGTTGTGTCATGTTGGCTGGATGCTCTTTGGGTGGGGGACCATTCTTGATACACACGGGAAACTGTTGAGCGTGAAAACCCAGCAACTTTGCAATTCTTGACACACTCAAACCGGTGCGCCTGACACCTACTACCATACCCCGTTCAACGTCACTTAAATATTTGTTCTCGCCCATTCACCCTCTGAATGGCACACATACACAATCCATGTCTCAATTGTCTCAATGCTTATAAATCCTTCTTTAACCTGTCTCCTCCCGTTTATATACACTGATTGAAATAGAGTTAACAATTGACATCGATAAGGGATCATAGCTTTAACCTGGATTCACCTGGTCAGTCAATGTCATGAAATGAGCAGGTGTTCCTAATGTTTAATACACTCAGTATATTTGAGTTGACCTCTCCTGGGGTCAAACTCACCCATTCCCAACCATGTCTCTTTATATCCCTTCCCTCCTGTAGACCTCCCTATTGCTGCCTGTCCAAGCCATACTCATCGGCCTTATCCTGGCTTTGCTGTATTGGTGCTTCGGTGCATTGTGGTAGAAAGGTACACCGTACTCCTGTCCAGTCAACCCGGCCTACATCTCGCATCGTTTGTCTGTCAGCACACTGCATGAAACAAATCTCAAATCTGTCTCGAAATTGAAAAGTCTCTCTTATTCCTCAGAATTACTGAGGAAAATACAGTGTTCTCTCCCCATGACTGAACTAACATTTCTAATATGACATCTTCCCCTCTTGCAAGGATCATTAATATCTAACAAATGTCTCTTTCTGTGGGCTTGTCTTTCTCTATGAGAACTTGTTGCTTTTAACATGTGCTGTTAAAGTGCTAGAGCAGCCTGTCAGACGGTGCTGAGGTCAGTGTTTCAGTTTGTGTTGCTTCCTATTTCAGAGTGGATGGATCGTCTGGGTGCCTCATGCAGTTGCCATGGTAGCGACTATGACTGCTGTCGTGCTCTACGCCAGGGCCTGAGTGTGAGACACACACACACACACACACACACAAGGATATATGAGTGCAAACATGCACACATAAGTACAAATGGTTAGACTTATGTACACTAAACCTATTAAACCCATTTCCTCCTAATCTGTTCAGTTGTTTACTCATGTTCAGATGTTGTAACAAGGAGAGTCCTTTAGTTGAATACTTATATAGTTTAATTGATATATTTTAGAGAGAAATTTGAGAAATCAATATTAAATATACTGTACAATTGAAGACAAGTTCAAACTTCCTAAAGTTATATTTTCAGGAACTCATAAATGCATTTTTGTTTTTCTCTTTATGTTTTACATTAGGACTCTATCTTCTCATAGGATCTCAACAATGAATGTAGTCTAAAGATACTGTACACTGTTATCCTCACTGATCATGTATAATATTACTGCAGAAATACCTTCTGTCTTCGAGGTCCAACTGCCCTAAACACTTTCTTTGTTTTAGAGTCTAGTAAAATATGTAAATTCACCTTAAACTTTAATTTGCTGCATTGCAACACCTAGGCGATGTACGAATACATGGTATATGATCTTAGATAATTTGCATACACTCACTCACATAATTCTGGTAAAAAGAGTTAAGGAATACCCAGAGATTAATGCACCCTCAATTTGATGTTAACTGTTGACTATTCAGTAGGCCTACCTCCTTCTGAATCAATGTTTGTATGCATTTTAAACCTCTAGTATCAATTAATTTGTCATTCAATTAACTTCACCACAAGATATACTGTAATTCGAGCATTGCTTTTTCCAATGTAAATAATTGTGCAAAATGTATTGTATTTTGTAAAGATATGGAAAGTGATAATATAGTTTATTAAGTATAACTATTTGCTCTAAATTGTACTTTATGTGTGACCTTAATTAAACATTCTAAATCTCATGATCATGATTATTTTTCTCCATTACCCTGATAGTACCACATACAGTGCATTCAGAAAGTATTCAGACCCCTTGACTTTTTCCAATTGTTACGTTACAGCCTTATTCTAAAATTGATTAAATAGTTTTTTCCCCTCATCAATCTACACACAACACCCCACAAAAAACTGATTTTAGAAATGTTGTGTGTGTGTGTGTGTGTGTGTGTGTGTGTGTGTGTGTGTGTGTGTGTGTGTGTGTATGTATATAGTTATAGTTGAAGTCGAAAGTTTACATATACTTAGGTTGAAGTCATTAAAACTCAACCACTCCACAGATTTCATGTTAACAAACTATAGTTTTGGCAAGTTGGTTAGGACATCTATTTTGTGCATGCCACAAGTTCCAACAATTGTTTACAAACAGATTATTTCACTTATAATTCACTATATCACAATTCCAGTGGGTCAGAAGTTTACATACACTAAGTTGACTTTGCCTTTAAACAGCTTGGAAAATTCCCAAAAATGATATACTGTCTTTAGAAACTTCTGACAGGCTAATTGACATAATTTGAGTCAATTGGAGGTGTACCTATGGATGTATTTCAAGGCCTACCTTCAAACTCAGTGCCTCTTTGCTCGACATCATGGGAAAATCAAAAGAAATCAGCCAAGACCTCAGAAAAAACATTGTAGACCTCCACAAGTCTGGTTCATCCTTGGGAGCAATTTCCAAATGCCTGAAGGTACCTTGTTCATTTGTACAAACAATAGTATACAAGTATAAACACCTTGGGACCACACAGCTGTCATACCGCTCAGGAAGGAGAAGCATTTTGTCTCCTAGAGATGAATGTATTTTGGTGCGAAAAGTGCAAATCAATCCCAGAACAACAGCAAAGGACCTTGTGAAGATACTGGAGGAAACAGGTACATAAGTATCTATATCCACAGTAAAACGAGTCCTATATCAACATAAACTGAAAGGCCGCTCAGCAAGGAAGAAGCCACTGCTCCAAAACCGCCATAAAAAAGCCAGACTACGGTTTGCAACTGCACATGGGGACAAAGATCGTACTTTTTGGAGAAATGTCCTCTGGTCTGATGAAACAAAAATAGAACTGTTTGGCCATAATGACCATCATTATGTTTGGAGGAAAAAGGGGGAGGCTTGCAAGCTGAAGAACACCATCCCAACCGTGAAGCACGGGGGTGGCAGCATCATGTTGTGGGGGAGCTTTGCTGCAGGAGGGTCTGGTGCACTCCACAAAATAGATAGCATCATGAGGGAGAATTATGTGGATATATTGAAGCAACATCTCAAGACATCAGTCAGGAAGTTAAAGCTTTGTCACAAAAAGGGTCTTTCAAATGGACAATGACCCCAAGCATACTTCCAAAGTTGTGGCAAAATCCTAAAGTTGTGGCAAAAAACCTCAATCCTATAGAACATTTGTGGGCAGAACTGAAAAGGCAATGCTACCAAATACTAATAACTTCTGACACACTGGGAATGTGATGAAAGAAATAAAAGCTTAAATAAATAATTCTCTCTACTATTATTCTGACATTTCACATTCTTAAAATAAAGTGATCCTCACTGACCTAAGACAGGGAATTTTTACTAGGATTAAATGTCAGGAATTGTGAAAAACTTAGTTTAAATGTATTTGGCTAAGGTGTATGTTAACTTCTGACTTCAACTGTATATATATATATATATATAGAAATATCACATTTACATAATAATTCAGACCCTTTACTCAGTACTTTGTAGAAGCAACGATTACAATCTCGAGTCTTCTTGGGTATGACGCTACAGGCTTAGCACACCTGTATTTGGGGAGTTTCTCCCATTCTTCTCTACAGATTCTCTCAAGCTCTGTCAGGTTGGATGGGGAGCGTCGCTGCACAGATATTTTCAGGTCTCTCCAGAGATGTTCAAGTCCAGGCTCTGGGTGGGCCACTCAAGGACATTCAGAAACTTGTCCCAAAGCCACTCATGCGCTGTCTTCGCTGGGTGATTAGAGTCGTTGTCCTGTTGGAAGATCAACCTTCGCCTCAGTCTGAGGTCCTGAGCGCTCTGGGGCAGGATTTCATCAAGGATTTCTCTGTACTTTGCTCCGTTCATCTTTCCCTCGATCCTGACTTGTCCCCCAGTCCATGCTGCTAGAAAACATCCCCACTGGCCAAAGAGGCCAAAGAGTTCAATATTGGTTTCATGAGACCAGATAATCTTGTTTCTCATGGTCTGAGAGTCCATTAGGTGCCATTTTGCAAAATCCAAGCGGGCTGTCATGTGCATTTTACTGAGGAGTGGCTTCCATCTGGCCGCTCTACCATAAAAGCCTGATTGGAGTGCTGCAGAACATGTTTGGTACCCTTCCCCAGATCTGTGCCTCTAAACAATCCTGTCTCGGAGCTCTACGGACAATTCCTTCGACCTCATGGCTTGGTTTTTGCTCTGACATGCACTGTCAACTGTCGAGGTCAATTTCGAGTCTCATAACAAAGGGTCTGAATACCTACGTAAATAAGGTATTTCTGTTTTTAATTTTTTTCATTATGGGGTATTGTCTGTAGATTGATGAGAAAATATCATTTAATCCATTTTAGAATAAGTCTGTAACATAACAAAATGTGGAAAAAGGGAAGGGGTCTGAATACTTTCCGAATGCACTGTATTAGACATTAAGTGGAGCCACATGTTAAGTTTGGGTTGGAAATGAAATCTCAATGTTTACAGTATGGCATGTGGGTCATGTTGAACATGTTGATTTTGCCATAGATACTTTGTAGCCTATCATGCCAGGTTATTTTAAATACTCCAGTCATTTCTGATGGATATTACTTTACTATTGATAATCAGAAAGGTGTTTTCTGAAGAAACAGAGAAAAAAGCACCTTGAACTTGGACATGTGTTTGGCGTTTAGGGGACTCTTGTGTCAGTATTGTGCAAAGTCAATATTTTTCAGTAACACGCATGCACCCACACACACCTCAATGCCATCATGCAGTCCATCTCAATGACACATGCCCATTTTGTTACACCAGCAACATAAGGCAAGAAGTTGCTAGCCCATCAAATTATATGTAATAGTAGTCTTATCCTGATATTAATAATGAATAACATCAACACAGGCAGGGGGTGTAGTGATGAAGTCTACTCCCTGAGTGTAATTGCTAACAGTTTGTACAATGTTTTGTTAAGATAACACGGAGAGGCATTATTTTGTCCCTCCCCTCCAGCGAAAAACTTCTGAACTCTGAAGTTATGGCTTCTCATTTTCCACACCTCGCCCTCCTTTAAAAGCTCCCCCACTCTACGGGGAGACAGACAGATTAGATTCTAAACCACGGAGGTAGGGGAAAATAGCAGCAAGGAACAAGCGAAGTTAGTGCATTACATTATGACAATTACCAAGAGTGAGGTCTCTCCGGCTGAACACAGTATGTGTGCCGCAGAGTGTAACCTGGCAGACAATGCACCATGGAAGAAGATCTAGAAGAACACCTTCACACGGTGGTGCAACAAGCAACTAAAGTGTGTTGACAGGTTCATAGGTGACCTTCAATTTGACCTAAATTATGGACTGACTCTCATCGTCCTACTGGAGGTCTTGAGCCATAAGAAGATGTTCAGGAAGTACCACACCAGGCCCACATTCAGACAGATGAGGCTGGATAATGTCTCTCTAGCGCTCAAGTTTCTGGACCAGGAGAATGTCAAGCTGGTGTCTATAGGTAAGTGAGATGGTGAAATGCTCAGGGACGAAGTTCAGTCTGGCAGCCAGTTCAAGATAAGTAAGAAGATTAAGTCACACTTCTTTGGTTACACTTTACATGAGGTTGCATGGGGTTGCATTGTGCAGATACCATATGTATTATTAACTTCTAGGTGCCATTACTTGTAACTATACAGTAGTTATACTTTAACTAACTTAAAACAATTTGGCCAGTTTTCTATGATTCAGTTCAGTCATTGTTTTATGTACCTCACAGTTACTGTGTACATCCAAGTAATTACAAATGTTGCCACAATTTGTTATGTTATAAAGTGAAGACTATAGGTCTGTTGTTTTTACCCTGGGAGATGTGCGATACTGTGTGTGTTAGATACCACTGGATCTCCCATCCCTTCTTGTGGGTATAACATGGTGCTGCCCCAACAGACAGTAAGGTCATCGTGGACAGGAATATGAAGCTGATTCTGGGTGTGGACCCTGGTCCTACACTACTCTATCTATTCTCATCTACTGGAGGACGGGGCCAGGACAAGACCAAGAAACAGACACCTGAGCTACGACTGCCTATCACCAACTTCAGCCAGGACTGGCAGAACGGCAAGACTCTGGGGGCACTGGTGGACGGACTGGCCCCAGGTGAACTATAACTGGATTCATGAAAACAACATCCAGCTTTGAAGTTATTTTAGCTTATATAGAACCTGATCTTTGATCCTCTGTCTTTCTCCCTGTCTGCAGGCCTGTGTCCAGACTGGGAGAGCTGGGACGAGGTACAGCGAGTAGACAATGTCAGAGAGGTCATGCAGCAGGCTGACGAGTGTCTGGGAGTGCCACAGGTGAGTCCTCGGACTATCAACACTCTTGTGTTTTCACCTCGCTCTCGCTCTATTGCACTGAAAAACCAAGTGACATTCACTCCTGATGTATTTACCTGTTGCAACCTCCACAACTACTTTTAATATTATTTGACCCTGCTGGTCATCTATGAACATTTGAACATCTTGGAGAAAGAACTGGCCTTAATGGCCATAAATTGTTATAATCTCCACCCGGCACAGCCAGAAGAGGACTGGCCACCCCTCAGAGCCTGGTTCCTCTCTAGGTTTCTTCCTAGGTTTTTCCTTTCTAGGGAGTTTTTCCTAGCCACCGTGCTTCTACATCTGCATTGCTTGCTCTTTGGGGTTTTAGGGTTTCTGTATAGCACTTTGTGACATCGGCTGATGTAAAAAGCGCTTTATAAATAAATGTGATTGATTGATTGATTGTGGTTTCAACATATTACATACTGAATAAACCACTAAATCACAGGTGAACAGGGCTGACATTTCAAAGCGTACTTGCCTTGGTTTGTTATGAGAGTGGTCAGCACCCCTCAGGATCTCATATGGTTCCCATTACGTTGGTAAACACTCTCGGCTACCCTCTGGTAGTTATTGTCTCTAGGAATATGTACAAATGACATCTTAAGTTTTAACTTCTCAGAACAGCCTCTGGGGGGTAATCTTTTGTCCTACGACATCATCGCTCATCATAGTATTCACCACACAAACAAAGCCTTCAGGAAGTAGAGTTACTCCTCTCCTCTGCTCATGGTTAAAGGAAGACATGAAATGTAGCAAATTTACATCATACATGTTGTTTTAGCTTGTAAGGGCGATGTCACCTTGCATGTGACCTGAAGAGGCCAGTTTGGGGAATAATTGGTGATGCCATAATTCATCAGGCTAGGACATACAGCACATTTACATAACCGTTGTTTCTCTTTTGCATCCAGGTCATTGCCTCATCGACCCTCATGTGGATGAGCAGTCCACCATGACTTACCTCTCCATGTTCCCCAAAGCTCAACTGAAACCTGAACCTGTTTCAGTGACCAAGCTGAAAGCCTGTAGGGTGAGTGGCCAAGGGCTGCAGCCCAAGAGAGTGAAGGACCTGGCGAGTGTTTATGATTTCTACTGCCCACTTTTTTTATTCACAGGATTCTGTTCATCCTCTCCTCAATTGTCCTGGTCCCATTTTTCTCATGCACCAGATGTAGGATCTTCATTTAAGTCAGTTTGGTACAGCGGGAACTTTACTTGGCTCAGCACGCTCTAGCGGCTCCTTGTGGCGGGCCGGGAGCCTGCAGGCTGACCTCGGTCATTAGTTGAACAGTGTTTCCTCATTGGAGAATGTGACCCAACCAGAGTGTTTGCAAATGGCATAGGGCAGAGTTCACAACCAGGTGAGGCAGCCTTAAGTTAGGGCCAACACATTGTTACAGCCTTATGTTAGGGCCAAAACCTTGTTACAGCCTTATGTTAGGGCCAACACATTGTTACAGCCTTATGTTAGGGCCAAAACCTTGTTACAGCCTTATGTTAGGGCCAACACTTTGTTACAGCCTTATGTTAGGGCCAAAACTTTGTTACAGCCTTATGTTAGGGCCAACACTTTGTTACAGCCTTATGTTAGGGCCAACACTTTGTTACAGCCTTATGTTAGGGCCAACACTTTGTACCAGCCTTATGTTAGGGCCAACACTTTGTACCAGCCTTATGTTAGGGCCAACACTTTGTTAGGGCCAACACTTTGTTACAGCCTTATGTTAGGGCCAACACTTTGTACCAGCCTTATGTTAGGGCCAACACTTTGTTACAAAGCAATTGATTACCACTGATAGAATAACCATTTCAAAGGTATCTCTTGTCGTTGCACATTGATGTTGGTTTCTGACTAATGATAATGAATTCACAGGGGTGCTGGAGCAGGTGGCTTGGACATCACTGTGGAGGGCCCATCGGATGCTTAGGTCTTTGTCACAGAGAAACAGGATGGATGCTATGGTGTAGAGTGCATTCCCAGTGTGCCGGGGCTGTATTACATCAACATCACCTATGGAGGAAAACACATTCTAGGCAAGTGTTTTCAGACTGGAATATGTTAGTGGTTTGTGTGCCATTGATGCCCTTTCTGTTACCATTGTTGTTAACGTGAGCACTGTAAAGAGACACGTTTGTTTATCAGATAAGATTTCAACCTAACTTCAACTCTTCATATACTGTATGAGCCCTACTAGTATTGTGTAATACTTGGAACATCTAGATAAGCTGATCGTAAAGATTTGGTTGATTCCATCTATCAAATAGGTAGCCCTTTCAAGGTATCAGTGAATGATGCTTCTGATGTCAGGGATGTCAAAGTGTCTGGGTCAAGCTTAGTGTCAGGAGTTTGTGCCAAAATTCCTCAGACCTTCCCCATTGAATGCAGCAAGACTGTAGAGGTACCATAATCTGTGGCTGTTATGACAACAAGTGGTGGGTACCAATCACATCAAGATACATTACTCATCTTTCTATAATCACTCATCGATTTCAAAGATACTGACATTTTGGTTGTTGTTTGACTAACCAGGTAAGATAGAACTTGTGGAGGTGACAGACAATGGTGATGGGGCATACTCAGTGGCCTAGTCCCCTTCTATGGAGGGTCCTCACTTTCTGGTGGTCAAATATGCCATTTTTATCTTCAGATGGGAAATGTTTGGTGTGTACATTTTAATATAGTTAGGCTGTACAGATGCAGGATCCTAATTTGACCAATTCCTCACAGTAAGAAAATAATCCTGCAGCAACTGTTTGCTATAAACTGTCACCTCCACAAGCTCCATTTTACCTGGACATTTAATTATTGTGTGGATTATTATTGTGTGGATTATAATGAATTTACATTTTTGTAAATGTACATTTTTGGTAAAATTTTTGTTAGGGCAAATCAAGACTGAAATTGTAAAGTGGAAATTACAAACGTTAGAAGCCCTTTACACCTTGAATACACAGGACATTTGCTGCAACAACAGGGTGATCAAATTAAGATCCTACTATATTTGTAGGTGAATCATGATTTTTACAAACAATATCCATATTGCATTCCATTTCGGTCAATTCTTATATGTTGCAGTCCAGTTGAGTTCCAAGGGTTGCCTACAAGTTGAAAGTGTATGGATCAGGCTTGTGCCCAAATTCCTCAGACCTTCACCATTGACTGTAGCAAGACTGGAAAGGCCCCAAAATCTGTGGCTTTCATGACACCTAGTGATATGCATTTGGAGGTTTTATATCTGGTAATGTACTGTTCTGTTCATGACATTGATGAAAGGGCTACCTATTTCTATTTACTATCTTTCTAATCAGGTAATATAGAGCTTGAAAAGGGGAGGGTCCTCGTTCTATGGTGGTCAAATATGCAGATGAAGATGAGTTTCATAGGTAAGGCAATAGGATTTCATACATTAGTTGCCCTTGTTAATATTGTAACGACCTGATATGGGGGTTCTATTTGTTTGGGGTTATGTGTTTCAGTTGTGTGTGTGTTATAGTTATTCTTCCGTTCTGTGGGTAATCTCGCGGGGGTTTAAGGGGATAAATAGGGGCTAGTGTCTTTTCAGTGTTCTCTTTGTTCTTGTCGTGCACCTGAGTGCAGAGCTGTCAATCCTGTGTACTGAACTGAACTATCCATGTTTTAGTGGCGTGGGCTGTGGCCATAACAACAGCCTAGTTTAGGTGATTAAACCTGCGTTCGCCCTAACGTTCGTGTTTCTGACTTGCCTTATTTGTCCCAGCACGGGACATTACAATATAGACAGTCACATTATCATTTTGTGATTAGTTCAACTAGATCTTTCTACATTGAAGCATTGATTTAAACTGTACAACTTCCACCAACCAATGACAGTAGCAAGCTGAAAGTTTCTGGGCCAGGCTTGCAGTCAGGAATTTGTGCAAAGTTCCCTCAGACATTCACAATTGACTTTAGCAAGAATGGAGAGACCCCAGAGTATGTGGCTGTTATGACACCTAGTGGTAAGTATCTGTGTTTTGCAGCAATCTCTTGAGTTGGTTTCAATTAAGCTTTAGAATTAGACATCTGTGAAATATCATATTTAAATTGTATATGTCCAGGTAAAATGGAGCTTGTGGAGGTGACAGTTTTTAGCAAACAGTTGATTTTACATCAATGTTGAGAATTTTACATGGGTGAAATATTACACTCTTTTTTATTAAAATAACCAGTTAAGATGGAGCTTGTGGAGGTAACAGACAATGGAGATGGAACTTACTCAGTGGCCTACTTCCCTTCCGTGAAGGGCCCTCATTCTCTGGTGGTCAAATATACTGATGAAGATGAGTTTCAGGTAAACGTAAAATAATTTGAAAAAATAAATAAATCCCTTATACTAACCTTTTGCCATTTTAATAACGGCATTCTTATACACTGTACTTCAGTCTCTCCAACTTCCAAGTTCTGCCTACAAAGGTTTTTCCAAAACTCCTCCGAAATTTACGATTGAATGTAGCAAGACTGGAGAGGTGCCAGAGGCTGTAGCTATTATGGCACCTTGTGATGTGTCAGGCTCTGGACATAGAGAAGCCTATTTGCTTCTCTATGTAGCCATGGTCAGAGTCTGACAGTTCCATTCTTTCTGTTTCTGGTGGTGGTTTGTGTGGGATCCCTAATTAGAGGCAGCTGTAGCGCATTGTCTCTAATTAGGGATCCTACATAGGTTTGTAATTTTCACACTGGGTTGTGGGTCGTTGTCGATCATTTCGCGAGTCACGGTGAAAGTAAGTGTGCCACTTTTTGTTACTTCCATTCATTCGTGTTTGTGTTGGTGAACGTGACGTTTGTATTATCGTGTTTGTTTGTTTGTTAGTTTG
This sequence comes from Thymallus thymallus, assembly GCA_023634145.1. Lineage (NCBI taxonomy): Eukaryota > Metazoa > Chordata > Actinopteri > Salmoniformes > Salmonidae > Thymallus > Thymallus thymallus. Next base: position 18,737,129 of record CM042399.1, read on the forward strand.
TACTTTTGGATTGTTTTATACATAGTATACATAATACAAACAATGTCGAACTACAGTCCCTGCGCTGCGTCTTGGTCCATGTATGCACCCTCTCGTGACATGATGAGAACATAGTTTTATCTGATATTGAATAATTTCATTTGTGTACTTCATAAAAAAGTTTTATTTTTTACTGCCATGATGCTTTCACCATATTTTACTTTATTCAGGTGTTTACTTTGTTCATGACTCAGGAGACCTGTAGATTGTTATGGTTTTGTTGTATTGTCAAATACTCAGCCTTAATTCCTCAAGATATGGAAGTCTTTTGTTGTGGAAATTCTTACACAGGGACACTCAAAGTCAATCTTAAATGAATCATTATTTATTGTCAGGCGCTGGGGAGGTTCCAACAAACTTGATGCACCAGAGTTAATGTCTGTCTGTAGCTCTAACGAGGCAGTGTCAGGTCCAGACTGTGGGGAAGCCGCCAGGCATCTCTTTGTTTGTCTGGTGGCTATGGTCAGGGCCTGACAGAGGACAGAGTTCTAGAAAAGTCTGTTTGGTTTTTGTTGGTCCCCAATTAGAGGCAGCTGCATTACGTTGTCTCTAATTGGGGATCCTATTTAAGTTCACGGTTTTCCCACCTGGGTGTGGATCTTTGTGCTATGTGCACACAAGTTCGGGATTGTGCCCTCGCCTTTGTTGCTTTGATTCCGATAAAGGAATGTCAGCATACTACTGTCATGCGCCTCGTGTCCTGCCTACGCACAGTGACAGGCAGTCCCGTTAGTTCTGTAATATACTGCAGAAAAGTCATATTTGCATGATTTAGCTTATTCATAATTGATGAATCATTAACGTTTGCTTCATTCATGTGACCGACCGATACTGGGTCATGCATGTGACAGACCAATACCTCACAAGGCTTCTTCTCTCTAAGCTGACACCTTGAAACTGAGATATCGTTCTCAAAACAAGGGTCTGGGCGTACTGCCAAATTGCAGATACTGGTAGTGAGGGTTCGTTCAATCAGTCAGATGCATGAACACAGAAAACCGTTATTAGAAAAGCACAAACATAGAACACAGAAATGTATAAAATAGAAAAGCACCAACATAAAATGTTCCATCACACTTTTAAATAAAACATGTAAAAATTCCATGAACATTTAGATTCAATGTGAATGCATTTACTATTTTGTGTGTCTTTTTGACCAGTCCATTTCAATTCCTTGTCCTGTGCTCTCATGATGCCAGTAAAGTGAGAGCCAGAGGTCTGGGCCTGATATCTTGTGGGGCCCCAGTGTTGAGGATTAGCGAAGTGGAGGTGTTGTTTCCTACCTTCACCACCTGGGAGCGGCCTGCCAGGAAGTCCAGGATCCAGTTACACAGGGCGGGGTTCAGACCCAGGGCCTCAAGCTTAATGATGAGCTTGGAGGGGACTATGGTGTTGAATGCTGAGCTATAGTCAATAAACAGCATTCTTACATAGGTATTCCTCTTGTCCAGGTGGTATAGGGCAGTGTGCAGAGTGATGGCCATTGCATCATCTGTGGAACTATTGGGGCGGTAAGCAAATTGAATTGGGTCTAGGGTGGCAGATAAGTTAGAGGTGATATGATCCTTGACTAGTCTCTCAAAGCACTTCATGATGACAGAGGTGAGTGCTACAGGGCAATAGTCATTAAGTTAAGTTACCTTTGCCTTCTTGGGTATAGGAACAATGGTGGCCATCTTGACGCATGTGGGGACAGCAGACTGGAATAGGGATAGACTGAATATGCTTGTAAACACACCAGCCAGCTGGTCTGCGCATGCTCTGAGGACGCGGCTAGGGACGCCGTCTGGGCCGGAAGCCTTGCGAGGGTTAACACATTTAAATGTTTTACTCACGTCGGCCACGGAGAAGGAGAGCCGTGTCGGTGGCACTGTGTTTTCCTCAAAGCGGGCAAATAAGGTGTTAAGCCTGTCTTGAAGCAAGACATCGGTCTCGGCAACGTGGTTGTTTTTCCTTTTATAATCTGTGATTGTCTGTAGTCCCTGCCACATACAGTACGTCTCGTGTCTGAACCGTTGAATTGCGACTCCCCTTTTTCTCTATACTGACGTTTAGCTTGTTTGACATTGTTTATATTCTTCCATATTCCCAGTCACCTTGCCATGGTTAATTGTGGTGGTTCGCGCGAATGCTACCATATATCCACGGTTTCTGGTTAGGGTAGGTTTCAATAGTCACATCTCCTATACACTTCCTTATAAACTCAGTCACTGTGTCCGTGTATATGTCTAGATTATTTTTGGAAGCTACCCGGAACATATGCCAGTCCACGTGATCAAAAGAATCCTGGAGCGTGGATTCCGATTGGTGAGACCAGTGTTGAATAGTCCATATTACGGGTACTTCCTGTTTGAGTTTCTGCCTATAGGAGGGGAGGAGCAAGATGGAGACGTGGTCGGATTTGCCAAAAGGGGGGCGGGGGAGGGCTTTGTAACCATTCCGGAAGTTTGAATAGCAATGGTCAAGAGTTTTAGCCGCGCGAGTGCTACAGTCGATATGTTGATAGAACTTCTGCAGCCTAGTCCTCAAATTTGCATTGTTAAAATCCCCAGCTACAGTAAATGCAGCCTCAGGATATGTGGTTTCCAGTTTGCATAAAAGTTCTTTGACGGCCGTTGTGATATCGGCTTGAGAGGGGATATAAACCGCCGTGGCAATAACAGAGGAGAATTCCCTTGGGAGATAATACGGTCAGCATTTGATTGTGAGGTATTCTAGATCGGATGAACAAAAGGACTTGAGTTCCTGTATGTTACTGCAATTACACCATGAGTCGTTAATCATGAAACACACCCATCCACCCCTCTGCTTCCAGGAGAGATGTTTATTCCTGTCCGCGCGATGGACTGAGAATCCTGCTGGCTGCACCGACTTCGACAGAGTATCCCGAGAGAGCCATGTTGCAGGTCCTGATCTCTCTCTGGAAATGAATTCTCGCCCTCAGTTCATCAACTTTGTTATCTAAAGACTGAACATTGGCGAGTAATATGCTGGGAAGCGGTGGGTGGTGTTCGCGCATCCTGAGTCAAACCAGCAGGCCGCCTCGAGTGCCTCTCCTCCTCCGGCGATGTTTTGGGTAGGCCTCTGGAATAAGTTAAATCACTCTGGGGAGAGCGAACAAAGGATCTGCTCCCGGGAAGTCGTATTCCTGGTTGTAATGCTGGTAGTTCTGGTGAGTTAATATCCAATAGTACTTTCTGGCTGTATGTAATAACACAAAACATTTCCTGAGCTAATAATGTAAAAAAAAGTACATCAAAAAACAAAATACTTCAAATTTTCTTAAGAACTAGTCGCGATGCAGCCACCTCCGCCGGCGCCAACTTATCCCAAGTCAACATCATATTGATCAAATTCAAGTGATTGATTGATCTTTGATTGACCAGGTCCTGGATTAGGCTCCATCATCAGCGCCAGGGAGGAGATTGGCTTTGTGGTGAACTCGCAGTCTGCAGGGATGGGGAAGGTCTCATGTTGTTGCTGACCCCAGATGGGACAGAGGTGGAGGCAGACGCCATTGAGAAGGAGGACGGGACCTTTGAGATCTGCCACATTGCCACTCCGCCAGGGAACTACATCTTTTCAGTTGGGTTTAGAGGGGAGAGTCTGTTTACCAGTCCCTTTGAGGTGAGGAACTGGTGTGGATTTCGACCCCTTTTGAAGTATTTTAGATTTGTAGATTTTATTATCTTTGATTTCTGGTTTATAGGCTTCTTTTTCCTTAGATACTTTCTTTACAGCTTCTGCATATGTTATTCCTTGCAGCGATCTCACTCGCTGCACTTCCACTGCTCTCTTGCTAACTTCACATCCACGGTAAGCTGCACTGTGCTCCCCTCCACAGTTACAGCATTTCAGCTTTACGCCTTCTCCACATTTCCCATACTCGTGTTCACCTGAACACCTACCACATCTTTGTTTACCCTTACACACTGCTGCTACATGGCCATATCTCTGGCACTTAAAACATCTCAATGGGGGAGGGATGTATGGCCTGATCTCGTAGCTCATGTAACCTATGTATATCTAACTTGGAAGTTTTGCTTCATCAACCTTAATCATTACAGACAGGCTATCGCACTTCTCCCCGTTTCTGGTTGTTTTACCTCCAACACTTTTGCCCCTGTTACATTGTCTCTGATTTGATCTTCTGTAACATTTACCGGTATTCCTGTGATAACTCCTCGAACCAACGCCTTGTTTTCAGTCGGGACACACTTTATTTACTTGCCATCTATTCTATTCAGTTCTATGGCTTTCTCTTGTTGCGTTTTATTCCTAAAGAAAATCAGCAGCGCTCCATTTCTTAATACTTTTGCATTTTTGACCTCGCCTATAAATTAGTTTATTGACTTTGTTAGTTGAATCGGATTCCACTCACCAAATGACGACCCCTCCTGAGATAGTTTCATGATCACTTTATATTCTTCTTCTTGTTGTTTACTTACTATTGTCATACTTTGTTCACTATCTGTTTCATCTATATTAGCTGTTACTTTCTCCTTTTGTTTCCGTTTTCTTGACCGTATTACATTCCAAACACTCCGATCTCTCCCGTCTTCTTCTTCAAATCTCATCTCACTTCCTGTCTCCTCACTTCCTTCCGCCATTTCTTGCACCTCCGACCCACCACCTTGATGAAATTCGAAACCCACAATCCACCACACATCTCACACTGATATTGTGTAAATGGTGTGCTTAAGTAGTGTGTGTATAATGAACTGCAGGTGTGTGTAATCAGTCCCAGGAATGAGGGCCTATGGGAGATGAAGTCCAAATGATAAGCAGCTATTATTCGGGTGATATCTCCCTCTGGTGGTGCGAAGAAGGTGGTGCGGAAGTTTCACTTGTAACAATCACGGACAGACAACTCCCCATCTTTACAACCATTGAATTAATATGTTTTGACCATGACAGTTTACAATCTAAGGTAACACCAAGTAATTTAGACTCCTCAACATGCTCAACAGCCACACCATTCACTACCAATTTCAGCTGAGGTCTAGAAATTAGGGAATGATTTGTACCAAATACAATGCTCTTAGTTTTAGAGATGTTCAGGACGAGTTTATTACTGGCCACCCATGTTTAGGGTTGCAGTAATTTCACTAACTATGGTTGCTGACACGTATAGGGTTGAATCGTCAACATACATGGACACACAGACTTTGTTAAATGCCAATGGCAGGTCGTTGGTGAAAAGAGGGCCTTGCGGTACACCACACTTGACATGTTTAACATTAGAGAAGCTTCCATTAAAGAAAACGATCTGTTCTATTAGAAAGATAGCTCTGAATTCACGATATGGCAGAGGTTTAAAAGCCAGAACACATATGTTTTTTCAACAACAGGTGGTCAATAATATCAAAGTCTGCACTGAAATCTAACAGTACAACTCCCACAGTCTTCTTATCAATTTCTTTCAACCAATCATCAGTCATTTGTGTCAGTGCATTACCTGTTGAGTGCCCTTCTCTACAAGCATGCTCAAAGTCTGTTGTTAATTTGTTTAAAGAGAAATAGCGTTGTATTTCGTCAAACACAATGTTTTCTAACAGTTTGCTAAGAGCTGGCAGCGAGTTGATAGGTCGGCTGTTAGAACCAGTAAAGGCCGCTTTACCATTCTTGGGTAGCGGAATGACTTTGGCTTCCCTCCAGGCCTGAGGACAAACACTTTCCTCTTGGCTCAGATTAAAGATATGACAGATAGGATTGGCTATAGAGTCATCTACCATCCTCAGTAGCTTTTTTTTTCTAAGTTGTCAATGCCAGGATATTTGTCATTATTGATCGATAACAACAATTTTTCCAACTCTCCCACACAATGCTTTTCTTGTTTATTTAATGCTTTTTCATTATTAAATTTTTTATGCATGAATGCGATGGCTCACTGTTTATTGTTGGCATTTCCTGTCTAGGTTTGCCCACATTGCCAATGAAGTAATCATTAACTTGGGGCTCCTGAGTGGCACAGCGGTCTAAGGCACTGCATCTCAAGGCAAGAGGTGTCACTACAGACTCTGGTTCGATCCCGGGCTGTATCACAACCGGCCATGATCGGGAGTCCCATAGGGCGGCACACAATTGGCCCAGCGTCGTCCAGGTTAGGGGAGGGTTTGGCCGGGGTGGCCGTCATTGTAAATAAGAATTTGTTCTTAACTGACTTATTTTTTATAATTGGCAACATCAAATGTCAATATTCAGGTCCCCAAGAAAGTAGACCTCTTTGTTGACACCACATACACTATCAAGCATTTCACACACATTATCTAGATACTGTCTGTTAGCACTTGGTGGCCTATAGCAACTCCCTTAAATAAGATAAGCCAGGAGAATCTGCAACCACAACACTTCCATAACACTTGACATGAGATCGTATCCAAGCTTTACATGGATATGGCTCTGTATATATACACTAACACCTCCCCCATAGGCATTCCTGTCTCTTCTGTAGATGTTATATCCTTGCATTGATACTGCTGTATCATCAAAGGAATTTTCTAAGTGAGTCTCAGAAATTGCTAGTTTATGAATGTTATCTGATGTTTGCAAGTTATTAATTTAATTAACCTTATTTCTTACGTTACAGATATTAATATGGGCAATTTTTTAGCCCTTTCCTGGGTTGCTTATCATAGATAGAGATAATATGGAAACTAACAAACAAAGCAAGAGAAAAAAACGAACATTATTCAGCAGTCCATCAATCAGTTGGTGTGTGTGTGCTGCGGGGTTGAAGCTACGAACCCACAGGCTTGACCCACAGCCTGTTATAGTGGATGTAAGCAATGTCCCCACATGCTCTGGCAGCTTTCATGGCTGGGATAAGTTCTTTCCTTTTTTGGCGCCCACAGCTTCAGGATAGTCCTCATGAGGAGGATGTATGTTTCTCTCAAGTTCTTGGCTCTTTCCAGAGCTTACAGAACTGATGTCCTCTCTCAATGACTTACAGATTGCTGTCATCTTGCTGTTCTACTGTTTAAACTAATCGAGCTGACCCTGGGAGAATTGCAAACTGTTCTTCAGGCCTCTGGTCAGATAATCCATTATTTTATTAGTTGACTCCACCAGTATTTAGGCACAACAATTGAAGCTATTTTCTTGTTGCAACGACTGCTTTTAGAAAACCCTTCAGCTGTGATAGAGAGACACCAACGTCCTCAACAGTACTCCCACCGGCTTTGGTCTTTGTCATGGTAGAAACGTAGGCTACGCTGTTACTCCTCGCAGTTCCAGACAGGGCAGGTCGCAGGGAAGATGGAAACAGCAACAAACAGCAAGGATTCAAACAGTCACACTCCCGGGACAATCCGTGGTCCTAGCCACAAGGGCTGTGGGCTGTGTACAAGCTGCTAAGGAAACATAGCTAGCTGGATAGCTAGCTAACGTTAGATAGGGTAGTCAAATTAGATGCGTTTCAACCAAGTTTGGGGGTCATTTGTTAAATTTCGAATTATTTAATTGTAATTTGAATTCTCCTGAATTTACTAAATATGAATAAAATTCACACCAATTCTAATGTGTATTATAGCCTACTATATGCCTACTGAAATAGATTGGCCATTTTCTTTTTCTTGTAACTGCACGTATATATAATGGGTGAATCTCATGCCTGTGTGTCTCTCTCTTTAAGGTAATGTTTTTTTTCATGCATGCTGAATCTGTTCTGTGTGTATGTGCTCAGGCTCCAGACAATGACTTGGACTCAGAACATGATGGGCAGCAGTTCAAATGGAAGCAAAAAGCTTCTCACAGAGATGGCCAGCCTTCAGTAATGACATTCTTCTCTTTCAGAGCGACAGGAATAAATGCAGCTTTGAAGCTGTCGGTTTAATTGACGATTAAACATGATCACTATGGGTGTGGGGCTCCCAAATTACTCTAACATCCTTTTCTATCATTTTCTAATAAGACAACAAGCTTTTACAATAGTGCTGTTCATTTAACATCATGCTCTTTGTTGCACCTTACAATACAGCTTAGCCATGTGAACCAAACTGGACTGATGCCCTTTGACATTGTTATGGCATACAGCTTGACAGAGGTGGAAATTAAAGGTGAAACATGGAACCCTGAATTGAAGTTTTCTAACTTTTCATGTATCCTGGAAGCAATTGACCAGAGATTGGTGAAAATGAACACCTTTTAGTTGTATTCTGATGTAACTGATAACCGAGTGTCACGCGCTCGACGCTGCCGCTTAACTAACTAGAGATGTTCATTACGTGCACCTGTGCCTCATTATGTGACTCACCTGGACTCCATCTCTTCACTGATTACCTCCCCTATATCTGTCACTCCCTAAGGTTAATTCCCCAGGCAGCATTGATTATGTGTTTCATGTCCTGATGCGATGCCTGTTTTGTATAATTCCATGTTCATTGTTTTATTAAACTCACCACCCACTTCTCAACTCCCAGCGTCTTCCTAACACCGAGATGGAACGGTCACACTGATGTGTGATCCCACAGACGACGGCCTCCAAATGCACATCAAGGTTGCTGGCACTGCTCTTCCCGGTAAGAGTGATGTCAGGTTAACTAAACCCATTCCTTACATGTGATAGAAAGGCAAAAAATAAGTTTCTGGTGACTACAGCATCGTAATATGTCACAAGGAGCACATCACAGGAAGTCCCTTCATGGCAAGGATCGCTGGTAAGCAGCAGTATCTACAGTATGTGGTTGGTAGGTCTACAGGGTAGGAAGGGTAGAAAGTAAGATCAAGAGAATGCTTAAGAACTTCTTCACCACCTGTCCCTTTGCAGAGGCTGGTGACGGTGTGGTTCCCTGGAGGTCCCGCAGGGTGATTTTTTTTTTTTGGGGCACAGCGACTGACTTCAGCCTGGACATCACAGAAGAGGATATTAGCCTGCTCACAGCCAGCATCGTGTTTCCCTCAGGCCTGGATGTGTCCTGCCTGCTGAAGAGGCAGCCTGACAGACACATACTGTAGGTCAGGAGTTGAGGGCACTGGGGGCTAAGAGCGAGGACCAAAGCCTCCTGGGAAAATAAGTTCAGTGTGATGACTGTAAAATCCCTTGTTTTAAAAAACAGTATCACTTTTCTTCTGCTGTGCAGGTATATCCTTCATAGATATATAGATGGGTATTTTATTGATTCCTGGGGGGAAATTTAGTTGTCAAGCAGCTATGAAAAACACAGGGCAGGTGCCAAATGCTAGAACGAAATACACAAAAGACAGATACATGATACATAGTGCGGCAGTATTAAAATACAATAAGTCTGAAGTGCAAAAAGCTATAAAAAGGCATTGCATAGAATGAGTGAATGACTGAATATGGGCACCATACATTGCTATAGTGTTAGGTGAAAGAATTATACAATTATTACAAGTTGATATAAAAATAAATTGCATGTTTAACTATACAGGTCCATGGCAGAGAAAGCTACTTAAATAGCTAAATGTGTGAATGATAAGTGAGGGTAATATTCTACTTCTACAAACACAGATTCTCTGTTTAAATTCACTTCATATGTAATGTACAATACAAAAGTATGTGGACACCTGCTTGTCAAACATCTCATTCCAAAATCCTGAGCATTAATATGGAGTCTGTCCCCCCCTTTGCTGCTATAACAGCCTCTACTCTTCTGGCAAGGCTTTCCACTAGCTGTTGGAACATTACTGAGGGAACTTGCTTCCATTCAGCCACGAGAGCATTAGTGAAGTCAGGCACTGATGTTAGGCGATTAGGCCTGGCTCGCAGTCGGCGCTCCAATTCATCCCAAAGGTGTTCGATAGGGTTGAGGTCAGGGCTCTGTGCAGGCCAGTCGCGTTCTTCCACACCGATCGCGACAAACCATTTCTGTATGGACCTCGCTTTGTGCACAGGGGCATTGTCATGCTGAAACAGGAAAGGGTCTTCCACAAACAGTTTGTGGAAGGCCCTTTCCCTATTTTTATGGTGCAGGTTTACTGTCTCAAATGTGTCTTTCCATGTCTCATTTAGAAGGGGAAATTAGGCACATAAACTACATACGGGTCATGTCATAACATTTTACCTTTACATCACTCCAGCCTACGCTTGGCATTGCAGGGTGATCTTAGCTGCTCGGCCATGGAAACCCATTTCCTGATGCTCCTGACCAACAGTTCTTGTGTTAACTTTGCTTGCAGATGCAGTTTGGAACTTGGTAGTGAGTGTTGCAACCGAGGACAGACTATTTTTACGCGCTTCAGCACTCGGCGGTCATGTTCGTGAGCTTGTGTGGCCCACCACTTCATGACTGAGCCATTGTTGCTCCTTGACTTTTCCACTTCACAATAACAGCACTTACAGTTGACCGGGGCAGCTCTAGCAGGGCATAAATTTGACGAACTGACTTGTTGGAAAGGTGTCATCCTATGACGGTGCCACTTTGAAAGTCACTGAGCTCTTCAGTAAGGCCATTCTACTGCCAATGTTTGTCTATGGAGATTGCATGGCGGTGTGCTCGATTTTATACACCTGTCAGCAACGGGTGTGGCTGAAATAGCCGAATCCACTAATTTGAAGGGGTGTCCACAGACTTTTGTATGTGTCTATATTATGTATTGTCCAGGGAGTCCATTTACAGCAGAGGTGGCTATGTCAGAGAAAGCATAACCCACTTCCAGGGAGCTGCAACTATCGCCTGTGTCGGCAACGTGTGTGGGATTAACCTCAAAATACCAGGTAGAGGAGCCTTCTGACCTAGTCTTTTTTTTTTTTTTTTTTTCATGACGTCAACCTTACTGTAAATCATAGATTACTGTTTCCAGAAAGTAACTCAAGGAAAATACAACCACACACTGAATACAATTTGATTTGGATACTAGTAAATAAAAATTCTGTCACACAACACAATCAATATAAGGAAATAAAAAATTAAGATTAAGCAACAGACTTTGTGCTAAATGCATTTTGAAATCTCTCCTGATGTAATTATTTAAGCTCAACAGTGTCATCTTCTCCTCCTCACAGCTTGAGCAGAGTCGGGAGTCCCAGAGCCCCAAAAATTCCCTTGCAACAGCAAACCCAGAGTTCACGTGTCCTGACTATGGGGAGGCCTCTAGGCATCTTTATGTTGGTCTGGAGGTGACTGTCAGGGCATGACAGATGGTAGGCATCTAGGAAACTTTATGTTGGTTTTTGTGGCACAACTGGCACAGCGTCGTCCAGGATTGGCCGGTATAGGCCATCATTGTAAATTATTTAAGACCCTTTTTTTATTTTTTATTTAACTAGGCAAGTCAGTTAAGAACATTCTTATTTACAATGCCGGCCTACACCGGCCAAACTCTGATGACGCTGGGCCAATTGTGCGCCGCCCTATTGCAATCATCTCTTTCTCTGCTGTTATATTTGAGCTTTTGTGCAACTAGAATTCTTGTAGTCTATGGATGTTTTCACAATGTAAATACAAAAACTAAACACTTTTTTCTTTTTTTTTTACATTTTGTTTTTTCAACACTTTGAATGGACTTAGTTTATGCTTTGTACTGCATAATTACATCACTCAGACTATAGATTTAAATGAATGTTTAACCCTTTAACTGTCTCTTCTTGAAAAACATACAGAGCTCTACCAGGTGGTTGAGAAGTCAAGAGGGTCATTAGCAATGCCACATTAGAAAGGCAATTTGCAAACACTGAACTGCAGCAACCCATAAGGATACAAATTATGGAAATTGGTGCTGGGGTAGTTGACCATTCAAGTGAAGATTTGTTTCATATCCACCGTCAAAACATGCTCTACCAGACAGTTAAGAATAGGGTTAAAGGGATAGAGATTGACTGATTCTATGGATTATGTGTAATTTGGAATAATCTAATTTGAATAAAATGAATTTACTTGCAAATAGAAACATTTGGGGTCATATTGTAAAAAAAAATGTAATGGGTATTCTATGTTTATTCGGAAGCAATAAAGGTCGTGAACATGGCATGATTGAACTGTAATACATCACAGAGGGAAACGCGTGTCCCCTTTAAAAAATTGACACAATTATTTAGCAGCAGATCAATAGGAGTTCTCTACAAACCAGTAACTGCTAGGACTGTCTGCTGTCAACATACTCAATTCCAGTTGAACTTACCAACATTCAGGAGAAGATAACCAGGAAAATAACATTTCTACGGATCTCACATCTGGATCAACTGGGTTGTTAGACAGATCGATGAAGCTGATTGAGCTCTTCTGCTAGATTCCCATACTAGTCCGACCCATCACAGTTATTCAAAGGGAGTAAAAAAACACCCAGATCAAGTAAGTTTCTTACTACATTTATTACACAATTTATAGCCATGTATAATTATATTGATTAGGCCTACTACATGTTGTCCCTTCCCCAACATTTTACCCCCTCCCCCCCCCGGGAAGGTCAAATCAGAAATACAGTGGGCTACTGGTACTAACCAATAACTATACAGTAGGCATAATGTGTGTGACAGACTGTGTTGATTTCGAACAGGTGAGCCATGGCCGCAGATATGGATATGGTGAACTTGTTGGTCATTGCTGTTGCAACGTTGGCCATTCCTATTCTGGCTTTTGTGGCCTCTTTTATCCTCTGGCCCTCAGCACTCATCAAAATATATTACTGGTAAGGTATAGTGCTGTATTTAAATCCTCTTGTGTGCTGTCAGTAGAATTCTTATAGACAGTTTTATGGATTAGAAAGGAAGGTTTTTAAAGGGAGAGGTCTTTTTTTTGTACCATTTTCACCTCTTTTAGACATCTGCATGAAAGAGATCCCACCCACCACTGAGCAAACTGCACCATAATAGCAGAAAAGCTAGATTCCAGACTTCAGTCCCACTATAACCACATCCTGCGTTACACCACAGTCGGTTTTTCCTGCTCAGGTGCAACTACGTCAGCATGAACCATAAAAAAGCTCTAAAGACATTCTTGCTTAAAGGGAAATCAAAAATAGAAAGAGTAAAAGAGCAGAGAGAGACTCAGAGAGGAAGAGATTATAAATGGTATTCTATTAATTCCTCAATAGGTACTGGAGGAGGACCCTGGGTCTACAGGTGCGCTATGCAGATTGTGGGAGGTACCGCTTCTGTTACTCTTACAGAGGGAAGCCAGGGTTCAGACCATCCATCCTCATGCTACATGGCTTCTCTGCTCACAAAGACACATGGCTCACTATGGTCAAGGTAACAGAATCCATAAATGACCTAGTATGATGTGGGCTAGGAAAGCAGTTGTGGACAAATGTAGGTTTATCTTTACTATTGTAATAGTAGGTATTAGCGTGTATAGCTGATTCCCATAAAGAGGTAAATATCAAGGTTTGTGACATGTATCTATGGCATGCAGTATCTACCCAAACACCTGCACATACTGTGTGTGGATATGCCTGGCCATGAGGGAACCACTCGTACCAACTCAGAGGACTACTCCATCCAGGGCCAGGTCAAGAGGATTCATCAGGTAGGTCTTGGTCCTGTCACCACATCGGAACAACATACGCTCACCAGATACACAGCATGAAAGATCATCAAAGATTGCATCGGTGAACATGAATGGTGACGTGTCGTAGCATCAGAGCTTCTATGTTGTACTCCTTATGTAGTTTGTGGAGACCGTTCGGCTGAACAGGAAGCCCTTCCATCTGGTTGGGACCTCCATGGGGGGCAATGTGGCAGGGGTGTACGCAGCCAACTTCCCCTCTGAAATCTGTAGCATGACCCTTATCTGTCCAGCAGGTCAGTCATACATTATCACTGTGTGAGTGAGTGAGTGAGTGAGTGAGTGAGTGAGTGAGTGAGTGAGTGAGTGAGTGAGTGGGAAAAAATCTGTCTCTGATCAGAAAAAATGTATTGTTATGTCTTCACCCCCTAGGTATACGGTACCCCTGTGAGACAAAATTTGACAATCATCTGCAGGACCTTGAGCACAGCCATTACAATCTGAGCATTCCACTGATCCCGTCCACACCAGAGGAGATGGAGGATATGCTCAGGCTTTGCTCCCATGTCCGCTTTAAGATCCCTCAACAGGTGGAGTAATCAGACTGATCCCCCCTTCATAGGACACATACAGTATATTACCTTGATTTTTACAGCTTTTCTGCTACATATACATATATTTTACATATACATTTCACATACACGTGACATACATGGTACTTATATATACAGAAATCACATAACAATAATACATTACCGAACATAAGCTCCTTAATCCCACCCCTCAGCCACTCTCAGCCCATCCCACCTATCACCATAGACCACCCTCGTTTGGTTTCCATGTGCCATATATTTTTCAATTGTGCCGTGATGTTTTACATTTTGAACCTTTCTAATCGCATAGTATCCACAGATTGTGAGTTAAAGATGAAAACCTTTCCTTCAAGTATTATTATATTATTTATTGACTGGCTATGGCATCGGTGACCATGAATGGTGACAAGAAGAGTTGTTTTAAGTTATTTTACAATAAGTAACCACGTGTTGTCGTTAAAAAAATGTCATTAAGTCATTATGTCATTAAAAGCATTGTTAATGTTCCTCTTTCATATGCCTACAGATTATATCAGACTGTTGTTATCTTCTGCTTTCATATGTTAGATTCTTCAAGGACTGGTGGATGTTCGTCTTCCACACAATGATTTTTATCAAGAAGGTCAGTCGCTGTTCTGTTCCTTTGGCTCATCGCCAAATGTTTTGAGGTATTTTTCTCTGTATGAAAATGTGTCATATATATGACAAAGAATGTATTAAATATTATAAGATGTAGGTCATAGTCACAGATGTTGGGTTGCTGTCACGATGTGGGTGTGGGAATGACCAAGGCGCAGCACAGGGATAGTAGTTCGTCATAATATTTATTATTACTATGTATAAAATAAATACAAATGAACGAACTAACAACACTAACGAAACAACGTCACGTTCACAAAAACAAACACGAACAAACGGACATAACCACTAGAACACTTACTTTCTCACCGTGACATGCGAAATATACGACAATGACCCACACCAGAGTGAAGGACAGACTCAACATATATAGGATCCCTAATTAGAGACAATGCGGTGCAGCTGCCTCTAATTAGGGATCCAACCCAAAACCCACACAGAAACAGAAAAGAAAGACACTGTCAGACTCTGACCATAGCTACATAGAGAAGCAAATAGGCTTCTCTATGGCCGGAGCCTGACAGTTGCTCATTTTGACATGGTTTGCTAAATCTCGAATCCCTCAACAGTTTTCATGGAGATATTGGGTGAGAACTCCAGATACGCCCTACAGGAAAATTTGCATCTGATCACTGCCCCTTTGCAAGTCATTTGGGGCAAACAGGACCAGGTAAATACACCAAATGCCAGGAGGCATTACGCATCCAAGTTAAACAATATTAGGAGAGAGATATTGCATCTATGATGTTGACGGGTACCTTCCCATGGTTCTCTGTAGCTTAGTTGGATGAGCATGGCTCTTGCAACGCCAGGATAGTGGGTTCAATTTCCAGGACCACCCATATGTAAAAACTTTACGCACGCTTTGGATAAAAGCATCTGCTAAATGGCATATATTATCATATGTTTTCATAATAGTATAATAATTACAGGTATCATAAAAAGAAAGGATGCTATAAATAAGAGTAACCTTATAGCTGCTCTCTCCCTCAGGTGGTGGATGTCTCTGGAGCTGTGGTAGTGGCGGAGGCCTTGCCCGGTTGCAGGGTGGACCTGTTAGAGAACTGTGGCCACTCTGTGGTGATGGAGAGGCCTCGCCGAACGGCCAAACTCATCATGGAGTTTATTATCTCCCTGGGTAACACCAGCGGAACCATTAAGAAGCGCTCCTGAGAAAGGCTTTATGGAAGTAGTATTATTTAGTCAAGCATTTTTAGTTTATTTGTTTTTTGTTCGTTTTATGATCAACTATTTACTGTAAACTTTTACATTTTCGTTTTAGAAGGTATTTTTTTCACCCATGTAATCTCATGGTCAAATATGTTGTTTTCCTCTTTATGCAATACTTGATCATATCTGACTAAATTAGTAAGCACTGCATGTGTATAATTTAATTTATTTTCATCAAACTATGCTGATGGAATGTTTGTAGCTAGCCTAAGTGCATAAAATAAATTGTTTTTTAATTTAGTCACTGCAGATGAATTTGTGTGTGTATTTGCTGTTTATTTGAACAAAGTAAGAGCTCTGTAATTTTCGTGAATTAGCTTCAACCCCGCTGAAGAATTTGGTTGTCCATTTGTTTAGCTTAAAGTGGGTATTTCGAAAAAAAAATGGATGAAACTAAAATTGTGCTTTTGGTGTTCATTTAAGGTCAGGGTTAGGCACACGGTTAGCATTGGGGTTAAGATTATGGTTACGGTTAGGTTTCATATCAGACCCCACTCTCACCATCGACGGCACCATTGTCTCTCCATCTCCCCAGGCCGCAACCTCGGCGTGATGTTTGATTCAACCCTCTCCCTTGAGCCCCACATCCGTCATGTCATTAAAACCTCCTTCTTTCACCTCCGCAACGTCGCCAAAATCAGACCCTTACTCACACCCCCTGCTGCTGAAAGACTCATTCACGCCTTCATCTCCTCACGACTGGACTACTGCAACTCACTACTCCTTGGTATCAGCTCGACCTACATAAAAAGACTCCAACTGGTCCAGAACGCAGCCGTCCGACTCATCACCCGCTCCAAATCCTGGCACCACATCACTCCAGTCCTAAAACAACTACACTGGCTCCCCATTTCCCACTGGATCACGTACAAAATCCTGGTCCTTACCTACAAAGCCATCCATCACCTGGCCCCCTCATACCTCACTGACCTCCTCTCCCCCTACCAACCCTCACGGTCCCTCAGATCCGCCTCAGCCGGTCTCCTTTGCATCCACAAGTCCAAGCTCCGCAGTTTTGGGGACAGAGCCTTTTCCAGGGCAGCTCCCAGGCTCTGGAACTCCCTCCCCCATGAGATCCGCACCTCTGAGTCCCTCACCATCTTCCAGTCCCGCCTCAAGACCCATCTCTTCCCCTCTGCCTATCCCTAGCCCCATGCCACTCCCATTTATATATATAATTTTCTTATTTAAAAAAAAAAAAAAATCTCTGTCTTGTCTTGTTTGTCTTGGCTTGTTTATTTACCTCCCCTGTAAAGCGACTTTGAGTTCGTGAAAAGCGCTATACAAATTGAATTTATTATTATTATTATTAGATTTTAAATTGTAGAAATAGGCGGGGTTTATGATTTTGTGGCTGTGGTAACTAGGGACGACCCTGCAGCCTAGGGCATCGGGACCAGTGATCGGGACACCATTCATCACCTTGCAGCCAGCTTCCAACATTGATGCGAGCAAAATATCAGTTTAGCTAGCTGTACTCATTTAAACGAACAGAGAGAACCGATTAAATAATAAGGGTAACATTTTACATACAGGTAATGTTTTTTAAAGTTCTATCGACAACTTTAGATAGCGAAATACAACAGCTGTAATTTGTGCTAACTAGCTAACGTTAGCGAGCTAATAGCAAGTTGGTTGCCTAACCATAAAATACAATAGACGAGTATATCAAAATAAGCCTTTGGAATGCATGTTACCCATTTAAAACGTTTAGCAAGTGTTTAATACAATGCCATAGGTCATTAGGTAGTTAGCTAACTCTCCAAGTCGTTGCACTTGATGTCTACGCTGGCAATATAGCTAACTAGCAGCTAGCCGGTTGATGATGATGTGGGATACGCATCTGCATCCAAGCTCGCGCTTGAGGTTCTTTTCTGCATCAATGGCGTCACACTGTAGTACGTGCGTTAACTGCAATGCATTTTACTATTAATATAGCACACATTAATGATACTATTTTAACTGTGTTCCTACTTCTCTCTGTACTAACATGTCACATTAATAGTACTGTAGTTAGTTATTTGCAAAAAATAGTCTTCGCTTCATTTTGGGAAATCACTAAATTGGCTTCAGACTGTAAACACATTGATCTGCCTGAAAATCACAACATTATACATTCTCTGCTAATTAGAATTTTGTGTGGAGGTTCAAAAGCATCTGTGATGGGTATCTAACAATAACTGCTCAGGCTTTGTCCCACCTCAAGCTGATCAATATGTAGGCCGATTGTCTTGTTGAGTGAAGTATGATCTTTGATTCTATGAATAAACTCGTCACAGACCATTAGGTCTAAAGTAAATCTTGAATTGGCAGGTGCAGTTTAGAGGTTGTTTTGCAGTCTTTGACCAAGCCAACTCACCTGAATTTGCTGAACACACACCAGTGTCAATATGATGACATTTCATCTTGCTTTGTGACTTGTTTTCCCAGGTGATATTGAAGACAAGACACACTGCACCAAGTTTCTGCTCATATCAGGAGCATTTCTGGGTCTGATCTTGAAGTGGGCTTTTCTGTTTACAAATGGAGAATGGAGACTGGGGCCATAGGGTATGTAACACAGGACAACCTAAAGTCAAGGCTACCTTTAAATTCAGTGCAGATTAAGAGTAATGTTGATGGCTGCTGAGATATTGACCAGTACCACAGTTGATAGAATTACATATGTTAATGATGCTTTGCCAGATGTTTTTTGTTCAACATATATCTTGCTGTTGATGCTATTCTATCTTGATTTATTAATATAGTTATATTCATGTTCTTGTCTTCTACCACAATGCTAGTGTATTATTTGTCAATTTCTCACACTGTAGATGACTAACCCAGTCACCTTGAATGTGGGGGGACACCTATACACCACCTCCCTATCAACCCTGCAGCGCTACCCAGACTCCATGCTCGGCGCCATGTTCCGCGGGGATTTTCCCACAATGCGGGACGCCCAGGGCAACTACTTCATCGACCGCGACGGGACGCTCTTCCGGTACGTGCTGAACTTCCTGCGTACGTCAGAGCTCACGCTTCCTGTGGACTTCACTGAGACTGACCTCTTGAGGAAGGAGGCAGATTTCTACTTGATCGAACCATTGATCCATTGCCTCAGCGAACCCAAGCCGCTTTACCCTCTGGATGTCTTTGAGCAGGTGGTGGAGCTGTCCAGCACCCGGAAACTTTCCAAGTATTCAAACCCAGTGGCTGTCATTATCACACAGCTCACCATAACAACCAAGGTGCAAGCCCTGCTGGAGGGCATCTGCAAAAATTTCACCAAGTGGAACAAACACATGATGGACACCAGAGACTTCCAGGTGTCCTTCACTTTTGGACCGTGTGACTACCACCAGGAAGTGACCCTCAGGGTTCACCTAATGGACTACATCATGAAGCAGGGCTTCACCATCCGGAACACTCGAGTGCATCACATGAGCGAGCGAGCCAATGAGAATACAGTGGAGCACCACTGGACATTCTGCAGACCGGCTCGGAAAGTAGAAGACTGATGACTGTGCCACAGCTGTAGTCTATGGAGTCACTTCCATATATTCATCATCGTCATTCTGAAATCGCAAAATATTGAAATTGTTAAAATAAAAAAATTAAAACTGGTTGGTCTGGTTGTAATGAGATTTCATTGCCATGATGATAAGAAATCACTGAAAATATGCTATTATAGGTTCAGCTTTCTCAATGGAAGAGAGAAGGTACAAATAACAAGTGGTAGATTCATGCCCTAATACTATAAACACTGATTGTGAATAAAAATAAATAATCCATAATAATCAACAGTTCTGTAAATATGAATATATTTGTCTTATGTGAGTGTTAACAATGTTGTCTGTTTAGGCATAAATGGCATATGGTTACGATATCTGCACTGCAATTGAGAATCCATTCTAGAGCTCATGTCATCAGTGATGTAGTTGGTCTTAGAGCGGTGGATATGGACAAATAAAACATATTGCATTACTTCAGCCAATTTATCGCTATAACGATAAGTTTATAACAATGTGCACCTAATTTATTTTTATTCTTTAAACTACTACTAATTTAATTTAAATCTTCACATTTCTCTAGAATAGGCTACTTATTGTAATGAACAATATTAGCAAAATGCTTGCGATAAGTGATCGGTATTGTCGGTGTCGATCATTTTCGGTTTATCGTCCCATAGATGGGAATATTCTTTGTTTAGCCTACCTTCATTAGTATCCAGGGTAAGAATTTTTTTCTGATCTAGTCAGAAACACCTGATTCAATTAATCAATGGCTTGGTGATTACTTGGTGAGTTGAATCAGGTAGGTAATGCTGCGTTCATAACAAGTGGGTAACAAAAAAAACTACTTGTAAACTGGGAGCAACGAGTTGTGTGCGCTCACATCGAATCAAATTTTAATGGTCACATACACATATTTAGCAGATGTTATTGCGGGTGTAGCAAAATGCTTGTGTTCCTAGGTCCAACAGTGCAGTAGTATCTACCAATTCACAACAATACACAAATCTAAGTAAAATAACTGAATTAAGAAATATATAAATATTATGACGAGCAATGTAGGAGTGGTATAGACTAAAATACAGAAGAGATGATTAAAGCAGTATGTAAACATTATTAAAGTGACTAGTTTTCCATTATTAAAGTGGCCAGTGATTCTATGTCTGTGTATAGGGCAGCAGCCTCTTAAGGTGCAGGGTTGAGTAACCGGGTGGTAGCCGGCTAGTGATGGCTATTTAACAGTGGTGGCCTTGAGATAGAAGCTGTTTTTCAGTCTCTCGGACTCAGCTTTGATGCACCTGTACTGGTTAATGTCATTGATGATCTTGTTGGATAGGGGCGTGCCCCCTCTGTTGTTTCCTGTAGTCCACGATCAGCTCCTTTGTTTTGTTGACATTATTGTTAATCAGCCCTACTACTGTTGTGTCATCAGCAAACTTGATGATTGAGTGGGAGGCATGAGTGGCAACGCAGTCATGGGTGAACAGGGAGTACAGGAGGGGAATGAGCACGCACCCTTGTGGGGCCACTGTGTTGAGGATCAGTGAAGTGGAGGTGTTGTTTCCTATCTTCACCACCTGGGGTAGGACCGGCCTGTCGGGAAGTCCAGGACCCAGTTACACAGGGCGGGGTTCAGTCCCAGGGCCCCGAGCTTAATTATGAGCTTGGAGGGTACAATGGTGTTGAAGGCTGAGCTATAGTCAATGAACAGCATTCTTACGTAGGTATTCCTCTTGCTCAGATGGGATAGGGCAGTGTGATGGCGATTGCATCGTTTGTGGATCTATTGGGGCGGTAAGCAAATTGAAGTGGGTCTAGGGTGTCAGGTAAGGTAGACGTGATCCTTTTTTATTTATTTTTTTATTTAACCTTTATTTAACCAGGAAGGTAGGACAATAAATAGGCCATAGTGGCAAAATAAATGACAAATTAGCATTAACACTGGACTGATAGATGTGCAGATGATGACGTGCAAATAGAGAACCTGGAGTGCAAATTAGCAAAAATACTAAAAATGGGGATGTAGGGTGGGCTATTTACAGAAGGGCTATATACAGGTGCAGTGATCGATAAGCAGCTCTGACAGCTGGTGCTTAAAGTTAGTGAGGGAGATAGGAACCTCCAGCTTCAAGGATTTTTGCAATTCGTTCCAGTCATTGGCAGCAGAGAACTGGAAGGAATGGCGGCCAAAGGAGGTGTTGGCTTTGGGGGTGACCAGTGAAATATACCTGCTGCAGCGCATGCTACGGGTGTGTGTTGCTATGGTGACCAGCGAGCTGTGATAAGGCAGGGATTTACCTAGTAAAGACTTATAGATGACCTGGAGCCAGTGGGTTTGGCAACGAAAATGTAGTGAGGGCCAACCAACGAGAACGTACAGGTCGCAGTGGTGGGTAGTATATGGGGCTTTGGTAACAAAACGGATGGCACTGTGATAGACTACATCCAGTAGTAGAGGCTATTTCGTAAATCCAGTAGAGTGTTGGAAGCTATTTTGTAAATTACATCGCCGAAGTCGAGGATCAGTAGGATGGTCAGTTTTACAAGGGCATGTTTGGCAGCATGGGTGAAGGAGGCTTTGTTACGAAATAGGAAGCCAATTCTAGATGTAATTTTGGATTGGAGATGATTAATGTGAGTGGAAGGAGAGTTTACAGTCTAACCAGACGCCTAGGTATTTGTAGGTGTCCACGTATTCTAAGTCAGACCCGTCGAGAGTAGTGATGATAGTCCGGTGGGCGGGTGCGGGCAGCGTTCGATTGAAAAGCATGCATTTAGTTTTACTAGCATTTAAGAGCAGTTTGAGGCCACGGAAGGAGTGTTGTATGGCATTGAAGCTTGTTTGAAGGTTAGTTAACACAGTGTCCAAAGAGGGGCTAGATGTATACAGAATGGTGTCGTCTGCATAGAGATGGATCAGAGAGTCACCAGCAGTGAGAGCGGCATCGTAGATATGTACAGAGAATAGGGTTGGCCCAAGAATTGAACCCTATGGCACCCCCATAGGCTGCCAGAGGACCGGACAACAGGCCCTTCGGTTTGACACACTGGACTCTATCTGAGAAGTAGTTGGAGAACCAGGCAAGGCTGTTGAGTCTGCCAATAAGAATGCGGTGATTGACAGAGTCGAAAGCCTTGGCCAGGTCGATGAAGACGGCTGCACAGTACTGTCTTTTATCGATGGCGGTTATGATATCGTTTAGTACCTTGAGCGTGGCTGAGGTGCACCAATGACCAGCTCGGAAAACAGATTGCATAGCAGAGAAGGTACGGTGGGATTCGAAGTGGTCAGTGATCTGTTTGTTAACTTGGATTTCTGAGACTTTACAAAGGCAGGGCAGGATGGATATAGGCCTATAACAGTTTGGGTCTAGTGTCTCCCCCTTTGAAGAGGGGGATGACCGAGGCAGCTTTCCAATCTCTAGGGATCTCAAGACGATACAAAAGAGAGGTTGAACAGGCTAGTAATAGGGGTTGCAACAATTTCGGCTGATAATTTTAGAAAGAAAGGGTCCAGATTGTCTAGCCCAGCAGATTTGTAGGGGTCCAGATTTAGCAGGAGAAGTGGGTGGGGGCTTAGGCAAGTTGCTGCGGTGGAGCTGTTGGCCGGGGTAGGGGTAGGGGTAGCCAGATGGAAAGCATGGCCAACCGTAGCAAAATACTTATTGAAATTTTAGATTATAGTAAATTTATCGGTGGTGACAGTGTTTCCTAGCCTCAATGCAGTGGGCAACTGGGAGGAGATGCTCTTATTCTCCATGGACTTTACAGTGTCCCAGAACCTTTTGGAATTAGTACTACAGGATACAAATTTCTGTTTGTATTTTCCTTTTTCTCTTCTGACTGTATATTGGTTCCTGACTTCCCTGAAAAGTTGCATATCACGGGGGCTATTCGATGCTAATGCAGTGCGCCACTGGATGTTTTTGTGTTGGTCAAGGGCAGTCAAGTCTGGGGTGAACCAAGGGCTATATCTGTTCTTAGTTCCACGTTTTTTGAATGGGGCATGCTTATTTAGGATGGTGAGGAAAGCACTTTTAAAGAACAACCAGGCATCCTCTACTGACGGGATGAATATTCTTCCAGGATACCCGGGCCAGATCGATTAGAAAAGCAGAAGTGTTTTAGGGAGCGTTTTACAGTGTTAAGGGGTGGTCGTTTGACTGCGGACCCATTACGAACACAGGCAATGAGGCAGTGATCGCTGAGATCCTGAAAACAGAGGAGGTGTATTTGAAGGGCAAGTTAGTCAGGATGATATCTATGATGGTACCCATGTTTACGGATTTAGGGTTGTACCTGGTATGTTCCTTGATAATTTGTGTGAGATTGAGGGCATCTATCTTAGATTGAAGGACAGGCGGTGTGTTAAGCATATCCCAGTTTAAGTCACCTAACAGAACAAACTCTGAAGATAGATGGGGGGCAATCAATTCACATATGGTGTCCAGGGCACAGCTGGGGGCTGAGGGGGGTCTGTAACAGGTGGCAACAATAAGAGACTTACTACTGGAAAGGTGGATTTTGGGCACAGACCTGGACAGTATGACAGAACTCTGCAGGTTATCTCTGCAGTAGATTGTAACTCTGCCTCCTTTGGAAGTTCTATCTTGACGGGAAATATTGTAGTTGGGGAATCCACATTTTTGGTGGCCTTTTTTTTAAGCACGAACCCTTGCCAAGGTTCGTGCTTTCAGTTTTACGCGAATGCTGCCATCTATCCACGGTTTCTGGTTTGGGTAGGTTTTAATAGTCGCTGTGGGAACAACATCCCTTGTACACTCAGTGAATGTTATTCTCAGAGGCTACCTGGAACATATCCCAGTCCGCGTGATCAAAACCATCTTGAAGCATGGATTCCGATTGGACAGACCAGCGTTAAATTGACCTTAGCACGGGTACTCCTGTTTGAGTTTCTGCCTATAAGAAGTGAGGAGCAAAATGGAGTTGTGACCTGATTTGCCGAAGGGAGGGCAGGGGAGGGCCTTGTAGGGATCTCAAAAGGGGGAGTAGCAGTGGTCTAGTGTTTTTCCAGAGCGAGTACTACAGTCAATGTGTTGATATAACTTCGGTAGCGTTTTCCTCAAATTTGCTTTGCTAAACTCCCCAGCTACAATAAATGCAGTCTCAGGATATGTGGTTTCCAATTTGCATAATTTCTGGTTGCAGTTTAGTTCCTTGAAGGCCGTTGTGGTATCGGCTTGAGGCGGAATATACACAGCTGTGACTATAACCGAAAATAATTATCTTGGGAGGTAATACGGTAGGCATTTGATTGTGAGGTATTCTAGGTCGGGTGAACAAAAGGACTTGAGTTTCTGTATGTTATCACAATCACACCATGAGTAGTTAATCATGAAACATTCACCACCACCTTTCTTCTTCCCGGAGAGTTCTTTATTCCTGTCTGTGCAATGTACTGAGACCCCAGCTGGCTGTGGGGACGGTATATCCCGAGAGAGCCATGATTCCGTGAAACAGAGTATGTTACAGTCCCTGATGTCTCTCTGGAAGGAGAGATGCTTTGAACTCGTGGAGAATGCCAACTGGCTAATGGCAAACAAGCTGCGTCAACAATAACCTAAAAGTATAGCTATCATGCTTGCAAACAGGGGTGTAGTGGAGGGTAAATGCAAGTAAACACTTAAAAAAAACATATTTATACTGTATATACACTACCAGTCAAAAGTTTTATTTTTCTACATTGTAGAATAATAGTGAAGACATCAAAACTATGAAATAACACATATGGAATCATGTAGTAACCAAAATGTTAAACAAATCAACATTTATTTTTCAAATAGCCACCCTTTGCCTTGATGACAGCTTTGCACACTTCTCTCAACCAGCTTCATGAGGTAGTCACCTGGAAAGCATTTCAATAAAAAGGTGTGCCTTGTTAAAAGTTAATTTGTGGGATTTCTTTCCTTCTTAATATGTTTGAGCTAATCAATTGTATTGTGACAAGGTAGGGGTGGTACACAGAATAGCCCTATTTGGTAAAAAAACAAGTCCATATTATGGCAAGAACAGCTCAAATAAGCAAAGAGAAAGGACAGTCCATCATTACTTTAAGACATGAAGATCAGTCAATCCTGAAAACGTCAAGAACTTTTAAAGTTTCTTTAAGTGCAGTCGCAAAAACCATGAAGCGCTATGATGAAACTCGCTCTCATGAGGACCGCCACAGGAATGGAAGACCAAGAGTTACCTCTGTTGCAGAGGATAAGTTCATTAGAGTTACTAGCCTCAGACATTTCAGCCCAAATAAATTCTTCACAGATTTCAAGTAACTGACACATCTCAACATCAGTTAAGAACAAATTCTTATTTACAATGACAGCCTACACCGGCCAGTCTGGTTTCGAACCAGGTTGTCTGTAGTGACGCATCTAGCAGTGAGATGCGGTGTCTTAGACCACTGCGCCACTTGGGAGCCCTTAGGGAAGGATACTCAACAAGCACACCACTTACACAAATGACTGATAATTGGCTGAAGGAAATTTATGATAAAATGATTGTGGGGGCTGTCTTGTTAGACTTCAGTACAGCTTTTGACATTCTCAATCATAGTATGCTGCTGGAAAAACGTATGTGTTATGGCTTTACACCCCCTACTATAATGTGGACAAAGAGTTACTTGTCTAACAGAACACTGAGGGTGTTCTTTACTGGAAGCCTCTCAGACATAATCCAGGTAGAATCAGGAATTCCTCAGGGTAGCTGTTTAGGCCCCTTACTTTTTTCAATATTTACTAACGACATGCCACTGGCTTTGAGTAAAGTGTGTCTATGTATGCGGATGACTCCACACTATACACGTCAGCTACTACAGCAATTGAAATGACTGCAACACTTAACAAAGAGCTGCAGTTAGTCCTTGCTACCCATTCCGAAACTAAGTTAGTCTTAAATATTTCCACAACTAAAAGCATTGTATTTGGGACAAATCATTCACCCTAAACCTCAACTACATCTCGTAATGAATAATGTGGAAATTGAGCAAGTTGAGGTGACTAAACTGTTTGGAGTACCCCGAATTGTAAACTGTCATGGTCAAAACATATTGATACAACAGTAGCTAAGATGAGTAGAAGTATGTCCATAATAAAGCATTGCTCTGCCTTCCTAACTACAATATTAACAAGGCAGGTCCTACAGGCCCTAGTTTTGTCGCACCTGGACTACTGTTCAGTAGTATGGTCAGGTGCCACAAAGAGGGACTTGGGACAATTGCAGTTGGCTCAGAACAGGGCAGCACGGCTGGCCCTTAAAAGTACATTAATGACATGCATATCAATCTCTCATTGCTCAAAGTGGAAGAGAGATTGACTTCATCAATACTTGTTTTTGTAAGAGGTGTTGACAAGCTGAATGTACCGAGCTGTCTGTTTAAAATACCCATGCATACCCCACAAGACATTCCACCAGAGGGCTCTTTACAGTCCCCAAGTCCAAAACAGACTATGGGAGGCGCACAGAACTACATAGAGCCATGACTACATGGAACTCTATTCCACATCAGGTAACTGATGCAAGCAGTAGAATCATATTTAACAAACAGGTAAAAATACACCTTATGGAACAACGAGGACTTGTTAGAGACACACACAAAGTTATAGACACATGCATACGCACACGTTGTGATATTGTATGTTGGTATTAAACATTTTGTATTGTGGATATGTAGTGGTGTAATAATGTTATATGATGTACTGTTCTATCTTTAGTTTTATATGTAATGTAAGTGCTTTAATGTGTTGGACCCCAGGAAGAGTAAGATGGGTATTTGTGTTTCCAAGGCAGCAGCTAATGGGGATCTCTAATAAATATAAATACCTATATTGTTATTTTGCACAAGGGTTGACCCACCTTTTGCGGAAAAATGCATTGAAAGTATTAGGTAGTGTTACTTTATTCACCACGAACGGCAATCAGAGTTTAACAATTTTTTTAGCACATCACTGTTCAATGTAACAGTATTGCTTTCGTCCCTCTAACCTGGGTTCAAACCAGGGACCCTCTAAACACATCAACAACTGCCTCCCACGAAGCATCGCTCCTCGCAGAGCAAGATAAACAACTACTTCAGGGTATCAGAGCGAGTGACGTACCGATTGAAACACTACTAGCGCACCAGCTAGCCATTTACCACAAGTTACACTCACCACCTTTGACCTTCACCACAGCAACCACAGCAGCTGGGCAGATCCCAACTGAGTGATCTGGGTCAACCGCATCAATGTAACAGTATTGCCTCCGTCTCACTCCTTGCCCCAACCTGGGCTCAAACCAGGGACCCTCTGAACACATCAACAACTGCGTCTCACAAAGCATCTACCTACTGCATCGCTCCACAAGAGCTCCCCGATTGAAACACTACTAGCGTGCAATGCTAACTAGCTAGACATTTCACACCAGTTACACTTGCAAACAAATTAATAGATGTATTTTTATAAATTGTGTTTTTACATCTAAATAGTTGTTATATATAAAATGATGTTATCAAGATATTTACCTTAGTAGGTGACGTCAGAGGTCAGCTTGTGGGAGAATTCAGAGCTCAAAGATGATAGACAAGTTTCCCACTAGTATTTACCAGTTGGAGGGGCGTTCAAGTGGATTTTTCCCAGTCATATGCTGGTATATATGCAGCATTAATGCTGGGCAACGGCAATAACAACAGGGAAACACTGGAATCTTGTCAGCTCCATATACTGTATGTGGAACACGGATTACACCCAAAGGTTTATGCCTTGTTTAAAGCCTGGGGTTCAATGACTATGTTATGCAAATAGTGGGACTGCCTACAGCTGACTACAAAGGTTGACTGGAGGAATAAATAAACTCAACTTCCAAAAACAAGCCTTATTTGGAAAGATGAGTGAATAGGATTCTGCATGTAGGGTGCAGGGTCAGGCTGACCTCGTGAACAACAAGGAGTATGTCTCCAAATTCTGTTAATTTTCAATCTCCACTTGTTACAGAAATCTGCTCTATTCACATTCTAATCGTTCTTTTTATGATGTCAGTCTATTTTATCCCCATTTTAACACCTGCCTATAGCCCCTCCCATGGCAGTGTTCGGTTGTCTTCAATATTTCACACCTTACTCCCCTTCCACATTTCTCTACACACATATGTTGTTTTTTTACAATCCCCTTTTACAAAATCACCATATTTGTATTAGTCTCGTAAAACCGACCCTCGGCATTAACTACGTGTCCAGACAGTTTTTATGCAAGTAGTCATACAATATTTTTTTAAATCATGACAGCTGTGATGTAAAAAGAAAGTTTGGTACAATTATAAATGCTGACTGATAATTGGTTCGTTTTACAAAGTGGTGGAAACGCCTTTATACGCAAATATTGATATAATCACCACCATATCGAAGTAAACTTGGGAGTCAGGCGATGATTTGGTGTGGTCCTCCCACTACGCCTCGGGAAAGCATACAATTTATTAGGCTATAGATTAAATAAATTACGAAATTCACAGGATGGCGAAAGACCACGGTGATGAGCTTGCCTCCGTTGCAATAAATAAAAAACATTTTTACATCGAATTGGCGACATATTTTCATGCGGACATTCTAAAATCCATATAAAAACAATATGCACACCAGAGACGTCTCCATCAAATGTACTTGTTGCAGGATGTGCGCGATGACGTAGCGCTCATAAAAATACCTTTGCGTTTACATTCCAATGTACCTAATAAAAATACAAGATACATGTGTTTCCATCGTTATATATCCAGTGTGCCCACTCTGGTAGTGGTACTGCTATATTTGCGCTGTTGTCTAAAGTGCATGTTCTGCCTACATTATGATATGTTTTGGGGGTGTCAAAGCCAAGCATGGATGATCATGTCACCTGAATGAGACCCTCGATATGTATTGGAAATGTGCATCAAGCTCATCACCTTGAACTTTCACCACCCTGTGAAGTTCATCATTTATTTAATTGTATCTGTTGCCTAATAAACTGCATGCTTTCCCGAGTTGTAGTGGGAGAAGCGCACATGTCATCGCGTGACTCCAAGTAAACGATTGTTATTCGCGTATCAACACTTCCACCGACACAAAAATATGTCTAGTGTATTTTGTTGAGTCGACATTTGGAAAGTTTAGCGAAACATTTTCTGTTTCCATACGGCCTGACATTAAACATTTTTCATCCGACATCTACTTTACTCGCATAAAAAGGTTGGATGGAACTCTCCCAACAAATTACGAGGCAGACATGCGAGAACGTTGCGATTCGAAACCAAATTTGCTGGCAAAACCTTAAGTGGTTTTAGTGAGGTAGTTGACTCAAACTAGCCACTTGTGAAATGCACTCATTAAAAATAACCTCCGTGATCTCCATCTTGCTAGATACTATTTTGTATTTCATTCAAGCGGATAAGGTAGTGACATGGATCTCATGCCAAACTGATGTTCTATTACATACAGACGGTGCCGCTTTCAAGACAACTCGGAACTCTGAAACTCTGAAATATCCGACTTGGAAACTCGTAGACAAATGAGCTCCAAGTTTTCCGATTTTCCGAGTTGTCTTGAAAGCAACGTTAAGCCAATTTAAAATTGTGGGAGCAACCCGGATGTCTAGAGAGACTATATTTTTATTGGGGGACATCAACATTAGATTTCAGAAACCTTCATTTTGTATCAATTTCTAACTACCCAGGAAACCAATGCCATACAAGTGCTTGGTTGCCTGTGGTAACTAGGATCAAGGTTCTCCTCATTCCTTGGTTTCATTTAAGAGATTATTTCCCAGGGAAGCATATGTAGACATTTATGTAAATACATACAATTATTTCAGCACTATTGAAGCACTATGCAGTAATAACACCTCATATTCACAGTCTGTAGCAGCCATTTTGATTATTCTTGGCAGCCATTTTGTGCCATACTGCTCACATCTGTCATCACAGTGGAGAGAGAGATGGGGGAGGGGAGGTTAAAAAAAGCCTGGCTTCACAATAACTCTAAACTTTTCAGTGCCGTAACAGTCATTCCTATAACCTTTAGACAAATTATAAGGTGATAACATGGACTACATTAAACCAGAATTTCTTAATCCGAGGCCACTGAATGATTGCATTATAAAATAAAAGTCACGGTGGGAAATTGAGCTGCTTATTATTGCAGAGGTCCTCTTTCTATTGCTATCACCCAGCTGAATTTTTACGATAAAAGAATACAATGCTTTATTATTGCCCCTTCGAAGACTGCATCCTTTAATTCCGCGTTCAGGTGCTCATCTGATCTACGATTTAGTTTCATGCCACATTCCCATGCTAGTCAGAACTTTCCGACTTGCTAACTGGTTGTATTTCGCTACACCCGCAATAAAATCTGCTAACCACGTGTATGTGACCAATAAAATTTGATTTTATTTGATTGTAGTTATGCACGTGTCGCGTTCAACCAGTTAGCAAGTTGGAAACGTCAGAGTTTCCTAGTTCTGACTAGCATGTGAACACGGCATCATTCATGTGCTTTTTGGTCTGAACAATTCTTCAACCATTAAGCTTGATAAGCTAGCTAACATTTCATTTTGATGTATGTTAAAATTAACATACATTAAAATTATTATTTTTTAATCGGTATCCCATTTATGAATTAGAAACATAAATACATATTCATCTTCTGGCTAAATTAACACTTCAAATTCAATACAATAATTTAAATTGTCCTTTCAACCTCTCCATTCTCTCACAAATATTGCTAGCTAGCTCACTGCTTACCTTTTTTCCACAAAAGGCATGTAAATCCGCCTCCCTCAAATTTTCCCAACCCCTTTACTGTTCCTCAACACGCCTAAATCACGCCTTCTTTCCCTTTTATGGACACGGATCGGGACACTAATAAGGTCTAATGGGCGTGCTTAGCTTGAAGGGCCGTCCCTATTGTATTCTATACTCCGCCCATCTTCTCTTTCAGGTCTTGAAAACGGAAACACCCCCAACGGTTGCCATTTTACTTTGGCCAAGGCTTGACTGGAATTGTAGCTGTCAAAGCAATATTCCAAAGAGGCACGAGTGCACTTCCCGTTAATTGATGTATGAAGAAAGTGTGGCTCTGCTCGCATTTGATTGAAGTTATCGGCGCTGCTGAGTGGTGCAAGGGAGCAGCGTATCGCACAACCAAAAGGTAGCTACACACTAGCAGTACCTATGATGTGAGGGGAAACGATAGCAAGCCATGGTGGCATGGTGTTTAAATGGCTGGCTTTACAACTAGGTAACGTTAGTTACTCGCCGGTTTGTCAGTACAGTATTGTGTTATCTATTGTTCCTCGAGTCAGGAATTTGTCTGTCCTCAAAAAACGTAGCCAGCTAACTAACGTTACATAGGCTCTTGTTTCGAATGTTCTGGCCGGCTGAACAATGCTGCTAGCCGGCTAACGTTATCTACTTGGTTTGTTTGTATGTTGATTACTTTTCTCACTTTTAGAGTGGCTACTAACGTTAGTTACTCAAATAATTGGACGAGGGCAGGGACTTATAATGAGCGACTTACCTATCTGACTGAATTCATGTCGTGTTTACTCTTCATCACAATGTGTTTTTTTAAATCAGTCTGGTCTTTTTCGATTATTCGCAATCACATCAAACACTTCATGCCATGCCCAGAGAGAGAGCGAGGTGATTTTAAAACTGCTCAGTGGGATCAACCAGCACTACTTTTGTATTGAGTGAAGTAGTGCCTTATATTATAAATGGTCATAATGGTAAAGTTTAATTATAATCTATCAGTGGACGCCCCTCAGAGGAGGATTTTTTTTTTTTTTTTTAATTTAACCTTTATTTAACTAGGCAAGTAAGATTCTTATTTACAATGAAGGCCTACTCCTGCCAAACTGGGTGAAGGGGAGGACCATCCTCAGTGAATTTCATAAATAGAGAAACAAGTGATTATTTCAGATAAAACTACTATATATATATATATATAGTATCTCACACTGTCTTGCAATGAAGGTCAGTAGCCTCAACAGCACTCTTTAGGGTCGCACCATGGTGTAGCTGGAGGACAGCAAACTTCCGTCCTCTTCTGGGTACATTGACTTCAACACAAAACCTAGGAGGCTCAGGATTCTCACCCCCTTCTATAGACTTACACAGTAATTATGACAGGTTGGAGGATGTCCTCCGGAACTTATCACTGCTTTTCCAGTATGAACTGACATGTTCACACAAAGGTTCAGATAATTTATCTAATACTGAAAGAATAAGCTCTAGCTAGCACTGCAGTGCATAAAATCTGGTGAAGAGTTGGCTCAAAAAGAGAGACAATAATTGAACAAGTTAATTTCTTCAAATGAAGAAGCAAGAGATAGCTAGTTTTATATTTCGTTGTATGTTTTTTTTTTTTTTTCTTCACCTTCAGCGACTGCAGCTAGCTAGTTTAGCCTACTAAAACACCTGGCTCAAACAGAGTGGGATATTAGCTAGCTGGCTATGGCTATCCTACACTGGAACTCTTCCAAGTCAAGGTAAGCTTTTTGTTTTATTAATTTATTGCCACCGGGGCCTGCCGGTGTAACTGCTATACTGATTGCTAACTGTACAATGTACTGCATGACTGTAGCGGGTTTATTAGCAAATTAGTTCTAGAAGCTTGACTGAAGTTAGCTAATATTTATTTTAATTTTATTTCACCTTTATTTAACCAGGTAGGCCAGTTGAGAACAAGTTCTAATTTACAACTGCGACCTGGCCAAGGCAAAGCAGTGCGACAAAAAACAACAGTTACGCATGAGAATAAACAAACGTACAGTCAACACAATAGAGAATCTATGTACAGTGTGCAAATGTAGTGCAAAATGCAGTAAGGTTAGGAAGGTAGGACAATAAATAGGCCATAGTGGCGAGATTATTTACAAATTAGAATTAACACTGGAGTGATAGATGTGCAAATAGAGATACTGGAGTGCAAAATGAGCTAAAATAATAAATATGGGGATGAGGTAGTAGGGTGGGCTATTTACAGAAGGGCTATATACTGGTGCAATGATCGATAAGCACTCTGACAGCTGATGCTTAAAGTTAGTGAGGGAGATAGGAACCTCTAGCTTAAAGCATTTTTGCAGTTCGTTCCAGTCATTGGCAGCAGAGAACTGGAAGGAATGGCGGCCAAAGGAGGTGTTGGCTTTGGGGGTGACCAGTGAAATATACCTGCTGGAGCGCATGCTACGGGTGGGTGTTGCTATCGTGACCAGCCAGCTGAGATAAGGCGGGGATTTACCTAGTAAAGACTTATAGATGACCTGGAGCCAGTGGGTTTGGCGACAAGAGAATACAGGTCGCAGTGGTGGGTAGTATATGGGGTTTTGGTAACAAAACGGATGGCACTGTGATAGATTACATCCAATTTGCTGAGTAGAGTGTTGGAGGCTATTTTGTAAATTACATCGCAGATGTCAAGGATCGGTAGGATAGTTAGTTTTACAAGGGCATGTTTGAAGGAGTGAAGGAGGCTTTGTTGTGAAATAGGAAGCCGATTTCTAGATTTCATTTTGGATTGGAGATGGTTAATGTGAGTCTGGAAGTTGAGTTTACAGTCTAACCAGACGCCTAGGTATTTGTAGGTGTCCACGTATTCTAAGTCAGACCCGTCGAGAGTAGTGATAATAGTCCGGTAGGCGGGTGCGGGCAGCGTTCGATTGAAAAGCATGTATTTAGTTTTACTAGCATTTAAGAGCAGTTTGAGGCCACGGAAAGAGTGTTGAATGGCATTGAAGCTTGTTTGAAGGTTAGTTAACAGTGTCCAAACAGGGGGCAGATGTATACAGAATGGTGTCGTCTGCGTAAAGATGGATCAGAGTCACCAGCAGCGAGAGCAACATCGTTGATGTATATAGAGAATAGGGTTGGCCCAAGAATTGAACTCTGTGGCACCCCCCATAGAGACTGCCAGAGGACCGGACAATAGGCCCTCCGATTTGACACACTGAACTCTGTCTGAGAAGTAGTTGGAGAACCAGGCAAGGCAGTCACTTGAGTAACCAAGGCTGTTGAGTCTGCCAATAAGAATGCAGTGATTGACAGTCGAAAGCCTTGGCCAGGTCGATGAAGATGACTGCACAGTACTGTCTTCTATCGATGGCAGTTATATCATTTAGTACCTTGAGCGTAGCTGAGGTGCACCCATGACCAGCTCGGAAACCAGATTGCATAGCAGAGAAGGTACGGTGGGATTCGAAGTGGTCAGTGATCTGTTTATTAACTTGGCTTTCGAAGACTTTAGAAAGGCAGGGCAGGATGGATATAGGTCTATAACAGTTTGGGTCTAGTGTCTCCCCCTTTGAAGAGGGGGATGACCGCGGCAGCTTTCCAATCTCTAGGGATCTCAGACTATACAAAAGAGGTTGAACAGGCTAGTAATGGGGGTTGCAACAATTTTGGCTGATAATTTTAGAAAGACAGGGTCCAGATTTAGCAGCTCTTTCAGAATATCAGCTGGATGTGCACCACAGGATGTTTTTGTTGGTCAAGTCTGGGGTGAACCAAGGGCTATATCTGTATGGTGACAACGATGTAGGATGTGTGTAGCGGTTATGGTAGTCCACAAGTGAATGGAAAAGGTGAGGAGGAGAGCGCGTAGATGCTATGAAAGTAAACTGTGGGCGTCCTGAATGGCGCAGTGGTCTAAGGCACTGCATCGCATGCGTTACTACAGACTCAAGTTCTTATCCCTTGCTGTGCCACAACCGGCCGTGGCCGGAAGTCCCATAGGACGGCGTGCAATTGTCCTAACATTGTCCGGGTTAGGGAAGGGTTTGGCCGGTGGGGCGTTACTTGGCTCATCGTGCTCTAGCGACTCCTTGTGGCCGGCTGGGTGCCTGCCGGCTGACCCCGGATGCCAGTTGAACAGTGTTAACTCCGACAAATTGGGGCGGCTGGCTTCCAGGTTAACCTGGTGGGTGTTGAGGAGCGCTGTTATGCGGGTCATGTTTCGGAGGATTCATGACTCCACCGATGCCTCTCCCGAGCATGTTGGGGAGTTGCAGCGATGAGCCAAGATAGAAAATGTTTGTTTATTTGTTCTTGCCGATTCTGTTGAAAAACGTTGCTTAAACGGAAGCAAACAGATAATAATCATAGTGGTTGTAGAGGTTGCAACCGGCAAATACATCAGGAGTAAATGTCACTTGGCTTTTCATAGCCAGGCCAGAAGCCGACAGGGATAGTGTTTCTTCCGGTAAGAGCTAGGGAGGGGGGCTGGCTTTATTAGTTAACAACTGAGGGTGTAATCCGAGCCATATTACTCTTAAGGAAGAGTTTTGTAGCCCGGACATTGAGCTGTTAGCTGTTAGCCGTTAGCCTGAGACCCTACTATTTGCTGAGGGAATTCACGGCGGCCATTGCTGTTATTGTTTACATCCCGCCCTCCGCTGACGCAAACTCATCTACTCTGTTATCGCGAGGTTACAGACAGCGCATCCCAGTGCTTTCTTTGCCATTTCGGGGGATTTTAACCATGCATCTCTGATGCTATCATCTACCTTCTGCAGAGGGCCTACTTTCACCTGGACAACGCAGGTTGCACCGTGAGGGTTATGGTTTTTTGACTTCTCCAGTACCTTCAACACCATTCAGCCCCTGCTACTGGGTGAGAAGATGAAGAGGATGAAAGTGGAAGCACCCTTAGTCTCCTGGGTCACGGACTACCTGACCGGTAGGCCACAATTTTGTGCGACTACAGAGCTGTGTGTCAGAACGGGCAGTGAGCAACACAGGGGCCCACAAGGGAATGGTCCTGACCCCCTTCCTGTTCACCCGCTACACCTCGGACTTATAACTCTAAAAGATGCCACCTACAGAAGTTCTCGGATGACTCCGCAATTGTAGGGTGCACCAGGGGTGGGCAGGAGGAGTAGAGGAGAACAATCAGTGACTTTGTGTTGTGGTGTGAGCAGAACCACCTTCAGCTCAACATCAGCAAAACAAAGGAGATGGTGGTGGACTTAAGGAGAACCAAGGCACAACTGACTGCAGTCCCTATACAGGGGATGGATTTGGAAATGGTTGGGTCATACAAGTTCCTGGGAGTCCATATGGACAACAGGCTGGAATGGGCTGGTAACACCGGGACCCTGTACAAAAAGGGCCAGAGCCGACTACTTTCTGAGGAGGCTTAGGTCCTTCAACGTGTGCAGTAAACTACTGCATACCTTCTACCAGTCTGTGGTGGCATCTTTTTTGCAGTGGTGTGCTGGGGAGCCAACATATAAAAGCCATGCTTCTCTGTAAATAAGCTGATCAGGAAGGCTAGCTCTCTCCTGGGGATGAGCCTGGACACACTAGAGGAGGTGGCGGAGAGACGGATCCTGGCCAAATTGCTGGCCATCATGGACAACGTCACCCACCCTCTGCATGCAGTGGTTATGACGCAGAGGAGCACTTTTAGTCACAGACTGATCCCACCACGGTGTGCCAGAGAGCGCTACAGGAGGTCCTTCCTGCCGGCGGCTATTAGACTATTTAATGCCTCACCGGGGTGCCGTGCTGTCGGCTACACAGACCTGGAACTGTTGTGGTGTTAGGACCTAGTTTAACAATTATGCATCCGTCCGTGAGTAACTCTGGTCTGTAATCACTCATTCACTCAGGACCTATTTATTCATTCAGGTCTGTATATTCATGTACAGTTGTTATATCATATCATCTGCAATATTGCAAGTAATTCTTGGACTTAACTTACGTTTTTCATTGTTTTTAGTATATCGAATGTGCAATACGTGCAGTTGTCTGTAATTAAACCCTGCGCACTAAGGACTGTATTTTAAAAGAATTACTATTATTACCCCAATATATATATCATACACACATTTAGCTATTTAAGTATCTCTTCCTGTCATTTACCTGTACAGTTAATGTACCCATGCTACTATTCACTTACCTGTAAATGTAACAGTATATTTACCTGTACAGTTAATTTAACCATGCAAAATATTCACTTACCTGTTTGTTTAACCAGTATGTCTATTAATTAAACTATTATTACCCTCACTCATATCATATGCATTTTTAGCTATTGAAGTATTTCTCTGCCATCGACCTGTATAGTAGAGTTAACCATCCACCAATGTATAGTGTACATATTCAGCCAACCACCCATACTATGCAATGTCATTTTATAGCGTTTTTGCACTCCAGACTATGTATTTTCTTTCTGGCATTTTGCACCTGCCCTATGTTTTGTTGTAGCTGCTTGACAAATACATTTCCCCTCGGGGATCAATAAAGTATCTATCTATCTACAGTGGGGATACATTGCCGATTTTGCAGGTTTTCCCACTTACAAAGCATGTAGAAGTCTAATTTTTATCATAGGTACTCTTCAACTGTGAGTGACGGAAAAATCCAAAAAATCACATTGTATGATTTTTAAATAATTAATTTGCATTTTATTGCATGACATAAGTATTTGATACATCAGAAAAGCAGAACTTAATATTTGGTACAGAAACCTTTGTTTGCAATTACAGAGATCATACGTTTCCTGTAGTTCTTGACCAGGTTTGCACACACTACAGCAGGGATTTTGGCCGAGTCCTCCATACAGACCTTCTCCAGATCCTTCAGGTTTCAGGCTGTCGCTGGGCAATACGGACTTTCAGCTCCCTCCAAAGATTTTCTATTGGGTTCAGGTCTGGAGACTGGCTAGGCCACTCCAGGACCTTGAGATGCTTCTTACGGAGCCACTCCTTAGTTGCCCTGGCTGTGTGTTTCGGGTCGTTGTCATGCTGGAAGACCCAGCCACAACCCATCTTCAATGCTCTTACTGAGGGAAGGAGGTTGTTGGCCAAGATCTTGCGATACATGGCCCCATCCATCCTCCCCTCAATACGGTGCAGTCGTCCTGTCCCCTTTGCAGAAAAGCATCCCCAAAGAATGATGTTTCCACCTCCATGCTTCACGGTTGGGACAATGTTCTTGGGGTTGTACTCATCCTTCTTCTTCCTCCAAACACGGTGAGTGGAGTTTAGACCAAAAAGCTCTATTTTTGTCTCATCAGACCACATGACCTTATCCCATTCCTCCTCTGGATCATCCAGATGGTCATTGGCAAACTTCAGACGGGCCTGGACATGCGCTGGCTTGAGCAGGGGGACCTTGCGTGCGCTGCAGGATTTTAATCCATGACGGCGTAGTGTGTTACTAATGGTTGTCTTTGAGACTCTGGTCCCAGCTCTCTTCAGGTCATTGACCAGGTCCTGCCGTGTAGTTCTGGGATGATCCCTCACCTTCCTCATGATCATTGATGCCCCACGAGGTGAGATCTTGCATGGTGCCCCAGACCGAGGGAGGTTGACCATCTTGAACTTCTTCCATTTTCTAATAATTGCGCCAACAGTTGTTGCCTTCTCACCAAGCTGCTTGCCTATTGTCCTGTAGCCCATCCCAGCCTTGTGCAGGTCTACAATTTTATCCCTGATGTCCTTACACAGCTCTCTGGTCTTGGCCATTGTGGAGAGGTTTGAGTGTGTGGACAGGTCTTTTATACAGGTAACGAGTTCAAACCGGTGCAGTTAATACAGGTAATGAGTGGAGAACAGGAGGGCTTCTTAAAGAAAAACTAACAGGTCTGTGAGAGCCGGAATTCTTACTGGTTGGTAGGTGATCAAATACTTATGTCATGCAATAAAATGCAAATTAATTATTTAAAAATCATACAATGAGATTTTCTGGATTTTTGTTTTAGATTCCGTCTCTCACAGTTGAAGTGTACCTATGATAAAAATTACAGACCTCTACATGCTTTGTAAGTAGGAAACACTGCCGATTTTGCAGGTTATCAAATACTTGTTCTCCCCACTGTATCTATCTATCTATCTAAGGGTGTGTTTCATAGTTCTCAGCAAATTAAAGTTCACTTGGGTGTTGGCATGGCTTTGGCACAAGCTAGTGTACAACAACAATTTTAATTCTTGAAGACTTAAAATTACATTTAATCTTTTCACAAATAGTTTCATTTTCAATCATCTAAATTGTACCACAGTTACATGTTTATCTTTCCAAGATATGGATTGTCATCCTGTGGCTAGGTCTAATATTTTAGACAACTGATTTGACATAATATTCTTTAAATACCAACAGACATTTTCTCCTGGAGGAGAAGGGAAAATATTGTCCATGGCCCTATCTATTGATGTTACATACCTTCTCTGTGGTAACAAAGGGTTTTCTAAGAGTCCATTCTCTAGGAGATTTGAGAGAGGGCGAGAAAGGAATTTATGGAGGGTCATTAACTTAAAAAGGGAGAAAGAAAACAGGGCAAGTCGTGACAGCCAGCTTGGTTTGCCAAAAGGCACCTGAAAGACTGACCATGACAAACAAGATTCTCTGGTTGATGAAACTTAGATTGAACACTTTGGCCTGAATGCCAAGCGTCACGTCTGGAGGAAACCTGGCACCATCCCTACGTTGAAGCATGCTGGTGGCAGCATCATGCTGTGGACATGTTTTTTAGCGGCAGGTACTGGGAGACTAATCAGGATCGAGGGAAAGATGAAAGATGCGAAGTAGAGATCCTTGATGATAAACCTGCTCGGGACCTCCAACTGGGGCGAAGGTTCACCTTCCAACAGGAAAACGACCCTAAGCACACAGCCAAGACAACACAAGAGTGGCTTCGGGAGAAGTCCGTGAGTGGCCCAGCCAGATCCCGGACTTGAACCCGATCAACCATCTCTGCAGAGACTTGAAAATAGCTGTGCAGCGACGCTCCCCATCCAACCTCACAGAGCTTGAGAGGATCTGCAGAGAAGAATGGGAGAAACTCTCCAAATACAGGTGTGCCAAGCTTGTAGTGTCATACCCAAGAATACTCTGATGTAATCACGGCCAAAGGTGCTCCAACAAAGTGCTGCGTGAAGTGTCTGAATACTTGTGTAAATGTGATTTTTCTTTTAATTTTTATTTATAATTAATTTGCTAACATTTCAAAACCTGTTTCTGCTTTGTTATTGTGTATAGATTGAGGGGGGGGGGGGGGGACTTTTTAATACATTTTTGAATAAGTCTAACAAAATGTGGAAAAAGTCAAGGGTTCTGAATACTTTCCGAATGCGTATAGGTGGAACTGTCCCATTAAGAGCACATAGAATGACCAGCAGAAGACGGGGATACAATCCACACTTTATTACCAAACACCCTCACAGGAATAGAGGGAACTAGTGATTTTTAGGTCAGTGATGCACTAACGCTAGTGTGTGTTGGTGGAGTCCAGGGCTGCAGGAGAAATTAGGTTCACTCTCCCACTGCCTGCTGAAGACTGAGCCCGAACTAGGCTGGACCGTGCTCTGCCTATTGGCCAGATGCTGTGGGGAGGTTGTTGGACAGGGTCAAAGCTGTTGATGGGTGCTGTGTCCCAATCAGAGGTCACTGGGAGTGGCATAGAACTGGGGAACTCCAGAGGTGCAATCAGAGTAGCCTGTAAACAATGGGGACCCATTCAATACCTCTGGGAGTCAGGCATAGTTGGGGGTAGGTAGGCTACTTGTTTTAAGAGTTGAGAGAGTGGTCAGGAGAGGGACTGTAGAGGTTTTGTACAGTGTGTGTTTGGGGAAGCTTACAATTGATCAACTTCTATCGATCTGTGTGCCAGTTATGATTTTCATGGAACATTTCAATAGTACAATTTTAGTTTCTCAATCATTGTCACATGGTTAATCATCATCTGAATTAAAATGATACATCTAAAAGTAAAAATTCTAGTAATGCGAGAGCCTTATGGACACGTTGATACACCGTGATCCATTGGAAGCATGGAAATGAACTGATGGAACTCAAGAGGTAGGCCAAGGCAGCAGTTTGCCTATATCGTCAACTAAGTAAAATACATAGGCCCAAAGCCGACAAATAAAAACAAATATCCAATGTTCTGTCATTTAGTGAAGCAATTTAGGTTTTATGTGGTCCGTCTGGGAAATCAGGAAATTGTAAGAAGGGTTCTTGTCACTGGAGTTAGTGTATTATCACATTTCTTAAAGTTTTTTAAACTTACCTGCACTCCAGATCTCCAATAGATGGTATGGGCGTGCTTGTCTAGAACACATCTATCCGTTTATATCATCATGACAAAGTATATATTTAGCATAGATGTACTCATTCTTAAATGTACCAAATTATTCAACTCAGTTTCTCTTTCAAGTACCATCTTGCAATGCGCACTGTCTCTCTTGCTATAGCAATGTGCTCTCGCTCTGGGCTGAAATGAACTGCAAGTTGAACTCTGACTCCTAAATTGATAGTGTATTTTAAGCTATTTTTATTA
The DNA here is from genome assembly GCA_023634145.1 of Thymallus thymallus. NCBI lineage: Eukaryota > Metazoa > Chordata > Actinopteri > Salmoniformes > Salmonidae > Thymallus > Thymallus thymallus. The sequence goes on from CM042399.1 coordinate 18,778,827, forward strand.
TTTTTTTTACAGCTAGCTACCTATACTGAACAAAAATATTAACGCAACAATTTCTACAACTTTAGAAATTTAAATAAATTCATTAGGCCCCAATCTATGGATTTCACATGACTGGGAATACATAAGGTATCTGTGACCAACCGATGCATATAAGGTAGGGGCGTGGATCAGAAAATCAGTCAGTATCTGGTGTGACCACATTTTGCCTAATGCAGAGCATCCCCTCTACTTCGCATCGAATAGATCAGGCTGTAGATTGTGGCCTGTGGAATGTTGTCCCACTCCTCTTCAATGGCTGTGGGAAGTTGCTGGATGTTACCAAACACCCACACATGCTCAATGGGTGACATCTGAGTATACAGGCCATGGAAGAGCTGGGACATTTTCAGCTTCCACAAATTCAAGTCAAATGAAAATAAATAAAGAGCAGTAGTAAAATAACAGTAGCAAGGCTATATACAGGGGGTACCGGTGCAGGGGCACAGGTTAGTTGAGGTAATATGTACATGTAGGTAGATTTAAAGTGACTGCATAGATAAAGAGTAGCAGTAGTGTAAAAGAAGGGGTTTGGGGGGACAATACAAATAGTCCGGGTAGACATTTGATTAGCTGTTCAGGAGTCTTATGAGTTGGGTAGAGGTCCTGGACGGCTGGAAGCTTGGCCCCAGTGATGTACTGGGCCGTACGCGCTACCCGGAGGCCGAGCATTTGCCATACCAGGCAGTGATGCAAACAGTCAGGATGTTCTCGATGGTGCAGCTGTAGAACTTTTTTGAGGATCTGAGAACCCATGACACAACTTTTCAGTCTCCTGAGGGGGAACGGGCTTTGTCGTGCCCTCTTGGTGTGTTTGGACCATGATAGTTTGTTGGTGACCCAATCAACATGATGCTCTCAACTTGCTCAACTACAGCCCCGTTGATGAGAATGGGGACGTGCTCTGTCCTCTTCCTGTAGTCCACAATCATCTCCTTTGTTTTGATCACGTTGAGAGAGAGGTTGTTATCCTGGCACCACACGGCCAGGTCTCTGACCTCCTCCCTATAGGCTGTCTCATCATTGTCGTGATCAGGCCTATAACTATTGTGTCGTTGGCTAACTTAATGATGGTGTTGGAGTCGTGCCTGGCCATGCAGTAATGGGTGAAAAGGGAGTACAGGAGGGGACTGAGCACGCACCCCTGAGGGGGACCCCCGTGTTGAGAATCAGCGTGGCAGATGTGGTGTTGCCTAACCTTAGGCCACCCGCAGGTGTTATCAGGAAGTCCAGGATTCAGTTGCAGAGGGAGGCGTTTTAGTCCCAGGGTCCTTAGCTTAGTGATGAGGTTAGTATAGTGAGTGTTGATGGCACTATTGCAGGGGTTCTTAAACCTTTTCAGCCTGGGACCTAAATTAGAAATTCTGTGTTTTCCTGGGACCCAAGCTTATGAAAATATGCAACTATATGTAAATATTTGTACATTTCATTGCCCTTATGCCTAAAATAAATAATGAATTTAATGGTCATATAAATAGCTAATCATGTTTATTTTTTACCCCATTTTTAAAAACATTCTTACATATCTGTCTAGGTTGGAACTGTTGCTATTAAAATACAAACATTTTTCGTTCTGAACAGGAATAAACTGATCACATCACACAGATGTATAACAGAACACACACAGACTGTTTGAGTGCAACCCTAAAGAATCAGTCTTACTGTAGAAAGGATTGTTGAAAACAAGTCTAGGTTGCAACTGTTCTTACAATAAATGTTTTATTCTGAGTTGGAACAGGTTGAAGTTTTCAACGAGCATGTCTATTCTGGGTTCAGTTTGACAGTGCAACATGGAGGTCATACTCTGCATTGAGTGTTTTTGTACTTGTTGAGAACCCTGTCTCGCATAGGTACAGTTGAAGTCAGAGGTTTACACCTTAGCCAAATACATTTAAACTGTTTTTCACAATTCCTTACATTTAATCCTAGTAAAAAGTCCCTGTCTTAGGTCAGTTAGGATCATCACTTTATTTTAAGAATGTGAAATGTCAGTAATTGTAGAGAGTGATTGATTTATTTCAGCTTTTATTTATTTATTTAATCACATTCCCAGTGGGTCAGAAGTTTACATACACTCAATTAGTATTTGGTAGCATTGCCTTTAAATGGTTTAACTTGGGTCAAATGTTTCGGGGAGCCTTCCACAAGCTTCCCACAATAAGTTGGGTGAATTTTGGCCCATTCCTCCTGACAGAACTGGTGTAACTGAGTCAGGTTTGTAGGCCTCCTTGCTCGCACACACTTTTTCAGATCTGCCCACACATTTTCTATAGGATTGAGGTCAGGACTTTGTGATGGCCACACCAATACCTTGACTTTGGTCCTTAAGCCATTTTGCCAGAACTTTGGAAGTATGCTTGGTCATTGTCCATTTGGAAGACCCATTTGTGACCAAGCTTTAACTTCCTGACTGATGTCTTGAGATGTTGCTTCAATATATCCACATAATTGTCCTTACTCATGATGCCATCTATTTTGTGATGTGCACCAGCCCCTCCTGCAGCAAAGCACCCCCACAACATGATGCTGCCACCCCCGTGCTTCACAGTTGGGATGGTGTTCTTCGGCTTGCAAGCCTCCCCCTTTTTTCTCCAAACATAACGATGGTCATTATGGCCAAACAGTTCTATTTTTGTTTCATCAGACCAGAGGACATTTCTCCAAAAAGTACGACCTTTGTCCCCAGTTGCAAACCATAGTCTGTTTTTTTTTTTATGGCATTTTTGGAGCAGTGGCTTCCTCCTTGCTGAGCGGCCTTTCAGGTTATGTTGATATAGGACGCGTTTTGCTGTGGATATAGATACTTTTGAACCTGTTTCCTCCAGCATCTTCACAAGGTCCTTTGCTGCTGTTCTGGGATTTATTTGCACCAAAATACGTTCATCTCTAGGAGACAGAACGCGTCTCCTTCCTGAGCGGTATGACGGCTGCGTGGTCCCATGGTGTTTATACTTGCGTATTATTGTTTGTACAGATGAACGTGGTTTCAGGCGTTTGGAAATTGCTCCCAAGGATGAACCAGACTTGTGGAGGTCTACAATTTTTTTCCTGAGATCTTTGCTGATTTTCTTTTTGATTTTTCCCATGATGTCGAGCAAAGAGGCACTGAGTTTGAAGGTAGGACTTGAAATACATCCACAGGTACACCTCCAATTGAAATGATGTCAATTAGCTTATCAGAAGCTTCTCAAGCCTGACATCTTCTGGAATTTTCCAAGATTTTAAAAGGCACAGTCAACTTACTGTTTAAACTTCTGACCCACTGTAATTGTGATATAACACGTGAAATAATCTGTCTTTAAACTATTGTTTAACATAATTTGTGTAGTGGTTGAAAAATGAGTTTTAATGACTTCAACTGTACATGGTGCCAAACTGGATAAGAACATACTTTCTCAGTCAGGCAGGAGACCACTTCCTGCTGTAGATGAGCAACCCAGAAATGTGAGTTTTTGCCTCAAAAAGCATCTTGCTACAATCATTTTATTCCAGTCCAGAAAAAAAATTACTTGTATTTCAACATCAACAGTTCCAATCTAGACTTTTCAACAATTTCTACAGTAGGATGTACAGTAGGCCGGAATGTTTAATCTTCATCTGTGCTGTTACTTAGGGTTGGACTTCATCAGTATCTAGCTAGCTTGTTTGGCTAACGTTAGCTATTAGTTGTATACAAGGCCAGGGGATTGTTTGAACAAGAAACTCCCATCTACTATTGTGAGTATCATTATTTCTACTTATCTGTTATAAAATGACAATGCCTTGCTAGCTGACTGACTTTTTTCCACTGTTGAAGCACTGTTTCCTGAAGCATTCTGCCCTCTTCTGAAAACTCTTTGGGTTTACCGTCATGCTGTGGATGTTTTGTCAGGATGTGTCATTTCATAAATGTTTAGGTTTGAGAGACTCATTACTAAGCACTTCCCCGCACAAAACACATTGTGGGCACTCCTCGTTATATCTCAAAGCCTGTATTTGCGTTTCATGACGATTCAGCTGAGTCAGAACTTGTGGCTAGCTTGAGTCCATTTGATGACATTGGTGCGTGATGGCTTGTGGGGATGACAAGCCAGTGGCTGACAGCGCATCATCTGCTGCTGAACAACAGCGCTGCAGCGTGTGGGTCGCTAAGTAATCTTTAAGAAAACTACAGAAAAAAGATCTGGTTAACCGTGAAGCACACAGGCATCTCCCTCTGCCTCGTGCAGCTGTCAAACTGAGCAGAGACTGCTGCTACGCAGAGAGTGCACTAGCGCAGTTGTACTTGGCCAAATAAATTCCAGTATTCTATGAAATAATTATACATTTACTCTGACACGTCGCAAACTACCATTTAGAGTCGCAACCCATACTTTAAGAAAGGCACTATGGTGTTGAACGCTGAGCTGTAGTCAATGAATGGCATTCTCACGTAGGTGTTCCTTTTGTCCAGGTGGGAAAAGGCAGTGACCACTTCTTTATTGACAGTCACTGGTGCTTTTAGTTTTTGCTTGTAAGCGGAAATCAGGAGTATGAATTATGGCCAGATTTGCCAAATGGAGGGTGAGAGAGCTTTGTACGCGTCTGTGTGTAGAGTAAAGGTGGTCTAGAGTTTTCTTCCTCTGGTTGCACATTTAACATGCTGGTAGAAATGAGGTAAAACTCCTTGCAACATGTCAGTGGATGAATGGAACGACAATGGGCCTTATGATCTCCTCACAGTATCTCTGCATTCAAATTGCCATCGATAAAATGTAATCGTGTTCATTGTTCGTAGCTTATGCCTTCCCGTACCATAACCCCACCGCCACCGTGGGGCTCTCTGTTCACAATGTTGACATAAGCAAACCGCTTGTCCACACGATGCCATACACGTGGTCTGCAGTTGTAAGGCTGGTTGGACTTACTGGCAAATTCTCTAAAATGACATTGGCGGCGGCTTATGGTAGAGAAATGAACATTCAATTCTCTGGCAACAGCTTTTTGTGTGTATGGAATCTATTTCAGCTCATGATACATGGGACCAATACTTTACATGTTGCGTTTCATTTTTGTTTAGTCTACTTCACATGCTGATATTGACTTTGGTATTGTTGTGTGTATCTATTTTTGCCAGCCAGCCCAGAGACGGCATTGCGTTATGGGGTTTGTAGTCGATATGAGCTGCAACAGATTTCGTCAACGATTTTCCAATGTTGCTACCAACAATTGAACATTTGTTCACAAAATATTGTTTTCAGTGTTATTCAACGCTGTTAATCATAGAAATTAGTGGTTTGCAGATTATCCCTTTTAAGACAATCAGACACACTTTCATACATTTGCGTGCAGCTGGCTAGGCACTGATATATGTGGTCTGGCACGCACTCTACCTCAACATTATCAGGACCGAGAAACCAGACACATGGTCATTGCTTACGTGGAGCACGCCAAAGAAAAGACAATGATTCAATTGACAACTTGTAAATGATGGTTATAAAATAAACAAACTTGTTTCTCACAAGTGTAGCAGGTTGTGAACTCTGCAAACAATGATTCCACTCCGAGAATGGGAACGGTAAATGACTAATACATGTATGTAACCATATGACGGTACATATACTACGGTACATATACTAGGCCTACTGGTGACATACACTAAGTGTACAAAACATTAAGAAAAGCTTCCTAATATTGATTTGCACCCCCCCCTTTTACCCTCAGAACTGCCTCAATTCATCCGGGCATGGTCTCGACAAGGTGTCGAAAGGTCTCTCGAGGGATGTTGGCCCATGTTGACTCCAGTTGGCTGGATGTCCATTGGGTGGTGGACCATTCGTGATACACACGGGAAACTGTTGAGCATGAAAAACCCAGCAGCTTTGCTGTTCTTGATGTAAATCGGTGCGCCTGGCACCTACTACCATACCCCGTTCAAAGGCACTTAAATCTTGTCTTGCCCATTCACCCTCTGAATGGCACACATACACAATCCATGTCTCAATTGTTTCAAGGCTTCCAAATCCTTCTTTAACCTGTCTCCCTTCGACTACACTGATTTTGAAGTGGATTTAACAAGTGACATCAATAAGGGATCATAGACTGACCAGGTGAAAACTGTCATGGAAAGAGCAGGTGTTAATGTTTTTTACACTATGTAATGGGGAATTGATAAAAGTAAACCAAGAGCAAACAGTTTCTGGTGAACTGAGTGCATGCATTCTGGAGAGACTCCATATTTTCGCCACACAACCCTGACTTTCTTGTCTCAACATTTTAAATTATACTAAAGGCACATTATCTTTACACATTAGACACTAATAGAAACTCATTGGCCTTAGTCTGGACACATTTTGGCAATAGTGAGCCCTCTCGCGTAGCCTCTTCCTCTGTCAAAACGATCTCACTCGAAAACGTTGGCCTTCGTATCTGATGCTGTCTGGCCAAAAAGAGCATGACGTAATACTATTTTTGTCCAGACAGCATCAGATAGAAGGGCTACACATAGTAAGACTAAGGGCTGCTGTTTTGCTTGTTTGGATGCTGTATCTGATATTGTCTGTCTGCGTGTGTCTCGGTCAAATAACTGATCAATTATTTATTTATTATTTGGACGGGCAAAAATGTAGGGTGGGCCAGGCCCCCTAAAGCCCGCCCATGCTCCTACGATTGGCTAGAGCAAAGCTGTTCACTTTCTCCATCGCTTGATCATTTCACAGATCTCACTTTTTTTTGCCGATCATTTAGATTTCCTACTGACTGCTACTCATACTAGGATTACAGCTAAAGATGGGCATTTTAAATTATTTCAGAGTGCATAGGTGAGCAACTGACAGACTACAGGCGAAGAGCAGTTTTTGGCTAACAGCAATACAGAAAAGAAAGTCAGATTTTTGCCATAATAGAACTGGGGCAGTATTGACAGTTTTCTGATGAGTGCTTTGCATTGATCTGTGTCATGTCTTGGGCAAACAACGCGCCTGTTTATTGCTATTTGACGGGGGAACACAAACATACCTCTGTCAGGGAAAGCTAGGCCTAAACTACCCTAAAGTTTTATTAAATTTAAGAATTTTAAATGTCATGGTATATCAGTGTGTGTGCAAGTCAAAGTTTGGACACCTACTCATTCCAGGGTTTTTCTTTATTTTTACTATTTTCTACGTTGTAGAATAATAGTGAAGACATCAAAACTATAAAATAACACATTCATGTAGTAACCAAAAACGTGTTAAACAAATCAAAATATATTTTAAATGGGAGATTCTTCAAAGTAGCCACACTTTACCTTGATGACCACTTTGCAGACTCTTGGCATTCTCTCCACCAGCTTTGAGCTAGTCACCTGGAATGCATTTCAATTAACAGGTGTGCTTTGTTAAGTTAATTTGGGAAATTTCTTACCTCCCTTAATGCATTTCAGCCAATAATTTGTGTTGTGACAAGGTAGGGGTGGTATACAGAAGTTATCCCTATTTGGTAAAAGACCAAGTCCATATTATGGCAAGAACAGCTCTAATAAGCAAAGACAAACGACCGTCCATCATTACTTTAAGACATGAAGGTCAGTCAACACCATTTTAAGTGATGTTGCAAAAACCATCAACCGCTATGATGAAACTAGCTCTCTTGAGGACCGTCACAGAAAAGGAAGACCCAGAGTTACGTCTGCTGCAGAGGATAAGTTCATTAGTTACCAGCGGCTGAAATTACAGCACACAAAAATACTTCAGAGTTCAAGTAACAGACATCTCAACATTAACTGTTCAGAGAAGACTGCGTGAATCAGGCCTTCATGGTCATATTGCTGCAAAGGAGGTGGTGTGGGGGTGCTTAGCTGGTGATTTATTTAGAATTCAAGGCACACTTAACCAACATGGCTACCACAGCATTCTGCAGCGATACGCCATCCCATCTGGTTTGCGCTTAGTGGGACTATCATTTTGTTTTTTTTCAACAGGACAATTACCCAACACACCTCCCAGGTTGTGGGCAATTTGAGAGTGATTGAGTGATGCATCAGATGACCTGGCCTCCACGATCACCCGGCCTCAACGCAATTGAGATGGTTTGGGCTGAGTTGGACCGTAGAGTGAAGAAAAAGCAGCCAAGTGCTCCGCATATGTGGGTACTCTTTCAAGCCTGTTGGAAAAGTATTCCAGATGAAGCTGGTTGAGGGAATGCCAAGAGTGTGCAAAGCTGTCAAGGCAAAGGGTTACTTTGAAGAATCTCAAGTATAAAATAAATATACCTCACTATTATTCTACAATATAGAAAAATAAAGAAACCCTTGATTGAGAGTTGTAGGTGTCCAAACTTTTGACTGGTAGTGTGTGTATTGTCATGACTTGAGGTTAACAGGTCATGTGATGGACCGATCTCTGCTAAGCTCCTCTCCACCCAAAATGGGGGGGGGGTTGAGTGGATTGTGGTGTTGGAGGGGGCGTTTTGACACCTTAATGGCTGAAGACAACCAGACCCCTGGTTGAAGAAAAGTTGGCCCCGTGTATTGCTTTTTGTTAGACTCTCCTTGGAGCTAAAACTTTATGCTAATAAAACAAGACATTGGAACATGATTACTTTTATCTGAAATGTGGACTGTTGGCCTATGAACACGTATGTCGATTGTGATGTCATTAAAAGTTAAATGAAGATGTGATGACACACTAACTTTAGGAGTTTTCATACTGTGTAAATGATGTTTACAACCTTTACGTTTTTGTAGAAAATATCCATACGTTTTTGTGACCATAAGACTGATGTTTAAACGAGATCATAGTAAGTTATAATGCCTTGCCTTGTCACTAGCTACACTTCGGAATTCAGAGAGCGGGTCATAAAGACAAACTCCCCATTCCGCCCGAAAGTATAAATCATGCGAGTCTCGACTCAACATTGTTGACTACAGCTGACGTCTACGATAAGTCACAACCCCTAAAAGACAACATGACGTTTGATAACAAAGGAACCTCTTAACAATCAATGCTACAGTCGAGGACCGTATCTAATTAGGTGAATTCGAGCAGGACCACCTGTTTATTCTCCAAGTCATAGCTGTCTACACTGCTTTCATCCCCACGTTGGGAGTATCTACACGGCTGATTAGCCGTTCTCAGAAGATCAATCTTCAAGGAAACAGAAGGACATTGTGACATCTTGTGGACAATCAGACTTACACCACGCCACCTGAAGGGGGCCCAACAGAGACCTTCATCAAGTAAATACATAAGAAATTTCCCCCTCGGATCAATAAAGTACCTATCCTATCCTACATGCATTACATTTTGACCCATAGAGCGGCAGTGCGTGGCAAGTTATTAGGGCTAAACTAAGCATAGTTTTCAAGTGGCTCTCTCGTTAACTCTCAACATGCGTCATTGTGTTGGTCCGCTAGGGACCTGTTATCATACTAAGTTTCATTGTATTAGAACCATATTCTATAACCCGTTACTGTGTGTATCCTGTATTTATCATTTAGTTAATAAATAACTAATTAAACAAATTGTGTGTATTACGGAAGGATTCGTAGGCTGGGGTTTGCAGATTTACAGATTCTATGACGTTTAGAATGAGACTAAGGCAACACATTAAATAAGGGACTGCTATATCGACAGATGACCATACACTTGAGTTAAATTTGGAAAATGGCAACTCCGTATTTGTACACACAATGTCAATGTCTTGGGGGATCTGTCCTTGTCTACAGCTGGACTAAAGCAGGAAGTTGAAAGGCCAATACACATGACCATGTACAACCTTGTGTGATGTAGATGAGGTTAATGTCCCGAGGGTCTAGCCGTATTGTCTCCAGCGGGACAGCCATTCCCACCCATTTGGTATTGCAGGAAAGTTCTCATTGAAAGGCCACTACTCAACACAAGGTTAGATAAATAACTTGCGGGTCTAGCCTCTTTTTATTGTGATCTGTAAAGTGTGAATATTCAGAGGTGGAAACTTTCTGTGGGAATTAGCGGGAATATATGGGAATATATGCAAATGTAATATTAATACCATTTAAATGTAGATGTTTTTTGCATTTGTTATATTTACCATATATGGAGAAAAACAAACATTTTACCTTATGATAAGTAGACATGATTGCAATTTAGTTACAACTTGAACTTGACTCTTCACATGGGATTTCACTGAACAACAAAATGGAATATTGAATGATCCCAATGATCTGTCATATCTCCCAAAAATGTTTTCAACAGAGTTGTGGTCAAAAGTTTTGAGAATGACACAAGTATTGGTCTCCACAAAGTTTGCTGCTTCAGTGTTCTTAGATCTTTGTCAGTAGTTACTATGGTACACTGAAGTATAATTACAAGTATTCAATAAGTGACAAAGGCTTTCATTGACAATGACATTACGTTTATGCAAAAAGTCAATATTTGCAGTGTTGACCCTTTTTCTTGACTTCTGCAATCTGCCCTGGAATGCTGTCAATTAACTTCTGGGCCACATCCTGACTGATGGCAGGCCATTCTTGCCTAATCAATGCTTGGAGTTTGTCAGAAGTTGTCGGTTTTTGTTTGTCCACCCGCCTCTTGAGGATCGACCACAAGTTCTCAATGGGATTAAGGTCTGGGGAGTTTCCTGGCCATGGACCCAAAATGTCGATGTTTTGTTCCCCGAGCCACTTAGTTATCACTTTTGCCTTATGGCAAGGTGCTCCATCATGCTGGAAAAGGCATTGGTCGTCACCAAACTGTTCTTGGATGGTTGGGAGAAGTTGCTCTCTGAGGATGTGTTGGTACCATTCTTTATTCATGGCTATGTTCTTAGGCAAAATTGTGAGTGAGCCCACTCCCTTGGCTGAGAAGCAACCACACACATGAATGGTCTGAGGATGCTTTACTGTTGGCATGACACAGGACTGATGGTAGCGCTGACCTTGTCTTCTCCGGACAAGCTGTTTTCCGGATGGCCCAAACAATCAAAGGGGATTCATCAGAGAAAATGACTCTACCCCAGTCCTCAGCAGTCCAATCCCTGTACCTTTTGCAGAATATCAGTCTGTCCCTGATGTTTTTCCCTGGAGAGAAGTGGCTTCTTTGCTGCCCATCCTCAGTCTTCGCCTCACTGTGCGTGCAGATGCACTCACACCTGCCTGCTGCCATTCCTGAGCAAGCTTTGCACTGGTGCTCTGCACTGGAGTGATTACAGACCAGAGTTACTCACGGATGGATGCCTAATTGTTAAACTAGGTCCTAACACCCCAACAGTTCCAGGTCTATTTTGCCGACGGCACGGCACCCTGGTGAGGCATTAAATAGTCTAATAGCCGCCGGCAGGAAGGACCTCCTTTAGCGCTCTCTGGCACACCGTGGTGGGATCAGTCTGTGACTGAAGGTGCTCCTCTGCTTCATAACCATGGCATGGAGAGGGTTGAGTTTGGCCAGGTTCTGTCTCTCAGCCACCTCCTCTAGAGTATCAAGGCTAATCCCCAGAACAGAGCTAGCCTTCCTGATCAGCTTATTTACCCGAGAAGCATCACCGGCTTTTATGTTTGCTCTCCAGCACATCACTGCAAAACAGACTGGTAGAAGTAGTAGTTTACTGCACACGTTGAAGGACCTGAGCCTCCTCAGAAAGTAGAGCTGGCTCTGGCCCTTTTTGTACAGAGGCCCGGTGTTACCAGCCCATTCCAGCGTGTTGTCCATATGAACTCCCAGGAACTTGTATGACCCAACCATTTCCACATCCATCCCTGTATAGGGACTGCAGTCAGTTGGGCCTTGGTTCTCCTGAAGGCTACCACAATCTCCTTTGTTTTGCTGATGTTGAGCTGAAGGTGGTGGGGGGTCCTGTGGGGGGGGGGGGGTCTTGTGTTGCTCACTGCCCGTTCTGACACACAGCTCTGTAGTCGCACAAATTGTGGCCTACCGGTCAGGTATTCCGTGACCCAGGAGACTAAGGGTGCTTCCACTTTCATCCTCTTCATCTTCTCACCCAGTAGCAGGGGCTGAATGGTGTTGAAGGCACTGGAGAAGTAAAAAAAAACATAACCCTCACAGTGCAACCTGCTTTGTCCAGGTGAGAGTCCAGGCTGATATGCGAACTGCAGGGGTCCAGTGATGTACACACCAGGGGTCTGAGGTGAGCGAGGACTAACCTTTCCAGGGTCTTCATGATGTGGGATGTTAGCGCTTCAGGTCTGAAGTCATTCAGGACAGTGGGGTGCACCTTCTTGGGCACTGGGACAAGGCAGGGTGTTTTCCACAGCACAGGGACCCTTTCTAGGCTCAAGCTAAGGTTGAAGTGTCGTTGGAGTATTCCACACAGTTGGTCAGCACAGACCCTAAACACCCTTAGGCTGAGGCCATCAGGGCCCGCCGCTTTCCACTGATGTAGTCTCTCTGATGTAGTCTCTCCAGCTCTCTCTTCACTTGGTTGGTGGTGAAAGCCAGCCCAGGTGGGGGGGAAGGGGGGTGTTGATCAGTTGTTAACAAGTTAGAAGTCATTTAAACTTGCTTTGCTTAAGGATACTATTTACTAGTTAACAAAAAAATAATGTATGTGATAAAATATATTTACCCCACCCAGTATTGTAATCAAAAGCATGTAGTCCTTGGCTCAGACCGTGTTGTAGTGTGGGCTCAAGAGCATCTCATTAGTGTGCAAGATCTTGAGAATCAGCTGCACGTGATGAAAGAGTGCACTGTGCATGCAGAGGGTTGCAATTCCATTGAATTGGGGATAGTTTAACCAAAATATGCCACAAGACCTAGAATTGCCTTGTGTATCCCACAAAAAAGGTTCACTGTTATAAGCTAACTTTTTTGACGAGTTTAAGCAAATTTCCCCTGAAATTTACAACAAAGTTTCTGACCTTTTCCAACCCTAAGTGTGAATAAAAAAAAAAAAGGCTAAATCCAAATAGCAAAACCAAGTGTGTAGCTCACAGCATGAGAGTAATCAACCAGAAGACGAGAACATGAGGGCACATTTTCCAAACCACGCTTCAACATTTACTGTAGGGTGTCGTGCGTGATAACAACTGTGTAGCCTATGATTTGGACACAGGCCCACATCCTTTTATTGGTATGTCAGATCACTTTTATGTGAAGCATATCATTACATTGTCTATATTGGTATAATTATCGTGTGTGTGTAATATAGTCACATGTATTTAACATATCCAACTGGATATGGTCAGAACCTTGCATCACAAACTACCATCAGGACCATTGACAAAAGGCCCTTGTAGTTGTAGAAACGATCCTCAATCTCTACCTATTTCTGCCCATTGTGCCACGGAGTGATAAGAAAGATTTCCATGGCGATGGCAGAAATAGATAGGTACTTTATTGATCCCCAAGGGGGAAATTTCTTTGTCAATTTATTCTCAAATGGTTTGCTGTGTGCTGCTACTCGCCAAAAAACAGAAGGGCTTTTCTCCAGCACTTACGGGCAAGCTGTGTGTTCTTGTGCGAGATGTGAGGGACTGCTGACATCAGAAAATATTGAACATGTCTTTCCTCGTCAATGCTTCAAATAGATTGAACAGTAATAGCAATTCAAGTTCTTGCTGTTCAAGCTCTAGCAATTGCAATTCAAATAGATACCTGTTTGCTTCTGTGGCTATAAAGTGTCTTAAAGCATAAACACCAGACTAGCCTGACATATAGCTAGCATTTGTAAACAGGCATATACTGTAACTCCGGATCCTGAAGTTCAAACGTCGTCCCTAGCTAGTCAAAAAGTGCCTCGGCCCCTCTTGCTTGGTAAGCTACTCTGGCTTCCCAAACCCACTAGTGGATATACACATACAAAGGCGGACGTCCCCTCTTGGTGGAACGCAACGAAAAAAGTCTGCTGCCAAAAAAAAACTTACTTCAAGCAGGCAGATCAACAGAGTGGGGTTTGTAGCAGGCTTTTAGAGGTAGTTCTGTGAGCCAATGCTAACTAGCGCAAAGATTAAGTCTTTGGATCACCCAGCATGCAAGCTGATCATGAAGACTTCCAGTCTGAAGTCACATTGGCTTGCGAAACTACCTAGAAGTCCATACTGCTGCGGTACAGCTGCTGCACGACTGCATTGCTTTGCTGCAAGTTAGCTCAAGTTATTTTACTATTTCTACATTCTGTTTTGCCATGCTGCATCCACCAGAAGTTGAATCAAAATCTGACCTACTTTGTGGCATTTTAACAGTACCTACCAACTCCTACAACAAGTAGCCTAGGTCTATAGCCAAACAATTGTTAGCTCTCATACAAAACATGGTTTTGATGTTCCTTGTAGTTTGAATGAGGAAGTACCGAGCACCCCTGAAACCACTCTGCATGTAATTTACTCAATTCACCATCCAACCTGAAGGTGGTCATCATTGCAATTTATTGTGGCTTGCAAAATGTGCTAAACAAATGTGACAACTTTTTGTTGCAAACATTAGGACTTTAATCTTACATTTCTCACTTGTCTGTGAAGCGTAATTGCCAACAAAGTGCCTTGCAACTTTTGGATCTGCTTCCGTGGTACACTTCTGGTAGCACAAGTATCACAACATTTAGGCTAAGGTCATAAATAAGCTCTAGCCTAAAATAAAGTATGAAAAACCTGTTTTTATAGAAGAGTAGGTAATGCCCATTGGATCTGAGTGAAATCAATCGAGGTGCAAACTCAAATTTGAATTTTTTCTATATTAAGTAATTCTGGAATTTTATCACTTGTGCTTTTTGGAGCAATCCAATTGTCAAAATGTATAATTTGTCCTCCAATTCTATGGTGAAAAATGCCTCATGGAATTTTAGCTTGTAGTTCTCCCTCTTAAGCAATATTATGAATAAATCTTTGTAGTCACTTTGATAGTACGTTGAATGTTGGTTTAGCCTACTTGATCAGAAACCTTGAGGAAAACCTGATGTTTCCCTTATCCACATTTTTGGATGTCAATGATTTACACAAGGTGAGGACGAAGTCTCTGTACATTTTATAATGTTTGTTTATTCTGTTCTTTCCCACAGGGCTGATCGTGGATGTGAGTATCACCAATGCTACAGATTACAGAACAGATGGTATATGCCATGAATTGTAAGGAAGCCACAGAGAAGGTTGTCCAGTCATGGTCGCGTTTCAACTCAGCTGGCCAAACTACTCTACTGGAGACGCTGAAAGCGTTCAGTCCTATGTCAAAAGACCTTTTCGATACTGAGAAGGAACTGGCAACTTTTATTGAGGGCCTCAAAGATGAAGGTCACAAGCCTACTGTACTTAAAAGCAAAGATGTTTATGGTTACAGGTCTTGTACTGCAATACTCAGGCCTGTAATAAAGACACAGAGCACATTGGACATTGCTGTCTCAAAGGTTCAAAAGACTGGCAAAAAGAAGGGTAGAAAACCCCATGGCAAGAAGACTGAAATCAACTATGCTTTGTTAAGTGCGGCAGCAAAAGTCGTACTGAAGAATCAACCCACAATTATTTTAACAAATCTGTCAAAGGAGTCTCTCAAACAGACTGTACTCTCGAAACCACCAGCCTTGACTGTTGTACCTGTCCAGATGCAGTCATACATAAGACTGACAAACATCACTGGACCCTCTACAGGCCACACAGCGAGACTGCAGTTCCACACCGGTGTATGGTCAGGAGAGGTTACTGTGCCCAACTCTCATCGGCCACTATCTCTAACAGGGACACAAGCACAGCCTTCGGAAGGTACCGGAAACTCTGCAAAATCTGTCACTTTGAGGAGAGTGAACTTTATGCCATGCCCAGTCAATATCATCGGAGTGCCTGCCATGTTGCAAAACGACCGGGTTTTGAAGGAATGCAACGGAATGCCTTGCTGGAGAGACCAGAAAAGGAAAAGGACTGATGAGGCTGACGACAAACTCTGTGTGAAGAGGCCCAGAAACGAGGTCTGGCTGGTCAAAGAGCAGTCCGAAGACCTTAGACTGAGCGAAAACAACCTGAGGTTCAAGGTGATCAAGGTTGATGACTCGATCACAGACGAGGAGGTGAGGAGGAAAGCCCAGAAGATCCTGCAAGTTAACCTATCACCGGTCATAGAGATTCAACCACTTATTGCCTACCCAATGTGACCGGCCATCAAATCTTTGGCTGCATTTACACAGGTTGCCCAATGCTGGTCTTTTTACCCAATTATAGGCAAAAGATTTGATCAGATTGGTCAAAAGACCAATTATTGGGGGGAAATCTTAATTGGGCTGTCTGTGTAAACACAGCCTTAAAGTCCTTTTGTCCTCCATGTATATTTCATCAGTTGCATCTCATCAAGACAGTGCTTTTGTCTTTTATCTGTGCTCAGCTTGGGAGTATTGGGATTTTTTGGGGATTTGGAAAATCATATTTCTTTTAATATATGTTTAGATAAGGGGACACTGGGTTGTGCCTAAACATCCAAAAATATGGTTTGTAATGTTTTGTCTAACACTGCACATACTATAAACTACCCCTTGACTGATGAGTGATGGAATGGTGAAGTGTGAGGCACAATGGATGTCCCCATACGAGTTGTACCTGCAGTATATCCTTCTTTACATTGTTTTTGGGACACTGTGAAATGTCATTCTCATTGGTTTTATAAATAATACAAACATCTGACAATGAAGCCATGTCATGTATAACTATGCAGCATTCATTTGCTAGAATATTACAGATATTTTATATACATCACTTTTTTTAGTCATGTAATTTCTACTGTATGTTGGATTAAAGGGGCAATTGAAATGGTGTGTTTTTCTGATGTGTTATGAAGGTCATTTTTTCTTTTTGGACATGACGGTTAAGAGACCTATAGCTATTCTCATTTGTATAAAGTTTGAGGCATTTATTCCATTTATCTGGATATAATTTGTAGAATTGCCATGGCCTTATTTAAGAGTTGTCAGTGTTGTTTTGAAAGCCTCTGGAGGAAATGCTCTTGCCTATATTGTGTATTATCTGACATTTAGAACTATTCGAAAAGCATTTTCTAAGTTTGATTATTTAGGCCTTTGTTTGTTTTTTGTAATTGGAGGAAGTATGCCAGTTGGTTTCTTTTATTCAAGTATCCTACACTCATTAGGTTCAACTTATTTGATTTATCCGTCCTTGATCCTTTCCGTTCTCAATCAAAAGCAGAGTAAAGCTTTTTCTGCGTTGAGTTACATTTGCTTGCTTTAATTTTTGTGCCAAATATATATTTTTGGTGCTTCTCAATTGCACTCTTAATTTGTAGTTGCGTTTCCATCTGAAAAGGTTGTCTTTTAACTACATATTCTAAATCACACGCTTTGAACAAAAATGTCTCTGAGGCACTTTTAGGTATGTGAAGAGGTAGACATACATTTCATGTTCACTGTAGCTTAATTTATATCTATTTAAAAAAAACTTTTTTTTAATTACTTTTTTTGTATGAACCGCAATGATATTCTTAACCAAGACATCTGTTAACATGTTATGGTCATTGTGTGTTGGGAAATACTGTTGAACTGTAAAATAAAGCATTTTGACCACTTCTTTCTCTGGATTACCTGCTGTTTTACATTTTAATACTGAATCATTATACTCATAACCATGGTTGTGTGATGACTAGTACCTTTGCCTGGAACCTGAAGACTTATGTTCACTGAAGCTAAAGCCTAGACAAACTCAGGCCTATATTGTGTTGAGACATGGGTTCACAGGAAGCTTATCTTCCAGTTGGTCAATAGCAAGGTGAAGGAAAATGTTATGTTTATGCTTTTCTAATAACCAATTCGACTGGGTTCATGCAAGTGAATGATTGCTCGTGCCTGGGAGGAATCCTCACTATGAGTATAAGCAATTTGGCAGTACGGCCAGAACATTGTTTTGAGAACTGAATGGGATATCTCAGTTTCAAGGTCTCAGCTTGGTGAGAAGAAACCTTGTGCGGTATTGGTCGGTCACATGCATGAACCAAAAGTTGATGAGTTAATTATGAATAATATAAATCATGCAAATACAACCTGTGTAAGCAGTATATAAGAGAACTAAAGGACTGCTCCGACGGAGCCACTCCCCGAGACCCAGACCAGACCCTTACTATCAGCTGCCCAGGAAGAGACTATTCATCCGCATACAACTGAGGGACACTGCGACAATTTCAGTAAGTCAATTTAAATGAATTTGTATACAAATATTTATATTATAAAAATGAGAGAGGATGCCAGTAGTCTTAAGGCTAGAGCTAGTATTATAGAGGAGACTAGAGAGAGGGCAAGTAATGGTACCATGGAAAGGGGTTTTTGAGCACGTGGTGTTATATTAGTGTTAAGAGATTTGAAATTTGTATAATAAGTGGTAAGCTGAGTTCAACAAATGTATTTAAATTTGGGATAATAAGAGGCTTGAAATGTTGAATATTAAGTTGATTTGAGATTTTGATAAGAGGATTGAAATGTAGATCAGATATATTATTACTAATAACTACTGACTTAATGAGAGCTGTCAGGGGACTAGCTCTGGTGTGAAAGAGGTGCGTGTCTGAATGAATACCCCAGTCAGTTTTCCAGTTGCGTGAGCTGAGTTTTTCTATCTATAACGTTATCTAGGGGTTCTGTCCACCACTGCCCACCGATCTACAGGTAGTGAGCAATGACAGGAGAAGCCATTGAACATTTTCAGAGGGTAACAACTGAGATGGGTAACGTCTGTTCGTTGATGCCCCCGGACACTGAGATTTCCTCGAACATGATATGTGTACCTCGGGCTGGCTGCAAATGTTGCTGGTGGTGTAGATGTGAATGCCTAAGTGTAGAAGGGGCAAGACTATGGACACTCAGACTATGGAACTCGGACTATGAAGAGACTGTGGCAACCTATAGAGGAACCGTTGAAGTGATTTATAACGATATATAGGGATCCTGTGTGATGTGACGATATGAAAGGAGAGTACTATTCCCGAATATGCTGTAGGAATAGAACACTAGTGTAAACAAGGAATTTGTGAAGAAGAGTATGAGTTACTGAAGATTTGATAAAGTAACAATGGAGAAAAAATAATAACTTGCACACCCACACGTAGATATACAGTGGGGAGAACAAGTATTTGATACACTGTCGATTTTGCAGGTTTTCCCACTTACAAAGCATGTAGAAGTCTGTAATTTTTATCATAGGTACACTTCAACTGTGAGAGACGGAATCTAAAACAAAAATCCAGAAAATCACATTGTATGATTTTTTAATAATTAATTTGCATTTTATTGCATGACAAAAGTATTTGATCAACTACCAACCAGTAAGAATTCCGGCTCTCACAGACCTGTTAGTTTTTCTTTAAGAAGCCCTCCTGTTCTCCACTCATTACCTGTATTAACTGCACCTGTTTGAACTCGTTACCTGTATAAAAGACACTTGTCCACACACTCAATCAAACAGACTCCAACCTACCACAATGGCCAAGACCAGAGAGCTGTGTAAGGACATCAGGGATAAAATTGTAGACCTGCACAAGGCTGGGATGGGCTACAGGACAATAGGCAAGCAGCTTGGTGAGAAGGCAACAACTGTTGGCGCAATTATTAGAAAATGGAAGAAGTTCAAGATGACGGTCAATCTCCCTTGGTCTGGGGCACCATGCAAGATCTCACCTCGTGGGGCATCAATGATCATGAGGAAGGTGAGGGATCAGCCCAGAACTACACGGCAGGACCTGGTCAATGACCTGAAGAGAGCTGGGACCACAGTCTCAAAGAAAACCATTAGTAGCACACTACGCCAGGGGCGCTGTATGGGGGGGGAAAAGTTAGGATGATTCTAAGGGCCTGTGACTGACAGGGGCCCTAAAATATTATTCCAGCATTAGGTAAAAACATTTTGGAGCCCAATGTTATATATTTTCATGGGGCCCAAAATCCCTGGAGGCTCCCCTGCACTACGCCGTCATGGATTAAA
This sequence comes from Thymallus thymallus, assembly GCA_023634145.1. Lineage (NCBI taxonomy): Eukaryota > Metazoa > Chordata > Actinopteri > Salmoniformes > Salmonidae > Thymallus > Thymallus thymallus. The sequence goes on from CM042399.1 coordinate 18,798,691, forward strand.
ATCCTGCAGCGCACGCAGGGTCCCCCTGCTCAAGCCAGCGCATGTCCAGGCCCGTCTGAAGTTTGCCAATGACCATCTGGATGATCCAGAGGAGGAATGGGAGAAGGTCGTATGGTCTGATGAGACAAAAATAGAGCTTTTTGGTCTAAACTCCACTCGCCGTTTTTGGAGGAAGAAGAAGGATGAGTACAACCCCAAGAACACCATCCCAACCGTGAAGCATGGAGGTGGAAACATCATTCTTTGGGGATGCTTTTCTGCAAAGGGGACACTGATCCTGATACAGGACGACTGCACCGTATTGAGGGGAGGATGGATGGGGCCATGTATCGCGAGACTTTGGCCAACAACCTCCTTCCCTCAGTAAGAGCATTGAAGATGGGCCATGGCTGGGTCTTCCAGCATGACAATGACCCGAAACACACAGCCAGGGCAATTAAGGAGTGGCTCCGTAAGAAGCATCTCAAGGTCCTGGAGTGGCCTAGCCAGTGTCCAGACCTGAACCCAATAGAAAATCTTTGGAGGGAGCTGAAAGTCCGTATTGCCCAGCGACAGCCCCGAAACCTGAAGGATCTGTATGGAGGAGTGGGCCAAAATCCCTGCTGCAGTGTGTGAAAACCTGGTCAAGAACTACAGGAAACGCATGATCTCTGTAATTGCAAACAAATGTTTCTGTACCAAATATTAAGTTCTGCTTTTCTGATGTATCAAATACTTATGTCATGCAATAAAATGCAAATGAATTACTTAAAAATCATACAATGTGATTTTCTGGATTTTTGTTTTAGATTCCGTCACTCACAGTTGAAGAGTATCTATGATAAAAATTACAGACTTCTACATGCTTTGTAAGTGGGAAAACCTGCAAAATCGACAGTGTATCAAATACTTGTTCTCCCCACTGTATGTAAGTGGTGTAAAAGTATTCTGAGAAGTTCAGGGTGGTCCCTTTTTATGGATCATTTGATAAAGATAAAGTTAGCATTGTAAAGGGTCTGGGGAAATAGTCTCTGACAAAGATTGGTGCATATCCACTTTTGGTAAAGGTACAGGACCTGACTTACCCCTAACCAATAAAACTTTCCTCCACCCCGGTAATACATTTTGAAACAAAACCCATGCCCAATGGATGTTGAACATGTATAGACTTGTTAACAAAACGTAAGGCTACAAGTTGTTGTAGTCCTGTTTTTATTAATATCCCAAATGATGAAGTTCTAAACCAATTCATGAGTAGGCTAAATTTAACCACTCCCAGAGACAGTCAGAAACTTGCTCGGTTTCCCAGTCTATCCTGTCTCAGGTGCTAGACTTATTATGGACAGAGCACTCAATCGACAGTGGACGGATAGTGCCAGCCCAGTTATAATACGTGTTGATCCCAGAAAGTTTCTCTTCCCTTCTCAATTGGCCAATTTTGTATTTTATAAATTTGAGCATTACATAAAATAATATACATTTAATAAGTGTGAAGCATAAAGTGAATATCGAACAGAAATTTGTGATAAATATACGTATACTGTAGAGTAACATTGTTAGGGTAGGCTAAAATGAAAACAATGCTTTCCAATATGGAGAAAGTTATCATGTTTGTTTTTTAAACCTTAGAATGGGAGTAAAAGCAGAACATTGTTTGAGAGGGATTCGTGTGTATTAGCACTGATGCTTGAGAATGATTTTTTTGTACTGGAAACAGTAGAAGGTTCTAGTTGAAGGAAACAGATATGAAGACTAGTGAAAGTAACACAGACATATGTTTGGGCTAAAGATACGCTTCCTGTGGACAAATAGATAAACCGCAAGTAGATCCAAATGCTACTCACTGAACTCAAACGTTGTAAGGGACGTAATGGGACATTTGGGAATGAATAAGATGTTTTTGACCGTTTCCAATTATTATTACTCAATGCTATAGTTTGGGTAACACCAGTAGCGTTGGTATACAGAAGATAGTCCATATTATGGCAAGAACATTACTTTAAGACATGAAGGTCAGTCAATCTGGAAAACTTTTTTTTTAAGTTTCTTCAAGTGCAGTTGCAAAAACCATCAAGCGCTATGATGAAACTGGCTCTCATGAGTACCGCCACAAGAAAGGAAGACCAAGAGTTACCTCTGCTGCAGAGGATAAGTTCATTTAGATTTACCAGCCTCAGAAATCGGCCCAAATAAATGCTTCACAGAGTTCAAGTAACAGACATCTCATCAACTGTTCAGAGTAGACTGTGAATCAGGCATTCCTGGTAGAATTGCTTCAAAGAAACCACGACTAAAGGACACCGATAAGGAGACTTGCTTGGGCCAAGAAACACAAGCAATTGACATTAGACCGGTGGAAATCTGTCCATTGGTCTGATGAGTCCAGATTTGACACCGCCATGTCTTTGGGAGACGCAGATAAGGTGAACTAATGATCTCTGCATGTGTGGTTCCCACCATGGAGGAGGAGGTGTGATGGTGCTTTTCTGGTGACACTGTCAGATATTTATTTAGAAATCAAGGCACACTTAAACAGCATGGCTACCACATCATTCTGCAGCAATACGCCATCCCATCTGGTTTGCTCTTAATGGGACAATCGTTTGTTTTTCAACAGGACAATGAACCAAAACACACCTCCAGGCTGTTTAAGGTCTTTTCGACCAAGGAGAGTAGTGGAGTGCTGCATCAGATGACCTGGCCTTCACAATCACCCGACCTCAACCCAATTGAGATTGTTTGGGATGAGTTGGACCACAGAGTGAAGGACAAGCATCCAACAAATGCTCAGCATATGTGGGAACTCCTTCAAGAGGAAAAAAGGAAAAGCATTCCAGTTGACTACCTCAGGAAGCTAGTTGAGAGAATGCCAGCACTGTGCAAAGCTGTCATCAAGGCAAAGGGTGGCTACTTTGAAGAATATCCAATATAATATATATTTTGATTTGTTACACTTTTTTTATATGTATTGTGAATGTTAAAGGGGCAATCAGCAGTTTCTACATCCATTTTTGGGCTTATAAATTAATGTCTACCCATTTGATTATTGAAGAATAAAACTTGTAAATGCCTTAGTTCAACTGTCGTACCCCATCAAACCCAAAATATAAGCTTGTTTGTAAACAAAATAAATGTAAACAAACACCATATATCCTCAAAACATGGTTAAAATGAGTTTTGATATCATGGATTGCCAGTTGTTTTATGATGCCAAAATGCATCATATTGGCTGTATTTCTGTATTTTGAAAGTTATTTCTTACTTTATTGCTGACATGCAAAACATTTTGGTACTATTATATCAACAATGGGCTAGGCTAATGAAACAAATAGAAAACAAGTTTTTGGGTGGAGTTTTCCTTTATGATATTTGGACGCTTCTTCTTATTCTCACTTTTTCTTTCTTATAGCTGTGTAGGCATACTGTTGCAAGCTAGGCTATGGGTTAAGTTTAGGAGTTAGGTTAGGGTTAGACTAGAGATTGATGAAAACCCTTCCCCTAACCATTTTTGGTAATTCCTTGCCCTAGCAGGTTATCTAACATGCTAAATAGTTGCAACCTTTGGGTTGCTAGACATTCTCGCTATACGCCTACTCATCTACCCTGACCAGCCACCCTACTTTTTTTAAGTAACCATATGTCTTATGTAACCAAACGTAACATATCATACTAATTTGAGTGTCCTGGATTTACATTTACTATGTTATGTCTACCCCTGAGAAACAGATCGAGGATGTGAGGATGACAACCTGTCTGTCAGCATACCCCTGAGATACAGATCAGGGATGTGAGGAAGGCAACCTGTCTGTGTACCCCTGAGAGACAGAGGCTCATTCTGCTTTAAAAATAGTCTGGGTTGATCAGAGGTTCTAAAACTTAAATTAATTTGAGATTTAACATATAACAGATATAACAGATATTTATATCATAGATAAGTAACAAGGTATTTTGAGTGCCATCTCATTAGAGACAGAGGCAAGTCACCAGGTGTGCTTTATTTGTGCCTTGATATCAGCACAGATTTATTAGGGTTGTATTGCACTACAGTCTTCTCTTGAACTTGTACACCGACCTGTGTTTTCAGTGTTATTATAATTCATACCTTTTTGAAAGCTTGCCAGGATTAATTATTCTTAGACAAATACTTTTGTTAGTCTGGCTGACAACTGCTTTAACCAAATATGCTATTTGAAAGCCACTGCACACAAAGGCCTGTAATTTGCATCCTCTGAGGGATGCACAGTTTCCAATGGCAAACCAACCCACCTGAACAGGTGGTATCAGATACGCTCATTATAAATAGGAAATTATACCCTGCTTGCACCTGGTGTCCCCCTGTGTACAACTGCAAGACAAAGGGTTACCTTCTTACAGTGTGACATGTTCAGATTTGTTTGTAAAATGTACTTTGGACACAATTTTGATAAAACCTGATTACTATTTTTTGTTATTAAAGATGAGCAGTTTTGAATCTTTGGTGGCTGGCTAATGTGTTTCTTAGACAAAATGCCAAATGTGTCCATGATACTATACTGCCAGGTCGCAGTTGCAAATGAGAACTTGTTCTCAACTGACCTACCTGGTGAAAAAAAATATATATATATATATATATATATATATATATTCCGCTGTTCATTTCCTTCTCAATCATTTTTGCAATTTAAAATTGCAGTTATATAGGATATTCATCCATTGTATTATGTGGTTATAATGCATTGTAAGACTTATTATAAGCATGTATAACCCCTCATTATCTCATACATCAAGCTGTCTTGATGGTGCTTGATTATCTTTGGTAAGAGGGGTAGGTAAATGGATATCTTGTTGGTAGTTGAATATCTTTGACAAGCGCTTGACGTCACGTGAACCAATGAAAACGCTTAGAAATATGACGTCTGCAGCGCCATCTTCTCTTGTGCAGCGTCATGATAAAAACAGTGGTAAAGGACAAGTAAGGTCTCCATGCATGGTATGCAATAAAGTAAGTTACATAAGGGATTATCAACGGCATTTTACTTAGTCGGTATGATACCTTGCTTGCAACTTAGGTAATTGACGAGGAACAGAAGAGAGAAATGTTTCAGAGGAAGAGTCAAAATATCAAGTACTTCCTGAGTCTTGTGCCAGGGAAACGTCGCTTTGGGGTGTACAGATTTCTGCCCGTCTTCTTCTGTATTGGAGGTGTGATGGAATGGGTCATGATCAACGTGAGGATAGGAAGGGAGACATTCTGTAAGTATTCAAACCTCTGGCTGACTTTATCTGCACTGTCAAACTAACGAACACTGTTGAAGCATCACTGTATGTGAACGTACATAGTAGTAACGCTACTACTGCCTCTTCCAAGAGGGCCCAGACGTCTACTGTTATAACACAGGTGGTAGTTAACGTTAGTGCACCGGCCTTGTGAGTTTCTGTTTTAAGCCACATTTCAGGTTGTTCACTACAGTGGTGGCAACAGTGAGAGAGTCCTTGATATCTCAGGCCTTTTAATGTACATTTGTGTGGATGCATAGAGTGCCTGTGGCCTCCCAATGTGAGTACTACCACTGCCACGAGCCCAGGCTTGTGTGGAACTTGTCCTGTTACCAAATTGTCACTCATTAAAACCATGCTCCAGTTGTTCCTCTGAAATCGACACTAGTATAAATTGGATTCAAACGATTGGGCTACTGCTTAGGCTACAGTAAATACAAGTCGGTTGGTCCTCTTCAGAAAGCGAAGATTGTGCAATTTGACGTCTGGTTCAGCTACTGTAGAGTGTAATATATTTTCAATGAGTTAATCCACCCTCTGTTTCATTCATCTCCATTTCTCCTTCAGATGATGTCTACAGAAGAAAGAAGTCAGAGAGAGAATACCAGCAAAAGATTGAGGATGGATTGATTGTACTTACTGAACCAGTAGCCAAGTGAATTACTGAACCAGTAGTCACTACAATGGAAATGGAACACTTGAGGTGTGATCGGGACACAAACACTGGTGTTTGCAATGCAATAGACTTGAGGCAAACGTCTTTGGATGGTTCAAAAGACTGATATTTAATGTATGGAGAAAAAAAAACTGTTTATTTACGTACTCTTCGCTATACTGAGATTGGATGAAACATTTTCACGAGCCAAACATGACAATGTGGTATTCGTCTAATAAAAGTTACATTACTCAGTGGGGGAATCACAGTGTTTGAATAATTCTGTATTGTTTTTATTCTGATAAATGAATGTAACCATTTACGGGAAATTACATGTTATACCCATTTAAAATATAGGTTAACTGTTTCAAATGTTTGTACATAGTTAGACTTATGTACATTTATTACTTGAAAAGTAGATTAATGCAACTGATGCAATATCCAGATGTGCTATTGGAAATATAAACAACATAGACATTGAGGAAAAATTGTCAAAAGAGTATTGTGCATATAGTTATGTTGTGTAAGATAACTCCTATGTTCACGCCTGTCCTACTTAAGAGGACACCAATTTAACCAATCATGGTTGGTAAGACGACCTAAGAGACACATTCAATTGTAACTTACAAAACAAACACATTTCACACCACATGGCTCTGCTCTATATATCGTAACATACCGGTAGACACTTCTCATATTACATGCCACTCCTGCGCTATGGTCTATTGACTTGTGTATTGCATTAGTTATCCCTTTTCACAAGGGAACCCCTCACTGTAGCATTGTGGTCCTCTCAAGACTGTATCCCACTAGTTCAGTGGTACGGTCCAATGGGCAGGGCCCTGAGGCAAACAAAGCTGTTGGGATGCTTGGCCAGCATCAGAGGGTTGCCATCCAGTCTCACCTCCTCCATGTTGGCTCTGATGTACTGAGTGTTGTTGCCTTGGCAGAAGGTCTCATCTGATAGCGTGGTGATCTTATTGTTCTGCAGGGTGAGTAGATTAGAAGACAGTTGTTGGTTGATAACTTTTTTGTTTAGTTTTTTACAATTATGCATTTGCTGCACATGCGTTTATACTCAAATTTGTTTGTTAGGTGAAAGATACATAAATGTTATTGCTGTGGGAGGGAAAGATATAAACATACATATAGGTGCACAATATGCAGACTCTCTGGAAGTTGTGGGATCGCCTCCAGCTCGTTATTGCCAAGGTAGAGGTATGCCATCTTGGTGAGTTTCTGAGAAAAGAGATTTGATGTTTGCTTTACACACTACAGGGTATTTCAGGTAAGATTAATGTTTGGCATGGAAATTGTTCAAATTCTATTGACATTCAAGGCAACTATTACTCTGACTAATGTTACTGTATGTAAAAAGTGTTTGCTCCAGAATTTTGGATTGACTTCCTGACTTACCTTAAAAGCGTTTGACTTTACACCCTTGGTTTTAAGCTGGTTGTAATTGGCATTGAATGATACGAGTTTGGCAGGTAACATGGGTAGTTTGACCAGCTTGTTCTCTGAGAGATTGAGCTCTTCAAGGACGGCAAGCTTTGAGAAAGCTCCGTCTTCTATCTCAGAGATGAGGTTCCCAGTCAGATCGATTCTTCTCAAAGTTGCTATAAAATGTTAAATACCATAAACTTTAGAGATGTTCACTAAAAAAGCTAGAGTGATAAGTGAATAACATTTTAATGTTGGTCTTAAAGTGTTACAAAGCAACTAATCACTAACCAATGTCTGCAAAGTCTTTGTTGGTGATTTTTGTGATTTTGTTGTAGCGTGCATAGAGATAGGCAGTTTCCTTGGGCAGGGATGGAACTGCTGTCATCTCAGGGGATACCTCCTCACAGTATACCGACCCAGTCAGACACACACACAGCAGGCACGTGGGCAGCTCTGAAATCCATAGCCATGTCCTTTAAATGCATTCTCCTTCAGCAATGACTTCCAAGTTTTCCTATCGATCAGCCAACTAATCCCTCCCTGTATTCATCTCTCTTCATTCTTTATAGAAACTTAACATAAACGTGTGCCATAGTAGTCAACAGGGCACTACATTTAACATTCCTGCTGTAATGTGTGGTTGTTTACTGTATTCACAAAGCGAAAAAACAGCTCATTAGACCTAGCATATGGCCTTATTAAATAAGTAATTCTGAACCCCTTTTCTCCAGTGTGTCTCGAGAGAATAAACTCACCACCCTCATCTTTACGAGCTGCTGCTGGGCTTGTATCTGAGTCTCCAGCGGTGTCATAGTCTGGGATGGTCACAACCTCTTTCTGTGGAATTGTTTAGAAGAAATGTCTCCAGATCACCTCACAAGAGAAGACATAAGCTGGGTATTTTATTTCACACCAACTGAGTTTTACTAACAGTCTGATTATCTGCTAAGCAAGCATTTGTGTTCTCAGACCCCCAATGTATAGTCTTCACAGACTAATACTGCATGTTGAGTCGTCATTTAGGCAGGGATAGGGTTTGGCACCTGGTGTGGGACTTTTATGATTTGCTGAAATGGGGATATACATTTAATAACAACTCTCATATGCAAACTTTAAGCTTTGTAATTGTTAGACAGATTCTGGTAAGAAAATATTTAGAGGTATGGGATCCTGCCTCAAAAACATATTTTCATCAACTCTAAATAAAATCAAATAATAATACATCTGCCCCAAAAACATTTACAAAAGATATGCACTTCCAGAAATTACCTTAGGTTTTCTTGCTTCCATGTATCCATTTCTTGCTGCAGAAGAGAGCATCCACGGCACTAGAATAATGGTGAAAAACAAAGTCCTCAGGTCCATCATTGTGTCTAACAGCTGGGATGGGAAAAGAGCAGTACTGAGGACAGAGGGGTAGGGCTGTGAGTACTGGGCTGGGATCTGAGTGAGCAGGAGAATTTTCCATCCAGTTTTAAAGAAAAGCTGCCAGTGGAGTATTGAGTAAGACTAGGAAACAAACCTTAACCCAATATTTGCTGTCAAAGTATCCTTCTCATCTTGTCAGTTTTAACAGCTTTTGGAAATGGACATGTTTTAGAAAGTTGTGAAAGCTGACAGTACGTCGTGGATGCATGTCATTTCAGGTTAAACCACACCGGTTCATAAAATTAGAAAATAAAACATTAAACTCTAATAGTTTTAAGCCAAATATATCATTATTTATTTTTATTGTAGCGAACCGTTAAAATTATAAAATGTTATGGACTAGAAAGTGTTATAAAGTGATAAACATGTACATCAATAGTGTAAAATGCATATCACACCAACTTTTTTTTTTAATGCAACTTGTTGTCACAGACCCCTGCATCCCTATACATTCAACCATTATGTTGGAAAGGTTCACTTTGAAATAAAAATAAGACATTTGTCCCTCTTGGATGGACTGACTGTGCTGTGTATGTCAGGAAAAAAGTTGGAAAAAGTTCATGGAAAAAGTCTGGCTTTTAAAAATAAGAACTATTTATCTGGAAAGTACTGACTGGTGTGGACAGAGTGGAGAGAGAAAGAGAACTTGAACGTAAAGAGCAGTGGGATATGATTACTGGAATTTTGGACAGAACTCTTTTGCATGAAGTGATTATAAAATCTAATGCCAAAGCAAGCAAAGAAGAAAGGAATGTATTCTTCTTATTAACACCTCCCTTTCTGACTTAAAACTCCAACAAAAATGTTTTCCCTGGTCTCTCGTGGTTTCATTTGGAAATGTTTTGTGTAGAAGCGTTTGTTAGAAGTCAGCAGCTGCTGTCTGCATCTCCTATAATTTTTCAGAATGCAGGTGTCCATCTCCAGTTGCTCTAACTTGGTTCATGTGAGGAAAACAGTTTTACATGAGAGCTTGTCCAACTATAGGAGCAGCCAATATTAAGACAAATGCATACCTAAAAGTATGTGTAAGGCTTGTTTAAACTGTTGCACTCAAACTAGGCTGTACACATAAACAATTGAACTATCTCTCATTTGCTTCTATACAAATTAAAAACATTCCTCATCCTAAGTACCTTGACAGTTTTCCTCCATTCCGCTCTATTTTCCATGAAAAGATATACAAGGTTCTCCTCTGGCTGTTCTCATGTTTTTCCATGCCTCACTTTTTCAATTGGCATGGTTTATGTGAGATATTTAAAATCATTTTAATGCAATTACAATATGGTGTAATTTCCATTATTATTAGCATCCATTTATTATATTCAGCATACTTTTGCAAAGCAATCTCACTTATATTTAAAGGTGATGAGATGAGAACTTTGGCAATTTTTTTATGAAGTAATGTGTCATCCTAGAAGTGAATTTCCAGAGTGAGACAATATATAATGTTAATATGTGATACATTAGATACAAACATTCTTCAATAGTTTTTGTGTAAGATGTGACTGACCATTTTCCCCCCATAATTTATTCTCCATTTATTTGCTACTCAGAATCTTGGCCTCCATGATCATGTGGATATGATTTGATTACTTAAACAGAGGTGTACTTTCACAGAAGTCTGCTTTAGATATATAAAAAAATGTTGGCATTGAATGATATGAGTAGGGGTCTTTGTAGAATCTGCTGCACAGGACAAGTTGTACCTAGACACTGAAACTGTGCTGACCTTTTGACTGTCTGTCTTATTGAAAAAATGGTTCATTGCTGTAACAGATCAAATAAATGATAAACAAGTTACTTTGGCAAGAGCAGAAATTCAAGCATTTTGGGTCCATATCATCTCACCTCAGGGACAACAAACCAGCCAAAACCAAAACTGCTTTTTGTCATTTTATATTATTCTTATTACCAGCAATGATTTGTTTTTGACAAAAAAACATATTCTATCACTGACATTGAGAGGGCAGTAGGCCTAACTGTAGATGGAAATACAAAACCAAAAGGACAAAGTCATCTCTGATGGTATGCATTGGCAAATATGTTCCCCTAAAAAGTATTCTACAATTGCTAGCAGCTGTTTATCATACATCTGCTTTGTTGATGAAAATCTGAAGTTTCAGTTAACTTCCCAAGCTTCATTCCCCGAGCGCGTGCTGGTTTTCATCCTGACCAATTACTGTCCGTCTTAGTCATTCTTTACGGACTATAAATGCCATTTCTCAACCTCATTGCAGGTTTAGGGTTACACCCTCCCTTGTGCTCCTCCTGTGCTCATAAGCCTGTCACCATTTTACTCTTTACTATCATCACAAAATCTATTATTCCTAAATCAACTTAGTGCCTTTGTGCGATACTGACCCCTAAGTCTGAGTGGTCAAACATGCTCATGGCACTGCTCCCCTGCCTTTCGTGAAGGGATGGAAGATCAGAACCTCTAATAGAATCCGCTAATACTTAGGGTTAGTATGTTCAGTCAGCTGCAGTTCAGGCTCCAGGTGACCTAAATATCCTGCCATCTAACAAACTATCCAAATGGAACGAAACGGGGAGGGACATACCTGAATTTGTCCAATAGAAACTTGTTTTTGTTGCAAAAAAAATATCTTGGCGCAAACAGTATGTTGCAAAATGTTTTGCAACAATTGACATACTGAATACACCTAATCTTACAATGGCAGCCTTCCCCTCTGGAAAATACAGATACCTCAATCAACTGGGTTGTGTTCAGTGGGCACTAAATAGGAGGAATGAATGTCAAATAAGAACATGCATTTTTATTTTGTGTGTCAATTTTTCATGCCTACTGAACACACCCATGATCATGCCCAACACGAGACCATTGTTGATAGAGAAACCATGGCAGAACAATTGCTTTTGAGGAATTTATTACAAATACATAGGAATACGACTAATTGTAATATAAATCTAGAAAACCTGTTTCAGGACAGTACATCATTTACAGATCATGGAACTCGTAGAAAAAAAGTCATTTTATCATGAGTCAAAATAAACAAACAGGCTGTGGCAGTAATACTAAAATCTTAAAGGGATCCTTTGGGGTTTTGGCAATGAAGCCCTTTACCTACTACCCCATAGTCAGATGAACTCGTGGGTACCATTTATGTCTCTGTGTGCAGTTTGAAGGAAGTTGCTAACTAGCATTAGCATAATGACTGGAAGTCTATGGTATCTGCTAGCATGCTAACAGATACCCATAAACTTCGTCATGGTGCCAAAACTAGTTAGCATTGGCTCACAAAACTAGCTTTAACTTCCTTCATACCTGACACAGATACATATAAATGTTGTCCACAAGTTCATCTGACTCTGGGGAAGTAGAAAAGGGGCCTCATTGCTAAAATCCCAAAGTATCCCTTTTAATGTCTTAATTAATTACATCAAAATGTAGGACATAACTGATACAGAAGTGCCCAGAGAAAGCACTGAACATAAAAAATATTAGCTTGAGACGGTCATCATGAACGATTTGGAGGGGCTTGACCTTCCGAATCTCAGTTCTTCCTTGCAGCTGACCATGTCTGTTGTGTTGGCATTAGTTGGCACTGGTGGAGTGGACTCGTATAGGACGCAGATGGAGCCATCCTCTCCTATCCGATAGGACACCTCGTACGGATCGACCCACATCGTCAGTTCACTGGGCAGCAGGGAGAAGAGTTGTTCTCGAGTGAGTCCAATGGTGCAAGCTGCTTGGCCAATCAAGGGGTCCATTTTGTGGTTGATCCTGAGACATCTGTACCCCGAGCCTTTGCATGGAGCCTGGGGAAACCAGTGGTGTTGGTAGTGCTCTGTAAGAGAGGACAATGAGAGCAAGCATTAGATCCAGTGCAGAAGTAATTAGCTACTTTGATTAATAGTAACTAACTAGTAGTCTATTTTTTATTTATTTAACCTTTATTTAACTAGGCAAGTCAGTTAAGAACAAATAATTATTTACAATGACGGCATACACCGGCCAAACCGGAAGACGCTGGACCAATTGTGCGCCGCACTATGGGACTCACGCCGGATTGTGTAACAGCCTGGAATCGAACCAGGATCTGTTGTGACACCTCTAGCACTGAGATGCAGTGCCTTAGACCGCTGATATAGGCTATGTGATGTCAACAACACAACAATGGCTTTTATCTAGCTAGCTACATACCTCCTAAAGCTTCCTCCAAGGAATGGGTGAACTCTTTCAGTTGGTCTTCTGACAAGTATCCAGTTGTTCTGAGCAATCTGGCAACAAAGCTGGCCGCTGTTGAGACTTCAGTTTTCATTTTCGAAGCAAGATGCTAGCTATCTCATCAGCCAGACGTTGAATAGCAAATGCCCCAAGTTGGCTCTATATTCGAAATATCAAGCAAAATGTAGACGTTTCCTCTGTTGAAACAAAGGCTACACAAGGCCCGTTGACAACCAGTTGCCGTTGCGTTGTTTTTTTTTCGTCCAGTTGTCAAAGCTAGCTCGCTAAAAGCTAACATTAGTTGTAAAACGGAAGCCACAATAATTCACTCGGACAATGTAGGGCTAGGAGTTACAATTTGGCAACTACCAAACGTCCGAGAACTTGATTGGATTTAGTGAAAAAATAAATTTAAATATAGAATTTTTCCATAAAATGTACTTAATTCAATGTTGTCCATAGAAGATGGACTTCACCCCTTTGCTGGTAAACATTATTTTGCGTCACAAAGCCACATATGCCAATCAGCTAACGGTGTGTAAATGACGTCACAAAGCTTATTTCTCTATGGCGATGCAGTGCCTCAATCGAAGAACTCAATCACAGCGCCACCTGTGCGTTTAATAAATGTACCACATCAAATACCACATTTTACAACTCAGGCCAAAAATCTATCTTTCTTGCTGCATGTACTATTTTAAACTAAAGCAAAGCATACACATATTATGGCACACCCTTTTCAGACTACTGAACTGACCCAGCAAAGCTGTACTATGCCAACCTGATTACACATTCATAGTGAGAGAGATGGACAGCCCACCATAAATGGTCTTTCCTCTGTTTTAATGCCTCTGTTTATGCCAATGATGGTACAAATAATGGACAACATAATTTATCACGTGACACCATTCATTTCTATGTGACGACTCAATAGCACATTGAAGCCAAATTAAGCCAGTTAAGATGGTGTCTCATGGAGGGAGTTAGTTTAGCACTCCTGTCAGGTAGCTAGCTAGCTACGGTTACCCATAGTTGGCTAGCTAGTTTTATAGTTTGGTCATTTATTTCAATACATACAGAATTCCCCAAAATATGTTTATGAAGCTAGCTACGTTATATAGGGTTCTCACTACGAGACTAAGCCAAATTGCCAACGCTAAAATCAATGTCATGTATATATGTTTTTTAGCAAGCTAGCTTCATAAAATTCAGCAGGGTTTATTCAATTTGACACTTTGTGGCCACCGGAGTATGACATGTGACTACAGTTTGCATTTGAATTGTGGGTCATATCAACCCCACAAGTTATCATGTTTGAGTGTGTCACGGCTGGGATCCTGGAGTTGGTCTTCTGTAAGCCTATTTACAGAGAGACGCTCTAACCCCTCTCTTAGCTCCTTCCTGCTGTTAGACCAGTTGCTAAGAGATGGTGGCTCACCGCCAAGTTTATAGACAAGTATCAAGTATGTTCCTCCCTCCCAAGTGACCTACTTATTCCTGCGTCAGTGCTAAGTTTTATTTCCTGTTAAGAGCTTCCTGTAAGCGTTCTCAATTTAGCCAGGCTTGGTAGGCCTAGAGTACTTCTATCTGTCAGCTATTTTATCAGTCCTTTTTAGTTAAGTTCTGTAGCTGGTTATAGTTAACTTAGATTTTAACACTTGCAAATAGTCTTATTTTATATCTAAAGTCTTAGTGCTATCAGTGCTAGTAGTTAGTCTTCTGCGTGCTTGAAGGTCTTGAGCTCAAGTGCTGCTCTCCACTAGTGGTCTACTGATACTCCTAAATAGATTAGTATCTTATGTTTAACCTTCTACCCCTAACACAGTGTATTTCTCTATACCTTCTACCAGTCTGTGGTGGCCAGTGCCATCTTTTTTGCAGTGGTGTGCTGGGGAGCCAACATAAAAGCTGGTGATGCTTCTCGGGTAAATAAGCTGATCAGGAAGGCTAGCTCTGTCCTGGGGATGAGCCTTGACACTCTAGAGGAGGTGACGGAGAGACGGATCCTGGCCAAACTGCTGGCCATCATGGACAACGTCACCCAACCTCTGCATGCCATGGTTATGACACAGAGGAGCACCTTCAGTCACAGACTGATCCCACCACGGTGTGCCAAAGAGCGCTACAGGAGGTCCTTCCTGCCGGCGGCTATTAGACAATTTAATGCCTCACCGGGGTGCCGTGCCGTCGGCAACACAGACCTGGAACTGTTGGGGTATTAGGACCTAGCTTAACAATTGTGCATCCATCCGTGAGTAACTCTGGTCCGTAATCACTCATTCACTCAGGACTTATTTATTCATTCAGGTCTGTATATACTTACTCATGTACAGTTGTTATATCATATCACGTGCAATATTGCAAGTAATTCTTGGACTTAACTTACGTAGTCATTCATTCATCTATCTATCTATCTATCTATCTATCTATCTATCTATCTATCTATCTATCTATCTATCTATCTATCTATCTATCTATCTATCTATCTATCTATCTATCTATCTATCTATCTATCTATCTATCTATCTATCTATCTATCTATCTATCTATCTATCTATCTATCTATCTATCTTATTTACCCTTGATCCCTATGATCAATCCTAGCCTGTGGCATGTGACTCTCCGATGATCCTACTGTCAGCCTTTCATATAACTGTCAGTTACCATTCATGATTCCCCATTAGTTGAAAGATAAAATACTTTACTTTGCTGTGTAAGTCCTATAACGGTTTAAACTGTAGATAAATCTAGTGCCCCAGTGAGGGTGATGGTTTTGCCAGGAGCGACCCCTAACGTACTAGGTGCGGTCCCAGGCCTATCAATGTCACCAGAGTCAGGTGTGTAAAGTTTAACAGTCAAGTTTTAATAAACAGTTTGGTTATAACAGTACAAAAGTAACAATTCAAATACTCACAATATCCTACTTATAGTTCTCTGTCAGTCAGATGTCCACAAGTGTACAAAGTAAAAATCAATCCAAATCTCCCTTAACTTTCGGAGCATCCACCTTGGCATTTTCCAGGTGGTAAAAGGGCTGGTCAGAATGAGGTTGGTTCCGAGACCCCTCAGAGTCTGTATCAATGATTAACACTCCTATTTCTACCCTATGTTCAGGTATGGGCTTGTTCCTGTGGTGATCCCCAGGGCCACTTTCCACAACAAGCTACTCAAGGAAGTTTTGAGCTACTCAGGGGCAAACTACCCGCCCTCCAGGACACCTACAGCACCTAATGTCACAGGAAGGCCAAAAAGATCATCAAGGACATCAACCACCCGAGCCACTGCCGGTTCACTCCGCTATCATCCAGAAGGCGAGGTCAGTACAGGGGCATCAAAACTGGGACCGTGAGACTGAAAAACAGCCTCTATCTCAAGGCCATCAGACTGTTAAACAGCCATCACTAGGACATTAGAGGCTGCTGCCTATAGGCATAGACTAGAAATCACTGGCCACTTTAAGAAATGGAGCACTACTCACTTTAATAATGTTTACATATCTTGCATTTCTCATCTCATATGTACAGTGGGGAGAACAAGCTGTCGCTGGGAAATACGGACTTTCAGCTCCCTCCAAAGATTTTCTATTGGGTTCAGGTCTGGAGACTGGCTAGGCCACTCCAGGACCTTGAGATGCTTCTTACGGAGCCACTCCTTAATTGCCCTGGCTGTGTGTTTCGGGTCGTTGTCATGCTGGAAGACCCAGCCATGACCCATCTTCAATGCTCTTACTGAGGGAAGGAGGTTGTTGGCCAAAGTCTCGCGATACATGGCCCATCCATCCTCCCCTCAATACGGTGCAGTCGTCCTGTATCAGGATCAGTGTCCCCTTTGCAGAAAAGCATCCCCAAAGAATGATGTTTCCACCTCCATGCTTCACGGTTGGGATGGTGTTCTTGGGGTTGTACTCATCCTTCTTCTTCCTCCAAACACGGCGAGTGGAGTTTAGACCAAAAAGCTCTATTTTTGTCTCATCAGACCATATGACCTTCTCCCATTCTTCCTCTGGATCATCCAGATGGTCATTGGCAAACTTCAGACGGGCCTGGACATGCGCTGGCTTGAGCAGGGGGACCCTGCGTGCGCTGCAGGATTTTAATCCATGACGGCGTAGTGCAGGGGAGCCTCCAGGGATTTTGGGCCCCATGAAAATATATAACATTGGGCTCCAAAATGTTTTTACCTAATGCTGGAATAATATTTTAGGGCCCCTGTCAGTCACAGGCCCTTAGAATCATCCTAACTTCCCCCCCCCCATACAGCGCCCCTGGCGTAGTGTGCTACTAATGGTTTTCTTTGAGACTGTGGTCCCAGCTCTCTTCAGGTCATTGACCAGGTCCTGCCATGTAGTTCTGGGCTGATCCCTCACCTTCCTCATGATCATTGATACCCACGAGGTGAGATCTTGCATGGTGCCCCAGACCGAGGGTGATTGACCGTCATCTTGAACTTCTTCCATTTTCTAATAATTGCGCCAACAGTTGTTGCCTTCTCACCAAGCTGCTTGCCTATTGTCAAGCAGGTTTACAATTTTATCCCTGATGTCCTTACACAGCTCTCTGGTCTTGGCCATTGTGGAGAGGTTGGAGTCTGTTTGATTGAGTGTGTGGACAGGTGTCTTTTATACAGGTAACGAGTTCAAACAGGTGCAGCTAATACAGGTAATGAGTGGAGAACAGGAGGGCTTCTAAAAGAAAAACTAACAGGTCTGTGAGAGCCGGAATTCTTACTGGTTGATAGGTGATCAAATACTTATGTCATGCAATAAAATGCTAATTAATTATTAAAAAATCATACAATGTGATTTTCTGGATTTTTTTAGATTCCGTCTCTCACAGTTGAAGAGTACCTATGATAAAAATTACAGACCTCTACATGCTTTGTAAGTAGGAAAACCTGCAATATCGGCAGTGTATCAAATACTTGTTCTCCCCACTGTATATCAGTACACTTGTAACAATTAAAACATTAGGAAATAAACCTAAAATAGCAAATAAACTGTTTGTTTTTTTGTTGACCAAATTTGACACTCATTGACCTCTATACAAAACCTCCTTGCTTGGTGGGCGAAACAACAACATAAAAAAACACCTGGAGGGGAGACGAGGCGAGTTGGGCCTTTTCCCCTCTGTTGCTACCCCATCTCTTTGAATCACTGAAGTGAACTTAGAACTTCTTCTGCGTGCGATTTTAAAATAATGGGTTCAAGGACATACATCTGGTGTATTCGAAGCAAGTATTGGTACCATGTTTGTCTTCGGTATATTTTTTTATTTACACGAAGATTGACCACGAAAATGTCAATTTCCCCATTCACTATAATGGGGGAACCTGTTTTCGGCAAAGATTATTACAGGGGTCTGCCTTGAACTTCAGTGGCTTCAACGAGATGGGGCAGTCGTCATCCACTGGTTTAGCATCCACCACAATTGGAACCATGCTGGAAAGGACAATCTGAATATAAAATATATCCAAATCAGCACAGTACAGTTTGGGTTGGCAATATAATCTAAAATGGGTAATCGTTTTACATATTTTTTTTATTCCAAAACTAATTCGTATGACCTGTGGACTTGCATTGATTGCCTGAGCTAATGCCTTTAATAATCTTTAGCCCAGCGGGGCTAACAGTTTTGTGGACGTGGCGCAAACTCAGAGTCTCTGCGAGAAGGAGGTCGAAAGGGCATGTTTTCGTGATAACCTCATTCATGGGTTAATTAGAACCCCTCAGCTGGCTAGTTGAGGGGAGACGTGAGTTCAAACCCAGTCGGTCACAATAGTACTTGATACTTGAATGGCACAAACAAAGAGAGGTCACACTATAACTCTTCTCTTTGTTGTCACGGCTTTGTTGGAGTTTGCAGAGATCTATATTAGTCTCAGCCATTGTTAAACTGGTATGGATGGCTACAGTAACAGTAGGATATACTATATAAGGGCAGCTGACGCTTAAACCGACTAGCAAAAACCTAAAACGGACCCTAACCTTAAACACATTTTTATACATTCTGAAATGAAATATCGGTGTGGGTGTCAGACCTGTCCTAATAGTCTTATCTAGAAAAAGTGCAGTTTCAGAAGAAGCTGGACAGTTATGCAACTCCCCTTGATCACCACCTGGTGGACATACTCAGTCTGCACTAAGCAGGGGGAAGGAAACTTTCAGAGCAAAATATGGGTGCAAGCATGGCGGCACGCAGGACAGTCTTGTGCTGTAGCAGCAGAACTCTTCTAAAGTCAAATAATGTTGTCAACACTAATCTGAAATATATCTTAATTACAGCCTTTCTCTATTGGATAACATCACTCGCTGTGTATTTCAACATTCACTTGAGCTGCTGGACATACACCCTTCTTCTCTGTATGTAGCCTACTGACTTTCACCTTGATTTCACATTTTCCACAGACAAGCAAACTTTATTTAACTAGGCAAGTCAGTTAAGAACACATTCTTATTTACAATGACGGCCTACCTACAAGGTCAGCCCCTGGAGCAAATTAGGGTTAAGTGTGTTGACTGCAGGAGGGGTAGTATAGGTCTGATGCTTCACCAGTCTGTGAAAGCCTCAGATCTGGAGCTTCACCCACCATCTTACCCATGGACTCACAGTGGCATGCTGTCATCTGTTGATCATGCCAGGTTAGTTCACCTCCTTTATGTTGTTATTATCCCTCATGTGAGGGGATGTTTAAATGGCTCCCTGAGAAACACGTTGAGGTTATTTAATTCTCTCTCATGCCTCCGTTGTTTTGTCCCACAGTATCCGCCTTGGATATCAGGTGTACAAGCAGGTGTGTTCTGCCTGTCATAGCATGGAATACCTGGCCTTGTGAAACCTTGTAGGAGTCTTGCACACAGAGGTTGAAGTCAAGGTGCTTGCTGAAGAGGTAAGAGCAACTGCCTTGTGTTACTAAAGTATACTTTCCAAAATGGAGTAATCAGCTGTTTTCATAACAACTACTAATGAGAAATGCAATTTGAGACAGCAGTAGATGGCCCTGACGACTCTGGAGAGATGTTCACATGTCCAGGGAAGCTGTCAGACTACTTCCCCAAGCCATACCCCAACCCAGAGGCTGCCTGTGTGGCAAACAATGGAGCCCTTCCCCCTGACCCCAGCTACATAGTCAATGCCAGGTAATAGGTGATTCTTTAGGCTGCTTAAAATAGGTTCACTCCAAGCAAGCTCTAATATGTACATATGATTACACAGGTTTAGTTCCTTGCTTTGAATCTAGGGACATTTGTAGCTTTCACCTGACCTTTCCTGTTATGGCCCATTTTGCCGATTCTGCTACCTTTATAGATTATAAGCACAAGTGAATAGCTGAAGTACAGTTGTGGAGGAAATTGTCTAATGAGTGTGCATGTGCTGTGTTCATAATCTGCCTGCGGCTTTCCTTGCAGACATGGGGGAGAGGACTATGTGTTCTCTGCAAGGCCATTGGCTTGGCTCCTGCCATCTACAACAAGGTTCTAGAGTTTGAGGATGGTGAGTGGTCTACATTGTATGTAGATTCAACTCTTCTCTTTGTCATACTAGGATGTCACACACTTGCAGAAAGCCACTAGATATGCACTGTGCATATTCAACAGAAATCCTTTTTCCTAATGACATCGCTCCACAGGCACCTCAGCCACTATGAGCCAGGTGGCCAAAGATGTCTGCACCTTCCTGAGGTGGACAGTGGAACCTGAGCACGATCAGAGGAAGCGAATGGGACTTAGTGTGTGGCTCTCAATTATAGTCCTCTAAGCTGCCTACTTTGTTGGGAACTAGGTCATAATAATTGTATCTAATGCCGTTGATACTTGTGATGGATGTTTTATTTTTCTCTACAGCTACTCATGGGGTCTGCAATCTTTGTACCATTGGTCTATTACGTGAAGAGCCGGAAGATAGATAGCATACAGACCACCAAAATATGACTACTTAACTTCATCTACTGCTTTTTATTTAACCTTTATTTAACTAGGAAAGTCAGTTAAGAACAAATTATTATTTACAATGACGGCCTACATACAGTGTCACCCCTGGAGCAAATTACGGTTAAGTGCCTTGCTCAAGGACACATCGACAGATTTTTCACCTTGTCGGCTCAGGTATTCGAACCAATCACTATCGGTATACTCCTCACAGGATTATTTACTTAATTATTCCAGTTTCTTTAATCTACCCCCCTTATCGCCCTCTGACATTTAGCAAACTTTTTTTTTTTTTACTGTGGTCAACAATTTCAAGGATTTTTTCCAGGTCAGGCTTAATGATTGACAGCACTGAATCAATATAGTACAGGTGTTAGGAAAAGTGGTCCATTATCTCACAAACATTCTGTACGCATTTTATTTGTAAATACTTAATATACACAAGTATAATCAATCAACTACATTTCCAATTATGTTTTGGGGGGTAAGGAAGGGGAGGGTGATTCATTGCATTATAACTCAATGGTTATAATTATTCACCCGCTTAGATTTTTTTGTTGTTGTCATTGATCTACAAAAAAAGACTTCTACAATTTTACAAATTAATAAACATGTAATAACTAAAATATAGTTGTTCAGGAATACAATTTGGATGAACAAATCACATAAGTTACATGGACTCACTGTGTGGTTGACATGATTGTTTAATGCCTACCCCTTCCTTTGTCCCCCTATATATACATCTGTAAGGTCCCTGAGTCAAGTATTGAATTTCAAGCACAGATTCAACCAAAGACCAGGGAGCTTTTCAAAAGCCTCATGAAGAAAGGCAGTAATTGGTAGATGGTCAACAATAACAAATCAGACATTGAATATCTAAGCATGGTCAAATTAATAATTATGCTTTGGATTATGTATTAAATACACCCAGACAAATCAAAGTTCATCATCCTTCTGAAATGAAGGACAGGAAGGAAACTGCTCAAGGATGTCACCATGAGGCCGTTGGTGATTTTAAAACAGCTACTGTGTTCAATGGCTGTGATATGAGAAAACTGAGGATGGATCAACATTATAGTGACTCCACAGAGTGAAAAGAAGAATACACATATACAGAATAAAAATATTCTTCAACATGTATCCTGTATGCAACAAAGCACTAAATACTGAGGGGGAAAAACACGGTAAAGTAATACAGTTTTTGGCCTTAATGCAAAGCCTTATGCTTGGGGCAAATCCAACACATCACTCAGTAACACCTCCTTATTTTCAAGCATGGTGGTGGCAGCATCGTGGTATGGGTGTGCTTGACTTGGGACATCAGCAAAGACTTGGGAGTTTTTCAGGATAAAAAGAAATGGGATGGAGCTTTTATTTTTACCTTTATTTAACTAGGCAAGTCAGCACTGGCAAAATCCTAGATTTCAGCAGGACAATAACCCACCTACAACAAAATGCTAAATCTACACTGGAGATTTAGCAGACAGCGAATGTTCCTGAGTTAGTTTTGTATTAAATCTGCTTGAAAATATATGGCAAGACTTCAACATTTCTCTCTAGCCATGATCCCCAACACCTTGACAGAGCTTGAAGAAAAAGTACAATTAAATACATTTTAATCACACTTTGTAACACAATAAAATGTGAAGAAATCCAAGGGGGGTGAATACATATGATAGGCACTGTATATGAATGGAAGTTGGACACGAGAGAGAGTGTATTAATCACATGCACAGGGTACAGTGCAAATCTTAAGTTTTGAGCTCCAACAGTGCAGGTTAAGTCCGGGGGGCATAAGGAGCAGGTAGCTGACTAGTGGTGGCTATTCAGCACGATAAATGTCCATTGGGTGGGGGCAGGGTAAATGTCTGAGGTAGGGGGTCCATAGGAGGAGCAGCAAGGGGTGGGGAGGGGGGCAATGTCTGGGGGTGCAGGAGGGGGACTAGTGGTGGCTATTCAGCAGTCTGATGGTCTGGAGGTATAAGATATTGGCCCGTCTTTCAGTTTTTGCCATGATGCTCCTATACTGCCCAGTGATGGAAGCGGGGAAAACAGTCGGTGGCTCGGGTCCCTGATGATCTTCTTGGCCTTCCTGCGACACCTGGTGTTGTAGGTGTCCTGGGACGCAGTCAGTGTGCACCCAATGGTGCGTTTGGCAGAGTGTACCATCTTCTGTAGTGCCTTGTGGTGTGCAGCGGTGGAGTTGCGGCGGTGGAGTGCTCCTGTAGAACACTGTGAGGGCCCTCAGGGACAGGTGAATTTCTTTAGGCTGTCGTGCCTTCTTCACCAAGTGCTAAACTGTTCTACATTGGACCCCTGATCATGCAATAACTTGGGGCTTGCACAAAACCAGAGCAAGCAAAATGACTGATGAACAGCACTGCACTTATGCAATGTACATTTATGAGTCAACTGTATTATTTGAAAGGAAGTCATTGTTATGTACTGAACACTGTTCGCTACTCTGCTCATCCACATTCCAAAGCATGTCTATTTAGCTTTGAGTCATGTTGACTCATACAGGCCCAACATACTCCACTGTAAAATGCCCTGAATGTTAACTGCACATACATTGCAATGAGGAGAGTTCAGTATTTATTAGGAGTGTGCAAGCCCATCTATAGTGCAAGTACACACCTGGCCTTGGTATATCTTAAAACACTGGCCAATTGCTAGTGCATTTCTTTTTTAACAATAGTACAAAGCTATGATGAGATTTCTCCTTCAACTATTAGTCATAGAGAAGTACAACTGCTTCCAATGTTCAGGTGCATCCATAGGGTGGGTCCAACATGCATTGAATTCAGTGGTACATTGAAGAGATGTGTACAGCTGTTCTCTTGCTAGCCAAAACACACGGCACTGTCCTAGTTTAAATAAGAGGTTGAGTCTCTCCCATTGAATGCTTTGTTAATAGCTGAACAAACATGATTAAAACCATATGTAATGTCTGTCAAAACTTGAAGTCTCGGGTTGACATGTAGCTAGCTAGAGGAAACAGAAGTGTCAATGTAGCGGAAGTGGTACTGCCCTGAACGATTCTAGGAGCGAGACGGAGGACGGCGGCTGCATCTTTCAGAGAAAAAAAGCAGGAATTAGAGCCGTAAATATTGTGAGTTTGTATAATCGGGGACCCGATGAAAGTGCATTTATGTCTTATGTCTTTATTTCTTGTGTTCAATATTACACAGTATATTCGTTTCGGTGTAATTAGTCGTTAGCCATCATGCTAGCTCGCTAAATCAGACAGCGCTCCTCTGAAATGGGCTGAACAAGGAATTGCTAACTAGCATTCATGACACTTTGTTCTTGAAAGCTTGCTGACCTAGGCCATGTACGCGACTGAACATAATCGTTAGTTAACTGTTAGATACTCGCTAGAAGCTGGATAACGTTACCTCGTAGTACAAAATAACTTTTGACTGGTCCCTATTTAAATGGACAAACGAGAAGTCGATAACCAGCGATCATCGTATTTTTCAGCTAGCTAGCTACTTTCCCGCTAGCCATTATTTGACAGATCCTCCACTCTTCTGATGTGCTTAGACGGATACTAGCTAGCCGCTAGCAGGGTGAGCTCAGCAGGCCTTTGCGGCGAGGTAATAATTAATGTCACAATCTGACCAGAAACGTTAGCTGGATAATTGTGTATATTGTTGACAACGTTAAATATAATAATAATAATAGTTATTTGTTAACATGCTACGTTAAATTATATAATTCCGTTTAACAATAATGCTAACCCACGTTAGGCCGCTTGATAAATGCCGTCGCGTTAGCTAGCCAGCTAGTTAGCGCACCAAGCCTCTTACCGCAACGTCGCTAGTTAGCGAGGCAATGCGACACCATTCAGACACAGTTTTAATAATGTATTAATTTGGTTAGTAATTAATAAAACGTCAGATGCAAACCAATAGCTAATTATTGAGACTAGCTAATATTTATTGATTTGAAACTGGGTAGGGGCGGGTGAAGAGATATCGAAAGGTTGATTGGGTGTTCTGTCAGAATTGGCTAGCTGGGGTAACTAGCTAACGTTAACTATAACTAGACGACATGTAGCTCGACGGCCCCACGCATTGCTGCCACAACGTACTTTACTCGACAAGCTTACTTGCGAGAACACATTTTCAGGAACACACCACCATGACGAATGTGTATGGTATCCGGACTCGTACAACAGCCGCCATGCACAATAAAAAATAAAAAAATGAAGGCCGACTGTAAAAAAATATATATATATTCATTTTTTGTAGTAGTAAGCACCCTTGGAGAAAATTCGGGTTGAATTCGAACCACCGAACATTCGGTTACTGACCAAACGCTTCTAACCGCTAGGCTACCTTACTGTTTAAGCTAGTACTAAGAGCTACGTTCAATTGCATTCATATTTTAATTCATAGTAAATTGCATAATCATGGCTGAAATGAAAGTAGGTGATATAAGACTCCCCTAGCCATGATATAAGAATGGCCTAATCTAACCAAGAAGGAACATTAACAGTAATATTAACCTACTGCCCTCTTGCAGGTGTCTCCTCAGCAGTTTTTTATTATTTTTTGAATTTAACTAGGCAAGTCAGTTAAGAACAAATTCTTATTTACAATGACGGCCTACACCGGCCAAACTCGGACAACGCTGGGCCATTTGTACGCCGCCCTATGGTACTCCCAATCTGGTTGTGACGCCTCTAGCACTGAGATGCAGTGTCTTAGACCACTGCGCCACTTGGGAGTACCCCCTCCAGCTAGTTTGAATAAGTGCTGTAATTGACCAGTCATATGTTGGGTGCCATAGGTATGTCTAATCTCAATAGTCCTTTCTTTCATCTGCACAGACATAAAATGAGGAGAAAAAGGCCCACCTGACTATGTTTCTCTCTCACACAGACTGAAAAATGGACAAGAACGACCTGGTACAAAAGGCTAAGCTCGCTGAGCAGGCAGAGCGCTATGACGACATGGCCGGGGCCATGAAGTCTGTGACGGAGCAGGGTGGGGAACTCTCCAACGAGGAGCGCAACCTGCTGTCAGTGGCCTACAAGAACGTGGTGGGGGCACGCCGCTCATCCTGGCGCGTAATCTCCAGCATCGAGCAGAAGACGGAGGGCAACGAGAAGAAGCAGGCCATGGCCAAGGAGTACCGGGAGAAGATTGAGACCGAGCTGCAGGACATCTGCAATGACGTGCTGGTAAGAAGAACTGTTGTGGTCTACCCTGTGAAAGGGGACATTTTACGTTTCTCTCTAGGCAGATATGGAATTTTTTTATTTATTTGTATTATCTTCTCTTTCAGGGTCTTCTTGACAAGTACCTCATTGCCAATGCAACTGCAGCCGAGAGCAAGGTTTTCTACCTGAAAATGAAAGGCGATTATTATAGATACCTGTCTGAGGTAGCAGCTGGAGACGCAAAGAAGAGTAAGTAAACAAGAGTTTATTTAAGCAATAAGGCCAGAGGAGGTGTGGTATATGGCCAATATACTACGGCCTTAGCCCGAGGAGCCTTATTGCTATTATAAGATGGTTACCAATGTAATTACAGCAGTATACGGTCTGATATACCATGGCTTTCAGCCAATCAGAATTCAGGACTCAAACCACCCAGTTTATAATTAGAGTTATATAAAATAGGACAATGCACCAAATCACATCGTCATGACTTGTGAAACTCCTAATGGATCAGATGTGTGCATAGAGGAATATGTTAAAATATTCTCTGAAGATGTGATGATATGCACTGCCGCACACTAAGTGCGTGTTGGATTCATAGCATTGCTCAAACTCATCCTCTCCCTTCTTGTTCCCTTTTAAAGCCACAGTGGATAACTCCCAGCAGGCGTACCAGGATGCTTTTGACATCAGCAAGAAGGAGATGCAGCCCACACACCCCATCAGGCTCGGCCTGGCCCTCAACTTCTCTGTGTTCTTCTATGAAATCCTCAACAACCCAGAGAAGGCCTGCACCCTGGCCAAAACGGTGAGAGAGCAACTTCAAGTGCCAAATAATGAATCCTCATCTTTCACCCCCAAGACAATCGATAGCACAGAGCTTCACTCAAAGAATGCAGAGCCATTGTAGCATGACTTATCTTGACAATTTCTGCATTTGTATGAAGGCACTTTGGCTCAGTTTGCAAAAAATGAAATTGGATTTAAAATGGTGCCCCTGCTACAGTTATTTCAGCATGCCACTATTTAACCAAAATGATTGGAATGACAGCGTATACATTTGTAAAGTCGAGGAATAGCTGTACTGGAATGGTTGGTGGCAATTTTGCATTATTTTCATAGTGTCATTTACTCTTTACAGGCATTTGATGAAGCCATCGCTGAACTCGACACCTTAAACGAGGATTCCTACAAAGACAGCACCTTGATCATGCAACTACTAAGGGACAACCTGACTGTAAGTTCTGTTTGTCTCCTATTTATGTAATCACATGTTTTATATAGATATTAAAAGGCTTGACACATCTCCCTCTTATATTGTCATTTCTTCAATAGTCATTTCATTGATGCTTTCAGTTATATGCATATGTTTTGTAAATTGCTATGGCATGGTGTTTTTTTTTCTTGTTAATTCTAACGTGGAAAGTACCAAATACAATTTGGGGAATATAATGTAACAAATCTTTACCTCCCTTTGCAGCTGTGGACATCGGAAAACCAGGGAGATGAGGGAGAGACCGGAGAAGGGGAAAACTAATGGAATTGCACTGTTAATCCACCTACACTCTTATCTTAAACACAAACAGCTTATGAACATCCCCCCCCCCCCCCCCCCACTCCATCAGCCCCTCCCCCTTCTGTATGACAAGCAGACTGAATAATACTTTTTTTTTTTGTTTTTGTTCCTCACCAACTAGTTTACCCCTCTCAGGTCACTGTGAGGTGACAGGGTAATGTTCAGTTGTTAGCAGGTTGTCATTTTGTTTGTGAAAATAATGTGGTTGTAGCGAGTCCATGTTTTTGTTTGTTTGTGTGTGTGTGTGTGTGTGTGTGACTGTTTGTGTGTGTGTGACTGTTTGTGTTGGGGGCCGGGGGGGGGGTTGTGAATTCTAATCATCCTTCCTTAATTCCTTTGTCCCACCTAGCTGGTTTAGCATTTTTCATTTCATTTTTTTTGTTACGGTAATTTTTTTAGTGTGATTCGTCATGGTATTTGAAGGTTTTATCGTATGGTTATTAAACTGGCAGTTCATTTTCACCTAACACTGTGATGCTAAGTGTTGCATTTTCTTCCCCACGCAACTATTGCTTGCTTTTGAAGTAAAGACACACAGTACAATCCTGTATTTAACTAACAGTGCAATTCTGCTGTCGGCTCATACAGAAGGAGGCAGGCTGTATTGTGACACTGGCATCTGGGCGTTTCGCTCTAATCATGATCACAATTTCACCATTTAAAGGTTTAATTAAGGGACCCCTTAGTTCGCCATGTTAGATTTCCTCCATAAGACATTCCACCAGAATTATATTAGGCTTTCTGAAAGGCAGAACTCTCTTTGAACAAAGTGTGGATTATTGTCCTAGTGGTGTAACTCACTGTTCAAGATCAAGCGCTGCTTGGACTCGGTACAATGAAAATTGTATGTGCTTAAATGTTCCTTGTATTTTGCAAGATTGACTATCATCTTTCTGTAAAACCTAAAGTAACAACCTTTTTTCAATGTTAATTGAAAATGTCTTATCACACTGTATCAACCCTGCTTGCAAAATATTCCTCTTAAAGCGGTTGTTTTCTCCAATGTTTCTGTGCCTGGGTTTCTCTCCTACAGTCTCTTATGGACACTTCAAATTGAAGACAATTAATGTCTCTTGTTTGACTGCCATAAAGTTCAAATTAAGCTTAGACCAGGAGTCTTCATTCTATTCTCATGTTTCAGAATCTAAAACGTATGAATCAAGGTTTGTAAGTTAACGGTATGATGTCATACTTCTGCTTGCATGCCCCTTAACTGTACTGCTTAGAACATTCTGAAGCAATTGCTGTCCAACTTATTGGGCTTGTTCGACAGTGCAGGTGACTGCCGACTGACTGATCTACAAAGAACCCTGCATGAATAAGTTATTATTTGTAGATCAGTTTACTCATAATACATTACGGTTTTGAGCCTCTCGAACACATCCATTGTGAAGCAGCAGATTGGAAACCCAACCCGGACCACAACCCAAGTAAGAAGCATTGTCACAATACCATACACACGATTACATCCCACATAGTATGTCAGTCTGTTTTCTTAAAGATGCACCACATACTGAGTAAGAATCTTATCTGAATATATAAAAAGGCAGTTTGTGAATGTGGAACAGAGCTGATGTTGCTTTGTTTTTACTGACTTAAAAAGCATCCTAGTTTCACTTGCATGTTTAGGAAACTCAAAGTCCAAGTGAAAAAGTTGGTTAAGATAAAGTACATTGTACAAATTAAAGAATGAAGATGTAAATCTAAATGTGTAGTCAGTCAGGGCAACTCCACACTCAAGCAAAGTGTGTTTTTTTGCCAATGAAGTACAGGTAACTGCCAAAATAAAGGAAATACCAACATAGTATCTTAATATGTTGGGCCACCAGAACAACTTTAATGCACCCTGGCATAGATTCTACAAGTGTCTGGAAATCTATTTAATTGAGAATTTAATCCAATCTCTATGGTAACACCATTATTCCATCATTTGGTTTTTTGTTGATGGAAAATGCAGTCTCAGGAGCCACTCCAGAATCTCACTGCCCATGCTGAGACCTCTCTTTCAAAGTCACTGAGATCTCTTCTAGTCATGGTTGCCAAAATAATGTGCAACTGGGGCATTTTTATACATGACCCTAAGCATGATGGGATGTTAATTGCTTAATTAACCCAGGAACTACACCTGTGTGGAAGCCCCTACTTTTAATATTCTTTGTATCTTTGTATTTTTTTAATTTTATTTTTGGCAGTTACCCGAATATAAACTGTTAACATCATTGGTTTTAGCTCTTCATTTAATTGTTTAAACACATGTTTGGTCTTTGCAAAGTGCAGATTAACAGTGGTCAATTTCATTAGTCTAGACATATACCTCAAAAGTATGCAAAATCAGGTGGCTGGACGCAGTTTTGTTGTTTTTCGAATCCCAGAACGTAGCTTTTCAATGTACATGGACTACTTTTTCACGCGGAGGATTAGTCGGGCCGCGTCATCATCATAGTTTATAAATAGGTCATTGAAGACGATTCATGGGCGCGGAGTGAAAAGGCAGGTGTTTCACGGCAATAATCAAATTAAAACAAAACATTTTTTCAAAGTTTTAGGCCAGACATTTTTTAAATTAAAGAATTTGAGCTGTGTTTCTACCTTGGCCAATTCAATAAGGTAAGACATTCTGCAATTTATATACATGTATAAATGCATTTTTCCTGTAATTTATTTTGATTTTCATTAACGTTAGTGATGCTTGCTTTGATTGCCAATCACTAACTTATTGGCTAGGGATCTTAACGTTAACTAGTGTAGCTACAGTAGCTGGCATTTTAAGTTAGCAAACACATTGCATTGGGTTTCAAACAAATGACCGACCTCTTTGATAGTTTATACTAATTAAAGGTTAACTAACTGCCTTTTACAAATCAGCAGTCTGTTTCAACCACTAACTAACGTTAGTTTGCTAACTTTCAGCAGCTAACTGGCTAATGTTAGCTAGCTAACTAGTGTGATGACTCAAGGATAGACAATGCACATGTTGTATTTATCCAATATTTTAGGTTTACTTGTTAAGAGGAGATGTACTGTCATTTAACTAGTTAACTAAGTTAATAAGGAGGTCGCTAATTTAGTTAACTGGAAAATCCATGCCAAACCTTAATGTGAAAGCAGAAGTACTCGTACTGTAATGTTAAATAGCTAAAGTAGACTTTGGTGATCGTCATCGTGAGGTTCAGACATTGTTGTGTAACAATTGTCAAGTTTTATGGGCTTGGTGCTATCATAGACCCCAAAACCAGTTCAGACAGAACTGAGCTGCCCTAATAACGTCTTGATTGGCCATCCTGATCCTCAAATGGTCAATTCCATTATGTGCCCCAGGGGACACTTCTCCTCGCAACCACCCCCCAAGTTTCAGTTTAGTTTTATTTATTTCCACCAAAGAAAACAAGGGATTGACAACAATACAGAAAAAAAGAAAAAAATGTGCAGGTGTGTTTGGAAGCCCAAGGGCTTATATGAAAACCACACCACAAACAGACCAGTGTCTCAAGTCCCAGAGGTCAGATAACCTAACTAGCCTAAATCTGTAGGGGACTTGGCGGCAACATATCATACAGAAGTCAATGAAAACCAGGTGTTTTAATAGGCATATGCTTACTTCGATTTTGACCTTACGCTGATTTGAGATAAGCAAAGTAAGATGTTTACATGACTATTGCATAATCTGCCTACTGCCATAATCAGTTTAATATTTAATTATTACACTGCATGTACATGTATGCCTGTTAGGTTTTGTGTTGTCTGTCTCACCCCCTCCCTCTACGATCTTCACTCTCTGTGTCTGCAGGATGAACAGCAGTGGTCAGTCATACCCGTTGGCCTCCCTGTACGTAGGGGACCTGCATCCTGACGTCACCGAAGCCATGCTCTACCAGAAGTTCTCTCCTGCTGGGCCCATCACATCCATCCGCGTCTGCCGTGACGTCATCACTCGCAGGTCCCTAGGATACGCCTACATCAACTTCCAGCAGCCCGCTGATGGTAATATTATTTTTGTGATCATATTTGTACTATGTATCAATCGTGGACAAATAGATAAGCTGATGGTAACTCACAACATATGAGAGTTTTTTTCTCTTAATTAGAGCCACTCCAAAGGTCAACTATATTGAAGTAGCTATTTGCTTTGATCAAGTTGATGGCAAGAATAATCTTGCTAATGGATTAATATTCCAATGACTACACTAATTAAATCTTATATTAGTTTGTTCATGGATGTGTGTGATTAGCAGATGTCTGATGCAGTGTTTCTCTTTACACTTGTCATTTTTTTCAGCGGAATGTGCTCTGGATACGATGAACTATGAGGTCCTCAAGGGTCGGCCTATCAGAATAATGTGGTCTCAGCGCGACCCGGGGCTACGAAAGTCAGGAGTTGGAAACATTTTTATCAAGAACATGGACGAGTCCATTGACAACAAAGCCCTGTATGACACATTCTCAGCCTTTGGGAATATTCTGTCTTGCAAGGTAGACATTCCATTCTTGTCTTTGAGTGTGAGGGCATAATTTCTCTGTACCTCATTTCCAACATGTACTTTTAATTTCAGGTTGTGTGTGATGAAAATGGCTCCAAAGGCTACGGCTTTGTTCACTTTGAGACCCAAGAGGCAGCCAATCGGGCCATTGATACCATGAATGGAATGCTGTTGAATGACCGGAAAGTGTGAGTGAACAAATTCCTACCAAGAGCAATTTATTCTATCCATAAGGTACCTTTTTTTTAAAAATTATTATTATTTTTTAATTTCTTTCAACCAATCTATAAACCACCTTTAATTTAATTAGGTGTAAGTAGGGGAAAGTGCAAAGGAAGTCTGTAATGGTTAGGGAGAAGGAGGGACAACGTATCATTCTCAGACAGTGATATTGCAGATAACATTTTCATGTTCTTTGCTCAGGCTAGAGACAGGTAGTGACTCTGGCATTGCAGACCCAAAGGCCCATTTCCTGGGGGGGAAATGTCAGTTGTCCACGATTAGGTGAGGGAAATGGTAGACAGTTGTTCCTGTCCTTTTTTTTTTTTTTCTTTGAGTAATGTTTGGTCTGTTGGCCACAAAGTTGAGACTTGCAAGACTTTCTAAATAAAGCATTGAAAACGCTTATGCTGAATGACAATCTGCTGCCTATTAATAATTACCAGTAGTGCTTAATGTAAAATGTAAAGGTGTATATATCAACCACTTGTCTCATATCTTGCCCTGTGTTCATCAAGGTGAGAAAATCAGTAAGTCTCCACAATACTGATATTCTGGGATGGGGAGCAGTTTGAGTTTATTTTGTGTGTATATGAATCTTTTTTAAAAAGACTGATTGTAGTTCTTATATTTCTATCTCTCAACTGTCCCTGGTTTCCCTGGTGACGGGTGTGGTGTTCAGTTTTGTTGGCCACTTTAAGTCCCATAAGGAGCGACAGGCTGAGTTTGGGGCCAAAGCCATGAAGTTCACCAATGTGTACATCAAGAACTTTGGCGAAGACTATAGCGATGAGAAACTCCAGGATGTCTTCTCTGCATTTGGTAAGAACATCCTTGAAGTAGGACATATGCCAAGCTTTGACATGACTTCATATCCATTTCTTTGGACACTAGTATAAAGTGGTGGTTGATTTTATAGCTATTTGATTTAAATGAACATCCTGGAACAACCATGCAATCAGATGTAGTGGGTAGATTGGCATGAATGCTTATGAAATCTAGGCTCCTTGTCTGTTCTTGGTCTCCCAGGCAGGACCCTCAGTGTGCGGGTGATGATGGATGAAAGGGGCCGGTCTCGTGGATTTGGCTTTGTAAACTATGAAAACCACGAGGATGCACAAAGGGTCTGTATTTGGGGTTTTATGGGAATATTCTGAAGTCGCTCCCATACAGTGCATTCGGAAAGTATTCAGACCCTTTGACTTTTTCCACATTTTGTTACTTTAGAGCCTTATTCTAAAATTGATTAAATAAATGTTTTTCCTCATCAATCTGCACACAATACCCCACAATGACAAAGCAAAAACAGGTTTTTAGACACAAAAAAACACATACTTTACTTGCATAAGTATTCAAACCCTTTGCCATGAGGCTTGAAATTAAGCTTGGGTGCATCCTGTTTCCATTGATCATCCTTGATGTTTCTACAACTTGATTGGAGTCCACCTGTGGTAAATTCAATTGTTGGACATGATTTGGAAAGGCACATACCTGTCTATATAAGGTTCCACAGTTGACAGTACATGTCAGAGCAAAAACCAATCCATGAGGTTGAAGGAATTGTCTGTAAAGCTCAGACACGATTGTGTCGGTACAGATCTGGGGAAGGGTACCAAAAATGTTCTGCAGCATTGAAGGTCCCCAAGAACACAGTGGCCTCCATCATTCTTAAATGGAAGAAGTTTGGAACCACTAAGACTCTTCCTGGAGCTGGCCTCCAGGCTAAACTGAGCAATCAGCGGAGAATGGCCTTGGTCAGGGAGGTGACCAAGAACCTGATGGTCACTGATGGAGATGGGAGAACTTTCCAGAAGGACAACAATCTCTGCAGCACTCCACCAATCAGGCCTTTATGGTATTGGCCAGACGGAAGCCACTCCTCAGTAAAAGGCACATTATAGCCTGCTTGGATTTTGCCAAAAGCCACCTAAAGACAAGATTCTCTGGTCTGACGAAACCAAGATTAAAATCTTTGGCCTGAATGCCAAGCATCACGTCTGGAGGAAACCATGCACCATCCCTACAGTGAAGCATGGTGGTGGCAGCATCATGCTGTGGGAATGTTTTTCAGTGGCAGGGACTGGGAGACTAGTCAGGATTGAGGGAAAGATGAACGGAGCAAAGTACAGCGAGATCCTTGAATAAAATCTGCTCCAGAGTGCTCAGGACCTCAGACTGGGCCGATGTTCACCTTCCAACAGGACAACGACCCTAAGCACACAGCCAAGACAACACAGGATTGGCGTTGGGACAAGTCTCTGAATGTCCTTGAGTAGCCCAGTAGCCCAGACTTGAACCCAATCAAACATCTCTGGAGAGACCTCAAAATAGCTGTGCAGCGGCGCTCCCCATCCAACCTGACAACTTGAGAGGATCTGCAGAGATTAATGGGAGAATCTCCCCAAATACAGGTGTGCCAAGCTTGTAGTGTCATACGCAAGACGACTCGAGGCTGTAATCGCTGCCAAAGGTGCTTCAAGTAAGTACTGAGTAAATGGTCTGAATACTTATGTATATGTGATAGGTCAGTTTCTATTTTTAATACATTTGCTAACATTTCTATGGGGTATTGTGTGTAGATTGAGGGGGAAAAACATTTGGATCATTTTTAGAATAAGGCTGTAACGTAACAGTGGAAAAAGTGAATGGATCTGAATACTTTCTGAATGCACTGTATGTGCCATCTCCTTCTCAACCAGCAGGCTGTCATTATAGCTTGAAAATGGGGAACATGACATCTAAAATGTGGCTTTTTGAGTTGACTTTGATGGACTGCTTTTAGGCAGTTGAGGAGATGAACGGGAAAGAACTTGTTCCTGGCAGAGTTCTGTATGTGGGCCGTGCTCAGAAGAGGATGGAGAGACAGGGGGAGCTGAAACGCAAGTTTGAGCTGATCAAACAGGAACGCATCCACCGTTACCAGGTACTGTGGGGAACTGCACACACCTGTGGCATTAAGAAAAAGAGCTTTAATGTAAATTCATATTTATTTATTTTTTGTGTCGATTCAGGGGGTCAATTTGTACGTCAAGAACTTGGATGATGGTTTAGATGACGAGAAACTCAGGAAGGAGTTTGCCCCTTATGGCACCATCACCAGTGCCAAGGTAGAAATACCCATACTTTTTCATCACTAGTCATTTCTGCTATCCAATGATGTATCACAAAGGCTGAAAGAAGCATGTCTGGATCTGTGCAATATCTCTGTACCTCTTCACTTCATGGTCTTCTCTAACGCTTGCCTCCACTCAGGTGATGACGGATGGGGGCCACAGCAAGGGCTTTGGCTTCGTCTGTTTCTCATCTCCCGAGGAGGCCACCAAAGCGGTGACTGAGATGAACGGCCGCATTGTGGCCACAAAGCCACTGTACGTGGCTCTGGCCCAGCGCAAGGAGGAGCGAAAGGCCATCCTCACCAACAAATACATGCAGAGGACCATGCCTGGCCCAGTCATCGACTCCTATCAGCAGGCAGGCTACTACATGTCTGCTGTGCCTCAGGTCCGTAGTACGGTTGGAGGGAGGGGTAATGCGAGAATAGACAAAATTAGAAAGCCTATGTTACCTTTAGTCTTATCTCAGGGCTGGCCCTGAAAGGTTACGTTTTTACCTGTAAGATATTGTTTTTTTTGTAGCCCCCAAGTCGCACCTTCTACAACCCCAACCCTGTGAGCACCATGAGGACGTCTCCTCGCTGGGCTGCACAGCCACCCAGACCACAGGGTGAGTCAAAGGCAGCACTCGCATATAAATATTTATGAGATACTGGAGCTAAAATAATTATACAACTAAAGCATTACTGCTACTCTAACATGTTTATTTGTTACAAGAGTGTGTTTTGAAGCTCTATTGACATGGGATGTTTTGCTGTCAGCACCCTACTCTGGCCAGTTTGTCAGGTCTGCTGTTCCTCGACGTGCCTCCACCCCCATCAGCACAGTCAGACAGGCTTCCACCCAGGCTCCACGCATCATCAACTACACACAGAGGATGGGTAAGGGCTACACACAAGCTTACTTAAAGCATATACTTGCTGTGATGCAAAAACTGAACAGTAACTAACGGACACTCCCCTCTCCAGCAAACATTGGCACACAGACAGCAGGAGGTCGTGCTGGCATGTCTGGTGGTATGGTCCGAGGCACCCAGTATAAGTACTCATCAGGGGTGAGGAACTTACAGCAGGTCATCACTATGCCCTCACCAATGGCAGTGCAGCAGGTAATCTTATAAATTGCATCCTTTCTCCAAAGAAATGTAATGCAATATAGCTGCAGAATTTTATATTTTGTGTAGTTTTTATTAATTTTTTATTTTACACTAAACTATTATTTTAATTCTGCGTTTTTAGAGTTCCATCCCAGTGGTCATGTGTATTGCATTGTGTTTAATCTTTTCTGCTGTGTTGTAAGGTTGTTACTCAGCAGATGATGGAGCCAGCAGTGCATGTCAGAGGCCAGGAACCCCTCACTGCCTCCATGCTGGCTGCAGCCCCTCTCATGGAGCAGAAACAGCTGCTTGGTATGTAACTGGAATGGTATTGGGGAGTGTTCATTATCTGTTATGTTCTGCAGTGAATCCTCTATCGGAGGGTGTTGAGATGCCTCACTGGCACTCTCTAATCTCATTCACTTTCCCTTGGTTTGCAGGTGAGCGACTGTACCCTCTGATCCATGGATTTCACCCCAACCTGGCTGGTAAAATCACTGGGATGCTGCTGGAGATTGACAATTCTGAGTTGCTGCACATGCTGGAGTCACCCGAGTCTCTGCACTCTAAGGCACGACAAGCTTCCATTCCCTCTGTCGTTTCAGAAATTCTACATGCAAAAAGGAAACCACTTATGATTGCTGGGAGTTTCTTGGTGGTGGGTTATCATGGCCATAGTTGTTATTGTGCTAATCCCATGTCCTCTCTCTTCACTGTTCTCTCCAGGTTGATGAGGCGGTAGCTGTGCTGCAAGCCCACCAGGCCAAGGAAAACTCTCCTAAGAAGTAGAGAACCCCTTCAGGTTAGGTTATGAGTTAACAGTAGTTACTATGCCAAAAATTGACCACACTATTGTCCTTTGACTGTAAAGCAGCTGTTCATGGATTTTGATTTTACTTGTGTTCCAGGAAACTGCCAAGGAATCACTGAAGGAGGAAAAAGTTAAAACGATAAAAAAAAATAGTAAAATTTTGTAAAAGGGGGAGAGAAAAAGTTTTGTAAATGGCACATTTGATTGAAATCTCAGAATTTGATTAATATATATATATGTGTGTTTAGAAAAAAAACATGCTGTTTGCAGTGGGTTATGTTTATTCTACTTTTTGTTTAAAAAAAGAAAATGGAAAATAAAGTCTTGGTGTTTTTGTGCATTAAACCTGTATCACTTCATTTGTTGTGAAATGTGCTTTGTTGAGCTGTGGAATGAGATCTCCTTAAATTTTCCTGTTACAGATTAATGATCAGTTCCAATCCATAGAATATAGTGGAAAGGATTGTGACGTTCTGTAATTCCCTGGAGAAGTGTGATAATGGCCTAATACATCTGAGCTGAAAACAAGCTCGAGGCAAGAGGGGATCATATTGAGAAGTGAATACTGTCTGGATGTTCCAATAATAACCACATGCAGTTAGTGATGGAGACACAATAACCAATCGAAACGTCTCTGCTCGTGCTGAATTCAAAAGTAATACACAGTACATTGCTGGTCAGTCACCATTTTAATGTGCTATTTGTAAGCATGTCTGGCTATGTTTGAGTAAAGGACCAACATTGAAGAGCAGATTTTTTTTATTACAAGTTTTAGGTGTGCAGTATAGCAACAATTGGTGTTATGGTACACTTTAAGCGCAGATTACTACTCGGTAATAAGGTGTCACCACCGGATCTGTTTTCCTACAAAGGGGACCCTTCTGAACTCTGACTGTATCATAAGAATGATACACACAGACTCATTTAGGAAAGGGCATACAGTCAGTTGAAATCATTAAAACTCATTTTCAACCACTCCACAGATTTCATGTTAACAAACTATAGTTTTGGCAAAGACCACTACTTTGTGCATGACAAGTAATTCTTCCAGACAGATTAATTCACTATATCACAATTCCAATGGGTCAGAAGTTTACATACACTAAGTTGACTGTGCCTTTAAACAGCTTGGAAAATTCCAGAAAATTATGTAATGGCTTTAGAAGCTTCTGATAGGCTAATTGACATCTTTTGAGTCAATTGGAGGTGTACCTTTGGATGTATTTCAAGGCCTACCTTCAAACTCAGTGCCTCTTTGCTCGACATCATGGGAAAATCAAAAGAAATCAGCCAAGACCTCAGGAAACTAATTGTAGACCTCCACAAGTCTGGTTCGTCCTTGGGAGCAAGGTACCACGTTCATCTGTACAAACAATAGTACGCAAGTATAAACACCATGGGACCACGCAACAGTCATACCGCTCAGGAAGGAGACGCGTTCTGTACGTACTTTGGTGTGAAAAGTTCAAATAAATCCCAGAACAACAGCAAAGGACCTTGTGAAGATGCTGGAGGAAACCGGTACAAAAGTATCTATATCCACAGTAAAATGAGTCCTATATCAACATAACCTGAAAGGCTGCTCAGCAAGGAAGAAGCCACTGTTCCAAAACCGCCATAGAAAAATCCAGACTATGGTTTGCAACTGCACATGGGGACAAAGATTGTACTTTTTGGAGAAATGTCCTCTGGTCTGATGAAAGAAAAATAGAACTGTTTGGCCATAATGACCATCGTTGTGTTTGGAGGAAAAAGGGGGAGGCTTGCAAGCCGAAGACCCCATCCCAACTGTGAAGCACGAGGGTGGCAGCATCATGATGTGGGGGTGCTTTGCTGCAGGAGGGACTGGTGCACTTCACAAAATAGATGGCATCATGAGTAAGGAAAATTATTCAAGACATCATTCAGGAAGTTAAAGCTTCGTCGCAAATGGGTCTTCCAAATGAACAATGACCCCAAGCATACTTCCAAAGTTGTGGCAAAATGGCTTAAGGACAACAAATTCAAGGTATCTCAAAGCCCTGACCTCAATCCTATAGAAACTTTGTGGGCAGAACTGAAAAAGCGTGTGTGAGCAAAGGGGCCTTCAAACCTGACTCAGTTACACCAGTTCTGTCAGGAGGAATGGGCCAAAATTCACCCAACATATTGTGGGAAGCTTGTGGAAGGCTACCCAAAACGTTCGACCCAAGTTAAAGGCAATGCTACCAAATACTAGTTGAGTGTATGTAAACTTCTGACTCACTGGGAATGTAATGAAAGTAATATGGAATCTGAGAAATAATTCTCTACTATTCTGACATTTCACATTCTTAAAAGAAAGTGGTGATCCTAACTGACCTAAGATAAGGAATTTTTACTAGGATTAAATGTCAGAAATAGTGAAAAACTGACCTTAAATGTAGTTGGCCTAAGGTGTATTGTAACTTCTGACTTCAATTGTAGGTCAAGACAATCAAGAGCACAGTGAATGACATTATACTATCATTGATGATCAGCTCCATGTACAGGATGTACCTGGAGTCGCTGTGGAAGGTCACGTTGGTGAAGGTGTACAACAGGATGCCACTGATGCAGTCGATAACGAGGACCAAAAGAACCACTGTGAGGTTCTTGAATAAAGCCTCAAATAAGTCTTTGTGCTCGTTGGGGGAGGATAAGTTGCTGCTCATGGCCTCTAGTGCAGAATCACACACCAATGATGAACCTGGCACTGCTACCCATCTCTCAGGTGTGTGTGTGTGTGAAGAGCAGGCACGATAGTACCCGTGTTTCCAAAACACAATATTAAAGAAAAAGGACAATGTAATAAATACTCAGACTTTAAATCAATCAGGAAAAATATAAAGAACCCATGGCTACTGTTAACCATTTCTGTTCCCTGAAAGTGGATACAGAGCACTGAACATCTGTCCAACTGAATGGATGAAAGATGTCTTACCCCTTTTTGAAGGGGGCTAGAAGGCTTTTTTTATAGTCAACAGTGTGGAAAACAAGTCACCTACTGGTGACAGAACATAGGATGCATGCATAGGACAATGTACTGACAAGGGTCCCAGCCTAATGTCAAGACCCAAGGTACAGTAAGGGGACCAACATTTGGGTATGAGGTTATGGGTTCATGTTTATTGTTGAAGTCTACAGGCTCTCAACAGATCACTGCTGACCTTGGGAGATCAACAGATAATCCTTTTATAATGATCTTAGGGGTCCCAGTGTCATTTCACATTCTACTTAGTCAGCCCCAAAAGACTCCTAACAGGTTATTACCAGAATGCATCACTGTCATAAGCAATTCCCATTAGAGGCTGTTGACAAAGGTTAGAAATGATTTGATGCGAGTTTCAGAATTTGTATAAATGAGTTGTTCGTGCCATCTAGAGGGAATGAACTGAGTTGGCAAAAAAAGAGGTCAAGATTATCTGGTTCCAAGCATAACTTCTCAAACTCTGCCAGTACTCTACTAAATGTACTGATTCCTCCATCAGTACCATATCCATGTAACTGTGGGTAGGAAAATGTCTACTTGTGAATTGATGAAGCTTTACTGTATATTAAGATTAATTATAAAGCAGGACATTGAGTGTAAACACCAAACAAGACCAGCTGTTGTAAACCAGGCTTTTATTACAAACACATATTTCACATCCCCCTTCATTCCAGATGAAACAATCCAATGTCAACAAGACGAAATGCACATCACATTGACCCACCCAAATCACTTATTTTTATAGTAAATTTAAATCAAGAGCTTTTACAAAATCAAGTCTTGATTACAAAATGTTAAAAACTTAATGTGGTCTCAAACACAATGAATACCTTGAAGTTGTTGACAAAAAAACAAAAAACAAAATCTATTTTTGGGTGTTTGTAGGCATCGTTCTTTTCATTTAACACTAACTGACAAACTTACTGGGCAAATGAACATTTCTAAAGCACAACCGAATGACTAAATGTACAATATGATAAGTGGTAATTGAATGAGGACAACAGAGCAAACTGCAATTAGGATCAAAGGTTAATTAAGAAGTGGGGCTGTCCCCAAAAATGGGTTGTTATTTTGTAGTCAGTTTCAACTTAAATCTACTTAGTACCCACTTCCCACTGTATAACAACTCCTTACCCCTTTCGCAATGCAGGTTGAAACAACCTAATTTGCTCAAGGTCACCTACAGAAATGTGCGGATACAGAACTCAAGCTCAGCCTGACGGCTGTCGGATTGAACAATAAAACAAATATCCTTCAAAACCTTTTGATTTTCTGAATGAAGATTGGGTGGACTGGTGCAGTATTTTGCTACTCTGGTCAATAAGTTCCCAACATATTAGCAAACAGTATGTACATTCTTGAAGCCCACAGGCGTTGTGACATCTACTCCATGCATGGCAGACTTATCGCCGCGAAGGCATCAGCAGCTGGGTGGCCGTTACTGAATCAGGGAAAAGGTTATGGTAGGTTGGGAGGGGTACGTACGCTGCAGTGATCATTTTACCTATGGAGAGAGAAAAAATAACATTCCATCAATACTTGTCTAATACATACGAGTCATTTATGAATGTAGATAGCTGAGAGTTTTAAAGAACACATTCTAGCTACGGATAAAAAAATCATCAAAACTCATTCAAACCTAACATCAAAGAAAGTACAGTATGAAGACACTCCTTCGATATAAAAGTTGTTTTTGACTAAAATGTGCCAGTTTGTCACCTTCACAAGGTTGGAGTAATAACATGTTCAACTACTTAAGACATTGGCTCGAATCTAGGTTGTGCCTTCAGATTTCTAGAAAATTAACAACTAAGGAATAATTTTTCACGTCTGACTTATCTAACTCCAAACCCTGGCCTGTTCGGCAAGCATTCCCTTGCCAAACAGTCTTGCGATGTTGTGTCTCTAGGTTTAGAAACTCTGTGCTAACATGGTACCGTTTCATTTAGGTTACTTCCCATTATCCCACACCACAAACATAACACAAACATATCCCACGCATGTATA
Source organism: Thymallus thymallus (assembly GCA_023634145.1). Taxonomy (NCBI): domain Eukaryota; kingdom Metazoa; phylum Chordata; class Actinopteri; order Salmoniformes; family Salmonidae; genus Thymallus; species Thymallus thymallus. The sequence goes on from CM042399.1 coordinate 18,841,027, forward strand.
GTGTACATATTCAGCCATCCACCCATACTATGCAATGTCTTTTTATAGCTTTTTTTGCACTCCAGATATCTTGTATTTCTATACTTTTTCATACTGCCACTCTATGTATCATGTACCGTGTATCTGTCTTTTGTGTACTTTCGTTGTGGCATTTTGCACCTGCCCTGTGTTTTGTTGTAGCTGCTTGACAATGAAATTTCCCCCCCGGGGATCAATAAAGTACCTATCTATCTATCTATATATAACTGGTATAAATGCAAGGCATGTAAATATCAAACAATGACCCAATAGAATGCATTGGTACAAGGATACACACCTGCAAACCACCGTCCATGTAGGGAATTCACTGCAGCCATCGCTGTTGGGATAGTGGGGCATTTCACATACACATTGCCCTATAAGAGAAAGGAAGCGGTAAGGGCAATAAGACAACTATCGATCTGCAACATTGCCCAAGTACCTTAAATCCATGGAGTTGAGCACAGACTAGAGTTTTTGTAAATGAACCTCCGACTTGTAAAATCTAAATTGTTAAACCCTTACCGTGTACCCATGTTTGGCCTTTGTTTGTTGAAATCAAAATACAACTAGACTGTTTCCTCATTGCTGCTGATTCAGCGAATGCGCATTTGCCAATTGAATTCCAAAAAGGAAACAGTCAGCGGTTGTATTTGATTAAAGTTTTATAAAAAATTATGGATTTCAGCCAACAAAAAGGCACGCAAAAGAGGGTTTAAGAATTTACATTTTGAAATAGACTTCATAGCAACTTGAAGGAGTCGGAGATTCCTTTTTTTTGGTAATATATATATATATATATATATATATATATATATATTTTTTAATCTAGTCTGCGCTAAACTCAGTGGATGAAATCATTGTGGAGTTGAGGTACTTGGCAACGTGCAACAGACTATTTGAAACCATTACATAAAACATGCAGAAATGGTGAATACATGTTTTTTTTATTTTTTTGCAAAGTGCGCAATTTGCGGGACCACTTTAGAACTATCCACCTCTATAAAGTGCATTTTAAAAGGGTCTTACCTGAGGGGAGTTCTTGTCCACGTATATATGGACAATCCCACCGTGTTTGTTGCACTCCTCCATGACGTCATCTTGAATCTCGACGTCCCAGCCAGGCTCATTTTCCCTGGAAAAGAGGCAGGTCATTTCAACCCCTTAATCACAAACTAATGACTTACCTAACATAACCCAGCTTAATGAAATGAAAAGTTAAGCCTTTCTGGCTCCCAGAAAAATAGCCATATAAATGAGTTGACAGTTATTCAGTATCTTCCAATTGGTGATGCATTTGTGAACCTAGTTCAGTGAATCAAAGCTCTAAAACAATGCTTCCTGTAATCTTTAAATGAAACGGGGAAAGTAGTGTCTTACGACTGTGGGCTGAACATGTTGGACAGCTGTAGGCAGTGTGTAGCCAGTGGTTGAGTTGGGAGGTTCATGGCCTGGTTCATGCTTGGACCCAGGTTCAGCGCAGGGGTGGCAGAAGCTGTAAAAGGAAATGACAGCATCATTAACAGAGGTCCTTCACACCAGGGGTGTCAAGTGCAGTTGAATTCCTGTCTGTTGAATTGACCATCAGTTCCTGAACGGACTGTAATTTCAAATCAAATTAATTAACCAGTGGTGTAAAGTAGTACTTAGGTAGATTTTTTGGGGGTATCTGTACTTTATTTTTGCCAACTTTTACTTTACTACACGCCTAAAGAAAATAATGTACTTTTTACTCATTACATTTTCCTTGACACCCAAAAGTACTCTTTACATTTTGACAGGAAAATGTTCCAATTCACGCACTCATCAAGAGAATATCCCTGGTCATCTACTGCCTCGGATCTGGCAGACTCACTAAACACAAATGCTTAGTTTGTAAATGATGTCTGAATTTCTGATGTGTGCTGTCTAGTTTGCTTAATATAAGGAATTTGAAATGGTTTATACTTTTATTTTTGATACTTAAGTACAGGGTTCGAGCCCCGTCTGTCGCAGCCAGCCGCGACCAGGAGACCCATGAGACGATGCACAATTGGCCCAGCGTTGTCCGGGTTAGGGGAGGGTTTGGCCGGCCGGGATGTCCTTGTCCCATCGCGCTGTAGCGACTCCTGTGGCGGGCCGGGCGCATGCATGCTGACACGGTCGCCATGTGTATGGTGTTTCCTGCTACACATTGGTGCGGCTGGCTTCCGGGTTAAGCGTGCACGGTGTCAAGAAGCAGTGCGGCTTACGGGTTGTGTTTCGGAGGACGCACGGCTCTCAACCTTTATTTTTTACTCAAGTATGACAATTGAGTACTCTTTCCACCACTGCTTCTAACTGAGAACATCAGGTTGACTTAATTTTGATTCCCTCCCCCCTTTAACAAGCAATCAATGAATACGTGACTGGTCTTTCCTCCGTGTTGTTTCAATGCACTTTTATACAAAATGTAGTTACATAAAACCATAGAAGATGTATACGAGAGCTTGAGAATCTTATTTGGTTACACATAAGAAAAAGCATTTATATGCAGACTGAATGTGGTATGCATGACAGCAATGATTTCAGACCACAACAAGAAAAAAAGGACCATGGGAGATTTCGCTCTGTTTTGAAACATGACAACTTGAAAGGATGTCTTTTAGATGAGCATTAAATTGTGTGCAGATTTGATAAGTTGTGCACTTCAATCTTTCACATTCACCTTCAGGGGGTGGGTTCGGCCTGGCTTGTATGTCTAAAAGATTAGAAGAAGAGAAATTAAAGTCTTGCACTTCGGCTGGAAAGGGGAAATTATTTAGGTTGTGAGGATGGAAAGATGCACGATGGATGAAGAGCTTAGGCAAGACCATTGACTTACTACACTGCAGTGCACATCCGACTATTAGACCTAGTTGCTACAGGTGGACATCCATAGCATAAGGCAAACAATGTGAGAGAAGCAAAGGTTCTCCTGTTTCTGCATGTTAGTTCAATTTCAGCATTCCACATTTTAGTGTGTTAGCAAGTTTGATGTGTCCAATCACCTAGTAAGACAAACTGCTGGCTTTGGCAAGTCAAAACACACACATTGACTTGAATGATGCCAACTCATTCTAGGTTTCCCACCAGTTGTCCATGATATTCAATAAGGCTCTTTTCACGCAGAAGAAAACAGCTTTCAGATCTCAGAGACGTACTTTCACCAAAAGCTGACATCACAGCAGGTTGTTGCAGGGATGTGGTCAGAAGTGATGAACATACTTCATAATGAGTGTTGGTGGCAATGCCAGATTGACATTTGGTGTTTGTGTGTGGATCCATTAGATACATGTAGAAGAGATCATTCAAAGATGAATGAGTGAGAAAAAAGTCTTATTGTGGTACATTTGAGATGATCAAATACTGGTGGTCACAGATGCAGATCATTTGAACCCACGTAGTCTCCAGATCATTTTAACCCCCAGTCTCCAGATCATTTTAACCCCCAGTCTCCAGATCATTTTAACCCCCAGTCTCCAGATCATTTTAACCCCCAGTCTCCAGATCATTTTAACCCCCAGTCTCCAGATCATTTTAACCCTCTCTGCATTGTTCACTGGAAATCATCCTGCCACAGCAGGTCTAACAGCTATCGTTTGCTATGTACCTCTAGAATGAGTTTTATGATTAACAGCCAAAGAAAACTTAGCGGTGAATTTAACATTTGCATGAGGTATCAATAAAGCTTAAACTTCAAATGCAAAAATTGTTTTTCAAGTCTGCAGTGTCTTAAGAGGAGGCCGGTGTGTAGTTCATTACACAACATGTAATATATTTTACATACAGTATAGATAATGTGGCTACCTGTACCAGCTGCCATGTTGCCGAAGTGCATTGAAGAGGAGTGCATGGAACCACTCATCTGTAGAGCCTGCTGTGCAGCTGGAGGGATCTGAAGACCAGTACCTGAGGGAAACAAACTATTCATTAGCATCAAGTCTGTTCAACTTGAGCATACATACTGGGTAACAACCCCTTGGTTGACAAAATACATTTTACATTTCAGCACAACAGGTGGAGATAGAATACTAAGCTCAACGTGTACTTACTGCTGATAAACAGACCTAATGGCACATCCGACTTTTTGAGCACAAAAAAGACCAAACTAAATTCACTCAAAAACATGAGCTAATATCTCACCCTCTGCCAGCCGGGCCATGAGCTGCAGGCGCCCAGTGGTGCCCAGGTCGATGCCCGTCCTCTCCAGCTCGTCGTTGTCCAGGAAGGAGCTGGCAGTGGAGGAGTCGGTGCGTTCCGTCACGTTACCAACCTTCATGGGCCGTCCGGCCAGCTCAAAGCCATTGAGCTGCTCCAGGGCCTTCTTAGCACACTCAGCATCGGCAAACTACAATAACACACAGTCATCCAGTATGAATAAGCTAAATAAAATGGAACACACAACACAATCTTTTGGAATCAGGAACTTACTGAGATGAAACCATATCCTTTGGATCGTGCCGTTTCACTGTCCATCATCAGCTGTATGCTCTCAATCTGTTTAGGAAAATAACATCCAGTTAGATACAAGAGTTAGCGGTTAAGAGGTTAACATACTTGACAAGTAAAGGCGTTTCCTCCTTACCCTTCCGAAAGGCTCGAAGATGCCTCGCAGCATATCCTCTGTGATGTTGAAGTGCAGAGAGCCCACGTACAGCCGCATGGGGCCAGCATTACCCTTCTGAAGGTTGTTAGCCATTGCTGCAGCTCGGTTCTTCTCAGCCTGCACACACACACACAAAAAATGGTGAGTCTATGCCATCTGCCAAGTTAGTGATGAAAGGTGACAAATTTACTAATTCAATCAATTGTAAAATGTTATGGTTAAATCTACCTGAGAGGCCTGGACAATGATGGGCACTCCTAGAAGTCTCTGTCCAGTCAAGCCAATGGCCAGTGGGACTGAATTTGCCTCCAGAAACTCTATGTAGGCAATGCCCTTTGACCTCCTGGAGTTTCTGTCAGAGATCATCCTCACATCTCTCACCTACAGGGGATAAAATAGCAATAGTGTGTCAAGAGTGAGCACCTTCCTATTGACCATTAGCTACATTTCTTGATGTTGACATATTTCATTCTTCAAAGAGAACGCAATCTACTTTTAAATTCTCTGAGTTTGTAAACTGCGAATACTGACTTTCCCCACAGCTGAGAAGAAGTCCTCTAGATCTCGCGGTCTGATTCTGGCTGCCAGCTGCATACAGAACACAGTACGGGCATCCCTCTCCTCTGGGGTCAGGTTGTCAATTGGTTGCCTTGAAAAAGAAAGCAAAAACTGTAACAGATATTTTGATGGATTGTGAGAAAAGACTCCAGTTGACAAAACCGATCTGAAACCATGATAGAGCTTCTAACTAGACAACCAGGCTGTGTATCTCACCTTACTGGACTCTTGTCTTTCTTGAAGGGACTACGACTTCTTGAGCGTCTCCGACTGAAAAAAGTAACAATCACAAGAGTTAGTTCTAAACCAGACTTTACATATATACTTTAATGACAAGACAGCCAACCACCAACACGTCATATCACAAAGAATTTAATTATAAAAACCTTAGTTTGTTGGCATGTGGTGGGCCAATCTTCCCTCCCGGACCACCGTTAAATTTCGGCCCCAAACTAGGGGTGTAAAACAAGGTTCATTCAGCTCAGTATGTATGCCTACTACTGATGAAGTACCCTGATGAAGGTTACATGCCAAACTGTGTTGGTTTTTAATAAAAGATAAGTATTATTATATTCAACTTCCAATGACCTCAAATGAGTACCTTAATATGACTAACAATTCATGCCTATGTGTTTGCCAGTAAGGTTCAGGGACACTGACTATCAGTGGAGGAAACGTCACCAGCTGCATAGTAGGAGTGATGAACACTCATTCTTAAAGGCGACAGTCAAAATGGGCCCTACAACAGTTCCCTCCCCCCCCATTTGGGGCCTACTTTCCGTGTACTCTACTTCTCTTGAACCACAAAGGCTAATCAGCCCAGTCACATGACACTCAGCTGAAAGAGGAAGTAAGAAAAGAGAGTAGTAAACAGGGGGTTGACCTGAAGACAAAACCAGGGCTACAGCATTAGTTATCCGCCTCATGTGTGAACTTCCATATAGAAGTCAACAACCATACCCTAAAGATTTTTACTACACCGCTGACAAATACAAAATCCTGTTTCATTTAATCAACATTTAAACTACCTGCATTCAAGGTGGGAAAAATAAATGACCTCCAATGAGGAGATCAAGCAGACTATTCCCCCGAAAAAATTTGGATGTAGGCAACACAAATAAGGGACGCCAAAAATGTAAAGATCTCTATACATACAAGGGGCTGCGGCGTCCTCTGTAGCGCCCGGCGCGTTCCCTGCTATGGGAGCCACTGCGGCGGCGCTCCTTACTGCGGCTGCGCTTCTTCTCCCGACTCTTGCTCCTCTTGCGGTCACGGCTCTTCTTCCTGTCTTTGCTCTTGCTTCTGCGCTTGTCAGAGCTCGGGCTCCGACTACTCCTACTGTGGCTCCTCTTTTTCCTGGAATTCACGGAATCACAGAATGCAATTGTTAACGGATACTTGAGACAATATCTTTGTCCATTACTGATTTTTCAAAAGGTTACATGATTGAAACACAATTAGAACTGTAGAATAGCTAACTGAGCAGATAATGTGAAGATGGTTAAGTTTAAGATCAGTACTTACTTCTTACTACTGCGCTCCTCATGTCCGTTAGCGCTAGAGGACTTGATCTCATCCTAAGCAGGGTCGATAGAAGAACATCATGAGGACGTAGAGGAAACATTGCAAGTCGTCAGGGGTAAGGGGAGGGAACAAGAAAATACAGAATATATTCATTTAGTAAAAATACTGTTAACATTACTGATATGTTTGGAGAAGTAGCTAAGGGGGTACATCTACAGCCCCTGTAGAGTTCCACCCCCATCCCTCCCCCACTGTTATAACTACATATTGTACAGTACTCAATCCAACCAAAAGTCAACGTGTATGGGGAAAGAATCTAACATTTTGGCATGCTACAGTAAGCCATGGTAACAGTTTGGTCATCTCAACCCCACCCCTCCTGCTTTGTCGTACCAATACCACTATCTGTTCCTAAGCCCACTGAGGCCATGCTTGGCCCACAGCCACTAAAAGAGATCCTGTGGTTGGTGCCAGTCCAGTGATCTTCACCCATTTTCCTTCTTGGAATGTAAGAGTTCGATGCCACCTCTGTCACACATCTCGCCCTGAAGCAAACAGGGATTCACACTGCTTAGTAATATGGACTCCCAAGAAAAACTGAAAAGAAAAAATCCACTAGTTCAGCCTCATGTTAAATGTCCTATGTTTGTTCTTTTAGTGCCAGCTGAATGGAGGTGATCCATTTTGGCTTGTATTTCATGAGGGGAAAACTATTCTTATTGGTGAAATCATTAACTAAATGTATCATGGAAATGAAATCTTGAAATGAAAATCTTACAAATAAATTGTAGTAAGAAAATAAACTTTGAATATTACTGGTGTTAAAAGGCATGCAAAGTCAAGATGCTGATTTACGAATCGGAAACCATCAATAGACTTGGGCAGGGAGACAGTATTCATATTTCAAAGTTATCAATAGCTTACTCTGTTGACCTTGGCAAATTCATGACTACACATTTAAGCCATATCAATGATTTGTAAAACAAAGTACACTATAGAGTCAGTAGACTAATCTACTAAAAGGCAAATGTAAGGGTAAAAGAAGTACTAATACACGTAAGGCCTATTTCAGATCCAACTTACTTGACAACGATGCATAACAAATGCCAATGCATATAAATAGAATATGTGCCAGAACTACTGGTATCACGGTCAATCTAACAAACAGGTGTAAACATGGTGGAACAATGCCTTTAGTTACCATGTCAACAGAAATTTTAAATACTGTCTCCTTTGCATGTGAGGTAAAATGCGCTGATTATCATCCATTTGCATTCACCTTGTTGCAACCGAACAGGTGATAGGATGTTCTAAGATGAGGCTCTTTTTGTCCTAGGGGATCACAGTACATCAATACATTGCGCAATTACTACCTTACTTTTTTTCACAGTTCACACTGGAATCAAAGGTGAATTCATGGGAGTAGAGGTGAGATATCATTAGGCAAGTCTACAAAGAAAGATAGATGGGCGTTTATTCAGAATTTTGGATTATGTCTGACTGCATCACACACCACATTCATACATTTTGAGAGGCACACACAATCATTTAACTATCAATAATAGGTAACTTATACATCTCTGAGCAGCAAGATGATACAAGATCAGTAAATAGTGAATGCAAAAAAAAATTAAAAAAAATACACAAGCCTGGCATTCCTACCCACCTTTCTGTACGGAGCCTCTAGCATAGCCTCAATGTCAAAATCGTCTGCCATGGTCTCCTGCAAGAGAATACAAGATACAATCAACTCAACTTTAGTCATGAGAGAAAAACACGACATTTATGAAGAATTAGTTAGGCCTACTGCTGCCACAGAAGATAACGTTAGTTAGTAATCTAGCACTAACGTGACTTTGCTAGCTAAACCGATACCTAGCTACCAGTACTACTGGCAGTAGTTAGTTGATTGTTCTTACAATATAACTACATTTTAGCTGGGCAGCTAGTTAGCTAAATAGTTATCAGCTGACAACAGACCATCTGCTGTGGCACATTCCAATGTGCCTTTGACCAACCCTCCTACAGTGTATGTTACATCTCCCAGCGAACTAATGTTAACTAGACTAGTTATAGTTAGCTACAGTAGCTGACCAAAAACCATGGTTAATGCATTTAGCTAGCAAGATGTTTACTAGTAACGCAACTAACGTTTGTTAGCTAACTAGCCAACGTTACTGTACTACTATCTGAGGAAGATGTTGAGATTTGTAATGGTATCTTACCTCGGGGATTTGTCCCACCGTCCCGTCTGCGTCTTCTTCTGTGACCAGAAAAGGAATAGCTAGAAAGCTAAGCAATCGCCAGCTAACGTTAGCTCCTACAGAAACAGGCCCAATTTGACCTCGGATTCGCCTGCTGCTGTTCCTTCCAACAACAGATTCAAAATAAACGCTACCGAAAATGCTGTCTTTCTGGACTACGTATTACCCAACGAAATGATTTGTAACAATCCGTAAAGTATTTAGCTTTATATTAATCTTTCGACCCCTTTTCAGCGTTCGAAATTGTTTCACAAAACAACTTCCTCTGCCTCTCTAAAATGGCGCTCTGCACTCAACACTCGAGGAAGGGGGGTTGTTTGTCCTGCTATCCCGCCTCTCTGCTCAATACTGTACTTTACCGCCACCTACTGGAAGATGAGATACATTCACACAAAATGTGAAAAACAAATGCCTCCTAGGACTGCATTACCGGCTCTGCACAGATAGTCATAGAACAGCGCTATGTAGCCAACCTTTTATTTAAAAAATGTGTTTGTTTTTTGTGAAAAATTTGCTCCAGGGGCTAACCCTGTAGGTAGGCCGTCACTGTTCTTAACTGATTTGCCTAGTTAAATAAAGGTAACAAAAATAATAAAAATAAATACAAAAAATGACAAAGAAAATGTATATAAGATACTGATGTGTCTGGCTCTTTATGACTGTTTGATGTCAGGAAATACATTAACAAGATCAGGAAAATGTCCTAACCAGGAAAAACATTCCTAGTCCCTAGTTAAGAATGTTGCACTCAAGACCTCTCTGCATGCTATAGGGTCACCTTAGTTGTTGCATAACAGCATGTTGGCCATCAGACGTTGGGACCCTTTAAGGAGCTTCAAAGGACCTTTCACCACTCCACTAAACATGATCTAAATCTGAGTATATGCAATATAACATTGTGAAGAGGACTGCAGGAACAATGTAAAGGAAATAGTGGGATTGTAAAATGAGAGATACTTTATCAATAGAGTCATCAAATTAGTGTCAATATTCTGTATTATGTGAATGTGAATTGTATAAATGGTATAATCCTGTAGTTTTAGTGCCCACATCTAAACAATTTTTGCTAACTGCAAAATTGTATTTATTCTTAGGTAATTTGACATAACATTACTAATGTTGTACCACACTTGAAAACAAAAACCCTCTGACCTCAACACCTTTAACAGTCAGATGTGTGAGGCTACTGTAGTCAGTATGTCATTACATGAGATGACACACTTTGACAAACCACAAAAAATAGACAAATGGATTCAGGCAGCGAGACACAGACTTGCATACTAAAAATAAGTACTAAAATAAGTACAAAAGCAAACCCAATGGTTCCCTTGGTTATAAAACTTTGTGTCCAACAAACCTCTCGTGTGGGATTGTAAATAAATACAAAAAGTGCAAGAAAGAGAAATGGGTCACACAGTACATTAACCATGAATGAGGATTTATTATATTGTTAAACTGCATTTTCTAATTAATTAGACATATTTATACAACTAAATCCATAGCTAGCACCCTATGATGCTGTCGAATCCTCAGTTTTGATTTGACCGTTTAGAGCTATCGGACAATCATAGTCAGGCGGAACATTGAAAAACAGCTCATCATCAAAGCAGAGGTCATCTGAGGGTGATGCGAGATACGGCAGCTTCAACACAAAGCCTGTCAATACGCCCCCTAGTGCTGCCACTCCCATAGTGGAGAACACAGCTGCCACCTGGTAGAGGGCCTGTTCCCTGGCACTGCGCCCCAGACCTGGCTGCAGACCAGGGATTAACTCCCGGAGCTCCAGAAGTTTAAGATCTCCTTCCATAGGTGTCCTGTGGCTAAAGATCTCATACATACTGGGTCCATACACCTCCTCAGTGGCTGTCAGGATGGCATATAACCCCGCGGCACAGGATATGAGTCCTGTGAGGCCATGCAGGTTGTGGATACCACACTGGTCCTGGATCCGGAGGTGGTGGGCCAGAAAGGGGCTGAGGTACTTGTATCCCAGCATGCAGGCGGTGCAGCCCATCACACCCAGCGTGTACGCAGCCGCGGGAGAGATCATCATATCCACCGACGCCCCCACTGTCACCCAAATCCAATGAATATCATAACCTGAATGTCAGCAAAGTATGGGTAATCTCGGTACAGTGCATTGTCCATGGGTTTGGTCTCATTGTTCTGCAGTTTAGCATTAGTATCATTGTCATAGGTGACAAAGGCAGTGTAGAGGGCTAGCAGGAGAACTTCCAGGACCAGCACCAGGACAGGCAGTCTCACCCTCAGACTGGTGGAATTCTTTATCATGTTGAGAGCTTTTTCAGACAAATGACTATAATTGCTATTCCCTGCCTTTATATAATCTCACCCTAGATAAGAAAGGCCTAGAACATTGGTGGAGTTTCCCTAAGACTGATGTGCATAGGCCACACCCCCTTTGTAGAGTAACATTGCTACTTGTACTTTGGCTGTTACAATAAACCATCTCGCAGGCATTGTCGGGGAAGCTACTCTGAAATATAGTTTACCAAGTTACCAATTACTTCACACTGGAAGAAGTGCTAATGCTACCCTGAAAATCATTATAGTTTGTTTAACTAAAAAGTTACTCACTAGATAGATAGAGACTATTGATCCTCGAGGGGAAATTTCTTTGTCAAGCAGCTACGAAAAAACACAGGGCAGGTGCAAAATGCCAGAACGAAAATACACAAAAGACAGATACACGATACATAGAGCAGCAGTATGAAAAAGTATAAAAATACAAGAAGTCTGGAGTGCAAAAAAGCTATAAAAAGACATTGCATTGTATGGGTGGATGGCTGAATATGTACACTATACATTGCTACAGAGTGTTAGGTGAAAATATTGCAAGTTGATATAAATAAATAAGGAGTGTTTGCATGGTTAACTATACTATACAGGTCAATGGCAAAGAAATACTTAAATAGCTAAAAATGTGTATGATATAAGTGAGGGTAATAATAGTTTACTTAATATACAGTCTGGTTAAATGAACAGGTAAGTGAATATTTTGCATGGTTAAATTAGCTGTACAGGTAAATGACAGGAAGAGATACTTAAATAGCTAAATGTGTGTATGATATCATTTAGGGTAATAATAGTAATTCCCTTAAAATACAATCCTTAGTGCAGGGTTTAATTATAGATAAATGCACATATTGCACATTCGATATACTAAAAGCAATGAAAAAAGATACAACTGACAGGATACTAATATGCATTCCTGAGTGAATGACTATGTAAGTTCAGTCCAAGATTGACTTACAATATTATATGTGATATGATATAACAATTGTACATGAATATGTATATACTGACCTGAATTAAAAAATAAGTCCTGAGTGAATGAGTGATTACAGACCAGAGTTACTCATGGATGGACGCATAAATGTTAAACCAGGTCCTAACACCCCAACAGTTCCAGGTCTATGTTGCCGACGGCACGGCACCCCGGTGAGGCATTGAATAGTCTAATAGCCGCTGGCAGGAAGGGATCCTCCTGTAGCGCTCTCTGGCACACCGTGGTGGGATCAGTCTGTGTCAAAACTACCTCGTGAAAATGTATATCTAAATCTAGATATACATTTAGATACACTCTGGAGTTTTAACCATTTATTAAAAACAGTTTAACAGTGTATTGAGATCTGTGTAACAGCCAGAAAGTGAGTGTGTCGGCTTAGCCCAGCGGCCATTAACTATTGAAAACACTATCAACGTTTGAATTTAGTTAAACTGCCACCAAGCTACTGCAAAATGTAGTTGAATTACTAGTTGAATTACATGTAGTGGAACTACTCCCCAACACCTCTCCCAGTTAGCACCTGTTTCGCAATTTTACAACACAAAGCAAACTTCAATAAAATTATATAATATCATGAGAACAGATGGTATGTGCCTGACTTCAGGATGATCATTGTAAATGAGTGTATCACAGGTGTGACAAAGGCCCTTGATTACTATGCATGCATCAGCTAATGGCTCCTAATTGAGTGCTTGCTAATTGATTGATTAATTGAGAACTGTGATTGGCTCCCTGTTTTTTCATGACTGTTTATAACCCTTGTTTCGCTTGTTTGAGGTGTGGCTGTGTTTGGGAGTGAAGCCACAGTTTTGTAACGACAAGTGTGATGTGATAGATGATGCCCTGAGTTTTAGGTAGTTGTAATGCTTTCCCTTCACAATGCACTGAAACCTGTTTTAATTCGATTGTGTAATTGTTTTTGTTATAGCCTCCCATTTTTGTGCAAAGCTAATGCTAACTAGTTTATTTATTTACCCTCCCATGTTCTTCTACTGAAAGAACTTAAAGAAGTATGAATATGATTCTGAACTTCCTATACTCTTGGTTTAAATCTAGGGTGGTGTAGTTGGATCTACATTACTGAATGGAGTTTAGTCATCACAGCCCCTCTTGGCCAGAGTGTGATGTGTTTCCAAAGAGTACAGCATAACATACAGTATAACACCCTCATGATCAAAACATGGGGAGGACTTATCCACTAATTGCATAATCACTTAGTTAAAAAAGATTAAGGAGTGTGCATGCATTCTTACTGTGCGTGGCCGCTATAGGAAATTCTCTGAAGAGATACAGCAAAAAGAATGTGATAGACTTTGATTACTGTTATTTTAGTGCTAAATCTGGGGCTGTGATCTGCAATCTGTGAAATTATTCATTGTAAACAAGGAAAAAAAAGTATTGATTGAATCCTCAATCCATCAGCCTGAGAGGTTAGTATTATTTATGTGTACTGAGCAAAAATAAATGCAACAATATTTGACTCACTAACAGTTCATATAAGGAAATTAAATAAATAAATTAGGCCCTAATCTATGGATTTTACATGACTGGAAATACAGATATGCATCTGTTGGTCACAGATACCTAAAAAAAAAGGTATGGCGTGGATATAAAAACAAACAATCAGTATCTGGTGGGACCACCATTTCAAATCAAATCACACCAAATTTTATTGATCACATACTCATATATTTAGCAGATGTTATTGCGGGTGTAGTGAAATACTTTTGTTCCTAGCTCCAACAGTGCAGTAGTATCTAACAATTCACAAAAATACACACAAATCTAAAATTAAAATAATGGAATTAAGAAATATATAAATATTACGACGAGCAATGCAAAAATACAGTAAAATAGAATACAGTGTATACATGTGAAATGAGTAAAGCAGTATGTAAACATTATTAAAGTGATTAGTGATTCCATGTCTATGTACAGTACCAGTCAAAAGTTTGGACACCAACTCATTCAAGGGTTTTTCTTTATCTTTTACTATTTTCTACATTGTAGAATAATAGTGAAGACATCAAAACTATAAAATAACACATATAGAATCATGTAGTAACCAAAAAAGACAAACAAATCAAAATATATGTTATATTGGAGATTCTTCAAAATAGCCACCCTTTTGCCTTGATGACATCTTTGCACACTCTTGGCATTCTCTCAACCAGCTTCATGAGGTAGTCACCTGGAATGCATTTAAATTAACAGGTGTGCCTTGTTAAAAGTTAATTTCTGGAATTTTGTTCCTTCTTAATGTGAGCCAATCAGTTGTGTTGTGACAGAAGATAGCCCTATCTGGTAAAAGACCAAGTCCATATTATGGCAAGAAAAGCTCAAATAAGCAAAGAGAAATGACAGTCATCATTAATTTAAGACATGAAGGTCAGTAAATCTGAAACATTTCAAGAACTTTGAAAGTTTCTTCAAATGCAGTCGCAAAAACCATTAAGCGCTATGATGACACTGGCTCTCATGAGGACCGCCACAGGAAAATAAGACCCAGAGTTACCTCTGCTGCAGATGGTAAGTTCATTAGAGTTACCAGCCTCATAAATTGTAGCCCAAATAAATGCTTCACAGAGTTCAAGCAACAGACACATCTCAACATCAACTGTTCAGAGGAGACTGCGTGAATCAGGCCTTCATGGTCGAATCGCTGCAAAGAAACCACTACTAAAGGACACCAATAAGAATAAGAGACTTGCTTGGGCCAAGAAACATGAGCAATGGACACTATCATTTGTTTTTCAACAGGACAATGACCCAAAACACACCTCCAGGCTGTGGAAGGGCTATTTGACCAAGAAGGAGAGTGATGGAGTGCTGCATCAGATGACCTGGCCTCCACAATCACCCGACCTCAACCCAATTGAGATGGTTTGGGATGAGTTGGACCACAGAGTGAAGGAAAAGCAGCCAACAAGTGCTCAGCATATGAGACTGTTGGAAAACATTCCTCATGAAGCTGGTTGAGAGAATGACAAGAGTGTGCAAAGCAGTCAAAGGCAAAGGGTGGCTACTTTGAAGAATCTCAAATCTAAAATATATTTTGATTTGTTTAACACTTTTTTTGGTTACTACATGATTCCATATGTATTCCATTTCCATTGTTAGAGCGGTCACTTGACTATCTTGTCAATATAATAGACAATCGTTGTATAAAAGCAGGCAGTTTTTCCCTTACGTGCGGCGGCCCAAGTCCTTTTTATCCTTTCATCTGTTGTGGGTGATCTGACGGTGTGATGCGTTTGATGAGGGAGAGAACCAGGCGCAGGGTACATGGGACGTATTGGCGACCAGCAGGACAATGCACAGGGGACGGCTGAGTGCGCAAAGCTTGCTGGATTTCACTATCGAGTTCCCATTCCACTAGGGCCAGGATACCCCTGTAGTAGAGTTTCCGAGACGTATGCCTCCATAGCCTCGGACTCCGCATGCGACAGGGGATACACATGTCCCCGGGGAATGTGAGCGACACTGTCAGGACTTTCCACTGTGGTAGCACTAACTAAAACTCCAAGACACCTTCCCTGACACCACCCAGATAGGGACCTATGTGACCAGGAGATGGAGGGGTCATGTAGGGATAACCAAGGGAGCCCTAACACTATGCGAAAAGTAGGGGAGTCTATTACGTGAAAGGCAATCTGTTCAGTATGTATATTCTGTGTGACCATGGTGATAGGGGATGTACTCTCATTCACCAGACCCGTGCCGAGAGGTTGAGCATCCAAGGCACGGACTGGCAACGGATGTAGGAGTGGGACTAACGGAATGTGTAAACTGTTTGCGAGATTCCTATCTATGAAGTTCCCGGCGGCGCCGGAATCTATCATAGCTCTAAGTGAGTGGGCGGAAATGGGGAGGAACACATGTGAACCTGACTGACTGACAATGGAGTGTGGGTGTTTTACTTGGGTAGCGCGAGACTGTCAGACCTGCCATCTCCTAATCCCGAAAGACGTTGGTAACAGGACGCTGCGTAATGGCCTGGTTTACCACAGAACAAGCAGCACACCTGTCTCCTTCCGGGATTCCCTTCTGCCTGACGCCCACCCAATGCCCCTAGCTCCATGGGCACCGGTGCAGGTGGGTGGAACGAGGAGTCACTTTTACGGTGCGTCCACAAGCCGTTAGAAGGTTATCCAACCGGATGGCCATGTCAACTAATTGATTAAAATTAAGAGTGGTGTCGCAACAGGCTAATTCCCTTCTAATGTCCTCTCGTAGACTACACCGGAAATGGTCAGTCAGGGCCCTCTCGTTCCACCCAGACCCAGCAGCCAGGGTACGAAACTCTAGGGCGAACTCCTGGGCAGATCTTGTGCCCTGCCGTAGGTGGATGGTCGAAGACGGAGCGGAAGAGGCGGGTAAACACCTCGTAGTCGTCGACCACAGGGTTCTCTGAAGTCCATACCGCATTGGCCCATTCGAGTGCCCTACCCGAGAGGCATGAAACGAGGGCGGACACCTTCTCCCGTTCTGATGCTGCTGTTACTGTGGTGGTGAAATATAGGACCCTCGTTCTGGGTCCATAATGTCCTGCTGGTTCTCGACGCGGTTCGTCATTCTGTGATGCGTTTGAGTAAACGCTACGAGCGTGAGTCCCAAAAGAAAGACTGCGTTTACGAAACACAGGCTGAGCCTGGACAAGTACAGCGGTCAAAACCACAAGGAAATAAATGTCACTAAGACATACAGAATAAATGCAGACTCTCAGGAAGAGAGGAGGGCGCAAACACATACAGGGAAAACAAGGAAGAACAATGAGAGAGGAGACAGAGGGACCTGTATACACACATAATGACTAATGGGAACCAGGTGTGATGATGGGGACAAAACAAAAACCAGACCAGGAATGAATAATGATATGGGGTCTGGGGCGGTGGCAGTCGACCTCTGAAAGCGCAGTGTACCAGAGGGAGGCGCAGGTGTAGATGGAGACGTGACACCCTAACCCCTACTCTTACCCTAACCATAACCCCTACCATGATAATCTAACCTTAACCTTTACTTTACCCTTAAATGTTAACGTCAATGGAGTAGGGATGTCCCAAGGATCCCGGATAGCACCGTGATCTGACTTGAAGTAAGTGCCTAATTTTGTTTAATTGTAATGGAGAACCTTTATATTGTATACGTTTATGTTTGCAAGCTCATAGTTTGACCTAATGTCTGCCTAGTACATTTCCTGCAGTGCAGCATGTTCAATATCCTTGTTTATCCTATCTTGTTTATGTATATTGTATAGGCTACTTTATATTATCATGTTATTAGTTATGACACTGGTCAGTCATGTCTGTGTTGTATCTACCCTTTAGTTCCCTCCAGAACCACAACATCATTTCAGAACCTTACCTACCATACCTACTGCCTTACAAGCCATACCATATTTCCATCCTACCAGACCATGTCCTTGTGCTGCACCTTTAGTTAATAAATACCCTGAACTGGAAACCATTCTTACAGACGCACCACAGTGGCATTATCACTCCTTATCCTAGCTTAAGATACAGTCCAACCTAGTCCTTTTCTTGAGTTACTTTAATGACATTTTGCACAAATGTAAGAAAATGACTGGGGTGAAAAAAAACAGACTCAAGTAAAAAGTAGCAAGCACTCAGATTAATTGAGTTACCTTAGATATAAAAACATTGATCTTGATAATTAGCTAACTCTGTTACCTGAATGTTATTACACAATCTGTTCCATGCATTACATTGAAAAAGCAAGAGGAAATTAATGTAGTAGGAACTAAGTTAATTTATTTTATCAGTTGCGAGGCACATCTGTAAGTAAAAAAAGGATTTGTCAAATATACTATTAACATTTGAAAGTAACTTAAACTTCAAAGCAATTAAAATGTATTGATACATTTAAAAAAGCAATACAAAATAAAGTGCATAAACAAAGTTGCCAGACTTCCAAATAATTTAGGTTCCAGAAATAACAGTCTGGCCTCAGAGCCATACGAAACATATTTTATGTATTTCTGAGCACCTCCAAGATGTACGATACCTACTAATGGTCTAGTTAATTTAGACAGCAATGAAATTTGGGAGTTTGGTCTGGGAGGATGGGTTAGCGTAATCCGTGACTGTCTAGCAATCCAAAGGTTGTGTGTTTGAGTCATGTCGGGAATTTTTGCTAACTCTTATTCTAAACTTAACCCAATACACCTAACCTTCTTTGTAAATTCACAATTTTTGTAACCATCATTTTAGTTCTCCTAACTTTTTACGTAAATTATCCTAACCTTTTGTCGTTAGTTCCTCTATTAATTCTCCCTGTAATTCTCCTTTGTTGTTACAGCGCACCAAGCAATCTGTTCTCAGAGAAAGATGTATAATACTGTACACCCTCTGAGATCTATGATAAATTGTCATCCAATTCGTTTGCTATAGAGCCCCACAGTGTGACGTGGTGAGGTTGGAAGGTGAGGAGCAGAGAAGAGACCAGACGAGGAATCAGTGGTTCAGGATAAACACAATACTTTACTGAGAAACGGTAACCGAAGGATCACAGTAACACTAGAAAAACAACCAACACTAAGTCTCAAACTCACTCAGGTGACAATCACAAACAATTCAAGCTTCTCCAAAGGAAAGCAGAACACACACCTCTTTTAACTCTATTTACTCTCAGATTAGAAAAAGTATAATTAGCATAAAAGTAGACATCATGCAAAACTACAAGTCCCTGCAAGCTCCTAAATGTCATCTCTAGCTGACACCTTTGCTAACAGGTATTGTGTCAATTTAAAACTTTCACAAGACAGTTCACAGAATTGTCCATTTTTGTTAAATGTTGCCAATTTATTCATTACTACATTTAGCTAACATTAGATAGTTAATCCAGAGATTCTTACCTTTGCCTTGATTCGTCAGTCTCATCCAGATCATCATGGTATTTGTAGTTCTTTATGATCGCCACATTAGCAGCTAATTAGCATTTAATTTTGGGGGGCTAAATACAGGCACATATATTGATAAAAGTCACACTGTCCTAGAGAGATTTACATGGTTATCAAAACGTCACTCCAGGGTAAGCTTACATGAAACACAGCCCTTATTTTAAGTGTTTCTAAAATCCCCTATGGGAAAAATGAATGGTGGAAAAATTATTTGACCGCTAGGTTTTATGACTCATACTCTGGTACTCTATTGAACGACTGGGTAAGACGTATGATACAATACGTCATATAATTTGTATGATATGGTTTGACAGCAGTTCCATTCATAATGTAACGTAATGTTAATATTTGTATCACAGAAACAATACATTGCCCCGAGACCACGTTAGAAATAACCATGTATTTCACCCCTCATTCACCCTTCTGTTACTTGTATCACTGACATTCACTTACTCACCCATTCACACCCTTTTCCTCATTCACTCACTCACTCACTCACAAATTCCCTCTTTTACTCACTAACCAGGGGTGGAAAAAGGAACTGAAATATCCTACTTAAATAGAAGTACTGATACTTTAATACAATTGTACTAAAGTATAAGTAAAATTAATTACTTTGAAAAAAAGTACTCAGAAAAGCTACCCAATTACAGTAACGAGAGTAGTTTTAATTATTTACTTTACTCCTCGCATTGCTGGCATTACACATAGCCTCATGAAATGACCACCACCAACTGCTGACGATGCAAGTGTCAAATGAAAAACAAGGTCTTCTGGTGCACTTTGTCCATAACAAAAATATGCCTACACTGTTACAATCTTTTGAGCTTTGCTTGGTGAGATAAGAACACTGGTCTTAACAGAGTTTAAATAGTGCATTGGGGTGTGTCTGCCTAACCTGCTTATGCTATTTCACCATAGTTTCAAACAGCTCTACAGTAAACATTTAATCTATAACAATGTAATTGTTTTTCAGCAATCTATTGATTTTCAGATCAGAAAGAAGCAAAGTCAGCCACCCGAGTGGCACAGCGGTCTAATCCCGGGCTGTATCACAACTGGCCGTGGTCGGGAGTCCCATAGGGTGGCGCACAATTGGCACAGTGTCAGCTTTACTTGTCTCATCACGCTTTAGCGACTCCTTGTGGGGGGCCGGGCGCCTGCAGGCTGACCTCGGTCGTCAGGTGAACAGTGTTTCTTCTTACAAATTGGTGAGGCTGGCTTCTGGGTTAAGCGGGCGGGTGTTAAGTGCAGTTTGGCCGGTCGTGTTTCAGAGGACGCATGACTCGACCATTGCCTCCCGAGCCTGTTGGGGAGTTGCAGCGATGAGACAAGATTGAAATTGGGGAGAAAAAGAGGGTCAAAATACAAAGAAAAATAAACAAGTAAAATCGCCCTGTTTAAGCTAGACGGGACTGTTAACAGTGTAGTGCAAAGAATGCCTGCACCCGACATGTCAGTTAGCCTTTGGGCTAAACTAGCTAATCACCAGTCAACTAGCCCTGCTTCATAGCACAAGTCAATGAGAGTTATATCCCAATGTTTGACTGGAATGGTCTCCTGCCCCCGTCACATATAATAGTACTGTTTCACTCCCAAAGTATTTCCCTGTCTAGGAAATATCACTGGACCAAATAAGTTCATTAGCGTTATTAAGCATTTTAAATGCTTTGAACTGTTTAGTAATACGCTCAATAGACTATAAACAAAGAATACGCCTGCAAGCAAAGTTGTAATAAAATTACTTCAGTTTATTGCATTTTGTGCAGACAAATCTATAAAATGGTTTGAGGAAACCATTAGCCATTGATGTATACGCCTTTGACATGGTAAAACAACACAGTAAAACAACAGTTTATATATCATTATTGAACACAATAGAGAATACATAGTTCTATATCTTTAAAGTATTAAACTTGCATTGACACACAAATTAAACATCTAAGCTCTACTTTGATAATTACTTTGATGTATTTACAGATCTTTATTCTTCGTCTTTTCATTACAGTCCTCTCTCAAACAAACACATGCATAAACACACACACACACACACACACACACACACACACACACACACACACACACACACACACACACACACACACACACACACACACACACACACACACACACACACACACACACACACACACACACACACACACACACACACACACCCGTCACTACATTTTTTTCTACATCACTCTTGTTCCTATGAGAGGGAACAAAAAATTGTGAACACAAAACACCTACTAACCAAGATAGCTAATCACAGAACTACATAACTGTCTACCTTTAAAAATGCGTTACAATGCTCTTATGGACCAAGTATAAATACAGTATCATACGTGAAGATTTAGAAACACTAGCTCTTGTTTTTTTTTCTCTTGCTCGCATTAAGTGTTCACACTTCTCGAGATGATTAAGGAATCATGAGGGTTGCACAAAAATTCAACCTTCTAAAAAAAAAAGGGAGGCTTATTCAACATTAATACAATGTGTAGTGTTTTACTTTACTGTCATGAAAACGGCACATCTACATGCATATACTAGGTTCTAAAGTCTTAGGGAACCAGAATAGAGAACACACAGTAGTCCATTCTCAGTTAAAGCTACAAAATCCCCCTCACACTATGCATTGTCCTCAGTGAAAACAACTAAAAGGTTCCTTGCTTAATCAAGAATCGGTCTTTATGAAAAAAAAGCTTGTAATTAAAATGGCAGCATGAGTTTTATTTCAAATGACCCCCATTCACCATATAGTGCACACGTCTAAAAGTGTACAACATTGCAAATAAAGGGTGTCATTTGAGACACAGATGTAGAGGAAGGTTCTACGACAAGAATTATGTGTCTAGATTTCCATGGACTGAATAGCCCTTCAAAAGGGTTATGATTGATTAACGTTGTATTTCCCCTGTGACTATAATGATTACACTGGAAGTCGCTGACATATGCAATCAAACATAATTGTTTTGGGGGGCAAAACTCAGTGTTTCAGTTGTATTAACAGTTATTGAGCAAATATACACAGTAAGACCATTGCAGTTATATTACCATGGTGATTTACTTTTTGTGGCCACAAGTATTCTTGACCAAAATTGTTAAATAAATAAATAATATAAATAAAGGAAATGCTGAATATTAAATTGCAGAAACACGCGGTATACTGTACATTACGTGCATGCATTGAACAAATCACATTTCTTCACACTTGTGCACATATGCGCTAGAACTATCACAGTGAAAAGCCTGTCCCTGCTTTGGACTGACACAAATAGCCTCTCAGCAATATAACATGTTGGATTCTACATCAATTAATCAGTGGTCTAAACAAATTGGCAGAGTTTATTCAGGTTATTTTACAGGGTTGTAAACAGAAGTGCATTCCTGATTAACACTTTCATAGCTTCAATGTAGTCAGCACAAGGCAAGGTCCAATGTAACCGGGAAAGGATATATGGATTCGAGAGCCCTTTTCACATCCTGTTTGTTCAAATTTAGATTTTTTGCTCTAGAGAAGGGTTCTAATGTACACTGAGTGTATTCATCTATACTGATTTAAGTGGATTTAACAAGTGACATCAATAAGGGGATCATAGCTTTCACCTGGTCAGTCTGTCATGGAAAGATCAATGTTTTGTACACTCAGTGTATATTGTAAGGCTGACAAACAATTAAAAACATTTACATCAAATTAATCTCAGGATTTGCTGTTTTTATACAAAAATCATTACAATAATATTGACACCTTGATTTTGTCCAAAGTAACGGTAAGCAAAATCAGGTACATTGAAAAAGCACACTTTCTTTAACATCAATGTCAATTTGTTTTGACATTCCATTGTTGTTTTTAGCTATATACTGTATATATTATCTATTAGGAACGTTTCCAGACAATGCGATTAATTAGTACACTAATATTACAAAAAGTTATCTCGAGTTAACTCTGACAGCCCTGATATTGGGACATGATACTTGGGAAACACCTGAAGCATGGTAGCTTTACTGCAGCAATTCTGTCACTGACATCCCTCTCCCTTTTAGAGATCAAACATGTGAATATAATACCATACTGTAAAGGTCTCTCTGACCTCTGCCAATGGTGGAAGCCCTGGTTTTGTTGTCTTTGATAATATTATTAACTACCACAGTCACACTGCTGGTGGATCAGTAGGTTGGTTGGTTATAAGGGAGGATATTATGTGTCTATAGAAACCACATATCTAAGAATCATACTGTAGCCAAACATACAGATGATCTGCACAACACACATACATGTGCCAACACACAGCCATTTTCCAACCATAGATATTTTAGTTATATAGATATATGGGTCCAACACTTGTCATCTCATGTACCCAATAACTCCCACACATAAAAAAGCTATGGATCTACTTGATTCAGAAGATTGCAGCAATTGAAACTTCAGCCTCATGCAACAACATTAGGCTCAGCAGTGTACTCCCATGCCCAGATAACATCTTTCACCCATGTTAAACTGTTGATATGGGGATGGACACAGCTGAACTCTGCTCATATTCTGACAAAATATATATGTCCAAGAAATGTTTTAGGTTTACAGTAGGTTTGTAATGCATAGATCCCCAGTTGACACAAAAAAATCATATTCCACAATTCCAAATCTCCATATATTTTAATGTTTTCTGTAGGTAATTGATGACTGAGGCCAAACATATTGAATCAATTACTAGTCTCCCTAGGCAGGCGGGTTACCTCCCACACTGTAAACAAAAATCAATTACCTATTTTGAGCTCAAAAGATACATTTTGGACAATTTACTTTATGCATTACTCAATCCAAATAAGAGTTCAGTGAGAATAAAAAGGTAGAATACCATATAAAACTAAACTACTGTTACAAACACCAAGCAAACAGGAAACTAAATTACTATTACAAACACCATGCAAACAGGAAGTTAAACTACTGTTACAAACACCATGCAAACAGGAAACTAAACTACTGTTACAAACACCATGCGAACAGGAAACTAAACTACTGTTACAAACACCATGCTAACAGGAATATAAATACATTGTTTTCAACCGTAATCTTTCAGACAAGTCATATCACATTAATATTTAGAGTTACTGTATATAGATGATAATTTTTTAGATTTTACTTAAATAGTTATATAGACTGTATAGCTAAATATTTCCAAGGTTATATTCTTTTGATTGTAGGTAGTATTTGTCTGACACATAATAAGTGTGCTGAGTGAGGATAACTATTTACCACTGTTTTCTAGAAGGACCCCAGATCTAATCACCTCTTCCCCAGCTAAGATCTGTCAACAAAACTGGAGTGTCTTACTGGGATCTAAGGGACCAGTCAAACACCTAAAAAGGTTGGTCCCCTCACTGATTTCAGCATATTTTAAAATATCTTTGGGAAACGCCTGAATATTTTATATCTCAAATAAACTCAAGATATTTTTAATCTGCCCTTAGAACTGCCCTTAGATAACAAGTTCAAATTATTGTTTCGGGTCTTCAATCTAAACTTAATATTGAGCATTATTTGTCAATGTTGGTTCTCAAGTAGGCTACATTTGCTCCAACTAAATAATGCTCAGAGGAGATATTGGTTGACTAATGTCAGCTGTGAATTATTTTGTATATATTTTTTTCACACAAAAAACTGTGTCATGTCAACATCAATATTCAGTTAACATCAATAGTCAGTTAACATCAATAGTCAGTCAACTTCAATAGTCAGTCAACTTCAATAGTTAGTCAACATCAATAGTCAGTCAACTTCAATAGTCAGTCAACTTCAATAGTCAGTCAACATCAATAGTCAGTCAACATCAATAGTCAGTCAACATCAATAGTCAGTCAACATCAATAGTCAGTTAACATCAATAGTCAGTCAACTTCAATAGTCAGTCAACTTCAATAGTCAGTCAACATCAATAGTCAGTCAACATCAATAGTCAACATCAATAGTCAGTTAACATCAATAGTCAGTTAACATCAATAGTCAGTCAACATCAATATTCAGTTAACATCAATAGTCAGTCAACATCAATAGTCAGTCAACATCAATAGTCAGTCAACATCAATAGTCAGTTAACATCAATAGGCAGTCAACATCAATAGTCAGTCAACATCAATAGTCAGTCAACATCAATAGTCAGTTAACATCTATAGTCAGTTAACATCAATAGTCAGTCAACATCAATAGTCAGTCAACTTCAATAGTCAGTCAACATCAATATTCAGTCAACATCAATAGTCAGTCAACTTCAATAGTCAGTCAACTTCAATAGTCAGTCAACATCAATAGTCAGTCAACATAAATAGTCAGTCAACATCAATAGTCAGTCAACTTCAATAGTCAGTCAACATCAATAGTCAGTCAACATCAATAGTCAGTCAACATCAATAGTCAGTCAACAACTCCATTGGCTATGTGATTTGTTGGTGAAAAATGTAGCTGACTATTAAACCTCAAGGACAGTGTTGAAAACCCCTGACTAGTGTCGAACAACCCTGCCTTGCTATTCAAGTAACCCCAACCCTGCATACCCTTCTTACTCCCCTATATGTTTTTGGTTAAATATTTACACATGGATCAGTATAGCAGCTTTTGAAATTTTAGAACCTCTATAATATGTTAGATAAACGATATCCTTCACATAAATACAGTGCACATGACACACAAAATATCCAGTTTTTACGTAAACTATTCAATAAACAAAATCAATCATTTTCTTTTGAAAACTATATAATACAAAAAATAATTGAGTTCTTTATATAGATAGGATATATTATATAGTCTATGTTTCTACCACATGTCGAACAGTGCCCTCCACTGCACAGAAACTAATATGTGAAATACTTGCAAATATGAGATCTACCTGTATGTACATATATGTATCTATTTCCATATAATATTTGTTTACAAAAATAATTAATATGATTAATGTACTAGTTCAGGATTTAAGCTTTAGACATTACTTTGTAAATGTGCAGAACTTAGGAATTGACAGTAATATTATATTTAGCAAATAAATAGCTGTGCCACATTGAAAATAAATGATTATGTTTCTTTCCGTTCTAGTACAAGATTGTGAAGATTCGCTGTAATGCTGGGTTCAAAACTATCGATTCAAACCAGTTGTAATTTCATTGCTAAATTCGACCTAAAACATATTCAATTCAATACACAGTTTTGCCTTGGTACTACAAAGAGGTTAGTATCAAAAAGCTATTTATTTTCATATGGCACATTTTGTATATTTGTATTTGGCAAGAATTATAGAATTCACATTTCTAGACTGGAATATGTGTAAATCAAATGATTAAAAAAAACTGATGTATTTACTAAAAATATATCAATGTGTCTCTGCATTAGCAATTCACATTTTCTAATGTAAACTACTGCATGGAAATATATTCAAATGTTTGCCATTTGGTATGGTAGTATTAAACAAATTGAGTTTTGTTTTAGATTTTGACACAGAAGTTTCTTGCAATTCATATCTACTTTATATCAATACATTTTTCAGGGTTTCTTCTTACAGTCCTATCACTGTTATACCAATAGTTTATGCCACCTAAAAGTCTTGATCAAGGTACAGGTAGTAGTAATTGAATGATTGGACAAAGCACGCTATTTACAGTAATCAGCTTTGGGGGGGGGTTTGGGAAGTCAAAGGTTGAGTTCATGATGTGTCTCTTAGCAACTTCTAATATCTAATTGTACTGTTTTCTTCACAGTATCACAGTATAAAAAGCCAGGGATGGGGTCAACACCAACTCCATCATAATTGAGTCAGTTCAATGACAAATTAAATGTATTCAATTAATTAAGTGAATTTCAACTCCTGCCTGTGAACTGACTGGTGAAGTATCTCTCCTTCCTTCCTTCCTTCCTTCCTTCCTTCCTTCCTTCCTTCCTTCCTTCCTTCCTTCCTTCCTTCCTTCCTTCCTTCCTTCCTTCCTTCCTTCCTTCCTTCCTTCCTTCCTTCCTTCCTTCCTTCCTTCCTTCCTTCCTTCCTTCCTTCCTTTCTTCCTTTCTTCCTTTCTTCCTTACTTCCTCCACCTGCTGCTCAGGTGTCCTCAATTGACCTTGTCCTCAAGGTGACAATCCATAGGAAGACATGTTGATGATGACTGATGAATACCTTCAGCACGTACATAATATAAAACAACCAAATGCACAACACCAAACATATTAACTGTATTCTCAAAATAAATAATAAATAATTAATGAATAAATACATTAAAAATTAAATAGACCAGAAATGAGAAGATATCCATCCTGCTCTTGCAAGTAACCCACATCCCCACAACAAAACAAAAAAAACAACAACAAGATCGACAGGGAAAATCAAACACAAGGACAAACAGAACGAAAACTTCTGGTCTACCAAACAATGACCTTTAGTTTGAGGAATCATTTGTCTTTTGAATATGTCCACTCCTCTGTATAAGAAGAAAGTCATGTGCCATTTGACATCTAGGGATCTGATAGACATTGGAGAACCTAAACAGGTTTGATGCCACATCATTCTAGATGATGAGAGGAGCAGACATGATGCTGGTAGAGGTGACTGAGAGTAAATGGGGGGGGGGGGTACGTTATGGGATGGGTGTGTGTGTGTGTGTGTGGAGGGGTGTTGGTGGGATGTGAGGAATATGGCTGAAGTAAAGGTGCAGGGGGAGGCGAAGCAGGGGCCATAAACCAAGGTGAAGGGGTGTGGATTTGATTTGAGGTCTCTCAGGAGTAGATGGTGATGACCTCACGTCCACCACCACGTACTAGGAGGACCCGGTTGAGACCCTCGGTGAGGACCTCCAGGAACTCCATATCTGAGAAAGGATTAGAGTTAAGGAATAAGCAAGTTTTCACAGCTGGGTTTTTGTAGCCTATTCATGCTAGCTATCTTGTTGAGCCCTTTGGTTTCACTGACATTTATGACAGTAGAAGCTACGTATTTTTATAATACAACATATCATGCCAAATATGTGATAGGATACAGTTTTCCTCTCCCATGCGGTTCTTGGGTGGTCCAGGCATGTTGAGCAGCACCAGCTTGGCTTCCTTGGACTTCTTCATGATGACCTCATTGAGCCTCAGCGCTGTGTGCATGCGTCTCACGTTGGACTGGTTCCTGACAGGACAGACAGGAGTACAGTGCAGGATGCATGTTGGATCATTACTGCTATTTCACAACATTCATGGAAAACATTTATGACAATATAAAGAGTCATGACAATATAATACTTACAGACTCTCCCACTCCCTGCAGCATGGTAAGAAGAGAATGACAATGCAGAGATTACTCTTTACAATACTGAACTAACATTGAGAAGTTGTGTTGTGCGGATGACACTCAAAGCCTTTCAAACCTTTGTGGTATTACTCCTGAAACTAGCTTATAAACCACTGCCATCCCCAACAGTAAAAACCTATAAATACTTTGTCCTTATTTTCGATTTAAGTACAATCTTCGGCTGTCCCCAAAGGAGAACGCTTTTTGGTTCTAGGTAGAACCCTTTTTGGTTCCAGGTAGAACCCTTATTGGTTCCAGGTAGAACCCTTTTGGGTTCTATATTGAACCCAAAATGGTTCTACATGGAACCAAAAGTGTTTTACCTGAAACCAAAAGGGGGTCTTCAAATGGTTGTAGAATGTGGACAGCCAAATAACCTTTCAAGGTTCTAGATAGCACCTTTTTTACTAAGAGCGTAGACCACAAAAGCCTTTGGACACGTGATAGAAAGTGAAAATGACAGCAGACTCACGGCTTCATGTTGAAGATGTCTTTGACCCCGCCCTGCTCTGGGTGACCTGCTGTGGCCTGGGTCTCAGCCTTGTCTGTCCAGGTCATCTGCACCTCCGACCCGGGGGTGGCAGCGCTCCCTGCGGGCGTGGTGGGGGACGTGGGGCTGGTGGGGGTGGCGTTCTTATTGTAGAGCAGTTGCACCTGTTTAGGGCGGGAGACAGCCACAGACTAAGAGAGGGACACCACACGACAATGTGACAGGGTGAAGGAAAGAAAGAGACACCTGTCAGTTGGAAGACGCAGTAAAAACACCAGACCACCACTGGGCGGTGAGTTGAAATTGGAGCACTGTAGCAAAGCCACTAGTTAAGATGCTGTTCTGTCATATTCCTTCTTTATGCTGTAGAGGAAAAGGTCCCCTTAAAATGCTACACGCCAGAGGACAATGTCAAAGTGAGAGAACTGGCATTTTGACAGCGGATAGTGGATGAGGTAATGCAGTGCAGCCTAGAGATGACATAGAGGATAGACATAAAACAAATAAAAATGCAGTGGATGAGAGAGATGGTGAGAAATAATAGGAATGATTAAACACAGCAGAATGAAGGACAGATAGGGGATGTGTGAAACTTACTCCTCAGTCTGAAGTGTTCCCACCTGCGCCAGTGAATAGCTAGCTTTTCGCTGACTGGTAAGACGCTTTAGGAGGGTGGTCATGTGTGCTAGCAAGGCACAGGTCCTGGGTTGAGGCCTCGGTGTGAGCCAAATCAGGAAGAATCGGTGCTCGCTAAGCAAGCAGAGTGACATCCTTTACACATAGTACAAAGGTTGATCAGAGAGTTAGGTATGAGTACACTTCTGTACCTCCTCCTCTGGTTTCTCCTCCACGCTGACTCCTGCCGGCTCCTCACTGCTCTGCTGAGACTGCAGGTTAGACGGGTTCTTACGACGGATAGAACCACGGGATGAATCAGTGATGCTCTGGATCTGTGGAAATCAAAGCAGTAAGGGGTTTTAAAGAGAAGTCATGAGTTCAAACATGAGACTTTGAGTCAAGATATGTAAGTGACTGGTACACCACTTCCGAAAATCACAGAGAAGCAATTTGTCAATACTGAGGGGTGGATTATAACTGAGGGGTGGATAGCTCAACGCAAAGCCAGATTTGAACCATATGTTGATAAATCTGTAGCATGTGTTTTCAGAATTTTTGGGAAATGCATGAAATTATAGTATGAATACTTGTTTGTGAAATGGAAAAGTCATTGCAAGATCACACAGGTTGTTCTGTAAGTCCTCACGCTTTATCTTATCTGATGTTATTCTTTTTCAGTCTGCTTTCTTGATTAATGAGACAGATCAGACCGGGCAAGTGCAGACACAGAGATTACATTTTAAAACTAGCTCAGTAATTATAATCATTCCCCTGCTGCCTTGCCATGTTGCTGGAATTTCAAATTGAGTGAGTGATGATGACTGGCTGAATACAAATAACAAGGAAGAGGTGGGCTAAGAAACCTTCAGATTTTCTATAAGGGTATTGTTTTATTCAACACAAGTGGTAATAAAAGGGGTTAGATAAACCATAGAAGCTTTCTTTTGGCCACTCTGGCTTTGCTTGGTGATCGCTAACAACTACACTGGTAATATCAAATCCTAGTCAGTTACCTATGTATGAGTTATACAGCGGGTGAAATAAGTATTGAACACGTCACCATTTTTCTCAGTAAATATATTTCCAAAGGTGCTATTGACATGAACTTTTCACCAGATGTTGGTAACAACCCAAGTAATCCATACATACAAAGAAACCAAAACAAATAAGTTCAGAAATTGAGTGTATTGAGTAATAATGTGAAATGACACAGGGAAAAAGTATTGAACACATGAAGAAAGGGAGGTGCAAAAAGACATGAAAAGCCAAGACAACAGCTGAAAACTATCAGTAATTAAAAAGCAATCCAGCCCCCTGTCAGTGCAAATTAATATCAGCTGGTTCAGTCCCAACTGATGGCCTACAAAAAGGTCTCATTGCCAAGGTGTCACACAAGACACATCTCATGATGGGGTAAAAGCAAAGAGCTGTCTCAAGACCTTCGCAACCTAATTGTTGCAAAACATAATGATGGCATTGGTTATAGGCGCATTTCTAAGCTTCTGAATGTTCCAGTGAGCACTGTTGGGGCCATAATACGGAAGTGGAAAGACAATAATTTCACCATAAATTTGCCTTCGACCAGGTGCTCCTCGCAAGATTTCTGACAGAGGAGCGAAAAGAATAATCAGAAGAGTTGTCCAAGAGCCAAGGACCACTTGTGGAGAGCTTCAAAAAGACCTGCAATTAGCAGGTACTGTTGTCTCAAAGAAAACAGTAAGTAATGCACTCCACCGCCATGGCCTGTATGCACGCTCACCATGCAAGACTCCATTGCTGAAAAAAAAGCATGTTGAAGCTCGTTTAAAGTTTGCTGCACAACATTTGGAAAAGCCAGTGAAATACTGGGAGAATATAGTGTGGTCAGATGAGAGCAAAATTGAACTGTTTGTCATAATACACACCATGTTTGGATGAGAAATGGCACTGCACATCACCCTAAAAACACCATACCAACAGTGAAGTTTGGAGGTGGGAACATCATGGTGTGGGGCTGCTTTTCAGCAAATGCTACTGGCAAACTTCACATAATTGAAGGAAGGATGAATGGGCAAATTTACAGAGACATTCTTGACAAAAATGTGCTGCCATCTACCAGAATGATGAAGATGAAATGAGGGTGGACATTTCAGCAAGACAATGATCCCAAACACACAGCCAAGGAAACTCTCAATTGGTTTCAAAGAAAGAAAATAAAGCTGCTAGAATGGCCCAGCCAATCACCTGACTTAAATCCCATTGAAAATCTATGGAAAGAACTGAAGATCAAGATTCATAGAAGAGGCCCACGGAACCTTCAAGATTTGAAGACTGTTTGTGTGGAAGAATGGGCCAAAACCACACCAGAGCAATGCATGCGACTAGTTTCTCCATACAGGAGGCGTCTTGAATCTGTCATTACCAACAAAGGCTTTTGTACAAAGTATTAAATAAATATCAGTAAGTGTGTTCAATACTTTTTCCCTGTGTCATTTCACATTATTACACATAACTTAATTTCTGAACTTATTTGTTTTGGTTTCTTTGTATGTATGGATTACTTGGGTTGTTACCAACATCTGGTGAAAATTTCATGTCAATAGCACCTTTGGAAATATATTTACTGAGAAAAATGGTGACGTGTTCAATACTTATTTCACCCGCTGTACATTAGAGGTGGGATGTCAGAGCTTACCTCTCTCTCCATCTCGTTTTTGGTGAGGTGCATCTGTTTTAGGATCTGGGAGCGCTGCTCCATCACCAGGGTCTTCTCGTATGTATAGGCTGAGATGTCACTGTCATGCTAAAAAGGCAAATGGGTGTTAAAACATATCAGTGCACATTATTTGACTGAACTGCCATTGCTCTCACCAATAAATCAACTTATGGAGCATATAGGTAAAAAAACAACAACATGTTTTTGTCTCTCACCATTTCCACCACCTCGACCTCGGCATCGATACGCAGGTGGTACAGGAAGGTGATCAAGTCTTTCTTCATCTGGATGCTATTGTCGTCCATCTGGGCCACGGTGAAGATACGCATCTTACACTTCCTCCACACCTGTCAACACAAGGAAGTCTATGGCTGATCGCTCAACAACAAACACTGCAAAACGTGTTCTCTCCAAATCCCAAAATGGGATCCCACCTTGTGCTGGCGGAGAAGGAAAGGCAGCAGCATCAGCATGCCTCCATCATGGACGATCCACCACACATCAATGTGGCCTTCAGTGAAGCGCTCTCCATTCGACGGGTAGGCAGCGATGTTCTTAGGGACCAGCAGAGCCATGCTGGCTGCAGTCGTCTCCCTAACCACCTCTGCAGAGGTGTTGAACATGAGTTAGCATATAATAATGATAACACACAAAACCTTCCCAAAGAATACTTAGCAAAATGAAAAACCTCTCCTCTGACCACCTCTGTAACTCACCTATGAAGTTCC
Organism: Thymallus thymallus; assembly: GCA_023634145.1. NCBI lineage: Eukaryota > Metazoa > Chordata > Actinopteri > Salmoniformes > Salmonidae > Thymallus > Thymallus thymallus. The sequence continues at coordinate 18,874,062 of CM042399.1, forward strand.
TGAAGCGCAGGTTGTCCTCGGTCTGTTTCCAGGTGCGTGGCCAACTGACCAGCACAGTGTTGTGCTTCAGGCCTCCCAGCCCACCGACCTGGATTAGGTGGGAGGTTCCGTCCCTCAGGTTGGAGGAGATCACCACCTGGGAGAAACCCTTCACCTTCTCTGTCTCCATCAGCTTCCTCAGAGACTGGAGCACACAGTTGGAGGGGGACAGGGGCAGAGAGCAGGGTGTTATAAATTATTCATCAATGATTCATCTGTGTGTGTGTGTGTGTGTCTCAGACAGTACTGACCTCGTCTGCCTTCTGGGCCTCTGCATGGTTGTTGAGGAAGGTGCCCACCACTGAGGTACCCACGATGGTTAGGCCTTTTCCTGCTTTCAGCTGATTGGTCAGGGACAGCAGACGGGGCTGCTCCACATTCTGTTCTGAATCCATGCTCACGAGAACCATAATCTGAGGCCTAACCAGCAAGAATATCAACAATCAGTCACATTCAGACTTACAGAGAGACTAAAGGGTAAACCGGCAGAAAACATAACATAGACATGGCCTGTTGATGTAATGCCCGTTTTTAAACTTCATGAATATCAAAAACAGAGGGTTGTGCATACGGCACAGTACATCAATGGGGCCAAGCTTCCTGCCATCCAAGATCTCTAAACCAGGCGGTGTCAGAGGAAGGCCTTAAACATTGTTAAAGACTCCAGTCACCCTAGTCATAGACTGTTCTCTCTGCTACCGCATGGCAAGCAGTACCGGAGCACCAAGCCTAGGTCCAAAAGCCTTCTTAACAGCTTCAACCCCCAAGCCATAAGACTCCTGAATAGCTAATCAAAGGGCCACCAGACCCATTTTCTTTACGCTGCTGCTACTCTCTGTTTATTATCTATGCATAGTCACTTTAACTCTACCTACATGTACATATTACCTCAATTAACCGATGCCCCCTCACATTGACTCTGTACCGGTACCCCTGTATATAGCCTCCTCACATTGACTCTGTACCGGTACCCCTGTATAAAGCCTCCTCACACTGACTCTGTACCGGTACCCCTGTATAAAGCCTCCTCACACTGACTCTGTACCGGTACCCCTGTATAAAACCTCCTCACACTGACTCTGTACCGGTACCCCCTGTATATAGCCTCCTCACATTGACTCTGTACCGGTACCCCTGTATATAGCCTCCTCACATTGACTCTGTACCGGTACCCCTGTATAAAGCCTCCTCACACTGACTCTGTACCGGTACCCCTGTATAAAGCCTCCTCACACTGACTCTGTACCGGTACCCCCTGTATAAAACCTCCTCACACTGACTCTGTACCGGTACCCCCTGTATATAGCCTCCTCACATTGACTCTGTACCGGTACCCCTGTATAAAGCCTCCTCACATTGACTCTGTACCGGTACCCCTGTATAAAGCCTCCTCACATTGACTCTGTACCGGTACCCCTGTATATAGCCTCCTCACATTGACTCTGTACCGGTACCCCTGTATAAAGCCTCGTCACATTGACTCTGTACCGGTACCCCTGTATAAAGCCTCCTCACATTGACTCTGTACTGGTACCCCTGTAATAAGCCTCCTCACACTGACTCTGTACCGGTACCCCTGTATAAAGCCTCCTCACATTGACTCTGTACCGGTACCCCTGTATAAAGCCTCCTCACATTGACTCTGTACCGGTACCCCTGTATAAAGCCTCCTCACATTGACTCTGTACCGGTACCCCTGTATAAAGCCTCCTCACACTGACTCTGTACTGGTACCCCTGTATAAAGCCTCCTCACATTGACTCTGTACCGGTACCCCTGTATAAAGCCTCCTCACATTGACTCTGTACCGGTACCCCTGTATAAAGCCTCCTCACACTGACTCTGTACCGGTACTTCCTGTATAAAGCCTCCTCACACTGACTCTGTACCGGTACTTCCTGTATAAAGCATTGCTATTGTTATTCTACTGCTGCTGTTTTATTATTTGTTACTTTTATTTATTTTTTCTTAATACTTCTGAAAGCATTGTTGGTTAAGGGCTTGTAGGTAAGCATTTCACTGTAAGTTCTACACCTGTTGCATGTGACAAATAAAATGTCATTTGATTTTGATTTGATTTGATACATAAAATATAAAAAAAACAATATCAAATATCAATATAATCAAATACATTTCCCTTGAGTTCAGTACTGTACAGATGATGACTAAAGCTTGCCCAATACTAGAAGTGTATCTTGTAGTTGTGAGTACCCCTCCCTGTGACTCACTGACCTCCAGTTCTTGGTGTGAGGCGGTCCCTCCTCCAGCCTCATGAGGGCGAAGCGAGCAGCGCTGAGTGAGATTCCACGTATACCATCTCCCCACTCCTTCTCCGCCCTGTCACACCACCCAGCAGAGAGTTAGAGCCAATTAACCATCAATGAACTGAAATGTTCACTGATGCTTAATATGTGTGTTTAATAGCCTGTGAGTGTGAACATGAGAACATCCCAACAGTGTTTAACCATTGTATTTGAAATTCTCCAGTTTGATTTATATTTCATCCACATATATTTTTTGAAAGCTCGTGTGAGGATAACAAGAGACTCCCTGTGTTTTTCTTAAAGCAGCTACATGAATCAGTGTCCCTAAGTTAATACAACTTGATAACCCTCTGCCAACAGAATCAGGAGAAAGACCGTATTTCTCTCTAGACTCAGCCAAGTCTGTCACAGGTCTTGGCTCTGGGAAAACCCCCAGTTTGATGGCATATAGTATATACAGTACCAGTCAAAAGTTTGGACACACCTACTCATTCAAGGGTTTTTCTTTATTTTTACTATTTTCTACATTGTGAAACTATGGAATAACACATATGGAATCATGTAGTAACTAAAAAAGTGTTAAACAAATCAAAATATATTTTATATTTGAGATTCTTAAAATTAGCCACCCTTTGCCTTGATAACAGCTTTGCACACTCTCGGCATTCTCTCAAACAGCTTGATGAGGTAGTCACCTGGAATGCATTTCAATTAACAGGTGTGCCTTGTTAAAAGTTAATTTGTGGAATTTCTTTCTTTCTTAATGCGTTTGAGTCAATCAGTTGTGTTGTGACAAGGTAGGGGTGGTACACATAAGATAGTCCTATTTGGAAAAAGACCAAGTCCATATTCTGGCAAGAACAGCTCAAATAAGTAAAGAGAAACAACAGTCAATCATAACTTTGAAAGTTGCTTCAAATGCAGTCGAAACAAACATCAATCGCTATGATGAAACAAACACTCATGTGGACCGGACAACTGTTTGCAACTGCACATGGTGACAAAGATCGTACTTTTTGGAGAAATGTCCTCTGGTCTGATGAAAGAAAAATAGAACTGTTTGGCCATAATGACCATCGTTATGTTTGGAGGAAAAAGGGGGAGGCTTGCAAGGCAAAGAACACCCTCCCAACCGTGAAGCATGAGGGTGGCAGCATCATGTTGTGGGGGTGCTTTGCTGCAGGAGGGACTGCTGCTGTAAGGGCTGGGTAGTGGTGAAGCCGCTAACTCCCATCAGGGGGAGTGGATGAGCCACAACCCAGTCCTTACTTCAGTTAGGGAGGATTAATGATCCCCAATCAGAGACAGCTGTCTAGTGTTGTCTCTGATTGGGGAGAGTATTTAGCAGTCCTCCACATCCACCTGTGCGTGGATCATTGTTTGTGTTTGTCTGCATGTTGGCAGAACACAGTAAGTCACCGTGTTTCGTTTGTTGTGTCGTTTTGTTTTCACTCTCCTTTTATTTGTGAATGCTTCGTGAGTACATCTCATTCACTAATAAAAAGGATGACATTACATCAACGCTCCGTCTACCGTCCCTTCTATACGCATCGTGACAGGTGCACTTCACAAAATAGATAGCATCATGAAGGAAGGAAAATTATGTGGATATATTGAAGCAACATCTCAAGACATCAGTCAGGAAGTTCAAGCTTGGTCGCAAATGGGTCTTCCAAATAGACATTGACCCCAAGCATACTTCCAAAGTTGTGTCAAAATGGCTTAAGGACAACAAAGTCAAGGTATTGGAGTGGCCATCACAAATTCCTGACCTCAATCATATAGAAAATGTGTGGGCAGAACTGAAAAAGCGTGTGCGAGCAAGGAGGCCTACAAACCTGACTCAGTTACACCAGTTCTGTCAGGAGGAATGGGCCAAAATTCACCCAACTTATTGTGGGAAGCTTGTGGAAGGCTACCCAAAACATTTGGCCCAAGTTAAACCATTTAAAGGCAACGCTACCAAATACTAATTGAGTGTATGTAAACTTCTGACCCACTGGGAATGTGATGAAAGAAATAAAAGCTGAAATAAATTATTCTCTCTACTATCATTCTGACATTTCACATTCTTAAAAGAAAGTGGTGATCCTAACTGACCTAATATAAGGAAGTTTTACTAAGATTAAATGTCAGGAATTGTGAAAAACTGAGTTTAAATGTATTTGGCTAAGGTGTATGTAAACTTCAGACTTCAACTGTACCTAGCAAAGACTTATAGATGACCTGGAGCCAGTGGTTTTGGTGATGAATACAGTGGGGAGAACAAGAATTTGATACACTGCCAATTTTGCAGGTTTTCCAACTTAGAAAGCATGTAGAAGTCTGTAATTTTTATCATAGGTACTCTTCAACTGTGAGTGACGGAATCTAAAACAAAAATCCAGAAAATCACATTGTATGATTTTTAAGTAATTAATTTGCATTTTATTGCATGACATAAGTATTTGATACATCAGAAAAGCAGAACTTAATATTTGGTACAGAAACCTGCAGTTACAGAGATCATACGTTTCCTGTAGTTCTTGACCAGGTTTGCACACACTGCAGCAGGGATTTTAGCCCACTCCTCCATACAGACCTTCTCCAGATCCTTCAGGTTTCGGGGGCTGTCGCTGGGCAATACGGACTTTCAGCTCCCTCCAAAGATTTTCTATTGGGTTCAGGTCTGGAGACTGGCTAGGCCACTCCAGGACCTTGAGATGCTTCTTACGGAGCCACTCCTTAGTTGCCCTGGCTGTGTGTTTCGGGTCATTGTCATGCTGGAAGACCCAGCCACGACCCATCTTCAATGCTCTTACTGAGGGAAGGAGGTTGTTGGCCAAGATCTCGCGATACATGGCCCCATCCATCCTCCCCTCAATACGGTGCAGTCGTCCTGTCCCCTTTGCAGAAAAGCATCCCCAAAGAATGATGTTTCCACCTCAATGCTTCATGGTTGGGATGGTGTTCTTGGGGTTGTACTCATCCTTCTTCTTCCTCCAAACACGGCGAGTGGAGTTTAGACCAAAAAGCTCTATTTTTGTCTCATCAGACCACATGACCTTCTCCCATTCCTCCTCTGGATCATCCAGATGGTCATTGGCAAACTTCAGACGGGCCTGGACATGAGCTGGCTTGAGCAGGGGGACCTTGTGTGCTCTGCAGGATTTTAATCCATGACGGCGTAGTGTGTTACTAATGGTTTTCTTTGAGACTGTGGTCCCAGCTCTCTTCAGGTCATTGACCAGGTCCTGCTGTGTAGTTCTGGGCTGATCCCTCACCTTCCTCATGATCATTCATGCCCCACGAGGTGAGATCTTGCATGGTGCCCCAGACCGAGGGAGATTGACCGTCACCTTGAACTTCTTCCATTTTCTAATAATTGCGCCAACAGTTGTTGCCTTCTCACCAAACTGCTTGCCTATTGTCCTGTAGCCCATCCCAGCCTTGTGCAGGTCTACAATTCTATCCCTGATGTCCTTATACAGCTCTCTGGTCTTGGCCATTGTGGAGAGGTTGGAGTCTGTTTGATTGAGTGTGTGGACAGGTGTCTTTTATACAGGTAACGAGTTCAAACAGGTGCAGTTAATACAGGTAATGAGTGGAGAACAGGAGGGCTTCTTAAAGAAAAACTAACAGGTCTGTGAGAGCCGGAATTCTTACTGGTTGGTAGGTGATCAAATACTTATGTCATGCAATAAAATGCAAATTAATTATTAAAAAATCATACAATGTGATTTTCTGGATTTTTGTTTTAGATTCCGTCTCTCACAGTTGAAGTGTACCTATGATAAATTACAGACCTCTACATGCTTTGTAAGTAGGAAAACCTGCAAAATCAGCAGTGTATCAAATACATGTTCTCCCCACTGTATGTAGTAAGGGCCAGCCAATGAGAGCATGCAGGCGCAGTGGTGGGTAGTATATGGGGCTTTGGTGACAAAACGGATGGCACTGTGATAGACTACATCCAATTTGCTGAGTAGAGTGTTGGAGGCTATTTTGTAAATGACATTGCCGAAGTCAAGGGTCGGTAGGATAGTCAGTTTTACGAGGGTATGTTTGGCAGCATGAGTGAAGGAGGCTTTGTTCCGAAATAGGAAGCTGATTCTAGATTTAATTTTGGATTGGAGATGCTTAATGTGAGTCTGGAAGGAGAGTTTACCGTCTAACCAGACACCTAGGTATTTGTAGGTGTCCAAATATTCTAAGTCAGACCGGTCGAGAGTAGTGATGCTAGTCCGGCGGGCAGGGCAGGGCAGCGTTCGATTGAAGAGCATGCATTTAGTTTTACTAGCATTTAAGAGCAGTTGGAGGCCACGGAAGGAGTGTTGTAATGGTTCTGAAGCTCGTTTGGAGGTTTGTTAACACAGTGTCCAAAGAAGGGCCAGATGTATACAGGATGGTGTCGTCTGTGTAGAGGTGGATCAGGGAGTCACCAGCAGCAAGAGCGACATCATTGATATATACAGAGAATAGAGTCGGCCCGAGAATTGAACCCTGTGGCACCCCCATAGAGACTGTCAGAGTTCCGGACAACAGGCACTCCGATTTGACACACTGAACTCTATCTGAGAAGTAGTTGGTGAACCAGGCGAGACAGTCATTTGAGAAACCAAGGCTATTGAGTCTTCCGATAAGAATGCAGTGATTGACAGAGTCGAAAGCCCTGGCAATTTCGATGAAGACGGCTGCACAGTACTGTCTTTTATCGATGGCGGTTATGATATTTTTTAGGACCTAGCTTCTGTCAGAGGTCCAGTTATATGGGATAAAGAAGTAAAGAAATAGTAGATCCATTCCACATTGGGTGAGGCGGGTTGCAGGAAAGTATATGAGATTAAGAAATATATACGGAAAAGACGAAAAATAGAAACAAATACTATTTATACTGGACACGGGACAGGAGAAAAAAAACACGTCCTCACTGTTACGCCATCTTGTAAACCAAAAAATCTGCTGCAGATGATAAGTTCATTAGAGTTACCAACTTCAGAAATAGCAACTCAAATAAATGCTTCACAGAGTTCAGAGGAGACCGCATGAATCGGGCCTTTATGGTCGAATTGCTGCAAAGAAACCACTACTAAAGGACACCAATAAGAAGAAGAGACTTGCTTGGGCCAAGAAACGCGAACTATGGACATCAGACCGGTGGAAATCTGTGCTTTGATCTGATGAGTCCACATTTTAGTTTTTTGGTCCCAACCGCTGTGTCTTTGTGAGACACAGAGTAGGTGAACAGATGATCTCCGCATGTGTGATTCCCACTGTGAAGCATGGAGGAGGAGGTGTGATGGTGGGGGGGTGGGGGGGGGGGGGGGGTGCTTTACTGGTTTCCCTGTCAGTGATTTATTTAGAATTCAAGGCACACTTAACCAGCATATCTACCACAGCATTCTGCAGCGATACGCCATCCCATCTGCACTTAGTGGGACTATCATTTGTTTTTCAACAGGACAATGAAACAAAACACACCTCCAGGCTGTGTAAGGATTAATTGACCAGGAAGGAGAGTGATGACCTGGCTTCTACAATCACCCGACCTCAACCCAATTGAGATGGTTGGGATGAGTTGGACCGCAGAGTGAAGGAAAAGCAGCCAACAAATGCTCAGCATATGTGGGAACTCCTTCAAGACTGTTGGAAAAGCATTCCAGGTGAAGCTGGTTGAGAGAATGCCAAGAGTGTGCAAAGCTGTCATCAAGGCAAAGGGTGGCTACTTTGAAGAATCTAAAATCTAAAATCTATTTTGATTTGTTTAACACTTTTTTGGTTACTATTCCATACGTGTTATTTCATAGTTTTGATGGATTCACTATTATTCAACAATGTAGAAAATAGTAAACATAAAGAAAAACCCTTGAATGAGTAGCTGTGTCCAAACTTTTGACTAGTACTGTATATTATTTCTTAGTTGCGATTTTTCTCTGCTTTGTAGTCCAAGGTTGGTAGCTCACTCACCCAGCGAACTCAATGTATTTGTAGATGCAGGTAGCGATCACCATGGCAACAATGGCATAGTACCAGGAACAGATGAACATGAGCGAAAGACACAAGCTCATGCCCAGGAAGGAGAGAGCCCTGTGGGGGAGAGGGACAGGAAGGTACATCCTCAGTCTGTTGCTTGTTGCTGCGACAGTCACACCACTCACTGATTATAATAATGGTCACAGATTGGAGAGATGATATCTTGTCTCTCTGTCTGCTGTTGTTGCGTTCGAGCCAATAGAGGACCATTATAGGCTAAGACAGGCTCCAGATTCCCACAGTGTCTCTGGCAGACTACTCAGGTAAATAACAGCTTCCTAACAGGAACCTACCTGGTCTGGCCTGATATCCAGTGCAAAACACAAATGCTATAGTAGACTATTTCACACCTGAGAATATTAGCTAAGCGGTTTTCTTTGGCAACTCAGCTAAATAAAGCTATGTCTGCTGTGTTGAGTTGTTTAACTCACCAGTGGTAGAACTTGAAGCGAGGCCTCCAGTTGGGGGTTCTCAGCAGAGTCTGCAGTGCACAGGCCAGGTTGACAAACATGTAGCACATCAAGAAGAACCTACACAGAGAGAGAAAGAATAACTCAGAACAGCTATACTTGCTACCAAGACATAACCATCTCCATAGTGGGTTCAGGGGAAGCAGAGTATATATTAGATGTATGGTTGTCTTACATGGAGAGGATGGGAGCCACAGCGTCCAGAGAGGCAATGATAATGCCGATCTCACAGATACTGGCTGTGAGGAGCAGGGCCCAGGTAGGCTCTCCGTTGGCCTTGCCATGCCCAAACACCTACAGACAACGCACAACAGTGAGGTACAATGAACTACTAACAGGAGTTTCAGCCCCACATTGTAGTATAAAGTTGAGTGGACTGCAGGAGATTCAGCCCCACATTGTAGTATAAAGTTGAGTGGACTGCAGGAGATTCAGCCCCTCTCATCCTCTCATTCAGGTCACACTGGTCCTTGCTGCAGGATGATGAATCTCCATCGGCCCCATTGTCCCGTAATGGCACGTTAGACATTTCTGCTCAGTCTGGGTCACTATTTCTCATTTAATCAGTGTGGGGGGGTGGTTGGGTGGCAGACAGCTCCTGTCACAGCAAGTCAACCTGAGCCTGGACTATAGTAGGACCATGCATTAGTAATCACTGCTAGCACTGACACACTTGAGGGCTATTTGAGTAGAGTGGACCTACATTGCACTGAACAAACAGAGAAATTGTCTTGATGGTGTTAGAACAGTAGAATCAGTGGTTTGGTAATAGTATGCAGTATAATCTATACCGATAATTACCAATGTCCGCTAATTGACCACTCCACGAAGTAGGTAGTGCTAGTGTATGTGTGTGTGTGAGTATGTGTGTGTGTTTACTCACTTTAAGGAAAGGGATGACGCTATCGCGGGAGATGGCCTGCAGGAGGCGTGGCGCTCCGGTCAAACTCTGAAGCCCTGCCCCACAGGTGGAGAAGAACGAGCCAATCACGATCACCCATGGTGAAGGCCACGCCAGAGTACCAATCACAAGGTTACCGTCCACCCCTTCACCAAACCTGAAGTAAGAGAGACAGATCTAAGTTGCCTTTTTCAATGTTTTTGCAATAACAATTGGCCTTTCCCACTGTCCATTGGGTATAAATTCAGTTCGCACAACTGTTTTGCATCCTCAATCAAGTCCTTTGAGTATTATTTGTTATTATATGTATTGCATCTGATTACATGGACAATTAGTGGGAGAGTATTGATTTTGAGATGGGCCAGACTCAAGAGGCAGCGATGCTAGCTATAGAAATACAGGAAGTGGATGTAGAGTGGAATACAAATAACTCACTTGTCCCTCAGGACCACCCCTTCAATACAGGCCCCAAACAGGACCACGGCAGACATGTCTGAAAGGAGCAGTGAAGGAACACACACACAGACCTCACAATACACACACAGACCTCACAATACACACACAGATCTCACAAAACACACACAGACCTCACAATAAAACACAATACACAATGAGGGCAACAGGACGCTGCACTTGACATATTTATGAAATTGCTTATTCCAGTTACTAATAAGCATGCACCCATTAAGAACATATCTTTAAAATGGTTAAATCCCTGTGGATCGATGAGGAATGGAAAAATTTGATGATTGAGAGAGATGAGGCAAAAGGAATGTCAAATAAGTCTGTCTGCACAAAAACGTACTGCATATTGAGAAATAATGTGACTAAACTGAATAAAAAGTAGAAGAAACTATGAAACAAAGATACATTATATAAAGAATGATGGTAAAAAGCTTTGGAGAACCGTAAATTAAATGTTGGGCAAAAAAGCAAACTAAGCTCCGTCATTCATTGAATCAGATGGCACATTCATCACAAGACCCATTGATATTGTCAACAATTCTAATAATTGTTTTCATTGGCTAAAATTTGCAAACTTAGGTATGACATGCCAGCAACAAATGCAGACACTACAAATCCAAGTATAACTGACCAAACTATGAAAGACAAGCATTGTAATTTTGAATTCTGTAAAGTGAGTGTGGAAGAGGTGATTTTTGTTGTTGTTTATCAACAATGACAAGCCACCTCGGTCTGACAACATGGATGGAAAATTACTGAGGATAATTGCGGACGATATTCCCCCTCCTATTTCCCATATCTTCAATCTAAGGCTACAATCTAAGTACATTTTTGGGAAAAATTGTGTTTGACCAGATGCAATGCTATTTTACAGTAAACAAATTAACAAATGACTTTCAGCACTCTTATAGGGAAGAACATTCAACATGCACCGCACTTACACAAATGGTGATTGGCTGAGAGAATATGATGTTAATAAGATTGTGGGAGCTATTTAGTTAAACTTCAGTTCGGCTTTAGACATTATCGGTCATAGTCTGCTGCTGAAAAAACGTATGTGTTATGGCTTTACACCTTCTGCTATATTGTGGATAAAGAGTTACCTGTCTAACAGAACACAGAGGGTGTTCTTTAATGGAAGCCTCTTCAACATCATCCAGTTAGAATCAGGAATTCCCCAGGGCAGCTGTCTAGGCCCCTTACTTTTTTCAATCTTTACTATTGACCTGCCACTGGCCAGTGTGTCTTTGTATGCAGATGACTCATACCTATACACGTCAGCTACTACAGCGAGGGAAATTACTGCAACACTTAACAAAGAGCTGCAGTCCGTTTTAGAATGAGTGGCAAAAATAGTACTAAATATTTAAAAAACTAAAAGCATTGTATTTGGGACAAATCATTCACTAAACCCTAAACGTAAACTAAATCTTGTAATGAATAATGTGGAAATTGAGCAAGTTGAGGTGACTAAACTGCTTGGAGTAACCCTGGATTGTAAACTTGTTGATGCAACAATAGCTAAGATGGGGAGAAGTATGTCCATAATAAAGCGCTGCTCTGCCTTCTTAACAACACTATTAGCAAGGCAGGTCCTGCAGGCCCTAGTTTTGTCTCACCTGGACTACTGTCCAGTTGTGTGGTCAGGTGCCACAAAGAAGGATTTAGGAAAATTACAATTGGCTCAGAACAGGGCAGCATGGTTGGCCCTTAAATGTACACGGATAGCTAACATTAATAATATGCATGTCAATCTCTCATGGCCCAAAGTAGAGGAGAGATTGACTTCATCACTACTTGTTTTTGTAAGAAGTATTGACATGCTGAATACACAAGCTGTCTGTTCAAACTACTAGTATACAGGTCGGACACCCATGCATACCACACAACGTATGCCACCAGAGGTCTATTCACAATCCCCAAGTCCAGAACAGACTATGGGAGGCTCACAGTACTACATAGATCCATGACAACATTCCACATCAGGTAACTGATGCAAGCAGTAGAATCAGATTTAAAAAAACAGATAAAAATACACCTTATGGAACAGCGGGGACTGTGAAGAGACACACACACAGGCACAGACATACACATACACATGCTAACACACTCACTCTACACACACGTACGCATTGGTTTTTGTATTGTAGATATGTGGCAGTAGAGTACTGTAGTGACCTGGGGGCACACACTTAATGCGTTGTGAAAAGTGTTCTGAAATGTATTTTTAATTGTATATAACTGCTTTAATTTTGCTGGACCCCAGGAAGAGTAGCGGCTGCCTTGCCAACAGCTAATGGCAATCAGTAGTCCCTGAGAAGGTAAAAAAAATATGGACTGCTCCAGTAAGACCGGCAGTATTTACTGTAGTAAAGGATACACACTATAGAAGTAGTAGTAATGGCTGCTATGGTGCCTATGGGGATGGACTTCTGGGCGTCACGCAGGTCTCCAGAGCGATTAGAGCCAGCCATGATGCCTGGGAGGCAGAGGGACAGAAGAGGGGGGGATCAAACAGGATCAAACATGAACAATTCCCATCATTCACACTTGATGTGTAATGGCTTGTCCTCTGTTTCACATGTTTTTTTACTTGTTTTTTTACATTTATTTTTACTGTGCCGGCTAGGAAGTGCTTTCTGAAAGTGAAAAAGTGGAGGCCCAACAAAAAAACAAACAGCATTTTCAATTAGCAACCTAAACAAAACTCAACCTTTACTTGTCATAGCAACTGTGTTTTTTTGTTTGTTGTTTTTACGATCCAGCAAACTGGTGCTGTGTTCAACAAACCATTTTACATCACCAGCAGCAGCTCTCACAAAACATGATAATACTAATGTCACAGAGCAAATGCTTGCAGACAATTAACATTTTATTCAGCGGTTATCCCACTGGGATGATAGTGGGAATGTGACACATATATTCCCCAGACTTTCTGCTGATGTGGTTTTTGGCAGAAATTCCACTTGATCAAATTTTGCTTCATTCAGCTCTCTGGTGTCATCAGTTCTGGAAAGTATTTCTCTGACTGTCTCTCTAAATGTGGGACTGTGGAGAGACTCCCAGGTTACTATAAAGTGGATACAACAATAGGAGAAATCCTATACTTCCGTTAGGTGCCCTTGTGTAAGCAAAGTATCAGTATATGAGTATATGAGCAGTGTTTTTTGTAATGTATTATTTACTTTGAAATGTTAATTGAATTATAATAACTTAATATAGGCGATAAGATGAATCAGGTTTGTTACTGCTTGGCTGAAACAAAAGCCTGTACCCATACCGTACCCATACTGGGATATGATTGCCCTAATCCGTCCCCAGCAGTGACCCCTGACCCTTGACCCAGTGACTGACCTGTGACAGAGGGGAAGTAGATCCCCACCAGCAGGGTGAAGAAGCTGGTGATGTCAGCCAGGACGTAACGGTTGGAGTTGGTGATGGGAGCGTCTGGATCCTGCATGGCTGAGATCCCCCGCTTCTCCAAGAAGTCTCCCTTCTCCAGGTAGTAACCAAACAGGTTTTCTGTGAGAGTGAGACAGAGAGAGAGAGAGAGAGAGAAAGAGAGTGAGTGAGAGAGAAAGGAGAGGAAAAGAAAGGTGAGAGAGAGCAAAAGGAGAAAGAGAGAGAGAGAGAGAGAGAGAGAGAGAGAGAGAGAGAGAGAAAGAGAGAGACATGAACAAACATCATAATAATTACATTCCTCTTGTGAAGTACCAGTATGTCACTACAGACTGCATTATCAACTCTTACCAGCCAGTATACCACTGCTGACTCCTGGGATGCCCTGGATCTCAGAAACATTGTTGTTGGCAAAGTACTCATCACAGGTAGCATTGAGGAACTCAGAGTCGCAGAAAATCTTCCACAGCTTGGTGGTGACCGTGCCGTTGTCCCTCTCAATGACCTTGGCACAGACGTCAAATCCCTTGGAGATCAGAGTGCGGTTCCCCAGTATACACACGCTGTAGGGGGATGACAGACATGACATCATCAGCCAACGGTCTATTTAGAGGTTAGGTAAGCATTACAGAAATTAACATAAATATGCAAGTCTCATGGCTTGATTGAGTAAATGAAGTAAACATTAAACATGGCCAGAGATAGGGTCATCATGATATTTGTTTAGTTTTGAGCTCTAACAGCTTTAAAGTTGGAAACCTTAATTGGTTTGGTATATAACAACAACAAATAAGTTACTGCAAACAACAAACACTGCCCCCCCCCCCCATCATTCCACACATGGTAGGACAGCAGAATATGCAGTACAATTGTTTTTTCTCCCACGCGGACAAATGCTTCTCTGCTCATCAACAAAACCAAAACAATAACAAACAGTGGCGCTGTTTCTCCAAATGCAGATTTCAATCTTTAGGTGAGCAACAGCGGCTCAGTCAGGTCAGACTTACGGGAAAACAGGGGGTTCAAAGGCCGTCTTGATGACCCCAGCGTAGACAGCCAGGATGGACAGAATGACGCACGCCAGGAAGACCAGAGCCAGCTTGTTGACATATTTGACCCCCACAAACACCACCGTGGCCATGAAACTGAGCACAATGGTGCCGTACACGCGCATGTTGTTCAGCATCGCTGCCTCCATATCAGCCCCTTCCAGACCCTCCATCTTAAAAATGGCCGCCTGGGGAAGGATGTAAACCTAGAGAAGGGAAAGATGGAGGGAGAGAGAGAATGGGAGGGGAAGAGAAAATGAGAGAGGAAGAGAGGAGAGAGTAAGAATAGGATGGAGGGAGAGAAAGGGTGTGTTAAAAAGTTATAGAGGGAGGGATAAGGATGGAGGGAGAGAAAGGGAGCATGCGTCAGAAAAGGAGGAGGGGAAAAGGGTGGAAGGGAGTGAAAGGGTGTGAGAGATCAGACATTATCTAAAAAATTTGAGATATCAGAAAAACTTAATGAATAATGTATTGTTTTTATGATGGGGGATGATTGAACAGATAAGGCACTAACAAATGAACCAGCATATGAAAGAAAATGCACTTAGTATTATTTTGAAAAAGCATTGGTTCTAAATAAAGCTCTGAGTGTGACAGCTTGCTGGATGAATTCATGATAGTTAAGATATTATTATGTCTCTAAGGAAAAATCGCTGGATGAATTTATGATAATTTAGATATTATGTCTCTAAGGAAAAATCACTCAGGAATTGCAACAACTTTTCATATTCGTCTAAAATTAAATGATATCAACATAATGGATTTCAAATGATTGTATTTAGTGGGTAGCTTTCGGCATCCTCATCTCTTGCATTATAATCTACACTGAAGAACACAGAAATGTGAGTGCACATCTTCCCTTTGCATTAACCAATGTTGTGGTCTCGCCCCAAAATAAAATGTTGGAAAAGGCACAGAAGAGTACAAAACCACAAAACAATAAAATAATAACAATCATCTCTCCTTACCAGCAGAAGTTCGATGGCACCAAGGATGTACATGGCACCCGCAAAAGTAGTTCCCAGATAGAAGCAGATTCCGACAGCTCCGCCAAACTCAGGCCCCAGGGAACGGGAGATCATGTAGTAGGAGCCTCCGGCTGAGACACACAAACACAACCATTGGCCTTCCTCTCTGGCTCTAGCTCTGCAACATTGTCTTCAAAGATGAACCCCAGGTCTGCACAAAAGTCTAAAGACTTGCGGCTTGATTCTGCAGAAGCAGTAGTTTGCAAACAAAAAGATAGTGCTGCATAGACATTGCTTAGGCATGTTAGAGAGAGTTTGGATAGAGTTCTAGCCTTTCTCTACAGTATTATGGTTCTATGGATAGGTACACAATAGTTTATAGGTTTCTGAATGGAATAGTTTCACACTTTCACAATTAGACACTTTCACACTTGCTAGTACAGTGTGGTTCTGATTTAGCCACGCTAGCATTACCTAGTCTCTCTAGACATCCACGTTGCCTCCCACAATTTTCAAACGCCTGTACATAATAGAATGTCAGTTTGGCACAGAGGATCTACCTCACTGCCTAAGTCACTACCTTATCTGCATGAATAAAATACTATATAGTAGCTAGCAAGAAGGAGATCACAGAGGTTATTTTTAATGAGTGCATTTCGAAAGTGGCTAGTTTGCATCAACTACCTTTGCTAAAACCACTGCAAAGGTTTTGCTTGCAAACTTTGGTTTTGAATCGCAAGTTTCTTGCATGTCTGCATCGTGATTTGTTGGGAGAGTTCTCTGTCTGAAGAGCACCCACCCCAGATAGATTTTTTCCCTCATCAAAGTTGTCAAAAGAGTCTGTCGTCCAAACCAGACCCTAGTCACTGTTGCATAGGGTAGAGTTTTCGAGACTAAGTATTACCTGTCCACAGACCTGAGCAATATCAGAGGGCATGAAAGAACAATAGGATTGCCCTGCGGTACCCAGGCCTCCCACACATGCATTCACCAAGGCACACACTGTGTTACACACTCACCTGGAACCACTCCATTCGTTGCGATGGCACTCATGGAGATCGCTGTCAGCATGGTCTGAGACGAGAGTCAGTGGGGAGAAAAGACTATATATTTAAAATGGAGAAGCAGTTACATATAATTTATTCACCAGCTGCAGAGTTCTGATTCTTAGTATAACAGTTTAATAATGTATTGTTTGTGATGCTCCATCCTTATGGAACTTTATGAAGATGGTTCAAAATAGTTCTTAGTTATATACTGAACAAAAATACACTATATATACAAAATAATGCGGACACCCATTCAAATTAGTGGATTTGGCAATTTCAGCCACACTCGTTGCTGACAGGTGTATAAAATCAAGTCAGTTTCTGTACTGCTATTGCTTCCCCGGTCAACTGTAAGTGCTTTTAATGTGAAGTAGAAACATCTAGGAGTAACAACGGCTCATCCGCAAAGTGGTAGGCCACACAAGCTCACAGAACTGGAGTGCAGAGTGCTGTCCTTAGTTGCAACACTCACTACCGAGTTCCAAACTGCCTCTGAAAGCAATGTCACAAGAACTGTTCATTGGGAGCTTCATAAAATGGGTTTCCATGGGTGATCACCATGTGCAATGCCAAGCGTCGGCTTGTGGTGTAAAGCTCGCTGTACACAATTCTTGGAAGCTGAAAATGTCCCAGTTCTTCTAAAGCCTGCATACTCACCAGACATGTCACCCATTGAACATGCTTGGGATGCTCTGGATCAACTTGTAAGACAGCGTGTTCCAGTTCCCGCCAAGTGGGACAACGTTGGCCACTGGCCACAATCAACAGCCTGATCAAGATCTATGCGAAGGAGATGTGTCGTTCTGCGTGAGGCTAATGGTGGTCACACCAGATACTGATTGGTTTTCTGATCCACGCCTAACCTTTTCTTTAAGGTATCTGTGACCAACCAATGCATATCTGTATTCCCAGTCATGTGAAATCCATAGATTATGGCCTAATGAATTTTTTTCAATTGACTGATTCCCTTATATGAACTGTAACTCAAATTGTTGCATGTTGTGTTTCTATTTTTGTTCAGTGTATTTGGCAGATGATCGATCATGACAACATACAGTGCAACCTTGAACTAACCTGACACCTCATCAATCTAATCAACATCCTGGCAGAAATAAAAGTTAGAGATCATAGCAATCTATAGTGTCAGTATTTACTGTATATCTAAGGTGGGGACAACATATTTAGGATCAAATGACCCTATGTGTGAATAACTTTATAACATATGTAGGATCAGATTAACCTACATTTAAATAACCTTACTTATTTGATGGGTGAAAAAAATATCTGACTCTGAATCAATGGTTAGAAGCAACTTTTACCCAACCTGTGTGTTCTGCCCTTTTAACTGGGTCCCAGAACCCCAGATGACCCAAGGGGCATTGGCTAAATAAAATATTCATAATAAATATGTTTGGGTAGGCAGACCAACCATCTCTGCTAAAGCTCAGTGATACAGGTAGGGCATTTCATTAAAATCTACTTGGAAGAATGACAATGAGGAGAGAGAGAGAGAGAGAGGGAGAGGAGGAAGAGAGAGAGGGTAGGAGAGGAGGTAAGAGAGAGAATGAAAGGGACAGATAGGGAGGGAAGTGGGGAAAGAGGGAGAGAGAATTGAGGGCAAATAGGAATCATCAGAGATACTAAGAATGGGATTGTGAGAAAATAAGAATGAGATGGAGAGACAGGTGCCTGTGAGAAGGAGAGACAGGTATCTGTGAGAGTGAGAGACAGGTGTCTGTGAGAGGGAGAGACAGGTGTCTGTGAGATGTAGGGGGGGGGGGTAGTTGGGCCAGAGAAATAGTTAGTCATGTAGAGAGAGGTAGAGACAAATACCGAACAGATCAGGGAGGAATCAAGAGGGAGAGAGAACAAGATATCTGGAGGAAAGGATAGAGAGAGACAGTGAAGAAAATAAATCTCAGGACACAGGGAGAGAGAACGAGTCACGGAGAGACAAAAAGAGAGTGACATTTTGAACGTGATAGAGAGATGATTGAGCTCAATCAATACCTCTTCAGTGTGTGTTTCTCAGAGCCCAACAGGTGTGGCGGTGTGGTGCTGCTATGATACTTCTTATCAGCTGGTAATGAGGTGACCCTGCTCTCTGAGGAGCACAGATAAAGCTCTAATTGTTTTCCTGTTATCTGATGCTGCAGGCCAGGGACCCTGGGACTGTTCTACTGTGAATCATGCTCTTTGAGCATCCCTTGGTAGACAGACAGTGGTATGATCAAGCTCTGGGAGGAAGTTTCCCTTTGGCACAGATCTGGGATCAGCTTACCCCTCATCAATTGAGGATACATGAGATATGTACATTGACAGTGATGTGAACTGATAACCATGTACAAAGCAGACCTGGGTTCAAATACAATTTCAGATATTTCAATTACTTTTCAAATCAAATCAAATATTTTTTTGTCATTTCTAAACATGTAGTCAGATAACCTTTATTTGAAACCCCCCCAAGTAATTTAATAATTTATTTGAAAATACACTTGTAAAGTATTTTAAAATACTAAAATACACTGACTCAAATATACTTCCATGCATTTAACACAGGTATTTGAAAATAGTATTTGAAATAAGTGTACTTCCAAATACAATTTGGTCGACAATTTTTTTACAAATAAACAATCAAACACTGAAAGTACCTATTCATTTAAATAACAAATACTCAAATGCACATGTATTTGAACCCATGTCTGGTTCAAATACATGAAGCGTCAAATCAGTGTTAGGTTATAATCTCTTATAACAGATAGCTGCTGTCTTTTCTATTTTATGGTGTCCGTTCGCATGCTTCCCATCCAAAACAGTTCGGAACAGTTTGCTCATACATTATGATGACATTTTGTGCCGATTTTGTTAGTTTTGGCCTTCGGCGAGGGTTTTTTCGGCTGTTCGTACACACTGCATTTTTTCTCGAGGCAAGCCGAAGTTTGGTAGCTGAAGTCTATGATTGGTTAACAGTAGGGATTCTTCAATGAAGTGTTTATTGTCACTCAACGAGAGATTACTCATTTTCATGCAAATTCTTTGATTTCAGAAGTACTGCACCAAACAAACATATTAGTTAGATGTAAAATTGCATGACTAAGATCTCCTCTGCAAAAACTGAAAAATTTAAGACAGATTTCTTGAGCCATCTTAGATTAATTCTGACCATTTTGAGGAAGTGAATACTGGTTACAGCATCTCAAGGTGACAAACTAGGACCGTTTTTTTCACGTTTTTTAAGGGAGTATGCGAACACTTTGCCAAGCCGAGTTCTGCTAGGAGCAAACCGAACCTAGTGTGCAGACGCCTTTATCTGAAGGATCTTAACATGCATGTCTACAGACTGCAGAACAAAGAGGAGGTTCTGCTGCTCAGGGTCTACTAGTCCATTAGTAATTTAACACTACTTTCCTCTCCCTGGGGTGGGACTGCAACAGATGTCCCACTAGTACCACTCGAGTCCAAGTCACAACCTCTATGTATGGCCCCAGGTGCAGTAGCAGTCCTTTAGAGTCCTGAGCTAACTGCTTTTTATTATTAGCTTTTTTAAATTAACCTTTATTTAACAATGACGGCCTACCTCGGCCAAACCCTCACGACGCTGCGCCAATTGTGCGCCGCCCTATGGGACTCTCGATCACGGCCGGTTGGGATACAGCCCGGGATCGAACACAGGGTCTGTAGTGACGCCTCTAGCACTGAGCTGCAGTGCCTTAAACCGCTGTGCCACTCGGGAGGCCAAAATCAGAGCTGTTGGGATTTGATTTTGTCTTTGATCAGTCCTTTGCCTTTTTTTAGTACTGCTGCTCACATGTTAATTGGGAGTGATGGAGCTGATAGCAGCTTAGAGTGCTAGCTAGCCTTCATTTGTTACTGGATCTTGTGACAGACAGGGGTAAGGGTGGTCACCTATTGTTTGGAGGCAAGCTCATGGGGGAGAGTACTTGCCTTCCTTAGTACTGCTAAGTACTAAGGCAATAGCTTTTAGTCCCTTGGGGAGACAAACCAGAATGAATCTAAAGGAACACCATTTTGATTTTTAAGAAAATCCTACATTCTAAATGCATTCTGGAATTTAAATTACAGTTGTTCTGTGTTATATAATTATTTTTAGTAGCAAATGATGAAATTACTATGAACCGGAATGTGATAGAATCTCAAAATATACTTCAGTATACAACACTGTAAATGAATAGCTATTTCTGTAAGTGAAGGGATGAACAGTAAATTATTAGTATTCTGTAAAGCTTTTAGGGCTACCTCAGGTCAAAATAGGATTAAACTAGGATTGACTTAACTGTGAGAGCTTTGGACATCAAACAGAACTCAAATGGAAGTGGCGTTAAGTATATCCTTATCAGAGCTGCAAACTGGCCTCTCTGCTCTGGCCGGCACAGTGCCCATTCTAACACTGATGTACATCAGGATAGAGAAAGGGAGAGAGAAGGGGAAAGAGAGAGAGAGAGTGGATGGAGGAGAAAGAGAGCTTCCCAGATGGAGAGGGAAACATGGAGGGTGATATAAAGAGAGAGAGGATGAAGGGATGAAAGAATGAGAGAAGGAGGAGAACTGAAGAGAGTGGGTGTTTGAGAAGGATATGGTCCAGAGCTTTAACTCACCGTGGAGCAGCACATGAAGACGATGATGAAGGAGCCAAAGACCCCTCCAATTCCCACCATCCAGGTCATCCGCAGGAACAGGATCACACCAAAGATATTCTGGATGCAGGGCAGGTACACCCCCATCAGAGTGCCCAGCGAAGGGGCCTGGAGAACAAACACAACGCAATACTGATTCATACTGAACATTTAACTGTGGCACGGCAGTACATCCATTATTATACAAGTACGGTAATGTACCCAACACCTTAGTGGAACAAAACAAATTCCTCAAGTGACCAAATCTTGCATCTGAGTTTGGTGGATACTGTACAGACTCATTCTGCACTCATCACACTGAAATACAGTACAGACTCATTATACACTCATCACACTGAAATACAGTACAGACTCATTCTGCACTCATCACACTGAAATACAGTACAGACTCATTATACACTCATCACACTGAAATACAGTACAGACTCATTCTGCACTCATCATACTGAAATACAGTACAGACTCATTCTGCACTCATCATATTGAAATACAGAAGAGACTCATCGGAAGCTCACAGGCCCTCCTCTATCCCATCACAAAGAGAGAGTAATCATATGAAGAGAGAATGAGGAGCTCTTTGTTCAGTCAAAATGGAGACATCTCCTCCCCATTAACCGATTTGAAAGGCAGCAGGAAGATAACACCTTCTCCTCCTTTTCTAGATTATTTTGGGCTGGCGATACGTTTCTGGCTCTCCATGACTGAACGTTTTAAGCGTAAATTCAGTCAGCAGAGATTATTTTGTGTCTCACTACACAGAGAGAAAATAATCCATTATGTGTGATATCGTAGAAACTTACTTTCACGCTCTTCTATTCATGCAGGTGGAGGTGGCTCTAGGATACTAGCTGAGGCTGTGCAAACCCAATGTCCTCTATCGCTCTGTCAGCCCATTTAGCTAATGACTAGCACAGTGGGCCTGTCTGTCTAGCTATGTATGGGGGAGAAAATGTAATTATCCCAACAATGTCAACCCACAGTGTAGTTCTCAAACTCTAGCTTTGATTAGACATGGTTTCAGCTATTGAGTTCTATGGGATCGGATCTCCCATAGGACTCCACTTGTGACCAACCCTCCAGTAGCTAATACCTGCATGGCACATTACTAACACATTATGCTAGTGCAGGATTTACAATTTATTTTACTTTTTGTATTACTTCTAAATGCAATTTATTCTAGGATAAGATTGGAAAGTCAGTTTTAATTCCAGTTGCCTATGAACCAGGGTTTTGGTAATCTCCAACAGTAACATCAATGACAATGTCTTATAAGACAATACAAGTAGAGGTACAAGCAGGGCCGGTGCGTGCATTTCTGCCGCTCTAGGGGAAACACAATTGTGCCACCTCTCTATTTTCAAAAATAATTATTTTGTTTTTGGAGCGCTTGCTCCTTTCCTAATTTTATTTTTTTGTACTCACAACCCAACAGTTTGGTTCGTTTAGACATGGTTTTACAGTGTACTGTTGCGAGCTCGGCCAGAAGAAGATGGCATGAGACAGAGATTGATTTAACAGAGAGTTCCTGTGCCCCATACACCACACAACTCCAGGAACGTCACACTTTATTATCCTCCTCCTTCAGCTTTTGACAACGAACCTAACCTCCGGCCATGCAAGGCTCGGTTACGGTAGGCACTCTAACATTCCCCCTGCCCCCATAACCTGAACTCAGACAACTTAAGAACACATAACCATATAACATTAACTTAACTACTAGAAACAGAAACACATAACACAACCGTTTTATCATGGAACATGAACTACCCACAATCCCTCTTCAGCTACCACGCAACGCGTAGCTAGCGTATGCTGGCCAGATCGCTACATTGGTGATTTTGATTGACAGACACACATTCCTCACCAATGGACTACAAGGCGGCAAAATGAGCGGCAATTTTTTATTTGTAATTTAAAAAAAAATATATAATTTATAAGCCCACATTTTGCCGCCTTTCCAAAGTGCCGCTGTAGGCCGTCGCCTAGTCTGCCTATACGCACGCTCCGGCCCTGGGTACAAGCAATCATTTGTCCTCTTAGTCCTTGCTTGTCTCCCTGACACTCCAATTAAGTGTCTGAAGCTCCTCATTTAAATTATGTGGAGTCCACGGAGGAGATGAGACATGAAATTGAAATCTGTATGTAGAGAGAGATGTCTTAGCCTTGAGGCTTCTGCAGAGCCACAGGGGAGATCCAGTGAGAGCTAGCCTACTGCAGGGCCACTCTGACAGGCTGTCTGGCTCAGGTTTTGCCCTTGTACCTCAGATCCTCCAGGTGACTCTATCACAATAGGGGCTCGCCACACCATATACAGAATTATTTAGCATTCAGTTACAGGCTCCACGGTGCCTGTCTCTCTCACTGTAGAGCAGTGTTTCTCAATCCTGGTCCTGGGGACCTAAAGGGGTGCACATTTTGTTTTTTGCTCATTTACAAACGCACCTGATTCAAATAACTAATCATCAACAAGCTGAAGCTGGTCATTTGAAAGGTGTGTTAGTGCAAGGGCAAAAAAAAAAATATGCACCCTTTAGGTCCCCAGGAGCACAGTTGAGAACCACTGCGGTAGAGAACACTACTGAAGTCCACAGTACACAATAACTCTACCTGTTCTATGAAGCCTCAAGTCTTAAACTACAAATGACCAAATAAATGCACATTTTGATGTTTCAATCATCATTACATTGCAGAACAATCGGTCCTATTAATTTGACTGATTCTAAAGACATCACAAACCATCTCTAAAATAACCTGTCAGACCAATTACCATGCCATGTGATCATATGCCCCAATTTCACAGCAAGAGAGGAATTGTAGTCAGGTGATTGAGCAAGGCTGTCTAATACAACATTATCCCATCCATTCATATCTACCAACCGTTTAGAATTCTCTCATATCAGCCTCTTTTGGCCTCTTGGCTGGAAGAAGCTGTCAGTAACAAGACAGGCAGAAGGAGCAGCTTGTTGTATATGGCAACTGCTTGGCACCCGACCGCAAGGCGCTACAGAGGGTAGTGTGTATGGCCCAGTACATCACTGTGGCCGAGCTCACTGCCGTCTAGGACCTCTATACACAGCCTGCTCTCATAGACTAGACTTAACATAGTAAAGTAAATCCTGGACACTCAAATTAGTAGGATTTTACTTGATATGTTACGTTGGGTATGGTTACAAAAGACAGATGGTTACATAAGGCAAAAACAAAAGTAGGGTGGTTGGTCGGGGTGGAAGGGTTTGCATAAAACGCAAACGTCTAGCAACCCGAAGGTTGCGAGTTCAAATCTCATCACGGACAACTTTAGCATTTTAGCTAATCAGCAACTTTCCCCTAATCCTAACCCCTAGCCTAGCTAACGTTCGTTAGCCAGCTATCTAACATAAGCCACCTAGCTAGAATTTGTAACATATAATACTTTTTGCAAATTTGTAACATATTGTACATCTTGCAAATTCATAACATACACCCCTGGTCAAAGAATATTACTCATTTGCTAAATAGTATGATATGTTATGTTTCATATGGTATGTATTAATTAATTACATCATATCCAATTGGTAGTTACAGTCTTGTCCCATTGCTGCAACTCCCTTACGGACCCGGAAGAGGCGAAGGTCGAGAGCCATGCATCCTCCGAAACACGACGCCGTGCATGCGCCCGGCCACGGGAGTCGCTAGAGCGCGATGGAACAAGGACATCCCGGGCAGCCAAACCCTCCCCTAACATTGCTGGGCCAATTGTGCGTCGCCTCAAGGGTCTCGGCCGGCTGCGACACAGCCCGGTATCGAACCTTTTGACTCATCATCACATGCCTAGTCACTTTATCTCTACCTATATGTACATATCTACCTCAATTACCTCGTAACCCTGCACATTGACACTGTACTGGTACCCTGTGTATATAGTCAAGTTATCGTTACTCATTGTGTATTTAATCTATTATTTATAATTTTTCTCTCTGAATTGTTGGTTTTGTTTGATTTGATTTGTATCAGGGTAACAAGACAGGCCGAGAGAGCAGCTTATTGTATCAGGGTTATGCTCCACTGCACACATGATGGAAAACAGGCCTAATGTGGCCCTGCTCAGGCAGGTTAGCTTTTCCGTCATGAATCTTGTTTTGGAAGCAGCTCTGCTGAGTGGTTGCTAGCTGGCACAACCAGAAAGTCATAAAATCTGATTTTAAACCTAAACTTTAATTAAGAATCACTCAGTTCTGCCTCCAGGACAAGACTCATGACAATAACCGTCAACCTGAACTGCTCAGGCCCGATAAATGACCAAATGACGGGGAAGGAAAAGGACAGCGCCCTCGGCCATCAATAATATCCTGTCCAGGACTAAATATGGCCAACAGCGCCATCAATAACATCCTGTCCAGGCCTAAACATGGCCAACAGCGCCATAAATAACATCCTGTCCAGGCCTAAACATGGCCGACAGCGCCATAAATAACATCCTGTCCAGGCCTAAACATGGCAGACAGCGCCATCAATAACATCCTGTCCAGGCCTAAACATGGCAGACAGCGCCATCAATAACATCCTGTCCAGGCCTAACATGGCTGACAGCGCCATCAATAACATCCTGTCCAGGCCTAAACATGGCAGACAGCGCCATCAATAACATCCTGTCCAGGCCTAAACATGGCAGACAGCGCCATCAATAACATCCTGTCCAGGCCTAACATGGCTGACAGCGCCATCAATAACATCCTGTCCAGGCCTAAACATGGCCGACAGCGCCATCAATAACATCCTGACCTGGCCTAAACATGGCCGACAGTGCCAACAATAAAGTATTTTCCAGGCCCCCTGTTCGTCCAGGTGGAGGATGGAGACCTGGGAGAGACACACTCTGCCACCTCAGATCAAGTCAAACTTCAGCTAATGTTTATGTTTAGGACCAGACTTTAGTTTAGATTAGAGTACCTTGACAGCAGGTTTTTTTTTGGATGGCACCGCCCCCTCCTCGTTCTCGGCCTCCTCGTGCTCTTTGCTGCCCTGAGTAAGGTTGGAGTAGTTGGCCAGACTGCTAAGTATGGACGACACCATAGGACTGTTGTCCATCTCCTCCTACAGGACAGAGGGACAGGTGGACAGACACCATATCAGTATACACAGTAGGAAACATGCAGGTAATATAGAATTTTACAGTCCTCTCAGCTGATATTGACAACTGAGAAACTATATGATTAAGCCAGTACTTATTTCAAAGAATTCAACCCACCTGCTTTCAGATGGTAAGTAAGCAAGCAAGGTTTCGTATATACTGTAGGTGCTTGTTTCATTGAAACCAATGGGACAAAGCAATTAGATAATTACTAGAGAATGGCTATCTAATTATAGTGTAATTATATGTAAATAAGTGAAGGAGCCTTGTGTTACAGACCTCAAACAGGGCCATGTTCTTGCCATCGTACTGCTGGCTCTTCTCCACGTCGCTGGCACTGCTGCTGTTGATGAAGGGACTGCTCTCCTTGGGGTTCCCATCGCCTGCAACACACAGACAGCACCCCAAGGGTTAACAGAGAAACACACACAGACACAGAAAATAATCCTTAAAGGAGAGATGTTGATACAAATGGAGAAAACATTTAATTAATATGAATGTTTGTAAAACACAGACATTCGTAACAATGAAAAATTACTTTCTTAATATGTCGTTTTAATAAGAGAACCAGGTTGTTTCAACAGGAGAAGTGAAATGATTAGATTTCGATTAATATGAATGTGTTGTTTTTGTTAATAAATTATGTTAGCTTGGAGAAATGATTCATCGTTCAGGATTTAATTATGTTAGCACACATGGGTTAGTTGCTAGAGCCAGGAAATACTCTATTTAGATGAATCTATGCAGACTTTGTGTGGGAAGGGTTCGTGCTGGGAATGAGAAATGGAACCAGAGATGGTGAATATTTATCATATCACACAGAGAACCTCATAGAAAGTCAAACATCAGTGTGATTTAGATATTAGGTGTTATTTCATTGTTCAGGAATATAGAGGGGCACTTAAGCAGTTCACACTCACACACACACACACACACACACACACACACACACACACACACACACACACACACACACACACACACACACGCACACACACACACACACACACACCCAGTCGTCCAATCGATACTTTTTGGATTTCCTGCCCTGTCCCCCCTCCAGCCTGGCGTGGGGGTCTGATTGTGGCCCCTGTCTGCATCCTGACACAGACTCTGTGCGCATGGTCTATTAATAGTGTGAAGGAAAGGAGGGAGGGGGAGAGAGAGAGAGAGAGAGAGAGAGAGAGAGAGAGAGAGAGAGAGAGAGAGAGAGAGAGAGAGAGAGAGAGAGAGAGAGAGAGAGAGAGAGAGAGAGAGAGGTGGTAGATATGGGCACTGGCTGCCTCTCTTCCCCTCCGCTCCACTCCACTCCAGTCCCAGAGGAGACCCTTCTCAGACGGCAGGAGAGGAATACTAAAGATCCACTGCAGTGCATCAACGCCAGGCAGCCAGGCAGCACACAACGACCGATCACACAAGCCAACACTAGAACACACAGCACAGCACAGCACAGCACAGCACAGCACATCACAGTCAACCTGGCATATCACTGCACACCAAAACTAGCACAGGACATGCATTGTGTGTGCTGCATTACAGTAAAGCCAAACCAACCACATCAGCCAACAGTACAGGGGCTTTGGTTAGAAGTTACCCTAAGGCACAGATCTAGGATCAGCTTACTGTGGGGGGGGGGGGGGGGGGGCAGCTTCATCCTACTCTGAGCACAGGGAGTGCAGTGAATTAGCAGATTATGGCCTATATAGCTCTGGCTCTTTGGTAACAAGCTGCACTATTTGTTGTTCTATGTGATTTACATGGAGCTTACTGCTGTGTCCTGTGTTATGTAACAAAACTGTACATTCAATGATTCAGCATTATGTAGACGGGTTTGTAAAAGTCAGTACAACACATAATATGCTGAATAGGTTATGTAAAATCAAAGTCTTGGAAGGTAATCTCTCACAAATATATTATATTGATATATTCCTGTCTAATAAGCATTTACACTATGATCATGCTAGGTACAGATGTAGGATATTAATTTGATCACCCTGTTGCAGGACTTTCCTGCATGATTGATGTTTTATATGAATGGGCTATGAATTAGTCCTTATCTTGATGTTTTAAAGGAATGGGCCATGAATTAGTCCTTATCTTGATGTGTTCTCCCTGCCTGTTCAATCTATCTGTGTGTGTGCGTGTGTGTGTGCGTGTGTGCCTGCTTGCGTGTGTGTGTGTGTGTGTGGACGTGTTTAACTATTCTTGTGGGGACCCGAAATATCATTTGACACAAGGTCAAATGATTTTTCTAAGGGGTTTAGGGTTAAGGTTAGAATTAGCATTAGGGTTAGAATTACGTTAAGGGTTAGGGTTAGGAGCTAGGGTTAGGGTTAAGCTTAAGGTTTTTGGGTTACGGTTAGGGTTAGGGTAAGGGTTAGGGTTAGGTTTAGGGTTAGGGGTTAGGGAAAACAGGATTTTGAATAGGACTGAATTGTATGTCCCCACAAGATTAGCTGCGCAAGACTGTGTGTGTGTGTAGAGGGGATGTGAGGGAGATCGATTTGACCTCTGTTAGATTAACATACTGTACATCCTCTCTCTTCATCCTTTACCTGCCATATTGATCGGGCCAGGGAAGGACATCCACACTCTTTAGTTGTGAACTGATTCTCCCACTCAGCTCTGCTGCACTGTCATAACAAGGTGGCAGGTAGCCTAGTAGTTAAGCGCATTGGGCCAGTAACACAAAGGTTGCTGGTTTGAATTCCTGAGCCGACTAGGTGAAAAATCTGTTGATGTAATCTTGAGCAAGGCAATTAACCCTAACTTGTCCTGAAAGTTGCTCTTGATAAGAGTGCCTCATAGCTCACTCTCTACCTCTGCAGTAGAACATGGAGAACATACTGGAGAAGGAGGCTGTTTAGTGAGAGGTGTGTGTAACTATACATTCTATTTAATTAAGACTACAGTCTGTGCGCTCATGATAAAGGTCCCCTTATACAACGTGTCCTTGGTGCCACAGCAAATTTTGATTAATGCATCCATTAAGGATGAGGCTTCACAGTCTTACGAACACTCTCCATTCCTTTGTCTCTACAGGTCCCTGCGGTGTATGTGTGGTTGTGGGTCCTCTGCTAGCTGGCTGACACTATCCAATCTTATCTCCCATGTAGATCAATGACGTTTAAAGCACTAACTACGCACAAAGTGACTGAAATAACAAAACCAAAACGTTCACCGCCAGCTGACATTAATATAACGAAAAACATCAACGCCCATTTCAAATAAAAAATCAAATAAAACCAAATAAAAAAATAAAAAATGTTTTTGTCACATGCTAAATATCTAATTTACATAAGTATTCACACTCCTGAGTCAATACTTTGTAGAACCACCTTTGGCATTGATTACAGCTGGGTAAATCTTTAAGAGCTTTCCACACCTGGATTGCAACACTTGCCCATTATTATTTAAAAAATTCTTCAAGGCCTGTCAAATTGGTTGGTGATCATTGCTAGACAACCATGTTCAAATAGATTTAAGTAAAAACTGTAACTCAGCCACTCAGGAACATTCACTGTCTTCTAGGTAAGCAACTCCAGTGTATATTTGGCCTTGTGTTTTAGGTTATTGTCCTGCTGAAAGGTGAATTCATCTCCCAGTGTCTGGTGGAAAGCAGACTGAACCAGGTTTTCCTCTAGGATTTTACCTGTGCTTAGCTCCATTCCGTTTATTTTTTATCCTTAAAATAATGATTACAATCATACCCATAACATGATGCAGCCACCACTAAATTGTGTGTATTCATCATCTTGGTGAATATTTATCATATCACACAGAGAACCTCATAGAAAGTCAAACATCAGTGTGAATTAGATATTAGGTGATATTTCACTGTTCAGGAATATAGAGGGGCACTTCACACACACACACACACACACACACACACACACACACACACACACACACACACACACACACACACACACACACACACACACACACACACACACACACACACACACACACCCAGTCGTCCAATCAATACTTTTTGGATTGCCTGCCCTGTCCCCCCTCTGCCTGACACAGACTCTGTGTGCATGTCCTATTAATATTGGGGAGGTGGAGAGGGAGAGGGAGAGGGAGAGGGAGAGGGAGAGGGAGAGGGAGAGGGAGAGAGAGAGAGAGAGGGGGATGTAAGAGGGATCATGTGAATTGAAATGTAGTGATATTAGAACCCTGATGACATTAAAGGACACAATATTAAACCACACAAACAACACACTGTGTAATATGCAGCTTTTGGAGTAACTACAATGTTAGTTAGTTTTTTCCTATCACAGCCATTCAACTCTGTAACTGTTTTAAAGTCACCATTGGCCTCATGGTGAAATCCCTGAGCGGATTCCTTTCTCTCCGGCAACTGAGGAAGGACGCCTGTATCTTTGTGGTGACTGGGTGTTTTGATACACCATCCAAAATGCAATTAATAACTTCACCATGCTCAAAGAGATATTCAACGTCTGTTTTTTGTGTGAATACTTTCTGAATTGACTGTATACGTAGGACTCGTTTTACTGTGGATATAGATACTTTTTGACCTGTTTCCTCCAGCATCTTCACAAGGTCCTTTGCTGTTGTTCTGGGATTGATTTGCACTTTTCGAACCAAAGTACGTTCATCTCTAGGAGACAGAACGTGTCTCCTTCCTGAGTGGTATGACGGCTGCGTGGTCCCATGTTGTTTATACTTGCATACTATTGTTTGTACAGATGAACGTGGTACCTTCAGGCATTTGGAAATTGCTCCTACAATTAATTCCATTCTTTTACTTTTAGAAACACAAGCATTTCGCTACACCCGCAATAACATCCACTAAACATGTGTATGTGACCAATAACTTGATTTGATGTAACGAGTCAAAAGAGTTAGTGCAAAGAGGGCCAATGCAGATAGTCCGGGTAGCTATTTGGTTAAGTGTTGAGTAGTCTTATGGCTTGGGGGTAGAAGCTCTTCAGGGTCCTGTTGGTTCCAGACTTGGCAGATCGGTACCGCTTGCTGTGCACAGTCTGTAACTTGTGTGGCTGGAGTCTTTGACAGTTTTTAGGCTCTTCCTCTGACACTGCCTGGTATAGAGGTCCTGGATGACATGGATCTCGGTCCCAGTGATGTACTGGCCCGTACGCACTACCCTCTGTAGCGCCTTGCGCTCACACGCCAAGCAGTTGCCATACCAGGTGGTGGTGCAGCCAGTCAATATGTTCTTAATGGTGCAGCTGTAGAACTTTTTGAGGATCTGAGGGCCCATGCCTTTTCAGCCTCCTGAGGGGGGAGATGCATTGTTGTGCCCTCTACTGTGTTGGTGTGTGTGAACCATGATAATTCCTTAGTGATGTGGACATCGAGGAACTTGAAGCTCTCGACCCGCTCCACTACAGCCCAGTCAATGTGGATGGGGGCGTGCTCAGCTCTCCTTTTCCTGTAGTTCACTATCAACTCCTTTGTCTGGGATAATGGTGTTGATGTGAGTCATGACCAGCCTTTCAAAGCATTTCATGGCTACAGATGTGAGTGCTACGGGGCGATAGTCGTTTAGAAAGGTTACCTTGGCGTTCTTGGGCACAGGCGCTATTGTGGTCTGCTTGAAACATGTAGGCATTACAGACTGGGTCAGGGAGAGGTTGAAAATGCTTACGCTTGTGACACTGCGATAAGGCATTGTCTGTTTGTTGTAATCTGTGTAATGTCTCTGGTGTACATAATCACATCAGTATAGAGACAAGCAGAAAACCACACAAACACAAGACTTTAATCCCCGTGGCATTTTAAAACACTGATACACTACAGTACCTGAGTGAATGAGCCAAAACACTTGTGGGGAGAGTGCCAAGCAATGGAAGAGGCAAAGCCCTTTATTGATTGGATGGAGAGAGAAGAGAGGAGGCTGGGGGATAGGGCTGTGAAAACAGCTGTAAATCATCTGTCTCTCTCATAAAGATACACTGGTGGTCTCTGGGGAGAGATACTAACCAGCCAAAAGACCATCCATTCACAATTGCAACACTGTTAGTTCAATTAGCTATAGAAGGAATCTACTTGAACTGTATTAGCTAGAACAGAACCATAGAAAAGAATGGGTGCATCACAAATCCTGCTCAGTACCAGTCTGCTTCCTTTACGTGCAAAGCCTACCTCACTGTTTGTCAGTCAAACCTGTGCACAACACTGACGTGATCAGACAGCTGCAGAATCACTATTCAAGTGCAGCCGAAGTGGAGCATCTTTTCTACAGCTTGTCCTCAGATATTAGGAGGTGCTGAATGAATGAGCCATAGAGGTTAAGTGGAGCTTATCCATGCCCATGAGCTACAGTTGGGCCGGGGTAAGGCTCGGTGCTGCATGCATTCTAAAGCAGCTTGGACTGAGAGACTGTACAATTGGAACAGCTGATAACGTTTTGTGTAAATCATGCACTGGAACCCTCTAGTTGAGCACAAAGAACATCTCAAGTCAAGTTAGGCCTGCATTGGCCCTGAGCAGCTGGATGGGGCTCTGTCTTGTTTGTAGCCATTCAGGGCTAGTCCTGTCAATGTTGATTTATTCTTACAGTAACATGCTGTACCCTTTCCCCCTGGAAGTGGATAAATACGTTTCCTGTGGGCCCAGTCAGCACCCTCAGCAGGGAAATTCAGAGACAATGTGCACTTCCTCTTCAGAGTCTCACACTTCCTCTAACTTCCTCTTGATATGAGCCGAAACAAACCTTCTGCTAGAAAATTGAGGGTAAGGCCAAAAGTGTCCTCCCATGACTGCACATTGACTGCTCTTTGAAGAATAGTGGTATATTTGGAAATACATTTCTGATGATGAACGTGTACCATGAGCTACGGATTGGTCATAATAGCTCAGTCAGTCAGTTGTGTTTCTGTATCGGGGGCTCCAACGGTATTATACTCTAATCTTAAAAGCAAGGAGACAAAGTCAAATAGCAGCCAAAATACTCTCACACAGCAATGTAATCCTTTGAAACTTGGAACATTTCTCTAAAGATGCATTACCTGTCAAATTGGATTAGCAAACATTTCAATTTCATGTAGTTTGAGGTTGCACAGAGAATTACAGCATTTAGCCTATACAGTCAATCCATACCTGAACTTAATGCTCCCTCAACTCAGTGATATACCTGAACATAAAGCAGTGCTCTCTTTCACATGGAATAAGACCAAAAACATACCCCAAACTCAGTAGTTCCCAACCTTTTTAATTTACTGTACCACCAACTGAATGTTTCTCTGCCCAGAGTAACCCTGAAGTATAGGCCCGTGTAGCTCAGATGGTAGAGCATGGCGCTTGCAATGCCAGGCATATGGGTTTGACTCCCATGGGGGACCCGTACTAACTAACTGAAAGTCACTCTGGATAAGAGCATCTGCTAAAATGTAAATGTAAGTACCCTCTCATGCGCATGTTACCATTAACCCTATGGACTCGTGAGTCTTCTCAAGTACCCCCGGTGGATAGGCTGAGTACCCCCAGGGGTCCTATTATCCCTGTTTGGTAACCACTGATTTAGCAGACACTCTTAGACAGAGCAACTTACAGGAGACAATGTTAAGTGCCTTGCTCAAGAGCACATCAACAGATTTTCCACATAGTCTGCTTGGGGATTCGAATTATCAACATTTCGGTTACTGGCCCAACGCTCCTCTCTTAACTGCTAGGCTACCTGCTGTCATATCACTTCACATGATGTGGAATTGAAGTGTAGTTGATCATTTTTATTCCCATTGTCCCTTCATAAAGGAATACCATCTGAAAATGCAGTAATCCACCACAGTTAAAAACATCTGCACTTAAACCCCATTTTTAGCTTTTGGTTTAGAATTATTATTTGTATACGTGAGTGCATACGTATATGTGTATGAAAACATGCGTGTACATGTGTGTGTGTATATTTTCCTCTATGCCATCTTCTCTGGTGCCTTATTCTCCTCTACACTTTGAGCCCCTGTCTCCCAAAATGAGCGCCATGTATCTGAAATGTATAATCTTCGATGGGATGACAGAGGCAGGCGGATTAGCCGACACTGAGGTCAAGCAGGCAAAACATCCCACAGCCTGGCTGCTGATTTAACCTCCGCCAATACTCTCTCAAACACTGGACACAGTTCAGAACTGTTGTACTCTCTCTCTCTAAACTTCACTCTCTCTCTCTCTCTCTCGCTCGCTCTCTCTGTTTCTCTCTCTCTCTCTTTCTCTTTCTCTTTCGCTCCCTCTCTCCCTCCCCCTCACTCTCTCTTTCTCCATCCAGCCTAAACTATCTCCAGCCTCTAAAACATGTCGACACTCTTGCTCTTGTAATGACGTGGCCTGTCAACGTCTATAAATGAACAGTGATGTATCCTCGCAGTGGCCCTGAGATATTACCCTGGGACCGCTGTAAATATCTTCCATTACAGGACATCAAGTTAACACTGTAAAAATAGGCCATATTTCCTGGGCGGGGATGTCTAGAGGTCAGATTTGCTATAAGTCTGCATCAGTGCAAAGTGTGCATGTTATTTCTCTAAGACTTGAGACGCTATTGAAGAAGACTACCTAGCAATATAACTGGTTTCATGCATAGTATGACATCAGAAAATCATCAATAACCCCACTGGCAGATTGGTCCATCCAGCATCTTCTCCTTCATAAAGATTTAAAGATGAAAAAAAAAGAATTATTACAGAGCATTAAGTATTTCCTGACCATAATCCACAGGGTTTTAGCTGCATGCTCATCCCTTCTACCTCTCCTTCATTCCATCTACCAAATTATTTTAGAACCTTCCCAATGAACCCTCACCTTTGAACCTTTTCTGACATCACTCTGACTCCACACTGATTGGAGCCTTTACAATCTGTCTAAAAACTTGTTTTTGCTTTGTCCTTATGGGGTATTGTGTGTAGATTGATGAGCAAAAAAACACTTTAATCCATTTTAGAATAAGGCTGTAACGTAACAAAATGTCAAGGTGTCTGAATACTTTCCGAATGCACTGTATTATGGATTCTGAAATGTGCAGATTATACTAGTGTGAAATCCCACCATAGCCGTCAAAGCTTGTTAAAGCACATTGCATCCAAACTATTTTGCTTTCTCCATGCACAAGCTTCTATAATAGGCCCAGTCCCCTGTATAGACTTAGAAAAAAAGGTGCTATCTAGAACCTAAAAGGGTTCTTCCGCTGTCCCCAAAGAACACTTTTTGGTTCTTAAAGGACCAAAGAGAGAACAAGCAATGTAACAGTCAGCTCAGTGCCACAAGGTCAGCTTCGGAGTCTGCTCCAATCAATCCTTTCTCTCTCCCAGTAAGTTTCACCCAATTAGACATGCTCTGTCTTTTCTCTCTCAGTGGGCCTACCTGCGCAGAGGGCAGAGGTTAAGCCTCCCTGCTGCTCTGCTGCTCGACTGAGGAGGGGATCAGGTGTGAGCTTTGGAGATGCACTCTCCTCTTCAGTCCTTCCCCTGCAACTGACATCCCGTATTAGTTCTTCTTCTTCTTCTTCTTCTTCTTCTTCTTCTTCTTCTTCTTCTTCTTCTTCTTCTTCTTCTTCTTCTTCTTCTTCTTCTTCTTCTTCTTCTTCTTCTGCACTGTCTGTCAAACTAACAACTGCCCTAACTCTGCCATACGCACTCTCTCTCTCTCCCCTCCCTGTGACACGAGACACAGAATCCCTTTCATTCATCAGGGCCAAATTATGGTCTTTTTAAACAGAGAGCAGACAGACACAGTCCCCGTATCGATCTCACCATTGACATGCAGTGTAAATCAGAAGAATCTGAAATTCCCCAGTCAACCTGGCGGCATTAGTTATAGAGACAAAAATGCCAATACAAATGGTGACTAATTGATTGCTTTAGCTGTGTGGCTGTGAATTATTCATTTACAACCTAATTATATGCATCCAAGCCTCAAGGTTGCGAGTGCAAGTAAAGAAGTAGGACTACTAGTGACCATTCATTATTCTACAAAGGGCATGTTGAATAATTAAGCAATAAGGCCTGAGGGGGTGTGGTATATGGCCAATATACCACGACTAAGGGCTGTTCTTAAGCACGACGCAACACAGAGTGCCTGGACACAGCCCTTAGCTGTGGTATATTGGCCATATATCACAAACCCCCAAGGTGCCTTACTGCTATTCTAAACTGATCACCAACGTAATTAGAGCTGTAAAATAAATGTTTTGTCATACTTGTGGTATACGGTCTGATATTTATTTTTTATTTAACCTTTATTTATGTAGGCAAGTCAGTTAAGAACAAATTCTTATTTACAATGATATACCACGTCTGTCAGCCAATCAGCATTCAGGGCTTGAACCTCCCAGTTTATAGTTAATGATAACAAATTGTACACTTTATTACTCCTCTGTTTCCCTCTATTTTCTTCACTACATTATTTAATCACTGTATATTCATACATAATGCATAATAACATAGTACTGAAGCATCATAAAATATTAACCAATTGACCTCATCCAAGGTGGATGGGGGTGGGTTAGTTTTCATTGGCAGAGTGAGCCTGCCATGTTTGTGGGGTAATCTGGACGTGTGTAGGAGCACATCGCTACCTAATCTCTGCTATTCCACAGACTCATTTTGTAGGTCAGACATCACAAGGAGGAAGAGGACACTCATCTGACCCATATTTGGCTCATGGCAAAAATCTGCTCTAAGATGGGTAGAATACTCACACTATCGCTTACAACACAGTTAAGAAACACACAACTTAGTGCACAAAGACATACACGCACGCACACATGCACAGAGCACCAAACACTGTGAGACTCCACAACTCTCTGTCCGCACTAGCATATCCCCCACGGTCACAAAGAGGGAGAATAAAAACCACATTCCAATTTTATTTATTTAACAAGGCAAGTAAGTTAAGAACTAATTCTTATTTACAATGACTGCCTACCCCTGACAAACCCTACCCTAACTCAGACGACGCTGGGCCAATTGTGCACCGCCCTATGGGACTCCTGATCACAGCCGGTTGTGATACAGCCCGGGATTAAACCAGGGTCTGTAGCAACGCTTCTAACACTAAGATGCACTGCCTTAGACCAGTGCGCCACTTGGGAGCCCACATTGACTCGGCTTACGAATCTCTATATGCAGGGCTGGAGGTTAAGGGCTTAAAAACGCAGACAAAGAGTGTTAAACTCAGAATCTAAAATGGTACATGGCTTGTTCGAGAACACTGTTAAACCCCAGGACTCGAGTGTGCGCACGGATCACAGAGTTCATTAGCTGTCAGGATAAATCCCAGTGCCTTTGTGGCCCAGTCAAGCTTTGGCATTTAGGAGAGAGGGGTGCTGCGTAGCAGATAAGCTACCATTCTCTACCCAGACTAATTGCCACAGCAGACCCATTTGCAAATGTTAAAAATGGAATTGTCATGCTGGTGGCACATTAGGAGGCAACAGCATGATTATTCTGGTGATACTACCTTGTCAAGATAATGATCTGTCAAAAAAAAGGCATGCTGCAAAATGTATCATGCCTCCTTTTTTGTAGAGACCAAACAAATTCTGCCACACATACTTGCTCTCTCTCTCTCTCTCTCTCTCTCTCTCTCTCTGATGTCATAAAGTTCTGCCGCAGCAACAGCAGGACCAAGGTAGCCCCTGCTGCAGCCGAGTTGAAAAGCTGCGGGAGTGCAGATTGATGTGACGTGGTTATTTCAAAATGGACAGTTTATACCGGCTTTTAAAAGCTTAATAGAAGGCAGGCTCAAGGGGATTATCCAACAGCTGCTGGAGGCCACAGTGGAAGAGAGAAATTAACCTCTGCATGTGAGCGCGATCCCTCTCCGTCACTCTCTGACCGTCTGACATGCACACAGGTCACAGATCACACGCACAGTCACACACGCATGCACGGGACTGGAGTGTGACACACACATCTGTCTGTGTTCTGTTCTAGGATAGTGTTTAGTCTCTAACAGAGTGACAGCATTGCGTGCTTGCCTGCCTACCTGCCTACCTGCCTGTCTGTCTGCTTGCCTGTCTGTCTGTCTGTCTGTCTGTCTGTCTGTCTGTCTGTCTGTCTGTCTGTCTGTCTGTCTGTCTGTCTCTTTCTCAGAGATGTCGCAGTGCTGCTCACATCCCCAGTCCCAACCATCATAGATGATTCTCAAATATAGCTCAGTCAGCCAACAACGCATTCACTTTAAATGTCAAATGTGCATTTCATTGCCACTTGTCATAAAAACAGATTCATTGCTGTGTAAAAAGTAACTAGCCCTGGCATCAGTGTGGAGGGAATACCAAATAAAAGAATGACGCTACATTTTCTGCCATGGGGAGAACTCAATGTCAAACAGTAGAGATGTGCCCTTGGCAGGCAGGGTGAACATGGGGTGATTTACAATATGATCAAGTTGAATTAACTAAACTGGGTACCATATTGCTTACTTGCTTATGGCAGCACAATGTGCCGAATTATGGCATGGTATAGCTCTGTGTCCTTCATAGAAGCTGAGGTACCTGGCACTCTGTAACAGTGATGCTCAACTATTGGATACTCCTGAATACTTTGTTGCATAATCCTCACATCTTTTATGAAGTAGACTATGTATAGTTAATGTAACAAGGGAGACAGGTGAATATTGCAAACTATCAGTCAATTAAAACAGCATGCATCATTGGGTTTCCAATAACATCTACCCACTATTATTTTCATTGAATGCTGTGCATCGTTGCTTTTAATCTTTCTCCCTGACAGGTATAGCGCCTTGTAAACCTGTCTGGTGAAACTGCCACCTGAGGTGCTCTGCTTTGTGGATAACAGCATTAAACACACTCCTCTTTCCACTTAAACACATAGTGTGAGATTGTTTAGGGAGCTTGTAGAGTGAGATTGTTCATTGAGATGATTAATCTGTGTCCACACTGCCATTTAACTGCACTGAAGACTCTCTCCTCCCCTCCCTCCCCCTCCTTCCTCCTCTCGCCCCCTCCGGCGAGGCAGTGGCGCCTGCTGGGGGCTGGAGAGATAAGATGGCCCGGGGACAAAAGATAAGAGAGAAGGGGTTAAGGAGCGGCGGTTTGACCCGATCTGTCCAAAATTAAATTAAGTCCCTGTTGTCGTCTGAGTTATAGCTATGGACAGGGTTGAACGTATTAATGGAATAAGAGTTTGGTATTCTGGCTGGCTGCAGCTGACAGGGCTGAGATGGGTGCTACAAGGGGTCACTCATAGTCCAGGCCCTGCTTTTAATTTACACTAATGCTCTGCCTGGCACAGGGATGGATCTCGCTCATATTACATGCTCTCTCCCTTTCTCTCTCTCCCTTTCTCCCTTTCTCTCTCTCTCTCTCTCTCTCTCTCTCTCTCTCTCTCTCTCTCTCTCTCTCTCTCTCTCTCTCTCTCTCTCTCTCTCTCACTCTCACTCTCACTCTCCTTCTCTTTCTCTTTCTCTCGCTCTCTTTCTCTTTCTTTCACTACCTATCTCATTCTCATTCTCTCGCTCTGCACTGGGGCCAATGGGTACATATCAGTGTTATCATACAGAGGCTTTAGAGGGGCCTGAGTGCAGGAGATGGTGTTATGGAGCTCTTGTTTGTACATCTTTCCATGTCTGCTTCAATTTGTTGAATAAATAATAGAGAGAGAGATAGAGGAGCAGAGAGAGAGAGAACGAGAGAATGACAGAGAGAGAGAGAGAGAGCTAGAGAGAGAAGATCAAACACCATTGTAAATACAACCCATATTTTTTATTTCCCCCTTTTGTAGTTTAACTATTTGCACATCGATACAACACTGTATATAGACATAATATGACATTTGAAATGTCTTTTGTGTAATGTTTACTGTTCATTTTTTTATATGTTTCTCATGCCAATAAAGAGAGAGAGAAAGAGAGAGAGAGAGAGAGGGAGAGGGAGAGGAGAGAGAGAGAGAGAGAGAGAGGGAGAGGGAGAGAGGAGAGAGGGAGAGAGAGAGAGAGGAGAGAGGGCGAGAGAGAGAGCGAGTGAGAGAGAGCGAGTGAGAGAGAGCGAGAGAGAGAGGGAGAGAGAGGCAGAGAGGAGAGAGAGAGAGGAGAGAGGGCAGAGAGAGAGGCAGAGAGAGGGAGAGGAGAGAGGGCAGAGAGAGAGAGAGAGAGAGAGGGAGAGAGAGAGAGAGAGGGGGGGGGCAGAGAGAGGGGCAGAGAGAGAGAGAGAGAGAGAGAGAGAGAGAGAGAGAGAGAGAGAGAGAGAGAGAGAGAGAGAGAGAGAGAGGGGCAGAGAGAGAGAGAGAGAGAGAGAGGGGGAGGGGGTGAGAGGGACAGAGAGAGAGAGAGAGAGAGAGAGAGAGAGAGAGAGAGGGGCAGAGAGAGAGAGAGAGAGAGAGAGGGGGAGGGGGTGAGAGGGACAGAGAGAGAGAGAGAGAGAGAGAGAGAGAGAGAGAGAGAGAGAGAGAGAGAGAGAGAGAGAGAGAGAGCTGTGATTCCTGTGGTTGCTGGTTATATAACTGTTACTCCGCCCAGGTATCTGCTGTCTGCCTGTGGATGGAGTTATAAATAAATCTGCAGAGTGTCTTCAAAGCATGCCTGGGAGAGAGAAGAGAACTTAGAGCACGGAGACGGCTCCTCGGCAGCAGCTGCCATGTTTGTGTGTTCGGAGGAGGACGTGACGTGACCCAGATAGAGACTGTTCAAAATCACTGCTACTGTCTACAGGTGAATCCACATCACCAGCATGCCAATGATGCTCACCAGCATGCCCACCTTTAGCATAGCTACCAGTCAGAGATTGTCATCAATCAGCTCTTAACTGAGCTTGTGACGGAAGCATCTGTCAAATGTAAGATATAAGCGCACAATGAGTACCTTAGCAGTTGCAGTACAATGTATCCGTCCATAGTTGTACAGTATAAAGAAAACCGGTAACTTTTCTCACTTCAAAAACACTGTTCTCACCGCCGAGGCATCCCCTCAGCATCATTTCTCACATCCATGAAAAAAACCCAACACCTCCATGAGCTTGTGATGCTGCAGCTTGCAAACATGACTGTTCCCTGAGGGTAGCAGCGACCCGCTGAGCTCCTGGTAACAATACTCTCGGGAGCACAAGCGATAATGAGAGCACTCTGTTCCGCTGTTTGTTGGTGCGTTAGCAGCCGATGGAGAGGGTGAGGGAAGGAAGGGACCATGCTCTTGTGGAGATAGGCATGCTCTCTCTCTCTCTCTCTCTCTCTCTCTCTCTCTCTCTCTCTCTCTCTCTCTCTCTCTCATTGTCTCTCTCTCTCTCTCTCTCTCTCTCTCAATTCAATTTAAATTTAAGGGGAAACATATGTTTACATTGAGAAAGCAAGTGAAATGGGTAA
Organism: Thymallus thymallus; assembly: GCA_023634145.1. NCBI lineage: Eukaryota > Metazoa > Chordata > Actinopteri > Salmoniformes > Salmonidae > Thymallus > Thymallus thymallus. The sequence continues at coordinate 18,915,745 of CM042399.1, forward strand.
TAAACAAAAGTGAAATAAACAATAAAAAATTTACAGTAAACATTACACTCACACACGTTCCAAAAGAATAAAGACATTTCAAATGTCATATTATGTCCATATACAGTGTTGTAATGTGCAAAAAGAACAAAAGGGAAAGTAAATAAACATAAATATAGGTTCTATTTACAATGGTGTTTGTTCTTCACTAGTTGCCCTTTTCTTGTGGCAACCAGTTACACATCTTGCTTCTGTGATGGCACACTGTATTTCATTGGTATTTCACCCAATAGATATGGAAGTTGACAAAATGTATCAAAATGTAAAAATCTTTGTGGGTCTGTGTAATCTAAGGGAAATGTGTGTCTCTAATATGGTCATACATTTGGCAGGAGGTTAGGAAGTGCAGCTCAGTTTCCACCTCATTTTGTGGGCATTGTGCACATAGCCTGTCTTCTCTTGAAAGCCAGGTTTGGCTTCAGCCTTTCTTAATAGCAAGGCTATGCTCACTGAGTCTCTACATCAGGGGCGGACTGAAACAATAATTCAGGCCAGGAATTTGACTCCATCCCAGGCCACCCTGTTCACGCAAACCACCAGGCCGCTAATTTTGTAGGCTAACCCTATTTGTTGATGTAACGGGTACCAAACTAGTTATACATTTGGCCACTATGTTCATCTGGGAAGAAAGGTATCCACATTACAAAATACAAACATTTGGGACTGACCAACAAGGTATGCTATGGCTATGGGTGCACCCTCAAAAACTCACTAGGAATACACCAATCATAGCACAAACAAATCTACAAGGCTAGACACACAAAACAATTAGCCTACACTTTTTAAAAAGAGAATGAGATATACAGAGTTAGCTCCAATGTTAAAATGATTATCTTTATATTCAAGCATCAAGCATATCAAAAGTATCAAAACATTTCACACACACACATTCACTGAACTTGAACATAAGCTATAACAATGTAAATAAGTATAATACAAAAGTCGAAAAATCACTCCTCTAAAGAAAAATGTAGATTACAATGTTCACTCACTGGTGTCCATAAAGCAAACAACACAAAAATAAACACATCTATACACTGATTTAATGAAATTAAACATTGGCTACATAACTGCAAGTATAATATGAAAGTCCAAAAAACATGCCTCTGTACAAAAGCTTTAACTCACAGCAAATTATCTTCCACCCTTGTCAGCCTATTAAGGAAGAGTCATAGCATAGCTACTCCAGAGTAACCAGTAAGTAATTACCACTGGTAAACCAGTAGGTGGCGCAGTAACTCACTGCTCTCTGCCATCTTGTGATGTAATCTTTGTCCCATAAGAATCTCCTTCTCTGTTGCCATCAAAAGGAACGTTTCTAGGTTCTCTTGAGTGAGGGAGGTTCTTAGGCGGTTCTTCACGAATTTCAGGGTGGAGAAGGTCCTCTCACAAGCCACCTGAGTGATGGATAGGGTGAGGAGGAACTTGTAGCCCAAACCAATTATGTGATATGCATTCGTGAGCAGATTGTACTGAGACAGGAGAAGAAAGCAGCATATCTGGCAGTTTTTACATGTGGAACAACTTCTGCTCACCAACTCCACACTTTCATCAGGATCCTCAAAGCCTTTCCCTGATTCATCACTGGCGGCGGCGGCCCTGGTGTTGTACTCCTCCAATGCTTACTGTTTCAGTCTTTCCAACTGTTGTGCAAGGCTGATCAGTTCGGCCTGCAATGCCTCAACAGTGGCATGTTCATCAAATTCCAGTAAGCATTTGCTGAGCTCCTTCATGACTGTCTTTGGAAGACCCTTTTCTCTGATCTGAGTAAAATGCTTCGGATTCATCTGCAAACAGCGTCCAGTACCACATTGTGGATCTTGATTTTGTAATCCATGTCTGAATTAGCAATGAGCTCGTCTTCTGCCAACTCACCTGGCTTTCTCTTCTTTTTTTTTTCCTCCTCTCTGGGAGAGCAGTCTGAGCTTTGGCATCACAGTCCTGCTGCTCCTCCAGAATGCCATTGGCCCACTCAACAAAGTCGTCTGCTGCCCTCTTCATACCCTCAAATTCTTGGGCACACTTTCTCAGGTTATCCTCCGTTCCCGTGCTGCGCTGTTGCGATATCCATGCCACTTGTTTGCAAGTATTTAGAGAGAGGGGACGTCTGCTCAAAATTCCTGAGAAAAACCTCAGCTGTAAGTATGGTTTCATACTTTAGGAGAGCATCCTTGTACCCTTGGGCCTTGCTTCGGATGGCAGGTTTTATGGTCACATCCTTTTAAATTCTTTCCATAGTGATGACCACATCCGTGTAAAGTGCATGGTCAGGCTTTGCAACACTTCAAAATACTTTCCTCAAGGCCTCGTCTTTGGCCCACCAGCGTGTTTAACCAATTACATCAAGCCGTCTGTGTCTCCTGTCCTCACTGGTTTCCTCCCATAGCTTCATGCACTTGTAGGAATCTCGAACGAACACTGCAATGTCATTCAGTAGTGAGAAAAGGGATTCACCACAACAACCCCAGTGGTGTCAGTTAGCACAAGGTTGAGGACATGTGAGTAACACCATATGTGTACTTGGTTTGGAGACTCTCCTGTGAGCAAAGCAGAGAAGCCCCTGTATTGTCCCTGCATATTAGCGGCTCTGTCTGTTGCATTACCAACACACGGTTTGATATCTATGTCCATTTTCTCAAGGGTCTGTTTCACAAGGTCCACAGATTACTGTCCAATCGATGACTCACAGTCAATGACCGCAATGAGTCTCTCGTGGACAATATCAGTGACATATCGCAGAACTACTGCACACTGGTCTTTGGATGTTAAATCCTGTGTTGTGTCCATTTGTATTGAGAACATCCCTGCCTTTCTCACTTCAATAGCAATTGTCTGCTGAATCAACATTCTGATGACTTCAAATTACTTTATTTGCTGTTGTTTTGGACATCATAGTTACCAAGGACCCTCTTCCTTTACTTCCCATCTGCTTCTTGCTCTTATTAATGCAATCACTAACATGCTCTCGTAGGCAGACCTCATATTTGCTTAGTAACAATATAAGCTCAAGAAACTTGCCATGATTGACGGACATGTTTTCCAAGTTATATGCAGCTTTGTGTCTGTGTCCTCTGTAGCTAAGCCCACATTTACCAATAACTTTAACAACATCAATCACACGTTCCTTGACCTGCCTCCTCTTTCTGACCTGGTCTCGTTGAACTGACATTTGCTTATCACTCAGAAGGGTATGGATGTCTGCTTTGCTGGCTCTGAGGAAAAAGGCTTCATAACTTGCGGAAGGTTTTACGAATGCAAGACATACTGAGCAGAACAAGAAATTAGTTACTGCATTGTATGTCAGCCATTTTTTGTGTGTGCCATCTTTGGAGTGGAATACATTGGGAATTACTCTTTGAGGGGTTTGTTTTTGGTGGTACTGAAAAAAAGTACAAATCCTTGGACTGAGGGTGGGCAAAACAATCAAATGGATTTTCAGTGCTTTCGCTGTCCCTTTCTATTTTCCCTGTACTGGGCTCTGAACCTCTCTCTCTCTCTCTCTGCACATCTGGTTGCTCTGAAGAATGAGATTAACATTGTAAATAACCAAAATGTTAACTTGTATTACTTGTGCAGTCATCGATTGTATGCCCCCTGATTACAGTCCTATTGATAATCTCAAAAATAAAGAACATATTCATCTAAAATCATAGCCTACATGTTTAGGTTTGTGCTCTTAAGTTGTACCTGAAGGTTCCTGCTCTGAGTCTGACTCTGAACTGACCACCATCTCCAGTTCTGCAGGAGCACCTGAAGCTCTAGAGCTGCTGCTGCTTCCTTCTCCACCTTTGCAAAGAAAATACTCTATTATCATACTCACTATCATTAGTGTATCAGTAGGCTACGTTAATACAGCTCTGGAAAATATTAAGACTGGTCTCTTAATTTTTCCCAGAGCTGTATATTATTGTAGTAACTCGTAATGCTGGTACTGCAGCTCCTGTTGTCCGTGCATTAATTGTTGTTTTAGTTCGTTTTCTTTCGTCTATTTTCTTTAGTTTTATTTTTTATTTTGCTACAGTCGAACTATAACAGTTCAGGATTATGGATTTTATGGATTTTATCGCAGCTGAACGTCGACAGGAGTCGTCAACTGTTATTGTTTACAACCGAGCCCAGCTCCTGGATTTAGCCCACGCAGCGCTGCTGCTCCCCAGGGAAAAGTTTGATATTCCGGACGAATTGAAAAGACGACGCCGTGGACGCAGGGCGGGATTGAAATGTAAGGCAAAGCGGAGGAGGTTCAAGTACAAGCCGGCTATACCATCTATTATTATGGGCAATGTGAGGTGTCTACATAACAAGATGGATGAGTTGGCGGGACTTGTTCGTGGACAAAGGATTTATCGGGAAGCTAGCCTAATGTGTTTTACTGAGACTTGGCTGAACGATAACATCCCCATACAGAACGTCACTATCGACGGTTTCCAGACCATCACAGCGGACAGGGATCGCGTCTCTTCCGGTAAGAGTAAGGGTGGTGGGCTGGCTTTATTAGTTAACAACAGATGGTGTCATCCCAAACATATTACTCTTAAGGAAAAGTTTTGTAGCCCGGACATTGAACTGCTAGCCGTTAGCCTGAGACCCTACTATCTACCTAGGGAATTCACGGCGGCCATTGCTGTTATTGTTTACATCCCGCCCTCTGCTGACGCAAACGCAGCGTGTGACGTCATCCACTCTGTTATCGCGAGGTTACAGACAGCGCATCCCAGTGCTTTCTTTGCAATTTCGGGGGATTTTAACCATGCATCTCTCTCTTCAACGCTGCCCACGTTCAAACAGTTCGTGAAGTGCCCAACCAGGAATAATAAAACTCTGGACTTGTTATATGCTAATGTGAAGGATGCATACAACTCCACTGCACTCCCTCCCCTCGGCAGATCAGATCACAACCTTGTCCACCTCACCCCACTCTACAGGCCTATGGTCCAACAGCAGCCTGCAACCACCAGGACTATTAGGAGATGGTCCCCGGAGGCGAATGAGGCCCTACAGGACTGCTTTGAAACAACAGACTGGGATGTGTTCTGTGAGGCTCATGGGGAGGACATCGATGGACTCACTGACTGCATAACAGACTATATTAATTTTTGTGTAGACAACACTGTACCCACCAGGAAGGTACGCTGTTTCCCAAACAATAAACCCTGGGTCACCAGAGACCTGAAGGCCCTGCTGAATGAGAAGAAGAGGGCCTTCAAGGAGAAGGACAAGGACAAATTGAAATGCGTCCAGAGGGAGCTGAAGTTGCGGATTGCTGAGGGGAAGAGAGTGTATAAGGAGAAGATGGAGGACAAGCTGAGGCAGAGCCAGGTGAGAGAGGTGTGGAAGGGTATGAGAAATATCACTGGCTTCAAAAAGTCAAACAGTGGGCAGACGGAGGGGACCCAGGACAGAGCCAATGAGCTGAACCAATTTGTTAACAGGTTCGATACTGGCCCTGTCCACCTCCCCTCCAGCTCCCCAGACCACACACCCTCACAGCTATCCCACCCCCACTTTGCTCACAGCACCTCTGCTGAGACAATCAGTGACCCCACCTCCGCCCCTGCCCCCCCTGGACTGATCCTCAACACCCCCCTTCCCCCCACCTCCCTACCTGGGCTGGCTTTCACCACCAACCAAGTGAAGAGAGAGCTGGAGAGACTACACCAGTGGAAAGCGGCGGGCCCTGATGGCATCAGCCCAAGGGTGCTGAGGGTCTGTGCTGTGTGGAATACTCCAGCGTCTTTTCAACCTTAGCCTGAGCCTAGAAAGGGTCCCTGTGCTGTGGAAAACATCCTGCCTCGTCCCAGTGCCCAAGAAGGCACACCCCACTGTCCTGAATGACTTCAGACCTGTAGCGCTAACATCCCACATCATGAAGACCCTGGAAAGGTTAGTCCTCGCTCACCTCAGACCCCTGGTGTGTTCATCAATGGACCCCCTGCAGTTTGCATACCAGCGCAACATCGGGGTGGATGATGCAATCATCTACCTTCTGCAGAGGGCCTACTCTCACCTGGACAACGCAGGTTGCACTGTGAGGGTCATGTTTTTTGACTTCTCCAGTGCCTTCAATACCATTCAGCCCCTGCTACTGGGTGAGAAGATGAGGAGGATGGAAGTGGAAGCACCCTTAGTCTCCTGGGTCACGGACTACCTGACCGGTAGGCCACAATTTGTGCGACTACAGAGCTGTGTGTCAGAACGGGCAGTTAGCAACACAGGGGCCCCCCAGGGTACGGTCCTGTCCCCCTTCCTGTTCACCCTCTACACCTCAGACTTCAGATATAACTCTGAGACATGCCACCTACAGAAGTTCTCGGATGACTCTGCTATTGTAGGGTGCATCAGGGTTGGGCAGGAGGAGGAGTACAGGAGCACAATCAGTGACTTTGTGTTGTGGTGTGAGCAGAACCACCTTCAGCTCAACATCAGCAAAACTAAGGAGATGGTGGTGGACTTCAGGAGAACCAAGGCACAACTGACTGCAGTCCCTATAAAGGGGATGGATGTGGAAATGGTTGAGTCATACAAGTTCTTGGGTGTCCATATGGACAACAGACTGGAATGGGCTGGTAACACCGGGGCCCTGTACAAAAAGGGCCAGAGCCGACTCTACTTTCTGAGGAGGCTCAGGTCCTTCAACGTGTGCAGTAAACTACTGCATACCTTCTACCAGTCTGTGGTGGCCAGTGCCATCTTTTTTGCAGTGGTGTGCTGGGGAGCAAACATCAAAGCCGGTGATGCTTCTCGGGTAAATAAGCTGATCAGGAAGGCTAGCTCTGTCCTGGGGATGAGCCTTGACACTCTAGAGGAGGTGGCGGAGAGACGGATCCTGGCCAAACTGCTGGCCATCATGGACAACGTCACCCACCCTCTGCACGCTATGGTTATGACGCAGAGGAGCTCTTTCAGTCACAGACTGATCCCACCACGGTGTGCCAGAGAGCGCTACAGGAGGTCCTTCCTGCCGGCGGCTATGAGACTATATAATGCCTCACCGGGGTGCCGTGCCGTCGGCAACATAGATCTGGAACTGTTGGGGTGCTAGGACCTAGTTTAACAATTATGCATCCATCCGTGAGTAACTCTGTTCCGTCAGCACTCATCCACTCAGGACCTACTTATTCATACAGGTCTGTATATACATACCCATGTACAGTTGTTATATTATATCACATGCAATATTGTAAGTAATTATTGGACCTAGGCATTCACTCAGGAATGCATATTAGTATCCTGCCAGTTGCACCTTTTCTCATTGCTTTTAGTATATCAAATGTGCAATAAGTGCAGTTGTCTGTAATTAAACCCTGCGCACTAAGGACTGTATTTTAAGGGAATTACTATTATTATCCCAATGATATCATACACACATTTAGCTATTAAAGTATCTCTTCCTGTCATTTACCTGTACAGTTTGTGTAAACATGCAAGTATTCACTCATCTGTAAATATAACTGTATACCTAACTGTACAGCTAATTTAACCATGCAAAATTTTCACTTACCTGTTCATTTACCCAGTCTGTCTATTAAGTAAACTATTATTACCCTCGCTCATATCATACGCATTAGCTACTGAAGTATTTCTCTGCCATCAACCTGTATAGTATAGTTAACCATCCAACATCCACCAATGTATAGTGTACATATTCAGCCAACCACTCATACTATGCAATGTCCTTTTATAGCTTTTTTTTGCACTCCAGATATCCTGTATTTCTATACTTTTTCATACTGCCGCTCTATGTATCATGTACCGTGTATCTGTCTTTTGTGTACTTTCGTTGTGGCATTTTGCACCTGCCCTGTGTTTTTGTTGTAGCTGCTTGATAATGAAATTTCCCCCCCGGGGGAGCAATAAAGTACCTATCTATCTATCTATCTATCTATCTATCTATCTATCTATCTATCTATCTATCTATCTATCTATCTATCTATCTATCTATCTATCTATCTAATGGCGCTAATGATCTTTGTCATTGCCTGTGCTGTGTCACACAGGCTACTGTGTTACGTTCTTGGATGTATTATGGTGTCACGATGCGGAATAATGGGACGATAAACGGAGCGCTGATGGAGCGTCATTCCTTTTTATTTTGGAGATGTTCTCTCGAAGCACAAAATAACAGAAAAAGGAGATGACTTAACTAATAACTAAATAACACCAACAACGCAAAGTAACTCACGTGCTGAAACACAAGGCAGCCACGAACAATGATCCACACACAGGTGGCTGTGTGTGGTAACTAAATACTATCCCCAATCAGAGACAACGCTATACAGCTGTCTCTGATTGGGGATGATAATCTCCCTAATAATGTGTGAGAGCTTGGTTGTGTGCCTCTCTCCTCCCCTAGGTGGGAGTAAGAGGCCTTACCACAACCAAGCCCTCACATATGGTTACGTTACTGTAGCCTGTTTCGCTGTACAATGTATGTGCACTTTCCCTAGCTTATATGGCATGATTCATGACCGAATGCTGGCAAGTCCATAGTCTAGGTTTACTATTTCTTACTAGTTGAAACATATTGCCTTCATATGATGATCGCTATGTTGCACTCATTGCTATGATATATTTTCTCCACAAAGGCGTAAACGTGTAAACTGCTTAGACTACCAGCCGTTATGCCACTATTATTAGCTAGGCTACTTAGCTTGCCATGTTGGGTGTCGTTTGTGTGTGTCAGTGTGTGTGTTTTAGCTAGTGTTTTTGACTGACCTGGCAAACATGTCACTTATTTTGCAGCATTTAGCTGCGTCTGTGGCAAGGGCCTTCTCTTTTTTATTCTCTCCCTCTCTGCTCCACCTTTCCTTTTCTGACCGTTTCGCTGTGCGAATGTGTTATCGGTAGAGAAGCAGGTAGACGGTTGCTATATGCGTCGCGGAGAGTCCTGATGTCATTTTTGGCGGGCGCACCCTTGCACGGGGACACTGCAGCGAGAGAGTGAGAGTCGAGCCTTTTGGTCAGATACTAACTAGTATGTCGAATTTTATGTTCCTTTTGATGGCATAGAAGGCCCTTCTTGCCTTGTCTCTCAGATCGTTCACAGCTTTGTGGAAGTTACCTGTGGTGCTGATGTTTAGGCCGAGGTATGTATCGTTTTTTGTGTGCTGCAGGGCAACAGTGTCTAGATGGAATTTGTATTTGTGGTCCTGGCAACTGGACCTTTTTTGGAACAACATTATTTTTGTCTTACTGAGATTTACTCTCAAGGCCCAGGTCTGACAGAATCTGTGCAGAAGATCTAGGTGCTGCTGTAGGCCCTCCTTGGTTGGGGAAGCACCAGATCATCAGCAAACAGTAGACATTTGACTTCAGATTCCAGATTCCAGTAGGGTGAGGCTGGGTGCTGCAGACTGCTGTAGCTATTGGGCTCAAATTTGTCTCCACTTTTGTGGATTGGGGGGATCAGTCCTTGGTTCTAAATATTGGGGAAGATGCCAGAGCTAAGGAGCATGTGAAAGTATAGCCAATCTAGAGTTCCATCTCAAAAGAACATCCCGATAAGAGAGGCTAAACTATTAGAAAAAAGGTTATTCGGCTGTACCCAGAAGAGAATCCCTTTTGGTTCCAAGTAGAACCTCTGTCGAAAGGGTTCTACATGGAAACCAAAACTATTTTATACGTGGAACCAACAAGGGTTCTTTAAAGGGTTATCCTATGGGAACAGTCTATGAACACATAGATAGCACTTTTTTTCTAAGAGTTTAGCTACCTTTTTTGCTGTACTGATAGTAATCCTCTGTTTGTGAGTCCTAATCCAGGCCATCTAGTCCCCAGAGCACTATGTTGAAAAAGATTATTGTTCTTCCTGTTTGAGCTTAGTCAGGCCTAATGGCAGCTGGATGGCAGGACAGCGGGACAGTGGTTCAGAGCCATGTTACTAGGGAGTTAATAGGTGCTGCTCACACTGGAGACAAGGGAAAGCATTTTGACCATGCAAAAAATGCAGGGATGTTGACAAGAATAACTATAATTTTAAGTACATGGCATGGAGTGGCACTTCGCTTTATAGTATTTTGTAACATCTCTGCATCCCATCTTCATTTCCATCTCATAAGCAGGGTTGGGGGGTCAATTACATTTCAGGATATTAATGTCTACCTCCCCCCCTGGAAATGTAATTCAATTGACTGAGTTTAGGAGTTGTAATAAAACAGAAATGGAACTTCACCTCATAATTTCCTCTGTTTGTGGATGAACAAAAACATTTTGGAGGCAGGTAGCATACAGTATAACCAGCCTGTTTATTCGGTAAAACAATAATGAGAGAGGACGTTTTCACTTTCCACTAGTCAGGAATGAGACAGAACCACTGGGGGGAAATTGGCCATCTATCACCAACATACCTTAAAGGCCAGTTCCTGCCAGCCTGAGAGAGAGGAAGGGACAAATAGGTAGCCTCATAATTACCAGAATGATTAAAGCTGCTCTATCAGTCTGTGTAGCGAAACAGAATGTACGCTTGCGAGACTTCTGGATAGTTGCATGAGGTAAAGGGGAGAAGAGGAGACAATGCTTTGGCTTTAGCTCAAGGTAAAGGTAAACTGAGACTGAAGTAAAGGTAAAGATAAACTGAGACTGAGGTAAAGGTAAAGATAAACTGAGACTGAGGTAATCCCAGTTCCCACTCTTTCAAATGCTTTTCCCAAATCAAATGACTGGAAACCTAGTGCTAGTGTCACGTTCGGGTGTGTAGAGAGACCAAGGCGCAGCGTATCGATAGTTCGACATCGTTTATTAATTGGATAAACTATACTTGACATCGATCTATACAAAATAACAACTGAAACTGAAACACACGTAGCACGAACACGGGACATACAAGTACAACATAACAATGAACCACACCAAGGAAGTGGAACATAGACATATAAGTAAGATCCCTAATTAGAGGTAATGCCTAGCAGCTGCCTCTAATTAGGGATCCCACACACAACACCACACAGACGTAGAAATAATAGATCTGCCAGACTCTGACCATAGAAATATAGAGAAGCAAAGCTTCTCTATGGCCAGAGCCTGACAGCTAGAGACTTCGCAGTATGTTGCCTGTCTGCAGGCAGAGGCAGTGTTCAGCACAAACCAAATTGACTATACGATTTACCCCTAATTGCTATAGTGTATTTTTGTTTTTCTCAAGCTGAAGATAAAAGTGCTAATTCAAAAGTTTTTGTAAACAGGCTTGAGGGCTTCTTCCAATGTTGGAGCCTACACCCCCTCAAAATCGAATCTCAACACCGAACCTCAAACCATTTATTGACTGTTACAGAGAGTGTTCTAGACTAGAGTATTATCAGAGAGTGTTCTAGACTAGAGCATTATCAGAGTCTTCTAGACTAGAGCAGTATCAAAGAGTGTTCTAGACTAGAGCAGTATCAGGGAGTTCTAGACTAGAGCAGTATCAGGGAGTGTTCTAGACCAGGGGTTCCCAAACTTTTTCACTCAGGCCCCTCTTCCAGCATTGGGGAATATCCTGCGCAGCACCTAGCCTGTGTGATGACCAGTCATATGGCCAGATACTCCATCATTTATTATGTAACCATCCCCTCTTTACCCCAACCCCCTCCACAGTCCTGTCAATATCTTCTCAGGTGCATACGTTGCTTGAGGTGTTCAAAGGTTTGTGACATTGCGTCTTAGGTGGGTGCTACAAGGCTAAGGAAAGATAACGTTGGCTTCTACTGAACGCGTCAGAGCTATTTAGCTCTGTCGTGTGGTTCAATGCGCTGGTGTAGCATAGTGAGAGTGAGAGAGAGACAGATGCAGAGAGAGAGAGAGAACGAGAGAGAACGAGATTGAGAGAGAGAACGAGAGAGAGAACGAGAGAGAGAACGAGAGAGAGAGAATGAGAGAGAGAGAACGAGAGAGAGAGAACGAGAGAGAGAGAACGAGAGAGAGAGAGAGAACGAGAGAGAGAGAGAACAAAAGAGAGAGGATGAGAGAGAGAGAACGAAAGAGAGAGAACGAGAGAGGGAGAGAATGAGAGCGAGAGAACAAGAGAGAGAGAGAATTAGAGAGAGAGAGAACGGGAGAGATAGAACGAGAGAGAGAGAAAGAGAGAGAGAGAATGAAAGAGAGAGAATGAGAGCGAGAGAGAACAAAAGAAACCAACAGAGAGAGAGATACAACGAATGAGCCAGAACAAGTGGGCCTCTAGTCCCAAACAGCACACCAGCCTGATGCAGTGATGTAATAACTCAACCCTGGTTGGCTCTGACTGACCCCCCAAGGGGGTACACTCACATCCCTCAATCAAGGACAAAAACAAAAACAAATTACCAGTCTTCTTTAAGCTGTTTTTAAATGGATCAGATTTCTACGATTTCTAAGTACCCATTGCATATTTGTGTTGCTTAAGTACAGGATTTATCCTACTAGGAAGCACATTATTGTGTAAGAATGTTATTGTATGGAGGAGCACATCATTGTGAATTAGTGTTATTGTATGGAGGAGCACATTATTGCTGTGTATGCTCACAGTACTGAGACTTCACATGGGCTGCATTTCCATGGATTCATTGATCTATTCATTGATTCTTCTGTAATCTACGTAGACTTTTGGAGCCTGTTTTCCCCCTCTCTCTCATTCTCCCTAGTAACTGTGCACGCCTATAGAATCTCATCTCAGCCCCCCTCGCAAGGATGTAGAAATGCTAAGATGCACTATAAACTGTGTATGCTGAATATCTACAACTAGATATGCTGTACAGTGCTGCTTATGCCTGTGGAGAGAGTGCATTGTCAATAAGCAGATGAGAATTTGTGTGAGGGAGTTGGTAAGCAGCTAGCCTCATTTTCACACTTGCTGTGAAGTTAGTGTGGTGTGACACTGGAACAGCGTGAGCTGGCTGTGAGAGGAAAAGTGATGAGAAGGATGAAGAGGAGGAGGTAGAGGAGGAGGAAAAGATTACATGATAGCTATATTTCCTCATCTCCAATCTAAGAAGACAGGGTGCAAGAGAAAGTATCAGATGTATTAGCTCTGCTCGAGGATTAGTGTGGGTCTCTCTCTCTCCCTCTCTCTCCCCCACCCCTCTCCCTTTCTCATTCTGTCATTCACTCCCATATCTCTTTCTTTGCACTTTGCAGATTGCTGTCAACACAAAATAAAACAGAGGACTAAACCCTAAAGACTAAAGGCATTTCTAACCCAACAAGTAGCAGAGCTTTCCTACCCATTATTTAAACAGGCAGGCCCTAGCTGAAAAAGGATCTGATCAATGCATATACATTAATGAGTACAAGATGTTATGACATTTTCATTCGCTGTAGATTAACGACAGCTTCTGACACCCAAGTATAAGATAGATAGATAGATAGAAACGCATTGCATAGTATAAGTGAATGACTGGATATGTACACTATACATTGTTATAGTGTTAGGTGTTAGGTGCAGTCTGGTTAAATGTATAGGTAAATTAATATTTGCAGGGTTACATTAACTGTACGGGTAAATTACAGGAAGAGATACTTAAATAGCTAAATGTGCGTATTATATAATTTAGGGTAATAATACTAATTCCTTTCAAATACAGTCATTAGAACAGGGTAAATTACAGATAAATGCACGTATTGCACATTCGATATACTAAATGCAATGAAAAAAATATATATACTACTGACAGGATACTAGTATACAGTCCTGAGTGAATGACTACGTAAGTTCAGTCCAATAATTACTTACAATATTGCACATGATATGATATAACAACTGTACATGAATATGTACATACAGTCCTGAATGAATGAGTTCTGAATGAATAAGTCCTGAGTGAATGAGTGATTACAGACCAGAGAGGGATGCCTAATTGTTGAACTATGTCCTAACACCCCAACATTTCCAGGTCTATGTTGCCGACGGCACGGCACCCCGGTGAGGCATTAAATAGTCTAATAGCCGCCGGCAGGAAGGACCTCCTGTAGCGCTCTCTGGCACACCGTGGTGGGATCAGTCTGTGACTAAAAGTGCTCCTCTGCATCATAACCATGGCATGCAGAGGGTGGGTGACGCTGTCCATGATGGCCAGCAGTTTGGCCAGGATCCGTATCTCCGCCACCTCCTCTAGAGTGTCAAGGCTAATCCCCAGAACAAAGCTAGCCTTCCTGATCAGCTTATTTACCCGAGAAGCATCACCGGCCTTTATGTTGGCGCCCCAGCACACCACAGCAAAAAATATGGCAGAGAGACTGGAAGAAAGTATGCAGTAGTTTACTGCACACGTTGAAGGACCTGAGCCTAATCAGAAAGTAGAGTCGGCTCTGGCCCTTTTTGTACAGAGCCCCGGTGTTACCAGCCCATTCCAGCCTGTTGTCTAAATGGACTCCCAGGAACTTGTATGACCACACCACAAAGTAATTGATTATGCTCCTGTACTCCTCCTCCTGCCCACCCCTGATGCACCCTACAATTGCGGAGTCATCCGAGAACTTCTGTAGGTGGCATGTTTCAGAGTTATATCTGAAGTCTGAGGTGTAGAGGGTGAACAAGAAGGGGGACAGGACCTTTCCCTGGGGGGCCCCTGTGTTGCTCACTGCCCGTTCTGACACAGCTCTGTAGTCGCACAAATTGTAGCCTACCGGTCAGGTAGTCCGTGACCCAGGAGACTAAGGGTGCTTCCACTTTCATCCTCTTCATCTTCTCACCCAGTAGCAGGGGCTGAATGGTGTTGAAGGCACTGGATTGCATCATCAACCCCGATGTTGTGCTGATATGCGAACTGCAGGGGGTCCAGTGATGTACACACCAGGGGCCTGAGGTGAGTGAGGACTAACCTTTCCAGGGTCTTCATGATGTGGGATGTTAGCGCTACAGGTCTGAAGTCATTCAGGACAGTGGGGTGCGCCTTCTTGGGCACTGGGACGAGGCAGGATGTTTTCCACAGCACAGGGACCCTTTCTAGGCTCAGGCTAAGGTTGAAGAGTCGCTGGAGTATTCCACACAGTTGGTCAGCACGGACCCTAAGCACCCTTGGGCTGAAGCAATCAGGGCCCGCCGCTTTCCACTGATGTAGTCTCTCCAGCTCTCTCTTCACTTGGTTGGTGGTGAAAGCCAGCCCAGGTGGGGAGGGGCGGGGAAGGGGGGTGTTGAGGATCAGTCCAGAGGTGGGGGGAAGGGAGGTGTTGCAGAACAGTCCAGAGGGAGAAGGGAGGGGGTCACTGATTGTCTCAACGGAGGTGTCGTGTGCAAAGGGGGGGGGGGGACAGCCGTGAGGGTGTGTGGCCTGGAGAGCTGGAGGGGAGGTGGACAGAGCTAATATCGTACCTGTTAAGAAATTGGTTCAGCTCATTGGCTCTGTCCTGGGTCCCCTCCGACTGCCCACTGTTTGACTTTTTGAAGCCAGTGATTTTTCTCATACCCTTCCACACCTCTCTCACTTGGCTCTGCCTCAGCTTGTCCTCTATCTTCTCCTTATACACTCTCTTCCCCTCAGCAATCCGCAACTTCAGCTCCCTCTGGACGCATTTCAATGTGTCCTTGTCCCACTCCTTGAAGGCCCTCTTCTTCTCATTCAGCAGGGCCTTCAGGTCGCTGGTGACCCAGGGTTTATTATTTGGAAAACAGCGTACCCGTGTTGTCTACACAAAAATTGATATAGTCCGTTATGCAGTCTGTAAGTCCATCAATGTCCTCCCCATGAGCCTCACAGAGCACATCCCAGTCTGTTGTTTCAAAGCAGTCCTGTAGGGCCTCATTCGCCTCCGGGGACCATCTCCTAATGGTCCTAGTGGTCGCTGGCTGCTGTTGGACCATAGGCCTGTAGAGTGGGGTGAGGTGGACAAGATTGTGATCCGATCTACCTAGGTGAGGGAGTGCAGTGGAGTTGTATGCATCCTTCATATTAGCATATAACAAGTCCAGAGTTGTATTATTCCTAGTTGGGCACTTCACAAACTGTTTGAACATGGGCAGCGTTGAAGAGAGAGATACATGGTTAAGAAGGCACTGGGATGCGCTGTCTGTAACCTCGCATTAACAGAGTGGATGACATCACACGCTGTGTTTGCGTCAGCGGAGGGCGGGATGTAAACAATAACAGCAATGGCCACTGCAAATTGTAGGGTCTCAGGCTAACGGCTAACAGCTCAATGTCCGGGCTACAAAACGGTTCCTAAACAGTAATATGGCTCGGATTACACCATCTTTTGTTAACTAATAAAGCCAGCCCGCCTCCCTTACTCTTACCGGAAGAAGTGCTATCGCTGTCCGCTCTGATGGTCTGGAAACCGCCGATCATTCAGCCATGTCTCGGTCAAACACACTAGACTAGCTTCTCTGAACTCCCTTTGAAGATGATTGACGACCCTCAGCCAACCTAGCACAAGATGATTGACGACCCTCAGCCAACCTAGCACAATATGATTGACGACCCTCAGCCAACCTAGCACAAGATGATTGACGACCCTCAGCCAACCTAGCACAAGATGATTGACGACCCTCAGCCAACCTAGCACAAGATGATTGACGACTCTCAGCCAACCTAGCACAAGATGATTGATGACCCTCAGTCAACCTATTGATATTCCTTGGCCTCCTCTGGTTCAGATCAGATCAGTTACCCTCCTCACCCCGCTGGGATGTAGAAACAGGTCTAAGATATTTAACCTGCATCACTACAACCACCACCACCACCACCACCACCATCATATTGGCACAGAGAAATGGCCAGTGTCCTGTCATCCAATCCAGCTAGAAACAGCTGGCAATCACAATTTAGCAAAGCCGTAAATCAACTGAGACTACATCAGTGGAATTACCAGGAAGCAGCAGCAATATTAAAATCCTGTATATGGTTTTAAGAGGAGGAACCCCTTACATAATGCAATGCTCTTCTGCAATGATATAATACCCAACACACTCCACAACGTCTCTCACTACAGCCTGCATATGAATACACATTTGTGAATGAATGAACCCATTATTGAATAGAATCAATAAATTTAATAGTTAAATGAATAGACACTGTTAAGAAGGGAGAGTACATTCACAAACATTACTGCACTTCATGCACTGTGTTCCCATTTCTGATTTGTATATATTGCAGGTATTTTGGTCCACCAAATGAAGAAACAGTTTCACATATCTACTGTGAACCTGTTATTGCAAGCACATCACACCACATTACATCACACCACACTACACCACACTACACCACACTACACCACACCAGGGAAAGCTGACCCTAGACCCGTGGGAAAGCACCTGACTACAGGTGACCCCTGCCAAGTTGGCCAATGAGATGCTGCGATGGACAATGGGATGCTCCCTGCATTGCAGTGGAAGGACAGAGTGTGCTGCACTTTCACTGCTCCTCAAAGACCAGACACACATGTCTCAAGACAGAAAAGACTGACAGCAAAGCCATCAGGACCAGATGAGGCTGAGGACAACCGCTGCTCCTGTCATCTCACTCTCTCTCTCTCTCTCTCTCTCTCTCTCTCTCTCTCTCTCTCTCTCTCTCTCTCTCTCTCTCTCTCTCTCTCTCTCTCTTTCTCTCTCTCTCTCTTTCTCTCTCTCTCTCTCTTAGTACAATTACAATGGACTCATTCTGCATTAGTGCATGGGCAATCACACAAATTGATTCAGATCTAAAACACTGGTGGTATGGACTGGGGACATCTGGCAAGCAGATTAGAATATTTCAGAGAGAGAGAGGGATGGGGAGAGATGGGGAGAGAGAGAGAGAGAGAGAGAGAGAGAGAGAGAGAGAGAGATGGCCCGGAGCAGCGGTTGTCCTCAGCCTCATCTGGTCCTGATGTCTTTGCTGTCAGTCTTTCAGAAAAGAGCTGTTAAATTCTACAACCACCTAAAAGGAAGCGATTCCCAGACCTTAACCATAACAAAGCCATCAGAGATTAACCTGGAGAAGAGTCCTCTATGCGAAATGGTCCTTGGGCTCTGTTAACCAACACAAACAGTCCCCACAGAGCCCCAGGACAGCAACATAATTCGACCAAACCAGTCATGAGAAAAGAATTAACAAAACAACTGAACAAACTAGAATGTTATTTGGCCCTAAACAGAGAGTACACAGTGGCAGAATACCTGTACACTGTGACCCTAAATTAGCTTTGCTATTGAGAGAGGCCGCCGTAGGCAGACCTGGCTCTCAAGAGAAGACAGGCTATGTGCACACTGCCCACAAATTTAGGTGGAAACTGAGTTGCACTTCTAAACCTCCTGCCAAATGTATGAACATATTAGAGACACATATTTCCATGAGATAACACAGAATTTTGATAAACTCCCATATCCATTGGTGAAATACCACAGTGTGCCATCATAGCAGAAAGATTTGTGACCTGTTGCCACAATAAATGGCAACCAGTGAAGAACAAACACCATTGTAAACACAACCTATATTTATCATTATTTATTTTCCCTTTTGTACTTTAACTATTTGCACACACACACACACACACACACACACACACACACACACACACACACACACACACACACACACACACACACACACACACACACACACACACACACACACACACACACACACACACACACACACACACACACACACACACACACACACATGCACACATATACAGTACATTCATGCTACACTTCACAACTGCTGCTACCAGTGTATCCCATACTATTTATTTTCCCTTTTATACTTTAACTATTTGCACATCGTTACAACACTGTATATAGACATAATATGACATCTGAAATAACTCTATTCCTTTGGAACTTTTGTTAGTGTAATTTTTAGTGTACATTTTTCATTGTTCAAGACAGACAGACAGACAGACAGACAGACAGACAGACAGACAGACAGACAGACAGACAGACAGACAGAGACAGACAGACAGACAGAGACAGAATGACAATGACAGGGACAGAGCCTCAGAGCCTGAGAGTCAGAGAAGGACAGACAGATGCCTCTGGTCAGGCCCACTAATCTTGGGATGAAAATGTTTCATTTATTTCCATTAGCTAACGCAGCTCTAATGCCTAAGGCTGCCACCATTCATCATTTACCTTGGAGTGTGCAGAGGTGACGCGTTGGGGAGCAATTTCGTTAAAGCAATCATCTTGAAAGTAATCAATGTCAAGAAAGAAGCAATAAATGATGAAGAGGCAGGGGGTTGCTTGCTCTGAAGGAATGAATGGCAGTGGATGGAGAGACAGCAAACCACAGATGTCATAAGTAGGAGACGCATGGCACGCCTGTGTCTGATGAAACATAGTTGTGAAGTGATGTTGTACATGTTCACTAATAAGTGATAGATTGTTGTCAGACGTTGTAGGTTACATTGTAAATCCATCAATCAACTAGACATACTCACAAATGTGCCAAACAACAATGATGCCATGGCCACAGTGTCACGGTGCTTACGAAGGATACTAAGCATTAAGTGGGTGAATGAATGCTCCCCCATAGAGTCTTCTTCTCTACATTCCATGTGGCATGGTTCCATAATCATAAACATGTTTTTAGCTATAATCATGCCTTTGTTTACTGTAAGCTATATGTTGGCATCATTGTAGACTGTTAACAGATGGCCATGGCTGAATAGAGCATTGTCAACAGAAACTCACAATATTTAGAGACTGAAATGAAAAAAAAGGATCTCCAACTGTATGGATGTCAGTCAAACAATAATACATTGTGTATCTCTGATTTTACGTCAGTAATGAAATACAGAGGT
Organism: Thymallus thymallus; assembly: GCA_023634145.1. Classification (NCBI taxonomy): domain Eukaryota; kingdom Metazoa; phylum Chordata; class Actinopteri; order Salmoniformes; family Salmonidae; genus Thymallus; species Thymallus thymallus. The sequence goes on from CM042399.1 coordinate 18,935,455, forward strand.
ATTTATCGTGATTTGATTACAGCCTAACCAGGGAGTTTTTAGAGGGCCTGTCAGATACAGGGAGGAGAAACAGGCATAGCATTGATTAAACATAAAAACACTAACACCCCGTCATGGTCAGGAATGAATTGTGTGTGTGTGTATGTGTGTGTGTTTGTTGGGGTTGGGTATAACAAGTTAAATGCAGTATCCTGGGGCATATGCAGTAGTGTGAAATATTAAGATCAAATCTTATTGGTCACATGCGCCGAATACAACAGGTGTAGACTTTACTGGGAAATGTTTATTCATTAGGCCATTCCCAACAGTGCAGAGTTAAAAAGTAATACAAATATTAGCTGTATAAAAATAAGGAAATGGTAACACAATAAAAACCATAACGAGATGTAATGGTACAGATACAAAGGTGACGTATACTGTGAAGAACATAGAAGAACATACAGTCCACATCCCCTATCATGGCGTATGTGGCAGGGACTACAGACAATCACAGATTATAAAAGGAAAAACAACCACGTTGCTGAGACCGACGTCTTGCTTCCAGACAGGCTAAACGCATTCTTTTCCCGCTTTGAGGATAACACAGTGCCACCGACGCGGCCCGCTACCAAGGACTGTGGGCTCTCCTTCTCCGTGGCCGCGTCCTCAGAGCATGCGCAGACCAGCTGGTCCCTATCCTAGTCTGCTGTCCCCACATGCTTCAAGATGGCCACCATTGTTCCTGTACCCAAGAAGGCAAAGGTAACTGAACTTAATGACTATCACCCCGTAGCACTCACCTCTGTCATCATGAAGTGCTTTGAGAGACTAGTCAAGGATCATATCACCTCTACCTTACCTGCCACCTTAGACCCAATTCAATTTGCTTACCGCCCCAATAGATCCACAGATGATGCAATCACCATCACACTGCCCTTCCCCATCTGGACAAGAGGAATACCTAAGTAAGAATGCTGTTCATTGACTATAGCTCAGCATTCAACACCATAGTACCCTCCAAGCTCATCATTATGCTTGAGTCCCTGGGTCTGAACCCCGCCCTGTGCAACGGGGTCCTGGACTTCCTGACGGGCTACCCCCAGGTGGTGAAGGTTGGAAACCACACCTCCACTTCACTGATGCTCAACACTGGGGCCCCACAAGGGTGCGAGCCCACTCCTGTACTCCCTGTTCACCCATGACTGCGTGGCCAAGCACGCCTCAATCTCAATCATCAAGTTTGCAGATGACGCAACAGTAGTAGGCTTGATTACCAGCAATGACGAGACAGCCTACAGGGAGGAGGTGAGGGCTCTGGGAGTGTGATGCCAGGAAAACAGCCTCTCACTCAACGTCAAGAAAACAAAAGAGATGATCGTGGACTTCAGGAAACAGCAGAAGGTGCACCCCCCTATCCATGTCGACGTGGAGAAGGTGGCAAACTTTACGTTCCTCTGTGTACTCATCACTGATAAACTGAAATGGTCCACCCATACAGTGTGGTGAAGAAGGTGCAACACAGAGAGTAAGCCAGCAGAGAGGAGAGGAACCTTTTCGTCTAACTGTTATTGGTGAAAATCAATGTGCATCAAGACCGATAGGTGCTTAAGGGAATTAGATCTCAGATGTTTTCAAGAAGTGAGATAGATAAACATAAACAATACACTTGGCCTTCAGATGGATGCATAAAGCTTGGATTTACAAGTAGGGCTGTGGCGGTCATGAATTATTGTCAGACAAACGAGTGTCGGTCTCACGGTAATTGACCATTCATTAACACAAACATGTTTAGCTTCTCCAGGCCTCCATGCATACAAGCCGCTGATGCAGGACTTTGGAACATCTACATAAAAAAATGTGATACACTATAATAATAAATCCATTATTTATTTTAGGCAGGTGTAAAGAAATATTATGATTTGTATTAAAAAAATAATTCAGAAGGACAGAATATGAGTTGGCCTACTGTATGATATCTGCCTATAGGCTGTAGGCTACTTAATTTAGCAGACAAAATATGCTTATACGTCCCATGCCATTATATGATTTTATAGTAAGAAGAATATAATTTTACTTTGCTGAATAAAATAGAAAGGATGTTTTTCCCATTCCAGAGCGAGTGCGCATTTGAGCATAAAAATGTCCTAAACGCTAGATTTTGAGTTACTTGGCAACTTTAGTTGTGAGTGATACAAACCTTAGAAAGTCTTAGAAATCAAAACAAATATAGGCTGCATGATGCAACTACAGGCTATTGATGATTTGAGAAAGTTGCAAAAAAAAAGCCTGAGGCAAGCTCTCTGTTCCTTGCCTCAGGCTGCAGACGCTGTGATGCTATTCTAATATTTTCTTTACTAATATGCAACATTTGTTTGGATTTAGAATGGCTCATTATCAAATGGGCAGGAACAGGGGAAAAAACGAATGTCATCCATATGCACTCGAATGGCGAATGTAGGCCGCTTTCTCGCAATTCGTTTTTCAATCATGCCAGCTTAGGCTACTCCAGTTTTACAGCGGAGCATGTGCTTAATATGAGCAGCTCAGAAATAATTATAGTAGCAGCTGGGATCTTCTTTTTAGTGGCAACCATCAAAACTCTGCTTTCACACAAGATTGCATTTAGAAATGTCTGAGCTTATAAGAACACTTACTGTATTTCACTCCATGCATCAACCACTGTTTGAGGAGCATGCAACATCTCGTTGCGCTACAGGTCATGTTCTGTCCAAACTCTGTATGCCATGGGCTCTCCAACACTTTTCCTGCAGCTACCCAGTGCTTAATTTGAGAAACCAAGTGAAATCTGTTCAGGAACATAGATAGTACCATGTTTTCACAATTAAACATATTTAATTAAAACTTAGAAAGTTTGGAGTGTAAGGTTACCATTCCATCCAGTATGCATAATAATACAGTCCACACTTTTATTTATTTTATTTTAACTAGGCAAGTCAGTTAAGAACAAATTCTTATTTACAATAACGGCCTACCAAAAGGCAAAACACTACAACACAACACTACCTAAAGAGAGACCCAAGACAAAAACATATCATGGCAGTAACACATGACAACACAGCATGGTAGCAACACATGACAACAACATGGTAGCAACACAAAATGGCAGCAACACAACAGCACAAAAAAAGGTAAAAACATTATTGGGCACAGACAACAGCACAGACAACAATGCATCACTCAAAGCAGCCACAACTGGCAGTAAGAGTGTCCATGATTGAGTCTTTGAACGAAGAGATTGAGATAAAACTGTCCAGTTTGAGTGTTTGTTGAAGCTCTTTCCAGTTGCTAGCTGCACACTCAAAAGAGATTACTAGAATTTGTTTAATTTTGGTGTATAGGCTAGAACAATTATGTACCAAAGACATCTTAAATATATACTGTATATATTTTTTAAATGTTTTCCTACTGTGCGTAATATGCGGTGGGCTATTAGGCTCCAGTGCATTCATAAAGTATTCAGACCCCTTCCCTTTTTGCACATTTTGTTCCACATTTGTTAATACATTTTTTCAAATGTATTAAAAATAAAAAACTGAAATACCTTATTTACAGCAATTGTGGGAGAATGGCCTTGAATGGATGTTTTTCAGTGGCAGGAACTGGGAGACTAGTCAGGATTAAGGGAAAGATGAACGGAGCAACCTTCCAACAGGACAACGACCCTAAGCACACAGTCAAGACAACGCAGGAGTGGCATCGGGACAAGTCTCTGAATGTCCTTGAGCCAAGCTTGTAGCATAATATCCATGAAGACTTGAGGCTGTAATCGCTGCCAAAGGTAGGCTACACAGCACTAAACCCAAAGAGACAACACCGACTGGTGAAATCCTAGAATTTAAATATGGCCCCCAATTAGAGACAATGCAAAGCAGCTGCCTCTAATTGGGGACCAACACCAACCCCACATAGAAATACTATTCTAGATCTGTCAGGCTCTGATCATAGCTAAATAGAAGAGCCAAAGGCTTCCCTATGACCAGAGCCTGACAGTACTCCCCCCCAAAGGCACGGACTCCTGACCGCAAGACACTAAAACCAACACAAAATGGAGGGAGTGTTAGTGAGGGAAAATGGCGTCGGCAGCGGTTCTGGCCCCGGCGCAGTGGACAGCTCCTTAAGTGGAGCTGGTCTGACGACTGGTCCCGGACTGGGCACTGGTGGAGCGGACCACTCCGGCACTGAAGCGGGGCTGACGACCGGTCCTAAACTGGGCACCGGTGTGGTGAATGACTCCGGCCATGGAGCGGGGCAAATGACCGGTCCCGGACTGGGCACCGGTGTGGTGAATGACTCCGGCCATGGAGCGGGGCAAATGACCGGTCCAGGACTGGGCACCGGTGTGGCAGGTGGCTCCAGCTCTGGAGCGGGGAAGACGACCGGTCCTGGAATGGGCACCGGTGTGGTGAACGGCTCCGGCCATGGAGCGGGACAGAAGACCCGGCCCGGATTGGGCACTGGTGTGGTGAATGACTCCGGCCATGGAGCGGGGGAGACGACCGGTCCTTGAATGGGCACCGGTATGGTGAACGGCTCCTGTCATGGAGCGGGGCAGACGACCAGGCCCGGACTGGTCATCGGTGTGGCAGGTGGCTCCAGCTCTGGAGCGGGTCAGACGACCGGTCCTGGAATGGGCATCGGTGTGGTGAACGGCTTCAGCCAAGGAGCGGGGAAGACGACCGGTCCCGGACTGGGCACCGGTGGAGCGGACTGCTCCGGCACTGGAGCGGGACCCGGACTGGGCACCGGCACAGCGGAAGGCTCCGTCCTGAGGACCGGCTCTGGAGTGGGGCAGACGACCGGTCCTGGAATGGGCACCGGTGTGGTGAACGGCTCCTGTCATGGAGCGGGGCAGATGACCGGGCCCGAACCGGGGTGCAGTATGTGATGCGCATATTTCCTCTGCACTATCCTTTCAAATGCATATTCCGCACTTTAAATGTTCAGACATGAGTGTTGGGACATGGAACCACAACCTTGAAGAACCATCCTCAAGTGAGGGGGACCTGATAGGGGCATTTCAACTTACAGTTTCACAGTTGCCGTTCTAGATTGTGTATCAGCTAGCGATCGTTGTCTGTCCCAGGCACGTTTGTGCTGATGTCTGGCTCGATGTACAGAATAATAATAATAGAGAAGTCATTATCTGGGATCCCACGCAGGGGACAGATGGAGCAGCATGCAGCCAGACATAACCAGAGCATATGAGGATGAAGAAGAGGAGGAGGAGGAAGAGGGCAAAGGAAGGAGTGACTCATGTCTCTCTCTATTTCCCTCCCTCCCTCCCAGTTCTATATCTGCATCCCTTTCATCTGCCTGTCTGTCTCTGTCTTTCTGTCTACTTCATCTCTATACCCCTGTTTCTATTTACATTAACACTATACACTTTTCTATGAGACGATGAATAGAATACTGGCTAAACAATCTGAAGTACAGTGCCTTTGGAAAGTATTCAGACCCTTGCAATTTTTCCACATTTTGTTAAGTTACAGCCTTATTCTAAAATAAAAAAAATAAAAAGATCATACCCGAGAAGACTCAAGGCTGTAATCGCTGCCAAAGGTGCTTCAAGAAAGTACTGAGTAAAGGGTCTGAATACTTATGTAAATGGGATATTTCAGTTTTTTTTTTTTATAATTCTAAAGACCTGTTTTTGCTTTGTCATTATGGGGTATTGTGTGTAGATTGATGGAGAAAAAAAAACAATTTAAACAAATTTTAGAATAAGGCTGTAACATAACGAAATGTGGAAAAAGACAAGGGGTCTGAGTACTGTATATCTGTATGTTCTTCAAGGACTTAATTCAGGCACATCACCATTGACATTACACACCTGCTATCCACCCAACATTAAATAATGACATGAATTGCTCCTGATTCTTGTGTATTTCTCCACAGGACCCTGAAACATGGGGAGACACGGCTGAACAATCCTTTTCCTCCAGAGATAACATTCTGTCTGCTGGTCTGACAGCAGGCCACGGCTTATTTATCAAGCGTATCCATTTCCATTTGTCTTGTCATTACATTTCTCTGTGGCTCTCCACTTATTCCATAGCAATTTTCACAAATGTGTAGAGGTAGAGAGGTAGAGAGAGGGAGAGAATGGTAGAGAGAGGTAGAGAGAGAGAGAGAGGTAGAGAGAGGGAGAGAATGGTAGAGGTAGAGAGAGGTAGAGAATGGTAGAGAGGTAGAGAGAGGTAGATAGGTAGAGAGAGGTAGATAGGTAGAGAGAGGTAGAGAGGTAGAGAGAGGTAGAGAGAGGTAGAGAGAGGTAGAGAGAGAGAGAGAGAGAGAGAGAGAGAGAGAGAGAGAGAGAGACCTTCTATGCCATCAAAATGGACATAAAACTCAACATCCCAATGAGGATCTGGCAAAAAATACTACAATCAGTTATCAAACCCATTGCCCTTTATGGTTGTGAGGTCTGGGGTCCGCTCACCAACCAAGAATTCTCAAAATGGGACAAACATCCAATTGAGACTCTTCATGCAGAATTGTGAAAGAATTTACTTTGTACAATGCAAAACCCCAAACAATGCACGCAGAGCAGAATTAGGACTATACCCGCTAGTTATCATAATCCAGAAAAGGCTGTTGAATTCTACAACCACCTAAAAGGAAGAGATGCCCACACAGTCCACCACAAAGCCCTCACCTACAGAGAGATTAACCTAGAGAAGAGTCCACTCAGCCAGCTGGTTCTGGGGCTCTGTTCACAAACACAAACAGACCCCACAGAGCCCCAGGACAGCAACACATTTAGACCCAACCAAATTATGAGAAAGCAAAAAGATAACTACAGTGCCTTCGGAAAGTATTCAGACCCCTTGACTTTTCCACATTTTGTGACGTTACAGAGTTATTCTAAAATTTATTTTATAAAAATCTACACACAATTCCATTGATCATCCTTGAGATGTTTCTACAACTTGATTGGAGTCCACAAGTGGTAAATGCAATTGATTGGACATGATTTGGAAAGGCACAAACCTGTCTATATAAGGTCGCACAGTTGACAGTGCATCTCAGAGCAAAAACCAAGCCATGAGTCGAAGGAATGGTCGGTAGAGCTCCGAGACAGGATTGTGTCGAGGCGAAGGGTACCAAACAATTTCTGCAGCATTGACCTCAAATCTGCTCCAGAGCGCTCAGGACCTCAAACTGGGGCGAAGGTTCAAATTCCAACAGGACAACGACCCTCAGTTTGGCTGGGCGGCCAGCTCTAGGAAGAGTCTTGGTGGTTCCAAACTTCTTCCACTGAAGAATGATGGAGGCCACTGTGTTCTTGGGGACCTTGGTACCCTTCCCCAGATCTGTGCCGTGACACAATACTGTTTCGGAGCTCTACGGACAATTCCTTCGACCTCATGGCTTGGTTTTTGCACTGACATGCACTGTCAACTGTGAGACCTTATATAGACAGGTGTGTGCCTTTCCAAATCATGTCCAATCAATTGAATTCACCACAGATGGACTCCAATCAAGTTGTAGAAACATCTCAAGGATGATCATTGGAAACAGGATGATGATGCTCTGTATACATGATTTGACCAGTGTGTGTGCAGTTGCATGTGTGCAGGTGCATGTGTGTGAATGTGAATGTGTCAATGTTCTCAGCAGCTTCAGGAGACTGCAGCAGGGTCCATACTTACTGAATTTCAAGTCAATAAACACATAGCACATCTTCCCTGTTAATCCAATTTCAAGCTTAATCCTGTAAAGCTCAGTCAGGCAGTCGATCCTAAACATTACAGACCAAATCAACCCTTCATTGACAAAGACATGAGTTGGACAGGGATTACGGTAACACTTTCTATGAACCACCTGTATAATGCAATTTGAATTAATTTATAGGGCCCTCTATCACACTTATATAACACTTGCTATAAGCCTTCGTAACAGGTCACGAGGCTTTTAACAGCCTTTAGGCTATGCATTCATAATGCATCACACAGCATTATGCATGATAAAACATGCTCTAAAACATTCATAATAGCTCATGGTTCCTTATAGGAGCCTCTATAAATGCATAAATGGTTATAATGGATACATAATGTAGAAGGCCCATAGAAACAATTACTAGACTTTTTATTCCGTTTGGAGAACATATGTCTTTCTCATGCATGTTTCTGCAGCAGTTTTGATTTGTTTTATTCCCTAAACAGCACACAATAGGGATCTCTGCGCAGCACAGGGTCAGAATTTAACTCCAGACAATGACCAACGACAAACCAAAAACCAGCCAGAACCACTGCACCACAAGGGCCCAATCAAACCCAGGGGAATTCAGAATGAGTTTAAAATGTGCACACGCTCCTACACACACAAAAACACACATGGATGGAGGCATGCACACCAGAGGAGGCTGGTGGGAGAAGCTATAGGAGGACGGGGTTATTTTAATGGCTAAAATGGAATAAATTGAACGGAGTAAAACATGTGGTTTCCATATGTTTGATGTGTTTGAAACCGTTCCATTAATACCATTCCAGCCATTGCAATGAGCCCATCCTCCTGTAGCTATTATCACCAGCCTCCTCTGACGCACACACACAGATGCACACACTCTAGGAAAGAAAGCTTAGCAGGAATTGCAGTATTCCATGATGACCAGAAATCCCTGAATTCCACACAACTACCCACACGACAAGAGAGCGAGAGATAGCTATCTGCACAGCAGCAGCATAGTCATTGGGGAGCCAGGCCAACCCAATCACATGAAACAACAACAAAAATTTTGTTTTATTTAATTTTGTGTTCCAAACAGGGCATTATTGGTCTTTTTATCTAAAGATGCAAACACCATCAGATAGAATCCATAGCAAGCAGTGCACTGGGTTACTCAGATTTGATGAAATATACTCTTAGAAAAAAGGTTTCCAAAAGGGTTCTTCGGCTGTACCCATAGGAGAACCCTTTTTGGTTCCAGATAGAATCCTTTTGGGTTCCATGGGTTCTACATGCAACCCAAAAGGGTTCTACCTGGTACCAAAATGATTCTTCAAAAGGTTCTCTTACGTTGACAGCCGAAGAACCCTTATAGGTTCTAGATAGCACCTTTTTTTCTAAGAGTGTATAACAGAACAGATGAACTGGAATGACATTCATTCTCACAGGATGGGTTGCCAAAAATAACTAACTGAAAGCCACACCCCCAATAAGTCAGAATAGCATGAGATTAGCTATTAAACTTCAAATGTTTCTCTTTGCCCCATGTCAAAATTTGTAAAATTGTAGAAAGTTAACTGCAACAAATTTTTGCTACGCCATTGTCTAGTTTCAGCACAATGGTCAGAGTCTAATCCCAGCAATGTGTGCACATCACTGTATTACCAAATGCAGTAGACAGAAACATAAGGGCATGCTTCCAGAGAACAACAGCATTTTAACAGCCCAATTTCAGCACCACGGACAGCGACTGTGCACATACAAAGATCAATGCTTGCGCCATGGATTTTAGACTGCAGTGGCTGGGAAAGTGTCGCTTCACATTTATACAAGTGTGGAGTTCAAAAGCAGAATTGAAATGTGCAGAAATAACAGCAGTTTAATACATTTTGGGAAATCCCTTTGATTCATAATTCATTTGTTTTATCGGTGCATAATTAATCCTGCCTTACAGCAGTGGTGATTTGGAGAGAGATCTCCCATGTAGAGCACAAACACACACACTTACAGACGTAGGATCTTAATTTGAGCCAGTTTGCAACAGCAAGAAAATTATCCTGCATCCTGCAGTGATTTATTAAGTGGATTATAATTAATGGACATTTTTGTAGGGGTTAATACATTTTTCATAAGGAAAAAACTATTCTGAAATGTCAAAGTGGGAATTACAAACTTCAGAAGCATTTTTAAAACTCAAATACACAACAAGTTTAATTTTCCTGCGTTTCAGGAAAGTTCTCCTGCAACAGGGTAATCAAATTAAGATCCTACATCTGTACACGCATGCATGCACACACATGCACACACAGAGGGGGCACTCACAAGCCTGTCATGGGAAGTCATTTGGTTGCATTGCTTACATATGCATACTTTCAAAGAAAGGGCTTTTCAATATGATTTAAGATGACTGAAGTGTGATCTCAATGTGAATGCATACACACACACACACACACACACACACACACTCAAGCACGCACACGCACACACACACACCACACTAACAAAGGCTATCAGGCTATCATAATTCCCACCATTGTGAATGGCTGATCTTTCCCCCATTAGAAGATAATCCTTGATGGGTCGAGACATCAGAATGAAGGAGTTCTGTAGATCCCTAGAGTTGAATCTAAGCACCTAAAGAGAGGATTCATTCCCCAGACGCTCTCAAGGAGCTTTCTAAGCCTTATCACAGACCAGACAAGATGTCTATGACGTGGATCTAAACATCTACAAGCAGCGGCTGAATTCACTCCAAGCCACATCTGAAGGAAAGAAGTGTCTCTGCAGAAACACAGTAATATTAATGCACCACTCTGCTCTGCCATCCTCCCACTGTATTTACTCAACTTCATAAAAAACAGAGGGATTATAGTGAAGAAAAAATAGGAAATGCTTGGCAAACAGATGGGGGTTGACATATGCATCCCCAGGCGGTCCCCTTGCCCAAACATGACTCTGCCTGGAAGCCAAGTGACAGTGCCATGAAGCAGACTGGTCCTCTGGCTGTCGCACTACAGGACTACAGGTTTATCTGCTACTCCTCTCCTCTCTTCTTCCTCCCACTGAAACACCATTATTATTCCTGCCACAGCATCACAGCAGCCTTGCAGTAACATCTACAGCTGAGGATTGTATAAGCCAGTGGAGGAAGAGGAGTGCAGAGATACACATACATTCCTCTGTCCACCCCCCCCCCCCCCTCTCTCTCTGTCATGAAGTGAGAGACACAGACAAACACACCATATCCCGTACATACTGTAACTTGCAAAGACATGCACTACTCACATGCACACACGCATGCGCGCATTCACACACATACACCCGCCTCCCCCCAAAAACTGTCCCTGTACACACATTCAAACTCCCCCTCACGAACACACTTATTAACCTCCCTCCCTCACCTCCCACCACCCAACACACATTCACCCCCACACTACCCTGCACACCCCCTCACAGCTCTGTGACATATTTCATCACTCACCCTGGCTGTTGGGTCCCCCCTCTCCCTCCTCGGTGTCTGTCATGTTGTTTAGCATCCTCTCTTCCTCAGGCTGCTGTCTGTGGAGAGAGAGACACTGCTACTGCTCTAGCACTCCACTCCTTGCTGGCTGAGAACCAAGGCTCTGTGGGCTGGAGCCACACAAACGACTAGAAGCTCTGTTTTATTTCTGCAGCTCACTGCCTCCCTCTCTCTCCCTTCCCTCTCACGCTCAGCAAAAGAGCAGTGCAGAGAGGAGAGAGTCTTTGCCTCTGCAGGTTTTTTTTCGCTCCTCCACTTCTTCTCCCTGGCGTGTTGCGTGATTCTCTCTTTCTTTCTCTCTCTCTCTCTCTCTCTCTCTCTCTCTCTCTCTCTCTCTCTCTCTTCAGGATAAGGAGAGTGAGAGAGGCTGCGGGGTATAGCTGATGATGGAGCGCCTGTGAGCAAGGTCTCGCACACACTCACTCATACGCACGCTCATTCGCTCGCTCTGCGCACGGCACAGCTACGATCGCCCCCCAGTCAGCTTAAGCCTGATGACTAAATTCATCATGCATTCAGAAGGCATTATATCTCTCTCTCCCTTTCTCTATCTCACTCCCTTGCTCGCACACTCATCCCCATCCACCATCTCATCACGAGAGGGAGAGAGAGAGGGAGAGAGAGAGAGAGAGAGAGAGAGAGAGAGAGAGAGAGAGAAGATGCACATCAAATGTAAGGCTGCCTTCTGTGATTGAGCATCTCTTTTGATGTTATTTTTAGATGCAAGACAAGGTTCCATTTCATTATTGCTTATGTATTCCTCTATTTTTTTATTTTTACTTCTCCCTTTTATATTACTCCTGTATTGTTACTGTCAGTTATCTGTAGTAGCACTGCAGGTCTTGTATAGCATTCTCTGAACCTAATTATTTGAACCTAAAAGCTTTCACAGTCACCATGCACTGGTTACACTGGTCTGATAGCTACTACACTATGTCAAGGTCAAGTTGAAAGACTTCCTTGATTCACCACCACGTTCAGTCAAGCGTTCATTACTTTTCCTTTGGGGTTATTTTCTGGCGAAGTAAAAAAAAATACAAAATTAATCATTATGTATATGAATAAAGGGCAAAGAAGGACTCACAGCGTAGCGGAGAGTGGGATAAGTTGAGCAAAGGGTTAGTTGAGCCACCTCTTGTTTCTAGGAAACCATACACATAATGAATCATGTGACCAAATATTTAGGAAGAGGTCATCATTTCAGGGAGTCTGTGAAAGAAGAAACCACATGGAAAAAGTGGTCAGCAAGTTAGGTCCAAAAAACTGATTTTCACAAAGTCAAATTAATGTATTATGTTACATGATCTTGGAGATGGGTAAAGGGCCGATAAACCGGGGAGACAACTTTGCAAGACTACATCCGGAGGCGCAGATCCCAGGTGGACAGCTATACCTTCTGCCCTAAACGAAACCGGGGAGCCGGGGTCCGGTGGAGGTTCCGCTTGTCGCCGATACTTGGAGGTGGTCTTGAGGAGGGCCGACCGGGCTCTCTTCCAGGTATGACGACAGCGGCGGACAAACATCTTGGCCGAAGGTACGCCAACCTCTTCCTCTTGCTTGGAGAAGAGTGGGGGAGCAAGGAAGGGTGTTGCGGGTGTACTCCCATACCAGTTACTGACTCCAGGTGGTGGGGTTGGCAGAGACTAGGCAGCGAAGAGTTGTCTCCAAGTCTTGGTTGGCTCGCTCCGACTGGCCGTTGGACTCAGGGTGGAATCCGGAGGACAGGCTGGCCGACGTTCCAATGAGCGTGCAGAATGCCTTCCAGAACCGGGACATGAACTGAGGACCCGGGAGTCCATGGATCCGGAAGACGTGCTGCACCATAAGCTGGGCTGTCTCCTTGACCGAGGGTAGTTTGGGGAGAGGAATGAAGTGGGCGGCTTTGGAAAACCAGTCGACCACAGTCAGGATGGCAGTATTGCCCTCGGACGGGGAGAGACCCATGACGAAATCCAGGGATATGTGGGACCAGGGACGGTGAGGGACAGGCAGTGGTTGAAGAAGACCAGCTGGAGCTTGCCGAGGAGTCTTGTTCTGTGCACAGACCGTGCAGGCAGCGACAAACGTGGCAACATCCAGAACCATAGTAAGCCACCAAAAGTGTTGGCGCACGAAAGCCAGGGTCCGGCGGGAGGAATGCCTGGAATGGGCCCACTCCAGGACCGCGGAGCGGACAGCGTCAAGCTCAAACATCTGGTTATCTGGTCCCCCCCAGGGTTCGGCTGGGACCGTTGCGCCTCCCGGACCTGTTTCCCTATGCCCCAGCTGAGTGTCGTCCCAGGCACGTGGTGGGAAGGATGGTCTCGGGCTCTGGGGTGGTCACCGTGGGGCTATAGCGGCGAGACAGGGCATCTGGCTTGACTTTCTTGGACCCCGGCCGGTAAGAGAGGGAAAAGTTGAACCGGATAACCAGAAGGGCCCATCTTGCCTGCCTGGAGTTGAGGCACTTGGCGGTGCGGAGATACTCTAGGTTTTTGTGGTCGGTCCACACAATGAATGGATGTTCCGCCCCTTCCAGCCAGTGCCTCCATTCCTCCAATGCCATCTTCACCGCGAGAAGCTCCCAATTTCCCACATCGTAGTTCCTCTCTGTGGCGTTGAGGAAGTGGAAGAAGAAGGCACAGGGATGCAGCTTAAGGTCCAGGGCAGAACGTTGGGACAGGACAGCCCCCAAGCCGACATCTGAAGCAGCAGCGAACTGACGGGAAGCGGTGTTTGAGGTCCCGAAATGCCAGATCAGCGGCAGAGGACCACGTGAACGGAACCTTGGTAGAGGTGAGTGCAGACAGGGGGGAGAACAGGGTGCTGTAACCCCAGATAAAGCAGTGATAAAAGTTGGCAAACCCCAGGAAATGTTGCAGCTGCACCCTGGACATAGGCTGGGGCCCATCCACCACCGCTCTCACCTTCCCGGGATCCATCTGGACAAGTACATTAGAGTGTCTAGTTTGAGAAACAGACGCCTCAGAAGTCCTCAACTGGCAGCTTCATTAAATAGTACCCGCAAAACACCAGTCTCAACTTCAACAGTGAAGAGGCGACTCCGGGATGCTGGCCTTCTAGGCAGAGTTGCAAAGAAAAAGCCACATCTCACACTGGCCAATAAAAATAAAATATTAAGATGGGCAAAAGAACACAGACACTGGACATAGGAAGATATGGCTTTTTCTTTGCAACTCTGCCTAGAAGACCAGCATCCCGGAGTCGCCTCTTCACTGTTGACGTTGTGACTGGAGTTTTATTGCTTCTTTAATCAGCACAACAGTTTTCAGCTGTGCTAACATAATTGCAAAGGGTTTTCTAATGATCAATTAGCCTTTTAAAAAGATAAACTTAGATTAGCTAACACAACGTGTCATTGGAACACAGGAGTGATGGTTGCTGATAATGGGCCTCTGTACGCCTATGTAGATATTCTATTAAAAATCAGCCATTTCCAGCTACAATAGTCATTTAAAACATTAACAATGTCTACACTGTATTTCTGATCAATGTGATGTTATTTTAATGGACAAAAATGTGCTTTTCTTTCAAAACAAGGACATTTCTAAGTGACCCCAAACTTTTGAACGGTAGTGTACCTGTGCGAAAGAAATTACTATGATAGAGTAGCAGAGGCACACAAGCTCTTATTTGATGACATGGAGTCTGAGCTTGCAAAACATATCAAGAATCTCTCAGACCAGTTTCACGGGCTTAGTAGCCTTAAATGTAGAGAATTTGCCTACAAATTGGCACATTGAAACAATGACCCTGTCCCAGACAACTGGTCAAGAAATGGAAAGGTAAGTTATATTGAACAGAGAGATCTACTGTGCCTTCAGAAAGTATTCACACCCCTTGGCTTTTTCAACATTTTACAGCCTGAATTAAATTTAAATTATTAAATAGAGATTTTGTGTTACTAGCCTACACACAATACCCCATAATGTCAAAGTGGACATTTTTTTAATTAATACAAAATGAAAAGCTGAAATGTATAGAGTGAATAAATATTCAATCCCTTTGTTATGGCAAGGAGGACTCAGTCTCTGTGCAATAAAAGTGTTTAACATGATTTTTGAATGGCTACCTCATCTCTATACCCCACACATACAATTATCTGTAAGATTCCTCAGTCGAGCAGTGAATTTCAAACATAGATTAAACCAATGCCTCGCAAAGAAGGGCACCTATTGGTAGATGGGTAAAAAAGTAAAAAGCAGACATTGAATATCCCTTTAAGCATTATTAAGTTATTAATTACACTTTAGATGGTGTATCAATACACCCGTTCACTACAAAGATACAGGCGTCCTTCTTAACCAAATGACAGGAGAGGAAGGAATCCGCTCAAGGATTTCACCATGAGGCCAACGGTGACTTGAAAACAGTTACATTGCTGTGATAAGAGAAAACTTAGGATGGATCAACAACAATTTAGTTACTCCACAATACCAACCTAATTGACAGAGTGAATAGAAGGAAGCCTGCACGGAATACAAATATTCTAAAACATGCATCTTGTTTGCAATAAGGCACTAACGTAAAACTGCAAAAATGTGGCAAAGAAATTTACTTTATTTCCTGAATACAAAGCGTTATGTTTGGGACAAATCCAACACAACACGTCACTGAGTACCACTCTTCATATTTTCAAGCATGATGGTGGCTGCATCATGTTATGGTTATGCTTGTCATCAGCAAGGGGTTTTTTTAGGATAAAAATAAACGGAATAGAACTAATCCCAGTCAAAATCCTAGAGAAAAACCTGGTTCAGTTTGCTTTCCAACAGACACTGGGTGACAAATTCACCTTTCAGCAGGACAATAACCCAAAAACACAAGGCCAAATATACAGTACACTGGAGTTGCTTACCAAGACAACATTGAATGTTCCTGAGTGGACTAGTTAATGTTTTGACTTAAATTGGCTTGAAAATCTATAGTAAGACTTGAAAATGGATGTCTAGCGATGATCAACAACCAACTTGACAGAGCTTGAAGAATTGTAAAATAATAAAGTGCAAATATTACACAATCCAGGTGTGCAAAGCTCTTAGAGAAAAATAAGTACAGTAGTGGTTCTACATTAAAAAGTTTCACCAACTAGAGCTTTTACTAGAACACCATGTCAACTCCAGGGTTCACTTGAAGACCTTAATGCTTTAACCATGACAGAATACACATAAGAGAGAAAGAGAGTGCCTTCTAAAAATAAATGGCAGAGATGGGGTGAATGTGAAAACGGTGCTCCTGAAAGAGAGGGAAAGGACATCAGAAAGAAGCCTGAGTGCCAGTGGATCTCTTACCCACCGGAAGAGAAAAGCCACTCAACACAAAGGGGGAAAGAAGACGAGAGAGACTGGGAGAGAGACTGGGAGAGAGAGGAGAGAAGAGGTAAGATGGGAGGTTGGTAGAATGGGAGAAAGGGAGAGAATGGAGAGAGGGATGGGGGAGAGAAGGGTAGAGATGGGAGGAAGGGACAGAGTTTGGGAGAGAGGAGAGAGGGGGAGAATAGTGGAGGAGTAAGGGAGAGAGGGGAGAAAGAGGGTTGAGAGCGGGAGAGTAGTAAAGACCGCAGCTGTGTTCATGGATTATAGATTCTTAGATTGGTGCGAATAAAGGCTACCTTGGGTGTGCACAGTGCAGCGGTGGAGTGGAGAAAGCACTAATCCATAGCACTCACTGTCACTCTGCCTGTCTATGTGACCTGGCACCAGAGAGAGAGATGGAGAGAGAGAGAAAACTACACAACTGGCACTTGAGGGATGAAAAAGGCTTTTTAGTACTTATATGTTTGTCACTATAGCCAGCAACCACCTCTGTTAGGATTATTCTAAATCTTGGCAGCCATTCAGGAGTACGTTATCCTCACAGTAAGCAACTAATGTATATTCCTGTCCACTCAAAACCACATCTTACAAGTTGATTATTCTAGTGGTCAGGTGATGCGACATTACAATGAATTGGCAGGTAGGCCTACATAGTTTTTGGAGGCTGTCGAAAAATACACCAACATGGATTATTTTCCACATTGACGTACAGTACTAAAAAAAAACAACAACAAAAATACATAAAGCTGTAGAAATGTATAAACTGTACAAATAACAGATATATTGCAGTAAGCTGAATACATAGGAGATTGTATTGGCTTTTGAGTTCCACCAAGCCCCCAGTCAGAGAAACACTATTAGGTGAAATATTGGACAATGTCACAGCAGTGAGGAGAATGGTAATTACTACTCTCTGTGTGAGATAGCCAACCTCACAGGACCTCAGAGTTATCAGGAGAGAGGAGGGTGGTGGTTAGTGGTGGTTGGGGGGAGATGGAGTAGGCTGCTTTGCTGGTTAATGGATGGTGCAGAGTGGGTGGTGATCTGGAAGATAGAGGGTGATTGAGGGGGAAGGTGTAGAGTTGGGTTTTGAATATGATAGGGTATAGGGTGCAGAGTGGCCTAAACACTGGGTAAATGAGAGCAAAAGATCAAGTAGGGCATTGGCAAGAGGGCTGAAGTAATGTAAGGGATAGTTTGGTTCCTGATATAAAACCACTAGGAATTCAACATCATGGCCCAGAGGTTCTGTATTACCTTATTTCACAGCAAAAACACTTGGAGCTAAAATAACTTCTCACTAACCAAGTACAATTTAAGTGTTTCTTATTTTAGATATTTCATCCTCAAACCACAAAACCTTTGATCTCCCTGGCATCTTAGCAGCAAAAGATTTATTCAGCATACTCTACATGGCACACTAGGATCTCTGAGGGAGCATTGAAATCTGGGTCATACAGACGGTGTATTGTATGGTTTTGCTGTGCTGGGCTGCTGAGCTAGAGAAGACTCACTGGCAGCCTAATTAAAAGCATCACAAATGAGGAACTTCATGACCATTAAGCTTCGACCATGAAATCCTCCAGATGCCTCCGTCTCCTTTGATCCGATGTGGAAGGGTGAGCCACTGCTTTGGCCCCTCTGCAAAATCCCTTGCTTGTTTATATTATGAAGCAGGTATGTTGTCAGGGAGATGGATCTGATCTGATCAAAACCATTTCAATAAGGATACATTCATTTTGGTGCCCATGGGGGAAGTATGATACGGCATTTGACTTGTCCTCAGAGATGCTGGTGGAAGACAAATGACGAACGGTCACAGTAGGTTTCTACCCAGCAACAGTAGTGGAAAATAATGTTGACTCCTAAAAGCATTTGAGAGATTAATGTTGTATATTATTAGAAGCTTTGATTGAGAGCAAACCTTCCTGTGTATTCTCCCATAGGGAAAGGGAAGGAGAGATTGAGTCAGGGAAGGAGAGATTGAGTCAGGGAAGGAGAGATTGAGTCAGGTTGAGTCAGGGGGAAGGATACATTGAGTCAGGGAAGGAGAGATTGAGTCAGGTTGAGTCAGGGAAGGAGAGATTGAGTCAGGTTGATTCAGGGAAGGAGATATTGAGTCTCCTAGCTCAGGGTTTAGCCTGCTTTACTGGAGACATGCTGAATCATATCCAGCAGGACATAACCTGATATGGCTAAATTGCTCTTGTAAAACGGTGCATAGGTAGATTGATTCACACCATGAGGGATATTGTTCAGTACAATTGATCATGGATTTATTTCCTCTTCGTTATTCATCCTTTCTACACTTGTATAGAGACCAGGACCACCAATTCAGTGATACACTGTCTCATCCACAGCCTTGGAAATTAAAACCCTTTACTGCAGTCAAATGACCAAATCACCCTGTAATGGCCTCATGGGTGGAATGTTACTAAAAACATATTTTTTTAACTGCAGAAAATCAGTCAGCAATAGAGTTGAAATGTATTAGATGTTTGCATCCCAATATTACACTCTATATACATCACAGAAGATTGAAATTTAACAAAACTGTGTTTATTAGAAATTAGAAATTTAAAATCCACATATGAGGCCACTAGGTCATTTGACTGCAGGAAAGGCCTACGTGCACAAATTGCATTCCTTAGAGATAGTAACGCTGTATTAGTAACAGAGCATGTTAGATTGCAATGACCTATTCAGTGAACCAGGCATTAAGCGAAGATGTCAAGAAGACATATGAGTGATGTGTTTAAAAACAATGTAACGTAATTATCTTTGAAAAGGTATTCTTTAAATCAAATCAAATCAAATTGTATTGGTAAAATACACGTGTTTAGCAGATGTTATTGCAGGTGTAGCGAAATGCTTGTGTTTTGTTCCATCCCAACACAAACACATAGAATTCAACCAATCAGGAGAGAGAATGAATGCAGTGATTGAGAGGAAGAATGCAGAAGTTTGACAGTCATGGCTGTGTGGGTGTGTCCTAGCTCACAGTCTCTCAGTGAGAGTGGGTTGCTGGCTGTGGTGGGATTGGCAGAGAGCCTGAGAGCCATCTTCATCTGGGCCAAGCGGCTTTAGTTCTTAACCAGTGGCCACCTCCCTGCCTGCCTGCCCACAGCAAATGCAACACAACCTCACACACACAAACACACATGCACGGACAAGTATACACACACACGTGCACAGACATGGATTAATTCGCAAGTATACACACGTGCACACACATGCATGCAGCATTTCTGATGCCCTAATCCCTCAGATTAAGGCCATAGAGCCCTGGGCTAGGTTGATCCATGTTTACTTTTTCCTGCTCAGGCACAGGCTACATACAAGCTGTCCCACTGCTTTTGAATAGTGTTTTATTTTGTATCTCCTTTCCTAACATACCACTGATCTGATGGTGGTTTCCTAGTCAGGACACATGGTCAGGGAATCGCCTGGTCATATCTATGAATCCTAAATCAATCCAGAAGTTTTCCTCTTATTCCGTGACAAGTGCCCATATCCACAAAGCATGCTGAAACAACATATATCCACAAAGCCTTTTGAAACACCACATATAAGAAATGGGAGCTGATCCTAGATCAGCACTGCTACTCTGAGACGCTTTATGAATACGGTCCAGACCAGGGAAAACTCCATGTCTCACCCCTAAGGGTTGCTCCAGGCTAGCTGTTGCTCCAGGCTTTCCTGCCTTCCTGCTTCTACCCCCAAGCCATAACACTGCTGAACAGCTAATCAAATGGCTGCATTGACCCCCCCACCCCCCCTTTTTACACTGCTGCTACTCTCTGTTTATTATCTATGCATAGTCACTTTAAATCTACCTACATGTACATATTACCTCAATTACTTCGATTAACCTGTACCCCCGCACATTGACTCAATACCGGTGCCCCTGTATAAAGCCTCCTCACATTGACTCTGTACCGGTACCCCTGTATAAAGCCTCCTCACATTGACTCAGTACCGGTACCCCTGTATAAAGCCTCCTCACACTGACTCTGTACCGGTACTTCTTGTATAAAGCCTCCTCACACTGACTCTGTACCGGTACTTCCTGTATAAAGCCTCGCTATTGTTATTTTATTTTATTTTTTTACTCTAGTTTATTTAGTAAATATTTTTCTTAACTCTTATTTTTCTTAAAACTGCATTGTTGTTTAAGGGCTTGTAAATAAGCATTTCACTGTAAGGTCTACACCTGTCGTATTCAGTGCATGTGACAAATGACTTTTTTAATTTTTTTATTTGGGGATGCCTGGGACCCAGTCAGACCTTGATGGGGCTTGTTAAGAGCCCTGTAAATATTACATCTCTCCAAGCTGCTACACAAACAACTTGATGTTCCACAGTGCATGTCATGTTGTTAGCCCTATTTTCTCATATTTCCTTTATCACAATGTTTCTGTTCAATATGTTAAGGGTATATAATGTCAATTTGAATATCATGCATTTTTCCCTGTGTGATTTAAGCAATAATGCCAGAGGAGGTGTGGTATATGGACAATATACCACGGCTATGGGCTGTTCTTAGGCTTAGGATGCCTGGAGGTGCGTTATTAGTATTATGAACTATTAACCAACATAATTAGAGCAGTAAAAATAACTGTTTTGTCATACCTGTGGTATACGGTCTGATATACCACAGCTGTCAGCCAATCAGCTTTCAGGGCTCGAACCACCCAGTTTATAAATATGGATATACCACGAATGAGTATAGCCTGTCAGATGCTATACTGTTGCTCCTTAAGGGTTTTCCCTATTCTACCAGCAGAGAAACTGTCATGCTAGCAGTGCCGTGCTGAAGTTGATCCAGTGCAGTGTGCTAAATTCATTTAAGCCTATGGGGACAACTCTGTCATTATTGGCTATGCTGTACAAAGGGTTTTGAAATTTATGACTGAAATGGGATTCTGAGAGTGGTGTGAAAAAGTTGTGAGAGATTGAGCTGTCCTGAATCTTTGCCATTTGGAAAGAGATGGATAAAAAACATGCAGAGATTTAATGAAATGAACTAAAACAAAAGCACAACATAGCCAAAAGGCATGTCACAGCATCAGATGAGTCACCCCCCTTGTTGTCCAGTAGCAGGGTCTGATACCAAATGGGTTAATGTGACCTGTTCATTCACATAACTTCATCATGCAGCTCTGCTCCATTCAACACACACATTCCAGGGACTCAACTATACCTTCACTAACCTACTTGGTGATATTTAGAAAAAACATGGTCATTACATAATAATTACATAGTTATTTCAATGCTGGTTTCTTTGGGATTCATTGAAACCAGCACCATTACATGCTATTAATTCTTTGAAGCACCCATTGCTACCACACACGTTTTACCAACTGATTTTTTTTGTATTATTTAACCAGGCAAGTCAGTTAAGAACAAATTCTTATTTACAATGACGGCCTACTGGGGAACAGTGGGTTAACTGCCTTGTTCAGGGGCAGGGGCAGAACTTGGGGATTCTATCCAGCAACTTTTTGGTTACTGGCTCACATTAACCACTAGGCTACCTGCCGCCCCTCTTCTGAAAGAGGTTTTTTGTGATAAAACATGAGCTGAGGGGCCACGTGTCTATTCAATTTGATACATTTCTTGGATAAAAATATTATAATATATTATTTATTTCACACATACCTTGGCCATCAGTGCCCACCACTCTACAATATTTGGTGCATGACCCCATAAGGTCATTGACCATGACAGATAGGGTGGAGAGTAAATCTGTTACGCCATCACATCTCCCCCACTTTGGCCTTGGCCATGGAGAAGGACAAGGAGTAATGACTGGTTCAAAGGCCCACTCTCTCTTTAAAGGTCCAATGCAACCGTTTTTATGTCAATATCAAATAGTTTCTGGGTATCAATTAAGAACCTTACTGTGATTGTTTTAAATTAAAATGGTCAAAAAGAAACAAAAATAGTTTCTTAGCAAAGAGCAATTTCACAAGCAAGAATTTTGCTATGACTGTCTCTGAGTGGTCTGAGTGGGGAGTGGAAAACTGAAAACTAGCTGTTATTGGCAGAGAGGTTTGGAACTCTATTTCTTATTGGTGTATTAACTAATTTACTGTCTGGTGATGTCACTAGTCAGGCCAAAACTCCATCCCTGCAAAATAGGCTGAAATTTCCGACGTCAAATATCCAAGTTGCTCCAAGGCTCAAATTGTATGTTGTTTTTGACACCCTGTGTTGCTGCCGTCAATCGGATGAGCCTCGTGGCAAGGCGCCTCGCGGCTGGTTAAATGTATTAAATGTATTAATGCCTAAATTAATTCTGAATGGTTAAGTTAAGGGTTAAGGTTTGGGGTAAAACTGAAAAATTAAAAATGCATGTCTAGCACTGGGATTGAAAATGTGACCCTCGGAGCCGGAGCTCAAGGATTACGCCTACTTGATGTTAATAGCGCTCACTGTTGCCCCTAGTGGCAGGTTTTGAAGACATCCTGGATGGGCGTCCGATTTATAAGTGAATCTTGAGCAGCCTTGCTGCTTTTCAAACAGCTCTTAAACTAAAAGGGCATTATCACAACTTTCACAATTTCACTGTATTATTCCAACCTCATAGTGGAAATATACATATTATATTTTGGACTGTACTGGGCCTTTAAAGGGATTTGATTCTCATTAGTAATTCAGCGTTTGATGACTTGCTACAACAGCCACGGTTTGTTGATAGTCACGAGATGCAACTGATATGTTGTTGACACTGTTGTCAGTGAATCCCTACATAAACAGCATGATAGTCAAGTAGCAAACATGAATGCATTAAACATGAATATGGTATTTTTGGACAGATATCTACAGTGCCTTCAGAAAGTACTCATACCCCTTGACTTATTCCTCATTTTGTTGTGTTACAGCCTGAATAATTGAATATATTAAATACAAAAATACACCCAATACCCCATAATGACAAAGGGAAAACATGTTTTTAGAAATGTTTGCTAATGCATTGAAAATGAAATACAGAAATATCTCATTTACATAAGTATTCACACCACCGAGTCAATACATGTTAGAATCACCCAGAAAGACTCAAAGCTGTAATCGCTGCCAAAGGTAAGTCTCTAACAGCTTTACACACCTGGATTGTACAATATTTGGCCATTATTCTTTTGAAAATGATTCATGCTCTGTCAAATTGGTTGTTGATCATTGCTTTACAACCATTTTCAAGTCTTGCCACAGATTTTCAAGAGCAGATTTAAGTCAAATGTGTAACTCGGCCACACAGGAACATACACTGTCTTCTTGGTAAGCAACTACAGTGTAGATTTGGCCTTGTGTTTTAGGTTATTGTCCTGCTGAAAGGATAATTCATTTCCCAGTGTCTGGTGGAAACTCTATTCCGTTTCTTTATACTAAAAAACTCCCCAGACATTAAGAATTATAAGCATACCCATAACAGGATGCAGCCACCACTGTGCTTGAAAATATGGCTAGTGATACTCAGTAATGTGTTGTATTGGATTTGCCCCAAATGTAACACTTTGTTTTCAGGACAAAAAATGAATTACTTTGCTACATTTTTTGCAGTATTACTTTAATGCATTGTTGCAAACAGGATGCATGTTTTGGAAAATTGTATTCTGTACAGGCTTCCATCTTTTCACGCTGTCAATTAGGTTAGTATTGTGGAGTAACTACAATGTTGCTATCGCAGCCATTAAACTGTAACTGTTTAAAGTCACCATTGATGAAATCCCTGAGTGGTTTCCTTCCTTCCTCTCCAGGGTTGTATACTCAAAACGTTTCAGCTTTTAATTATTAATGAATTTGTAAAAAATTACGAAAAACATAATTCCACCTTCACATAATGGAGTATTGTGTGTAGGCCAGTGACATTTATTTATTTATTTAATCAATATTAAATTCAGGCTGTAACACAAAACAATGTGGGAAAAGTCAAGGGGTGTGAATATTTCTGAAGGACCTGTAAATCTAAATGGGATGCTCAGTGTATATGAAACTTTTTTATTGTTTCTCGTACTATGGCGCATCACACAATTTGTAAAGGCCATTTTCTGAATAATTATACATCACTAATGTTGTTCTGTTCATACATCTACCTATATATTTACATCTTGGTTCCATTAAATGGAATTGACTTATAATGTCAATACTGCATAAATATGAAAAAATAATGTCATCTCCATAGAGACTACCCCAGTTATATCTCTCTATACTATATCTAATATCATATACAGTTGAAGTCGGAAGTTTACATATACCTTAGCCAAATACATTTAAACTCAGTTTTTCACAATTCCAGACATTTAATCCTAGTAAAAAATTCAGCTGGAATCACCACTTTATTTTAAAAATGTGAAATGTCAGAATAATAGTAGAGAGAATTATTTATTTCAGCTTTTATTTCTTTCATCACATTCCCAGTGGATCAGAAGTGTACATACACTCAATTAGTATTTGGTAGCATTGCCTTTAAATTGTTTAACTTGGGTCAAATGTTTCGGTTAGCCTTCCACAAGCTTTCCATAATAAGTTGGGTGATGTTTGTAGGCCTCCTTTTTCAGTTCTGCCCACAAATGTTCTATAGGATTGAGGTCAGGACCTTGACTTTGTTGTCCTTAAGCCGTTTTGTCACAACTTTGGAAGTATGCTTGGGGTCATTGTCCATTTGGAAGACCCATTTGCGACCAAGCTTTAACTTCCTGACTGATACAGTGGGGAGAACAAGTATTTGATACACTGCCGATTTTGCAGGTTTTCCCACTTACAAAGCATGTAGAAGTCTGTAATTTTTATCATAGGTACTCTTCAACTGTGAGTGACGGAATCTAAAACAAAAATCCAGAAAATCACATTGTATGATTTTTAAGTAATTAATTTGCATTTTATTGCATGACATAAGTATTTGATACATAAGAAAATCAGAACTTAATATTTGGTACAGAAACCTTTGTTTGCAATTACAGAGATCATACGTTTCCTGTAGTTCTTGACCAGGTTTTCACACACTGCAGCAGGGATTTTGGCCCACTCCTCCATACAGATCCTTGAGATGCTTCTTACGGAGCCACTCCTTAGTTGCCCTGGCTTTGTGTTTCGGGTCGTTGTCATGCTGGAAGACCCAGCCACGACCCATCTTCAATGCTCTTACTGAGGGAAGGAGGTTGTTGGCCAAGATCTCGCGATACATGGCCCCATCCATCCTCCCCTCAATACGGTGCAGTTGTCCTGTCCCCTTTGCAGAAAAGCATCCCCAAAGAATGATGTTTCCACCTCCATGCTTCACGGTTGGGATGGTGTTCTTGAGGTTGTACTCATCCTTCTTCTTCCTCCAAACACAGCGAGTGGAGTTTTGACCAAAAAGCTCTATTTTTGTCTCATGAGACCACATGACCTTCTCCCATTCCTCCTCTGGATCATCCAGATGGTCATTGGCAAACTTCAGACGGGCCTGGACATGCGCTGGCTTGAGCAGGGGGACCTTGCGTGCGCTGCAGGATTTTAATCCATGACGGCGTAGTGTGTTACTAATGGTTTTCTTTGAGACTGTGGTCCCAGCTCTATTCAGGTCATTGACCAGGTCCTGCCGTGTAGTTCTGGGCTGATCCCTCACCTTCCTCATGATCATTGATGCCCCACGAGGTGAGATCTTGCATGGTGCCCCAGACCGAGGGAGATTGACCGTCATCTTGAACTTCTTCCATTTTCTAATAATTGCGCCAACAGTTGTCGCCTTCTCACCAAGCTGCTTGCCTATTGTCCTGTAGCCCATCCCAGCCTTGTGCAGTTCTACAATGTTATCCCTGATGTCCTTACACAGCTCTCTGGTCTTGGCCATTGTGGAGAGGTTGGAGTCTGTTTGATTGAGTGTGTGGACAAGTGTCTTTTATACAGGTAACGAGTTCAAACAGGTGCAGTTAATACAGGTAATGAGTGGAGAACAGGAGGGCTTCTTAAAGAAAAACTAACAGGTCTGTGAGAGCCGGAATTCTTACTGGTTGGTAGGTGATCAAATACTTATGTCAGGCAATAAAATGCAAATTAATTATTTAAAAATCATAAAATGTGATTTTCTGGATTTTTGTAGATTCCGTCTCTCACGGTTGAAGTGTACCTATGATAAAAATTACAGACTTCTACATGCTTTGTAAGTGGGAAAACCTGCAAAATCGGCAGTGTATCAAATACTTGTTCTCCCCACTGTATCTTGAGATGTTGCTTCAATATATCCACATAATTTTCCTTCCTCATGATGCCATTTTGTGAAGTACACCAGTCCCTCCTGCAGCAAAGCACCCCCACAACATGATGCTGCCACCCCCGTGCTTTCTCGGTTGGGATGGTGTTCTTTGGCTTGCAAGCCTCCCCCTTTTTCCTCCAAACATAACGATGGTCATTATGGCCAAACAGTTCTATTTTTGTTTAATCAGACCAGAGGACATTTCTCCAAAAAGTACAATCTTCGTCCCCATGTGCAGTTGCAAACCGTAGTCTGGCTTTATTATGGCGGTTTTGGAACAGTGGCTTCTTCTTTATTGAGCGGCCTTTCGATATAAGACTCGTTTTACTGTGGATATAGAAACTTTGTACCTGTTTCCTCCAGCATCTTCACAAGGTCCTTTGCTGTTGTTCTGGGATTGATTTGCACTTTTCACACCATCTCTAGGAGACAGAATCCGTCTCCTTCCTGAGCGGTATGACGGCTGTGTGGTCCCATGGTGTTTATACGTGCGTACTATTGTTTGTACAGATGAACGAGGTACCTTCAGGCGTTTGGAAATTGCTCCCAAGGATGAACCAGACTTGTGGAGGTCTACAATTATTTTCTGAGGTCTTGGATGATTTCTTTTGATTTCCCCATGATGTCGATCAAAGAGGCACTGAGGTAGGCCTTGAAATACATCCACAGGTACACCTCCAAATGACGTCAATTAACTTATCAGAAGCTTCTAAAGCCATGACATAATTTTCTGGAATTTTCCAAGAAAAATGTTTAAAGGCACAGTCAACTTAGTGTATGTAAACTTCTGACGCAATGGAATTCTGATATAGTGAATTATAAGTGAAATAATCTGTCTATAAACAATTGTTGGAAGAATTGCTTGTACCATGCACAAAGTAGATATCCTAACCGACTTGCCAAAACTATAGTTTGTTAACATGAAATCTGTGGAGTGGTTGAAAAATTAGTTTTAATGACTTCAACCTAAGTGTATATAAACTTCCGACTTCAACAGTAGATAAATCATCAAGCATGCATGAAAACACCTTAAAAAATGCCTTAATCACACACTTCCTGAATTTATATAGTCATTCTTGTTGAAAGGAGAGGAGGGTTAAGTTCCTTTCTGCCAAGAGGGCAGCACAGGCAGCAGAGACAGCACCAAGCCTACACACTGAGTCATTCTCCAGGCCTTGGAAGAACAGGAACATCTCTGACAAGAGCTTGGCTCTCTGATTAGAACATATTTTTACCTTGACAAAATGTTTAATACATCTTCTATTCCGAAGTCATTTTCATCTTACATTGCCTGTCTGCCTTTATATAAACCCCTGCATGGAAAAAGACAGGAGATTCTTACAATATACACCATGTTCCCGAAATAAAGTTAGATAGGTGTAGAGAGAGAGAGAGAGAGAGAGAGAGAGAGGAGAGAGGAGGGGGTATGAAGAATCGGGTGAATCGAAATGTGTTAGGCAGGCGTTTTGTGCGAGCATGATATTAGAAGCCTGATAACATTAAAGGACATAAGATGAAACCACACACTGTGGAATACGCAGCGTTTGGAGGGTGGTAATGAGCTGAGCTGGGCATAATGAAAGAGAGGCAGGGAGAGGGATTAGAATCAGGGGCTTTGATTTTAGAGACCTCAGAGACATGGTGAGGCTAGCAGCCACCGCAATTAAACACACTGTTAACAACGTATGGATTCACTGCTGCGAATAATACTGCTGGAATGTAACGCCATTGTTCATTCTCTCAGATCTAGATAATCGGTTGTTCTATGTCATTGTAGAATGTGAAGTGTTGACGATTACCCTTACACTTCTCAGCCAGGTCAGGAAAGGAATTCCAGATTTATCAAATTATAAAAAAGTTTGACTTCCTCATAGTGGAAGAGTGAAGGCTCATAAATGTTAATGCATTAATAAAGGGTCTAAAAATGTGCGTAATCTGGAATATGAATTATGAATTATAAAGATTTTCCAGACATGATAAGTGCCTACTGAGTGAGTGTAATCTACAGTACATGCATACTGTATGTGTAATCCTGCTACACAGATATCCTATGCTCCCTCTCTTAAGGAACACCAGGGTTCCCGCTTGTTTTCCTCCGAGGCCTAGAGGAAGTGGATAGGAAGAGACTGAACAATGAAGAGAGTGAGATGAAGAGAGAGATTGAGAGAGAGAAAGAGAGAGAGAGATGGACAAAGGGAGACAGAGAGAGAGAGGAGAGAATGATGGAGAGAGAGAGAGAGAGTCAGCGGGAGACATGGGGAAGACTGAATGAAAGACAGAGGGAGAGATGGGGAGTGAGAGAGAGCTTTTTGATGAAAATATAAAGGCGCTGTTGTGCTGTAACAGCCCCGATGGAGAGAAAATAATTCTGTAAATGAATTAAGAGTGAGGCGGGGCTATAAATAGCCCAGAGAAGGGAGGTGGAAGGAGTCTCGGCTGATGAATTATACAACAGACTGTGAGAGATATTTAGGATGACAATCAGGATGTGTCCACATCACACTTATGCACAGTATCAGCTCAGTGGCGTGTGAGGGAGACACACTTACTGGGACATGGAACATTCTTCCCTGACTGCAGCATCAAAGCATGTTTGAGTTTGATGCAGCTGCGTTTTATTCAGCATAACAGTGGAAATGGCTCCAAGTGTGCTTGTAGCTCAAGAAGAATTGTGTGTTTTCATTAAAAAAGAGCTCCCTCTCATTGATTTTTATCTCGCTGGTGTGTCTCTCTCAGTTTCTCTCTCTGTGTGAAATACCCACTCATCTCCTAATCCAAAATATATGTATCATACATAATTATTTAGGTTGGCAGTTTTTTTGTCTTTGAGGTGGTGTACAATATCAAAGGTGATAAACATTATCGATCAGATAGGAGAGAGAGAGAGAGTGAGAGAGAGAATGAGGGCGAAAGAGAGAGATGTTCAAGGGGTGTGATCTCCCATGAGGCAAAAGAAAAATGCAGAAAACTGCCCACCTTTCTTTTTTTACAGACAGAAAACATGTACAATTCCCTTGCACGAAAAGCACCGGAGAGTTTGTGGAGTTTGGAGAGTGCACTAAAACAAGCTTTAACAGGGTCTGGACAAGAAAGAGAGAGTGTGTGTGTATGTGAATGATGGGTGTGTGTGTGAATGATACAGACTGGGGGAGATAGCTGACATTTAGATAATATATTTTACAACTGAAATTACATTTGAATTATTACTGGAAAATGTGGGTTTGGTTTCAATAAGTCATTAGTTAAGACACTGCTCCTAACTATTAGCAAGCTACTGTTAAGGCATTGAAGGAGGAACTCATCCTGTATAAATACATATGCTCATTACTCAAAAGAATGTGTTCACCAACTTTGAGTGGAACTTCCAAAACTGCACTGAAATGATCAATAGCCATATTCTTTTCATATTATACTTACTGTAGATAGTGACAGTATCACTGTTATTGTTAATAAGCAAACCAAGTCATACAGTAAGTTTATATCGTTAGATATAATCTAGCATGCTTTCCCTGTAGCCTGGCTATGAAATGCCAGCACCTTCATCAGAATTCAGAGCAGTGTGTTTAGCTCTTCTCTACAGCCACAACTGCTTGCAGCAAACATACATAATTCACTATGGTCACCATAATCAGGATTCCAAAGAGCAGTACATCATGAAAGTGCAATTTGCAACAGCTAGCTCTGGTATGAAATACATCTGAAAGCACAGCGGTAGAGACATTTATACTCACGCACACACACACACAAAGATTTGGGGAGTAAAGTAATGCCCAGGGCTGAGGCTGAGAGGAGACCTTTAAACACGCGGCTTATAGTGGGCTTCAGACGTTGACATTATGACCCCTCGTCTTTTTCCCTAATAGTATACAGCCGGGAGAAACCCATGGTGTAGTGTTTCCCCACAACTGGCGTTAGGCGTCTTTCTAAAGGTGAACCGCATTCATCATCAGAAACAGTACTAGGAGGGGAGGTAGCCATTATTTTATAACAGCAGCACTGGTAATACACTGACATAAGATGTATGCGCGCTAAATGTAATGTGTTACATAACTGTTGATACAGATGTCGGATCTTAACTTGATCACTCTTTTGTCACAGAGAATTTGTATGTGTAAGAGGTGAGTAGGAAGGAGCCAGGAGCAAGATGGTGTGAAACAAAGAATATGGTTTATTCGGCCAATACAGCAGTCCGCAGCAATGCGTAAACCAAATACAGTCCGACTTAAATGCATACTGGTGAAAACAAAACACAGGGGTGAATATCCCTGGGATAAAAGTATAATAATGCTCAACCACGAGCTAGTGACACTTCCACATGGAACAATAACACACATTGACATGGGGGAGCAGAGGGAATATACAGTTGAAGTCGGTATACTGTATACTGTTTCCTCGAGCATCTCCACTTTTCACACCAAAGTACGTTCATCTCTAGGAGACAGAACGCGTTTCCTTCCTGAGCGGTATGATGGCTGCGTGGTCCCATGGTGTTTATACTTGCATACTATTGCTTGTACAGATGAACGTGGTACCTTCAGGCGTTTGGAAATTGCTCCCAAGGATGAACCATATTTGTGGAGGTCTACAATTTTATTTCTGAGATCTTGGCTGATGTCGAGCAAAGAGGCACTGAGTTTGAAGGCAGGCCTTGAAATACATCCACAGGTACACCTACAATTGACTCAAATGATGTCAATTAGCCTATCAGAAGCTTCTAAAGCCATGATATAATTATCTGGAATTTTCCAAGCTGTTTAAAGGCACAGTCAACTTAGTGTATGTAAACTTCTGACCCACTGGAATTGTGATATAATGAATTATAAGTGAAATAATCTGTCTGTAAACAATTGTTGGAATAATTACTTGTGTCATGCACATAGCAGATGTCCTAACCGACTTAAATAAAGTCTGTGGAGTGGTTGAAAAATGAGTTTTAATGACTTCAACCTAAGTGTATGTAAACTTCCGACTTCAACTGTATATACAGAGACTGATGAGGGGATATGTACCAGGTGTGTGTGAAAACAAGACAAAACAAATGGAATGAGGAAAAGAGAAGCGACAGTGGCTAGAAGGCCGGTGATGACGAACGCCGAAGCCTGCCCGAACAAGGAGAGGAGGCAGTGACAGTAGGCTACACCAACATTAGTTTCCATTCATACAAAGTGCCAGGTAAATTGCCACAGTAAAGAAAATACTTTATTTCTATTGTAAAGAATGCTTGTCAAAAAGATAAACCGGCCTTAGTCTGTTCAAAAAGGACTACATTGCTCCGATGAAAATACCAACCACAGGGCGAACATATCTTGAAAGACTTTCAAGCAGGACTAAGGTAAAAGAATCCATCATCTTTTAGGGAACGGTAATGAGGTGACCAATAATGGTTGCAATTGAGATCAGCTGTGTGGGTGAATTTAGCACAATTTTGCACTTATTGATGGTTTAATGATCAAGTTTCATGGTCAAATTTCTGCAAGAAAAACACTACTAAAGGACACCAATAAGAAGAAGAGACTTGATTGGGCCAAGAAACACTAGCAATGGACATTAAACCAGTGGAAATATGTCCTTTGGTCTGATGAGTCCAAATTTGACAGTTCCAACCACTGTGTCTTTGTGATACGCAGAGTAGGTGAACGGATGATCTCTTCATGTGTGGTTCCCACCGTGAAGCATGGAGGAGGAGGTGTGATGGTGTGTGGGTGCTTTGCTGGTGACACAGTCTGTGATTTATTTAGAATTCAAGGCACACTTAACCAGCATGGCTACCACAGCATTCGGCAGCGACACGCCATCCCATCTCCAGGCTGTGTAAGGGCTATTTGACCAAGAAGGAGAGTGATGGAGTGCTGCATCAGATGACCTGGCCTCCACAATTACCCGACCTCATCCCAATTGAGATGGTTTGGCAGAGTGAAGGAAAAGCAGCTGGTTGAGAGAATGCCAAGAGCGTGCAAAACTGTCATCAAGGCAAGGGTGGCTACTTTGAAGAAATTCAAATCACACTTTTTTGGTTACTACATGATTCTATATGTGTAATTTCATAGTTTTGATGTCTTTACTATTATTCTACAATGCACAAAATAGCAAAAATAAAGAAAAACCCTTGTTGGTGTGTCCAAACTTTTGACTGGTACTGTATGTAGACTACAGACTACTGTAGAATGAAAAAACTTTCCTCCAGTGTGGATGCTTGCCCATGTTTTATAGTTAGGCTATGTATAATTTGTCAATATAGTTCTGGTCTTTCGTGTGGATTGAAAGCCTGTATTGTGTGGCTTTAATAATATATAATTTTGTAAAGCTGTCAAGATGTTTATGCATTTGAGCCTATCCAAAGACGATTTAGTTTAGCTCAGACACTTTTCTTTGATGTGTAAAATATCAGTCTATTCGTTTTATTTCATAAATTTTTAAACATTGAAATAAATGCACTTAACTTGTGGCCCTAATGCAGTCTATAGGCTATGTAAATTAATGGAAGTAATTTTTTAGCTTTTATTGAAGGGAGAGGAAAGACGGGGAAAATAATGGGATGGGGAGTCAAAGGGCTGGGGGCGATTCTAACCCATGCCAAATCTGGTGTAGGCTATGTGTGCTAAGGGCTGTAACTGCTAGACCACACAGGCACTGATGCAACCAATCATTTATTCTGTCTACTGCTTGAACATATAAAACAATTGAACACAAAAATACTGATTTTCCCTAGCAAAAAATACATCTACCCCCTACAATTATGTTAATTTCTTATAATCCACATAAGAATTCACACGAGACACGACTGTAGCCTGCACAAGGTAGGTGTAACACACAGGATATGAACCTGGATCTCCCACGGGAACAACCAACGTATTAGACTGGTCTATTACCTCTTGGTCTGAGGGCAGACACTGGTTTTAAAGTTTGCAGGCGAGGCTTCATGTGTGCAACCATGCCCAACTCATATCCGCTACATATGTATGGTAC
The DNA here is from genome assembly GCA_023634145.1 of Thymallus thymallus. Lineage (NCBI taxonomy): Eukaryota > Metazoa > Chordata > Actinopteri > Salmoniformes > Salmonidae > Thymallus > Thymallus thymallus. Next base: position 18,969,161 of record CM042399.1, read on the forward strand.
TGCATTGTATAGAAACACAGCTTCCATCTGGAGGCCATTCTATTATTTTCCTCCTGTAACAAAAGGGGTCAAATTAAGATCCAACATCTGTAGCACATTCTAACCTGTTAAATATTCTTGGGATTTCCTTTGAACATTTTCTGGGGGATTTTCCAATGGATAAGCACAATGGAGAATAACTGGGATGTGGGAGGAGAGATGGACAAGGTTCAGGGCACCTGGAAGAGCTCTGTGCTGTACGGTAGATATTCACCCTGATGAAGAGCTGCATATCTGTTGGTTAAGCAGGGACTGCAATCCAGGAATCACTATGCCTGCATTTCTCCCCCCTCTCTCCTTTTCTGCTCCACGTCACCGCTATTAAGTTTGGACTGTACCCAAATGAAGTAATCTGGGTTTAAAAATCTATTTTAGCGATAAAGCCTCCATTAGAGCCCGGGTTACTCCCTGAAACGAAACTCAGGGGAACAAAGTGATTTAAAGGGGTTTTGATGCCAGATAGAATTCCAGAGAACAGGCCTCTACAGTGTTCAGCTGAACATAAAGCCCATTTATCTGCTCCCAGATCAGAATCTAGACAAACAAATTCAACATCTACTTTTGATTTACATTTGTCACCATGTCTTTGGATTTAGGTTGAAATTTAGGTGAAGAAAAGACTAAATGCCCTTACATTGATAACTTTTTACAAATCCAATGAGTTTTCCACGTTGATTCAATGTCATCATATTGATTTTTGGGTGTTGAAATGACGTGGAAACAATGTTGATTCTACCAGTTTTTGCCCATTGGGTTGTTCAAAAATACCTATTCACAATCTTAGCATGGGGTGTCTCTGACACAACGACAGATATGCAGGACCCAAAACACTGAGGCAGAGAGATTATCAGATATTTAATACAGGATCAGGGGCAAGGCAGTCTCGTAGTGGTTGACAGGCAATGTTTGTAACAGGGAATCAGAATAGCAGTAGTCCAATAAGGGAAGTCAGGCTCGTAGTAGTAGTTCAGACAGGGTTCGGTACCGGGGATCAGAAGGATGGCAGTACATAGGAGTAGACAGGCTCATAATCCGTAACACAGGCAGAATCCGTTTAGCAGGAGATCAGAGGGTCGAAGGCACAGGAGGGGGTAGACAGGCTCGTAATCCAAAAAAGCAGGTAGAAGTCCAAATACCGGAAAAAAGACTGGCAGAGTTAGTAACACTAAACAGAGCGCTGGAACGAATGAACTAGACAAGACGATCTGGCAAATGCCAACAGAACCCAAGGGACTAAATACCCAAAATGACTAATGATGATGATAGGGTGCACCTGGTGTGGGGAGGGGACAAACACAGACAGGTGAAACACATCAGGACATTACAGTCTCAGTGGCTCTACAGTGGTTTCTTCTCGTTTCCATTCCTGCACTTGTTGCTGCACTAATCACTAACTAAAACGAAATAAAACAGGATAGGTGAAAGCAAGAGTTACTGTACATATGTCTATCTCTTACACAAGTGCAGATGGAGGAAAGGAGATAAGGAAAGGAAGCCACTTTTGGACTATTGCTATATAGCACTGTATTATATGGGGCGGCTGTGATACTCTCTTTGATACGCTGTGATACTCTCGTCCATTTTGTCCTCAAATGCCCGTCATCTAATCAGGATTCAACCACATCAATCCCAGGTGGTCAGGATCAGGCCCAAAAATCTGATCTGGCTTCGTCATCATAAATGTAAAAAAAGTCAAGCAGTGTAATCCATTTTAGATGCCCAATCCTCTCAGCATGCCAACGTAATCTGTTCAATGGATCAGTGACAAGGAGCTCTCCAGAGTTCACTCTTATTACTGCTTTCACATAGGATTTACAGTATTTTGCCTGTAAAAATAATTGGGCAATGTTTATATGACCCCCTCACAAAGAGGCAATTTTTTTACCAGATTTTTGACTGCATACGCCTTTTAAACCTTCTGTGCGCATGCCGGGATGCTGCTGATGAGCAGTAGTAGTGGTGTACAGATGTGGGTGGCCGTCTATTTTAATAAATCCATTGAATATACACCATCAAGAATGTATTTGTTTAGACAGGTCCTAAGAAACATTATAAGACCAATATGTATGTTTTTTCAAAACAATAGGATGGCATCTTTTTTAGTTTAATTATGTTACTTCCAAATGAATGAAATCAATTGTTCATTATTTTGTTCACTAAACAGACAAGACACCCTTACCCCGATCACAGTTAAACAGTGAGCCCCGATTGTTTTGAGCCCCACCTGTTCAGCCCAAAAATTACAAATAAATAATAATGTTATTTTGACATTAATATGTGTTATTTTGGCATTAATACGTGTCACATATCAGTTTGCAAACAACGTAAAAAAATATTATCATTGAGTTAATAAAGCCGCAAACAAACATGGTCTCTTTTTTTCTTTCTTGAGTAAGGCAGAAGGTGTTTCAGCCTAGCTCAGTGCTTTCTGTGGTGGTGGGGCAGCGTAGGTGTTGGTAATGTTCTCTAGTTGCACCGTGATTGGCTCAGTGTTCTGTCACTCATGGGCACACTAGGTCACGTCAAATTCTACGGGGAGAGCTCGAAAATTCAAGCCACTTGGGTGCTGCCATAGAGTTGCATTAGAAGTTCCCATCCAAGAAGGCTCAAGGTCATTGGCCACAGATAAAATGACATCAAATCATGTTATATCTACAGTAGCTTTCAAGTGTCAGGACATGGCCCTGTTGCGGAGGTTTATGAACCCCCCCCCCCCCCCCCCCCCAATAAATTAATTTCTCTCGCTCTCTCAAACCAGGACTCTTGGAGAGAGTCTTTGTTACCACAGACAGAGAGACTTGGCAATACATTAACATCAAAAGGTTGGGCAATGAACAATATTTCTTATGACCCAACCAGTTGAAAGTGTCCGTCGGTAATTAAAGATTATGATGCCAGATTAGTTGTTGTCATTAGTTGTTGTAGGACATTAAATCTGATCACAGGATGGCAACAACCATATCTTGGAAAGTCTACATATTTTAGTTATCAGATTGTTATGCAACTTATATGTTTGAATATGAAACTATTTGTGAAAAGATTAAAAAAGTGATTTCAGAGACCAGTCAGAGAGCAGCCAGAACACAGTACGAGCTGATTATGGCAACTTGGTATGAACTTTGAACCAATTACTCACTAAATCCTAGTCGTCGCGATTCTCAGCTGCAGTTGAGAACACAGCCTAGGACGACCACAGTACCTGCATAGAACTGGGTACTCCAACGTATCCGCTCTATAGACACTGCAGCCAGAAAGACTTTCCAAAGGACCCGAGTCTTCCGTCTTCTACCCATCTATCGAAACCAAGCTCAAGCTTCATCCAGGTCGATAAGCCCTTGTCTCTCTTCCCACTCATTTCACTCCAAACCACTCCCCTTTCCTTTGTGTAACTAGCCGTCATATCGGAAAAGTCCACAAGAGACTTTGCATGGCATGATTGCTAACATGTATGGTCCATCCTGTGTATATATACATATACAGTGGGGAGAACAAGTATTTGATACACTGCCGATTTTGCAGGTTTTCCCACTTACAAAGCATGTAGAAGTCTGACATTTTTATCATAGGTACACTTCAACTGTGAGAGACAGAATCTAAAACAAAAATCCAGAAAATCACATTGTATGATTTTTAAATAATTAATTTGCATTTTATTGCATGACTAAAGTATTTGATCACCTACCAACCAGTAAGAATTCCGACTCTCACAGACCTGTTAGTTTTTCTTTAAGAAGCCCTCTTGTTCTCTACTCATTACCTGTATTAACTGCACCTGTTTGAACTCGTTACCTGAATAAAAGACACTTGTCCACACACTCAATCAAACAGACTCCAACCTCTCCACAATGGCCAAGACCAGAGAGCTGTGTAAGGACATCAGGGATAAAATTGTAGACCTGCACAAGGCTGGGATGGGCTACAGGACAATAGGCAAGCAGCTTGGTGAGAAGGCAACAACTGTTGGCGCAATTATTAGAAAACGGAAGAAGTTCAAGATGACAGTCAATCTCCCTCGGTCTGGGGCACCATGCAAGATCTCACCTCGTGGGGCATCAATGATCATGAGGAAGGTGAGGGATCAGCCCAGAACTACACGGCAGGACCTGGTCAATGACCTGAAGAGAGCTGGGACCACAGTCTCAAAGAAAACCATTAGTAACACACTACGCCGTCATGGATTAAAACACTGCAGCGCACGCAAGGTCCCCCTGCTCAAGCCAACGCATGTCCAGGCCCGTCTGAAGTTTGCCAATGACCATCTGGATGATCCAGAGGAGGAATGGGAGAAGGTCATGTGGTCTGATGAGACAAAAATAGAGCTTTTTGGTCTAAACTCCACTCGCTGTGTTTGGAGGAAGAAGAAGGATGAGTACAACCCCAAGAACACCATCCCAACCGTGAAGCATGGAGGTGGAAACATCATTCTTTGGGGATGCTTTTCTGCAAAGGGGACAGGACAACTGCACCGTATTGAGGGGAGGATGGATGGGGCCATGTATCGCGAGATCTTGGCCAACAACCTCCTTCCCTCAGTAAGAGCATTGAAGATGGGTCGTGGCTGGGTCTTCCAGCATGACAACGACCCGAAACACACAGCCAGGGCAACTAAGGAGTGGCTCCGTAAGAAGCATCTCAAGGTCCTGGAGTGGCCTAGCCAGTCTCCAGACCTGAACCCAATAGAAAATCTTTGGAGAGAGCTGAAAGTCGGTATTGCCCAGTGACAGCCCCGAAACCTGAAGGATCTAGAGAAGGTCTGTATGGAGGAGTGGGCCAAAATCCCTGGTCAAATCAAGGGTGGATGGCTTCTTTTTTACTCTTAAAAGAACTCCAGTACAAAGAAGAAAAAGGAGACTTGAATAATTAAACAATCAATAAACCGCAACATGTCGGCTAAAGCGATTTAATTCACGAATGCATTTGACTGTTTTTAATATCGCTGTACTAGAGACTTTAAAACCTTTTTTTAGTTAGAACAGACTATATGGGATTGATTTCTAGAAATTTAGCTTAATTAATTAGATTAATATTATGGTGTTTCTAGTGATATTTATTCCCACAGTAATTCGTTATGGATCCATCCAGATGTGGTTAGAAAACAGTGCACTTGGTGGGCTAGGCAAAAGAGATGGGAGAAGTGACATGCCTCGCAAACATCCATAAATACATTTAAAGTCCCTAAACTCGGCAAGAGTATATTGTCCTGCTGATAGCCCATCAAGGATGGATGGCTTCTTTTGAACAGGTACAGTAGGCTTCAATAATGTACAGTAGGCCTAATAATGCAAAAAATAATGCTAAAATAAATCTAATGCTGGTATTTACTGTCTGCTACACATTTTTACATTGTATGCCATTTCCAGCGAGACTATTCAAGCCATCGACTCACTGATGGATGAAGATGATGAGCGATCGGCAAAGGCCATCTGGAAACACTTTTAACAGCACATTAATCAACACTATTGAGACTCGGTAGGCCTAGAGTATATCTAAACAATTTTTTTTTATCTCTACACGTAGGTCTCCTGATTTAAACCCGATCTAACTAGTTTGGCATCATCTGAAAACATTAATCCGTAACTCTACCAAGCCTACAAGCAAAGATGTTGAAGGCCATCAAGACGTTTTGTCTTGAGAAACTGACGATACAACAATGCAACAAATACATTGATCATGTCAGCAAGGTTTTACCTGTGGTCGTGGAGCTGGGGGGAAGTGCAACTAAAATGTAGCTGAGATGTACAGTAGTTGAAATAAACATCTGCATTTTGAAATAGTCCTTTTTATCATTATTTTATTAACGAAAGCATAAATACAGAACTTTATATGCTTTATCCGACTTCAGAGTAAGTACTGCATCGAATACATTGCAAGTTGGGGGTATTTTTCACACCTAGCCGAGCTATTAGACTAACCTTTTGTAAATGTATGTAGGTATGAAGAGTCTATTGTCATGCTAATAGCCCATCATAGAAACGTTGTTTGCAGAGTTCACAACCTGCTACACTTGTGAAAAACAAGTGTTTGAAAACATGTTTTCAAAATGCCTCCAGCTGTCCATCACTACTGTAAATAAAATAAATAATCTACAGTGGTACAAATATATTATTGAATTCGATTTTTAAAAAGCCACATTTGCTAACAAGTGGTTAAAGAAAATTGTGATAAATAAAAAAGTCTACAAGTTTAATTTAAGGACCAAATGATTGACAGCCGTCCCATATAGATTGCAAAATAGTTGGGAAGAGATTTTTTACGTACTGATTCCATGGCACATGGTTTATGAACTGATACGCAAAATGACGCCGGATAAAACATTTTTTTTCCATTTAAACTATTATGCTAAATTCTTGCAACCAATATAATGTTATTTATATGGGGGATACAAACCTTCCCAGCTCTGCAGATTTTGCCACGAAGAGACAGAATCATTAGATAATTTGTTTTGGTACAGTCCATATGTAGCTTGTTTTTGGTCACAGGTCCAGGAATGGCTGAAGAATTGCAATGTTTACCTGGAGCTAACCCTGCAGATAGCGCTACTGGGTGATCTGAAAAGTCATCTAATTAAATTTAGAGGATTTGAGGATTCTAAATTAATATCTAAGGGGCTTTAATACAATTATAATGCAGGGTTAATAATAAATGTATATATTTGTAGGGGTTGATGCATTTTCGTTTGGGCAAATCTGGTCTGTGATATTGAGTTAGAAATGTATAACACTAGAGTACTTGGATTTACATTGCAGTAATTTTCAAATTATTATTATATTTTTCTTTTTTTGGGGGGTGGGTGGGGGGGGGGTAATAGCCTACTGTCTGTAGTCATAAAAACAATTAGGCTAAATACATTTATAGCTAAGTTAGCAAACAGAACAATTATTTAATTTATCTCCACTGTAACACAGTAGTATGTTAGACATTTTGGTTTCAGTAGATAAACTAAAGTTAGCTAACTAGGTGGCTTGCAGGAAAAATAACTTGCTTAGATAGACACCATATTTGTCATCTGCTCTCTAGGTGCTGTCATCGGCTGTAGCTGAGCTTCTAATGTTAGCTAAATCTAACTCTTTGTTTCAAATCATTTTCGCTATATACTGATTGAAACATGCATGCCTGAATGTCACCATGTAGCTAATAGAACATTAAAAAATGCTCTTGTTGATGAGAAGAATCCCTTGAAGCCATTGCATCTGGTCAGTTCTTTCAGTTATGCCCAAAGGATTGTGCTGTTAGTGTCCACCTCCTTTGCAAAAAAGCCTGCATTAGGGGAGGGATGGGGGCCAGAGCATGAAGCACCGCCGAACACAAGTTGTAGTCTTTCAGAGATTGGAAAAAATGTGTCTGCTTGTATCTTTAGCAAGGAATTTGCCAAAAGGAACATCACTGAAAGACATCCAATGGCTCTATCGAACAAGGGCAACCATACACAGTTGAAGTCGAAGTTTCCATACACTTAGGTTGAAGTCATTAAAACTCATTTTTCAACCACTCCACAGATTTGATGTTAACAAACTATAGTTTTGGCAAGTTTGTTAGGACATCTACTTTGTGCATGACACAAGTAATTCGTCCAACAATTGTTTACAGACAGACAGAAATTCCAGAAAATTATGTCATGGCTTTAGAAGCTTCTGATAGGCTTATTGACATCATTTGAGTCAATTGTAGGTGTACCTGTGGATGTATTTCAAGGCCTACCTTAAAACTCAGTGCCTCTTTGCTCGACATCATGGGAAAATCAAAAGATTGAGACGCGTTCTGTCTCCTAGAGATGAACGTACTTTGGTGCGAAACGTGCAAATCAATCCCAGAACAACAGCAAAGGACCTTGTGAAGATGCTGGAGGAAACAAGTACAAAAGTATCTATATCCACAGTAAAACAAGTCCAATATCGACATAACCTGAAAGGCCGCTCAGCAAGGAAGAAGCCACCGCCATAAAAAAGCCAGACTACGGATTGCAACTGCACATGGGGACAAAGATCGTACTTTTTGGAGAAATGTCCTATGATCTGATGAAACAAATAATGACCATCGTTATGTTTGGAAGAAAAAAGGGGGAGGCTTGCAAGCCGAAGAACACCATCCCAACGGTGAAGCACGGGGATGGCAGCATCATGTTGTGGGGGTGCTTTGCTGCAGGAGGGACTGGTGCACTTCACAAAATAGATGTCATCATGAGGAAGGAAAATTATGTGGATATATTGAAGCAACATCTCAAGACATCAGTAAGGAAGTTAAAGCTTGATCACAAATGGGTCTTCCAAATGGACAATGACCCCAAGCATACTTCCAAAGTTGTGGCAAAATGGCTTAAGGACAACAAAGTCAAGGTATTGGAGTGGCCATCACAAAGCCCTGACCTCAATCCTATAGAGAATTTGTGGGCAGAACTGAAAAAGTGGTGCGAGCAAGGAGGCCTACAAACCTGACTCAGTTACACCTGTTCTGTCAGGAGGAATGGGCCAAAATTCACCCAACTTATTGTGAGAAGCTTGTGGAAGGCTACCCGAAACGTTTGACCCAATTTAAACAATTTAAAGGCAATGCTACCAAATACTAATTGAGTGCATCATTCAGCACGCAATTATATGTCAAACACATCTCACCGTCCTAAAAATGCCTCAGGTATAATGAAAACAAGCCCAGATTCCCCCAGGGTGAAATTCCCCTTTAAGAGAGTATTGTGCGCCAATGCTGAGATGTAGCTCTTTAGAGTCAGGTAGTAGATCAAAGCAATGACTGCATCCCTGAGATCTCCTTGTTCGCCAAGGACCAAGTTTGGGAAAACCTGATCTAGAGCATCAAAATGCTTTTCTGTTCCAAGTCGTAATGGCCAAGCTCTCTATCTGATTGTGGCTCCAGGCACCACACCACCTCATGAGAAACCCAGCAAAAGGTCAAGGTAATGGACTGGTGTTGAAGTCAATGACAGTGCAACATGTCAGTTATTAGGTGTCAGTCTTTCCACCATGGGTCCCGTGGGACCTTTCCATCTGTGTAGTGGGAATGTGAGCTGATGAAGGCGGTCGATGCTGTCTGTAATGGATATAGTACTTCCAACCCAACCTTACTTCCATCCAGACAAGGCATTATGTTGACATCCAGTAAAGACCGGTCCCAGACCTGTCCAAGGCAAGAGTGACGTTTGATGAGATCCACTCAGTTCAGATTATGAAGGAGCAGCTCCCAAGTGGCGCAGTGGTCTAAGACACTGCATCTCAGTGCTAGAGGTTTCACTACAGACAACCTGATTCAAATCGAGACTGTATGACAACCGGCCATGATTGGGAGTCCCATAGGGCGGCAAACAATTGGCCCAGCGTCGTCCGAGTTTGGCTGGTGTAGGCCGTCATTGTCAATACGTTTTTTGCCCAGTGGATTATAGCCTGAGTAATCACAAAAGAGCCCTAAACTTGATTACCCATATTTTTCTGGGGACCATCACAATCAAATCCAAGTATAATAAAATCAACAATCTAATAATGCATAGCAGGATAAAAATATATCCTGTAGATGCTTCATGAAAATCTGTAAAACAACAAAGAAAATGTTTTCCTTTTTCTTGGTTTTCCCCTTAGGTGGTAGTTTGGCAGTCAGTCATACGTTAATGATCCCACAGCTACACAGGAGGGAGACACAGTTGGTGAGCAATGAGCATAGCTATGTCTACAGATCCATCTTACAGCACTTCATCACGTGTTTTTTTCTCCAGAAATAAAGGATACATTGCAAAGATTTACTGTGTATGATCTAGAAGAAAATAAATTGTTTGAACCATACTGATGGGAACAGGTGTATGACTATAATTGTACAACGTTACAATGAGCAGATACAACTTAATGTAGGCTGGACTATTATTGGATGCGCCACAGAAATGTTACAAACCACTGCCTGTGCACACACCCCTGCCCTGCAACCCGAGTTTGATTGAATTTAAGCTAATGGAACTCTGGAAGATAAAACCAGAATGATACCGTTTTATTACCACCATCACTGTCTACTGAATAGGATTGAACGGACGCCAAATACTATCAGAAATGTTTAAAAACATATTTCCTAATGACCAGCTTACAGCTTAAAGGGTTACATAACATCCTCAGGCGCTGAGTTCTCACGCTCATGTTTATGTTCGGTATGAGGATGGAGGAACACACAGGCTACTGGTCAAAGTAGTGTACAACATGTGTCTTTTCGGAACACAGATACTGTAAACTGGTCATTAATGGCGACATATAGCCATAATTCACCTCTGGAGAGGCTACGATTTAGCAGGGATCCCCTGAAGAGGGGGTGGTGGTGACGTATGGTGGGTCCTCTATCCCTAGGGGTATGGGATGGAAGACAGGTTTAGCGGACAGCCCGGGGATGTTTGAAGTACGAGATGACCCTAGACGTGAGCCGAGGCATCGAATCCTCCTCAGCAAATCCTCTTCAGTGCTCAGAATACTGATCGCAGAACCCTGGTTTCCCTGGCAACAAGGCCTCTTCTAATATAGCAATCAGCGCGCGTGTCAGAAGATGTTTTTTTCTTCTAATTCCAACCACCCCTACTCTACTCTTGTCTTTTCAAACAGTTACATGCCTGTGTTGTTGAGAGGGGTCCAGCGGCAGACCTCATCTCTCAGGCCTCTCCCTTCATCTCTCAGGCCCCTCTCGTCTCTCAGGCATCTCCCAGGATCCTTCCCCTCACATAGCAGGCCCCTCCCCCTCATATATCAGGCCCCTCCCTCTCATCGCTCAGGCTCCTCTCATCTCCTGCTTATGTTTAAGTGACACATCTGATATTCTGGATTTCCCCTGATTGTCTATGCGAATCAAATGTGGGTCAAAAGGGAAATAAAAGTATTATCAGAGTTGTTTTGTTGTAGTTTAATTAATGCACAATGTTTCAGCTTAAAATGTATGTGTAATCTGTTGATGCGTTAACAGAACTGCGGGAAAACAGTGCTCGGAAGGCGATGGCAAAGGACACTGTGTACCGTTCATACGTTCATTGTGTTTTAGTTTTGACCTAAAATGTCAGACCAGGAAGGAACGTTTGTCACTTCTGAAGTCTGCGGTTAGAGTCTATTGGAAATGTTCAGTCCTCCTCCAAGGCATTCCCCTCTGCTTTCATCAAGTTTTATGAGCAGCATAAATCCCTTTCTATTCACCTCTAATCAGTGGGGTTGACGTGCCGTTCTGTAAAATGTCAAGCAGGCAAGCACGTCAAGACAAAGGAGTAATTGAGGTTAAGTTGGAAAATCACATTGCTGGAGCCTATTATATACTAAATTGAGGCCTGAAGCCATGATTATTGTCATTACTGTCATTGTGTTCTCCGTCAGTGCCCCAAATGCCATCACTCACTTCCTGGGTTCAGTCATTGCATGGGGACAACGGTAAACAATCTTCAGTGTTGAACATTCAGCGTTGAACACTTGCACATTTGCACAGAGGCCAGCTAATTGCCATGTAAGATTGTGCAGTACTGTGCAATGTGGTGCAGACCAGATTCCATGCTTGTGGCGTTGAAAATGTGAGTTTAAAAAGCATCAAAATGTTGGAAAGGAAACCTTTACCATAAATATCCACACAGTGCCATCTGTTGGCTGGCTTCAGCAGTATACTAAACTCCTCAATAAAACATATGCTTCATCTATATCTGATGAGATCGGAGAAGGAAGAATTTGAGTCATCAATTTATAGGACAAATGTTTAGCATTCAATTTGGTTATATTACCCTATTCCTTATAATGCACTACTTTTGACTTCATAGACTACAGGTTGTGGCAGTGGCAGGTGGATGGGTACCAGCCTCGGAGTGCATCATCTAGGGACTCCCTGCTATGCTGCCTGGTTAACAGTGTTTTAGACTGCACCACTAGACACATACACAGATAGATGTCCTCTCCCCCCACTCAGTCAGCCATGAGAGGAGAGAGAAAGAGTGAGTCTGGATGTCCTCTACCCCCACTCAGTCAGCCATGAGAGGTGAGAGAAAGGGTGAGTCTGCATATTCTAGTCTGAGGCAACTCACAATGGGTCTGAGAGAGAGACTGCAAAAAGTTGTCATCCATTTCATTAATGTTCTATTTCAAGCCATATTCCAGTCAGAGCTTGCACGTTTTTTTTCACAGTATCCCTTCAAAAGGGACTGGTCAAGAGAATGCAGACACTGGGCTTCCCGAGTGGCGCAGTGGTTTAAGGCACTGCATCGCAGTGCAAGCTGCGTTGCTAAAGATGCTGGTTTAAGCCCCGTCTGTGTCGCTGCCGGCCGCAACCGGGAGACCCATGAGGCAACGCACAATTGGCCCAGCTTCGTCCGGGTTAGGGGAAGGCCCGGCCGGGATGTCCTTGTCCCATCGCGCTGTAGCGACTCCTGTGGCGGGCCGGGCACATGCGCGCTGACACGGTCGCCAGGTGTACGGTGTTTCCTCCGACACATTGGTGCGGCTGGCTTCCGGGTTAAGCGAACAGTGTGTCAAGCAGTGAGGCTTGGCGGGGTTGTGTTTCAGAGGTCCGTACGGGAACTACCAACTGGGGAGAAAAAGGGTAAAAAAGAGAATGCAGACCCTAAGTGTTGTCTAGACAAACAGTCCCTTGGTTGTCAACTGCAGAAATATAAAATCCTTTGAGCCGGAGCTCATTTAATAGCAGACAACTGCAGTAATGGAGTGCTATAGCCTGATCTATCCAGCCCCTGCCTCTCCAGTCTGAAATGCTTACGGTCATGTCACAGTGGAGATCGAATAGCAGAGCAGACATTACTCTGCGAGGTGTTATTTCCATTCTGACCAGGCCAATGTATTGGGCCATTATATACTGAACAAAAATAAAAACACAACATGCATCAATTGTAAAGGTTTTACTGAGTTACAGTTCATATAAGCATCTGGTGGTCTCAGATACCTTAAAAAAAAGGTATCAGAAAACCAGTCAGTATCTGAAGTGACCACCCTTTGCTTCATGCAGCGTGACACATCTCCATCACACAGTGTTGATCAGGCTGTTGATTGTGGAATGTTGTCCCACTCCTCTTCAATTGCTGTGTGAAGTTGCTGTATATTGGCAGGAACTGGAACACATGTCGATCCAGAGCATCCCAAACATGTCTGGTGAGTATTCAGGCCATGGAAGAACTGGGACATTTTCAGTTTACAGGAATTGTGTACAGATCCTTGCAACATGAGGCAGTGCATTATCATGTTGAAACATGAGGTAATGGCGGTCGAACTGCAGTCAGGCCAAGACCCTGGTGAGCAGGATGTTTTGGTATCCTTCCCCTGATCTGTGCCTCGACACAATCCTGTCTTAGAGCTCTACGGACAATTCCTTCAACCTCATGGCTTGGTTTTTGCTCTGACATTGTCAACTGTGGGACCTTATATAGACAGGTGTGTGCCTTTCCAAATCAGGTCCAATCAATTGAATTTACCCCAGGTGGACTCCAATCAAGTTGTAGAAACATCTCAAGGATGAGCAATGGAAACAGGATGCACCTGAGCTCATTTTCGAGTCTCATAGCAAAGGGTTTGAATACTTATGTAAATAAAGTATTTCTATGTTTTATAGACATTTTTTCGCTTTGTCATTATGGGCTATTGTGTGTAGAATGATGAATGAAATTGTTTATTTAATCCATTTTAGAATAAGGCTGTAATATAACAAAATATGGAAAAAGGGAAGGGGTCTGAATACTTCCTGAATATACTGTACACCTGTAGAACCAACTGCTGCTAGGTATCTAATGCTGTCTTATACAGCTGGATGAGTACAATAACTAGGGGAGTTGTAGGAAAATGTGTTAATTTACTCGGCACACATTAATCAGAATATGCATGTTATTTCTTCCACAAATGAACTAGTCAAATCTGATGTATACTGCATTTAAAGGATAATGGATATAATGAATCTTTCTTTTATTAAATGATAGATGGCTATAGTAACATTAAGAAAAGGCCGATATTAACTTGGTTTATGCAATGCATGTTTGATTATATGCTTCATTTGTTTCCAATGGCAAAACCCTAATAATAACAAAACCTCCTCGGGCCAACATTGTTACCTTCCTAATCTTCTGCCGGAGGAACTGCCTGCTGTCCAAGTCCAGAACCTTCTACCTGATGGTCATCTCTGTAGCTGACACCCTGGTGCTCCTTTTCATCGTGGTGCTGGAGATCAATGTCAAATTTTACCACAATGTACTTATTTAGTCAGAATTATTATTTCTCTTTTAATTTCTGCAGTTCTGTCAGTAACACTTTACATTGTATTTTTGTAGTAACATTGTAATTACTACAGTAACACTTTAAAGTTTGATTTGAGGAGCCGTTCTGGTGCCGTTTGCCCTGGTGCCTTCGTGGCCTGAGTCCTACCTTTCCTCATCATCGTCATCCTCAACTGGGTTGCGACAGACCTCCCTTAGCAACAGGGTCCATGTGGTGGGGACTGCCGACCTGACCTCGGGGGCCAACAGGGTGACGCCCCTGCTGCGCTCCAGAAAGATGAAGTTCGTAGTGCTCCTGGTGACTGAGTCCATGAGCTTTGTGCTGCTATCCGTCACCTGCGCCGTCACCCAGATCATCCTACGCACCACCCATTTCTACAGCCAGCAACGGACCACAACCTGCAGATCAACGTGGCAGCTGACATTGGTAGCATGCTGAGCCTCAGTAATGCATCCATTAACATGTACTTGTAAGCCAGCACTCAGGCCAAGTTCCGTCAGAACTTCATAGCCTGTGTCAGACAGGTTTTCTCCCATTGCAAGACTAGCAAAACCCTGCTCAGCAGTAGACCGGCTATTTGCCATTTATAACACTTTAGCCTTGTCTGGGTCTGGACCAGGCTGGAGGTACTTGGGGGTCAGTGAGTCTGTTTCAAATGTTAGTTTCTCAGAACAGTGGGAAACGGATGAGTTCTCATAACACACATTCATAAATGGTTAGTTTCTCCAGACATCTATAATAAAAACTCAATTTAATCATCTAACCCGGTTAGTGTTTGTGTATTTTACTCATTTTGTTGCTCTGTAAAAGTAGGATAAGAGCACCCTGTCAATGGTCACAGCAGAATGACATCTGCAATGTTTTCCCCTGCAATCAGAATAAATTCCCTAGAATAGGTTTCCAGTCATAATGCAAACAAAAGGAGGCATCGCAGTGCTTGAGGCGTCACTATAGATCCGGGTTCGATCCTGGGCTGTGTCGCAGCCGGCCACGACCGAGAGACCCATGAGGCGGTGCACAATTGGCCCAGCGTTGTCCGGGTTAGAGGAGGGCGTGACTAGCTGGGATGACCTTGTACCATCGCATTGATGCGGCTGGCTTCCGTGTTAAGCGAGCAGTGTGTCAAGAAGCAGTGCAGCTTGGCAGGGTCGTGTTTCTGAGGATGCATGGCTCTCTACCTTCGCCTCTCCCGAGTCCGTACGGGAGTTACAACGATGGGACAAGACTGGAACTACCAATTGGGGAGAAAA
Organism: Thymallus thymallus; assembly: GCA_023634145.1. Taxonomy (NCBI): domain Eukaryota; kingdom Metazoa; phylum Chordata; class Actinopteri; order Salmoniformes; family Salmonidae; genus Thymallus; species Thymallus thymallus. The sequence goes on from CM042399.1 coordinate 18,984,663, forward strand.
AGAGTAAAACAAATATATAATAACAAAGGAGACAGACATACAATTAAGGGAGAGCTCTGTTCCTGAAAATAACCTTTTTAATTTCCTAAAACAGACTATAAGAGACTAAACAGACTAATTTCCTAACAAATGCTATATTGATTGTTTTGTCAACAAATATTTTGGATTGATAGCATTGTTGTTTGCTTAAGCCTGCTTGATAGAGTTGTTTTGATATTAAATTAGGTACATTATTGATGTCACCACGGACATTTGTTATGGATAATCTCACATAGCCTCTTATAGTCACATAGGAACGGATTAATGATGACATAACTGGGAGAGGGAGGGGTTCACACAGAATGTGTTAATATAGGATTGTTGATAGCTCCCATCTTAAACAGATATTATCTTGGGGCATGATATTTGCGCTGGCAGTGCATCTCTCAAACAACTTGATATTGAACATCTTAAATCATCACTTGAGTCATCACTTAAATCATGAATGGAGTGAAAGCTTTGAAGTCCATGCAACCATCTTACTTTTTATTATTCTCATTGACCCGCTCATTCCTCTTCACACACTCTGTGATGATTGTTCTGACTTCCGCTGGTTGGAGTACTTTTCCTTTCCTTTCCTTCACCCTGTAGAGGGTAGTGATCTCGCAGTCTAGATGCAGCAGAGAAGTTTTAAAATACTCTTCACTACTTCTAGCCTCAAGCTCCCTTCATAAATGTCATGAGTGGACGAGGCTATACTCACTCTGGGTTCTTCCAGTCCACCTCTACAATGCTCTCCACCCCTTTACTCAGCTCCTTCACCCTCACCAGGCTGTGCTGCTGCTGCATGCTCTGAAGGAACATGGACAACCGGGGACAAAACATTAGACTTAGAATTTAAGGGATAATTCATTAATGAACAGTCAAGTTGAATTTTGTGGGTTTTGCCACCAACTTTCCAAGATTCAAGTCTCAAGTTTATTAGAAACATAATTTAATACGTTCTTTACAAGTCAAGGACCACTCTTATTCTAAGACATGAGTTACCTTTTTATAGCTTGATTTCTTGATGTCAAGTTGCTTTCCACTTGGACTGTAAAACAACAATTCCTATGAGTATTCAGTTCAAGGCTACTTCTCTTTAGCAGAATCGTAACTTGAGGTAGGCTACAACTTTTGCAGGTATGCACTGATGTAAGGGGGAAATGTGTGCAAAAAAAACCTTTTTTTTTTTATTTAACTTTTATTTAACCAGGGAAACCACATTGAGACTTATATATAAAATTATACATACTTTAAAACACAAAAATAAATAGCAAATATTGTACACACAATAAACAATCAAACAAAACAAACACCTTTATCAATATAAAAAGCCTTTCTCCTAAACCGACCCAGAGACAACAACACATCCAAACTAAACGTTACTTGGACATTATTCCACATGATAGGGGCCTGGAAGGAAAAGGCAGTTTGAAAATTGTGTCCAAGAACAGTTTCAAGGTGCATTGAAGCTGTTCTGGTGGCTGTTCTGGTGGGTCGTGGTGGCCCAACACCCTATTAATACACTTTATGTTGGCGTTTCATTTAAATTTGGCAGTTATCTGTATCATAATAATCTCTCCTCTCACTGGATCTCCAGTTGAGCAGTAATAGTTACCTTGTGGTAGTGATGCGCGGGTTGACTCATAACCTGCAGTCCCCATGGTTATATTCGCTGGGTCATGAAGAATTGTGTGGATGAAGGGCGAGTGGGTGGCGGGCAGGTTGAATAAAAAGCAAACAATACCTTAAAAATCCATGAATGTATAATTATTGTGAAATCTATATCTATAGGCTACATTGAGGTTTTTCTTTCATTATTTTAGGTTATATGGTATTAGTGCGCAAGCCTAAACTTTTAGGGCTTAACTGTACATGCGGCAAATAGCTTACACGCCAAATGCTTTTGACAAGGGCAGAAAAGGTTTACGTCAATACACAGAAGCGAAAAGGATAATGTCAGAATTTAATTAAATAAGAGAATCTGTGAATTGGAGAGTTGATAATAAAGAGAAGGGAGGGCCAGAAAAGTAATGTCTGGGAAAGATTTGGTGAAATGGTAAAAGAAGATGTGCCGGCTATGTTATGCTTGATGATTGTGAGGCGCTATAGCCTACAAATGTGACAGTCACAAAACAGTCAAATAGGCCTATTGCATGTCAAGGGAACTGTAGCATACTGTTCAGATGGGTTAAATAGAAACTAATATCTGGACACTGACTGTAGGTCTATAACCTCTCACATAGCCTTAATATTAACTCCTGCAAATGTAGGCTACATTTTGACTCGGGAACAGGAGTGGAGAAATATGATTTATTTGTTTCAGCATCTTGAGAGAATGCAAATGTGCAGTTAGATACCGTCTGTAGAGGTGCTGTCTTTATCAGCATCATAAAAGCTGATAGTATTTGAACCACATCAAATATGCATCCAACAGAACTGGGTTTATTTAGTCTTCTAGGGCAACATATAATGACAGAAGAGAAACTGCATGTATCTAATTTTAGACAAGTTGACTAACAAATAGCCTACCAAAATGGCGGAAATTATAAGCAGAAACAAATCTAAATCGGGCAAAAAAAAAGAATCCTGCACCCGGTCAAAAAACTGTTCTGCTGTCTCTGACTGTACCCTACAACGCATCTTCTATATTAGCAGGTTAGGGTCGGGTACAGATTTTCACATATAGTCGGGCGGTTGCGGGTGAACAAACAGCTGACACCATTACCTTGTGGGCTTCTCAGGTCCTCTGGGTCTTCCTCTCCTTCCTCTGTCCACTGCTCCCCCTCCTCTTCCTCCCAGTCAGACAGGCTGAGCTTCTGGATACCAGGACAGGGGGCATCTGTGGCCTGGTCACCATCAGAGTTGGGACACGGTTCTTCTTCACCCCCCTCAGTTGCCTGTTCTTCATCCTCCTCTTCCTCTCCATCCATTGCCTCGACACCCTCAGTATCCACATCAGGAATGGAGGGAGGACCAGCCTTGTCTCCAAATGCCCTAATGATAGTAGATTTACATGGGAATGTTGTGTCAGGGTTATACTTATTGACACTAACCATGCTGCAGTGTGTGTGTGTGGAGTTTGACTGGCTAATCTGCACTCAACATGTAGCCGTGGAGGACTGGCATGTAGCCGTGGAGGACTGACAACCCTCTGCCCTTCATGCCCAGGCCCTGCATATCTGCACTGGACATGGTGGCAGTGCCCACTGCCACGGGAGCACTGGGAACAAACAACCACAACGTTGTGAGCAAGAATATGAAGCCTGCAATTGTTAAGGTGTTTATGTCAATGTGTTCATTATAGACAGGGGTAACAGCCAATTATGACAGCAAATGGTTCCAGTCAACTGCCATCTGATATTATTTAACCTTTATTTAACCATTAGGCCTACCTGTTGCTAACAACTTTAACAGCACATCAGGTAGCCTAGTGGTTAGAGCGTTGGGCCAGTAACTGAAAGGTTGCCCAAGCTGTCAAAGTAAAAACTCTGTAGATTAAGGCAGCCCCCTGCACCTCTTTGATTTAGAGGGGTTGGGTTAAATGTGGAAGACACATTTCAGTTGAAAGCATTCTTTACCTCTGGGAGACCACTTGGAGGCACCACCACTCCAGGCAGCATGAGATCTGTGGAAGAGTGTAGAGGAAGGATAGAATTTCTGAATTTATGTGAATGACTTAGAGTTGAGGAGAGACTGACTGCATCACTTCTTCTTTTTATAAGAAACATTAATGTTTTGAAAATCCCAAATTGTTTGCATAGTCAACTTACACACACACTTACCCCACCAGACATACCACCAGAGGTCTTTTCACAAACCCCAAATCCAGAACAAATTCAAGAAAGCGTACAGTATTATATAGAGACATTATTGCATGGAACTCCGTTCCATCTCATATTGCTCAAATAAACAGCAAAACTGGTTTCGAAAAACATATAAAGCAACACCTCACGGCACAACGCCGCTCCCTTATTTAACCTGGATAATTTGTGTGTATGTAATGATATGTAGGCTACGTGTGCCTTTAAAAACATGTTTTTGATGTAGTTCTGTCCTTGAGCTGTTCTTGTCTATTAATGTTCTGTATTATGTCATGTTTCATGTTTTGTGTAGACCCCAGGAAGAAAAGCTGCTGCTTTTGCAACAGCTAATGGGGATCCTAATAAAATACCAAAAATACCCAATACATACAGTAGAATCAAGATTTCCCTTTTTTTCCTGAGTTATATGGTCAGTGCATCTCGGCCACTTGAGACATGTTGACTGTAACCCTACCTGTGGGATAGACATGTTGACTGTAACCCTACCTGTGGGATAGACATGTTGACTGTAACACTACCTGTGGGATAGACATGTTGACTGTAACACTACCTGTGGGATAGACATGTTGACTGTAACCCTACCTGTGGGATAGACATGTTGACTGTAACCCTACCTGTGGGATAGACATGTTGACTGTAACCCTACCTGTGGGATAGACATGTTTACTGTAATCTTACCTGTGGGATAGACATGTTGACTGTAACCCTACCTGTGGGATAGACATGTTGACTGTAATCTTACCTGTGGGATAGACACATTTCTCCAACTCAAAGAACACTGGGTTCTTATGAACCACATAGAGGGTGGCTGCATCTCTCTTCACTACATTGAGCTACTCCTTGTTTGGGATCAACTCGGACTGTACCTCTGCAGACAGAGAGGGAAAGGCTTTCAGCCTCCTCCTAAGGTGGGTAGAGAGGCGATATGAAATATTGTTGTAATCTATGTGAAAACATTTTCAGGAAATATTGTGATGCTTTCATTCAACAAAAAGCCTAAGTGATTTATAAGCACCATGTACTTCTTCAGTTATGTGTTAGTGTGACACTAGAAAATGGGTAATTCCATTTGATTTCAATCACTTTTTGAAAGCACCCTATAGATTTGAACTAAACGTTCCATAAATATTTGCCCATGGTAAAAGAAATTGACTTGTTGGACATTTAGGAGATATAGGTGCTGAAAGTTGACCCATTTTGCATACCCCACCATACCACGAGACAAAAAATTAATGGTTGAGTTTGATATTATTTGAAAGCTTACAAACAGGGTTGTCAAACAACTTAATAACTTCTTGAATTTTTATTATGCTTTTTATTTATTTTTATTTTTTTACCTTTAACATAAATTATCTACAATCGCGTAAACGCCGATATTTTCCCCTGCATATGTTATAGCTTAAACCCTAATTTACATGAGGTGTATGTGTTGTGCCTGCCATCGGTTGAGACACAGCATACTCTTGAATACAAAAAAGGTAAAATAGGGGGTACATGTAGACATGTGTAACCTGTACAAGTGTGAAATGGAAATGTGTTTTTTGCTTTGCATATCCCACTCCCCCTGAGAGTGGGGTCATGGCCAGGGATCAGCCATTATTGACAGTGACCCTGGAGCAATTAGGGTTAAGTGCCTAGGGTTAAGCACTTTTTGGTTACTAGCCCAAAGCAACCCGCCACCCCTACTACGCTACCTGCCACCCCTATAGGGTGTGAGTCATTTCAATCATAGAAATATAATTCATAGAATGAACCTATCCCCACAGCAATTTAGACATTTTAATTAAATTACTACCACAAAGCTGTCCACCGGTCCACCCACCGTCGAATGTCAACTTTAATGGGAATGTCTATTCTATTATCTAAATTTCAATGACTTCAATAGGTTTCCTATGGAAGATTGACAGTGTAATTTAAAACAACTGATAATGTTGATATTATCTAATGTGTGGACGCCCAACCATCTTTGTTGTACCTTTTGAATGTGTAAATTTCAATTTGATTCCCGTTTTAGTACATTGATCAGCCAAAATATGACACCCACCCTGTGTTCAAGAGCACAGCTGTCTGAATCATAAAGAATGATAGAGGCCACTAGTGGCCAAAATGCTGTATTAGCATGGGCAGCGCCATGAGGGCTTCCACCATTTTAATGTAGTCAACTGGGTGTGACTTCCAACTTCATTGGCTGATCTCTCCAGGTGACCCTGTTGGAGTCATGTCTGACTGGGTCATCGGGAGGGATCAGCCAATCATGAAGAAGAACATTGACTACTTCAAAATGGAGAAAGCCTCAATGGCACTGCCCGTGCTGTCACAGACGCTATAATCAGTGATGTAGTGGTAAAGAAATAGGTGGGTAAACGCTGATCGCCGTTCGCGTTGAGTAAAGTAACGTTCCTTATACTTTCAATGCATTTCTCGGCCAAATTGGGCAAGAGAAATGCATAATGGCACACTGGCTATAATGGCACAGATACGCATCCTTGCTCAACAATCGCATCCCAACAAGAAGCACACGTATCATTCAATTTACTTTTTGTTCCACTTTTCAACATCACTGTAGTCCATTCAGAACAATCGTCCTCACCAAATTTACTCGAAGCGCTGCTTAATTAAAACTTAATCTACTTCCACCATCTTTTCCGACCCCTCCTTCCTAGCCTGCCAATTTCTTATTCTTCTTCTGTGAATTTTATGGCAGACTACACCCCAAAAGGCGTATTGCCGCCACCAACTGGACGGTTTGAAACCCCAAAAATGTAATAAATAAAACCATATGCAATAGTGAAACTAACTTCATTCATCCTAATAAAAATAGTACATCGCCAAAACAAACAAAATTCCCACTTCTTCCTTCTTTTAATTCTCCATATCTCATTGTTCAGGCTCTAGGACCTGAGAGGGTGGTACCTCTTGTGCCAATATTGCATGTAACTCCTTCGCTGAGAAATCTTTCAGCCCCAAGAACCGCTCCGCCGCAATCACTATAATTTCTATCTTCCTGGACCATCTCTCCACCTTGGCAGTGCCATTAATTACCATAGCTATAAAAGCCACAAAGTCCACCTTCTTAAACTTAAAAATGTCAGGATCCTGCTGGTGAAAGGCAACCCCTGCATCCTGCATTTTAGGCCTCTCCACTACAATGGACTCTTCTGATGCACCATTCACACCCTCAACCCTTTTCACAGCTGTTACATATGAAATGTTCTGTACAGCCCTGACTTTGGCCACCTCATTCTCTTTCATCCTTGTGGGGCATTCGGAAGACTATACTTCATGGTTCCCACCGCAATTGCAACATGTCACATATTCATCACTTCCATAATACATACTATGATCCTTTCCACAACTTGGACATTTCGGCTTCTCCCTTCTGCAAACACTTGCTACATGAACAAAAACTTTACAATGATCACACAGCATTGGTCTTGGGATAAATGCTCTGACTCTGTAGTTAATATATCCCAACTGCACTTGAGTAGGGAGAGACTCCATATCAAAAAACAAAAGAACAGATAATTCACCACACGTTTCATCCGACGTGCATAAATCACTCCAGGAATATATATATTTTTTATCTCTTTAACATCTACTTCCCACGATACGCCAGATATAACCCCCTTGAGAGGTGCCCTGTTCCTAAAAGACACACACAACACTTCAAACTTATCAAATCGTGTGAGACGCAAAACACGTTTCTTCTGTTCCTTAGAAGTACAAAAAATCTAAACAAGCCCGCCTCTAGTGATCCTCACAGACTTCATTCTTCCCAGCACTCTCTCCACCAGTTCGGATATCTCAAATGAATTCCTCAAGATTGGTAATTCGTTCAACTGCTCCTCATTTACAAACCGTACTCCTACAAGATACGAAGTGACATTCTCTTCTGTGTACTCTGCTTTGCTCCATTTTCCTTTCTTTGGAAAATATTCAAATTCTCCTTGATTCTACCGCTATTAGATTCAGAATCCACTTCATCATCTGCTTCCACCATCTTTTTTCTCCCATCCTAGACCTCGATTATACCAATTGACGGAAATTGGTATCCGATGAGATACCTTGAAGGCTCAGTACAGTCAAAAACGTGATTTTACTATATTTTATATATAAGGTTGAAATAACACTGTGAAAATGCACTTTTAGTGTAAGAGCTGTTTGAAAACACCACCTGATATTCCAGCTTGTTTGCCCTCCTCTCTGTCAATAACAGCAAAGCTGTGTTCGAGACATTAATTGAGTAAATAGTATGGATATAGTTAGTATTCCAAAAGTTCCCGGATGTGTACTAAATTCGCCAAAATACGAAGTATACAAGCAGCGGACACTATTTCCTTGCTTTTAGGGCACTTAATGCAGTTCTTCCGAAAATGGGCGTGGCTTCACAATGTTTTCAGATTTAAAGAAAATTGTGGAAAATATGCAGCCGAAGTCCGACGAGAGCAGATACAAATTCATTGCTTTAACTAATTATGAAAAATGTTAAGAACATGTTGAGCAATGTAATAAAGTAATGACTTTTCAAATAATTTAAGTTACACATTATGTTGGCTGACAATTTGTTAGCTACGCTATTCTTACGTCACGAACCGCATAGCATTACAGAAATATGTACCAGTATGCTAGCTAGTTACCTAACGTTAGTTGGCTACTAATACATTGCACTTACCAGGCAGTATATTAACTATCTGCTATCTAACTACCCAACGTTTATTGACTTGATTATTCACATTATTCTTAGCGGTATAGTGGTTGTGCGTTCCAATGGACATAGTTAATTCTGGCTATCTACTCCGATTTCAGAGCGCTCTCCTCTTGAGTGTGCCAGAGCACAGAATAACTGATGAATTTACGATCGCACACCAGTTGAATATAGCCGTTGTCAGTAAACATCGGCCCAAAAAATGCGTAATTAAATTGTTGCCAGCAGCACAGTTACAGTCACCAACACTCTGGATAACATGAAAACAGCCTAATCAGCTATGCTAAGGCGAGTAAAATGGTCAGAGTGAGGTGTTCTCATATTTGTGTCTGGAAGTAGCTAGCCAACGTTAGCCAGTTAGCTTGGCTGCTTGACTGCTCAACCCTACTCATCCGCCAGAGCGTCCAGTGTGCGCTCGCTCTGAACGCTCCAGAACCCCAAGAAATTATTTGATATTGAAAAAAAACCCAGCTTCATTGGACCTTCATGCCCAATGTCCACCAGATGCATATGTGTTCTGTTTTGCCAGATGTCTAGCACGCAATGTATGTACTTGAGGCACTTGTATCGCTTTTCAACTTGCTAAAAGATAGCTAGTTTGAGTCTGTGTACTTCCGTTTATACCAACGAAAGGTAATGTGAGAATGCACTGCGCCACCCCCAACGTAGCGTTACGGACTTCCCCATTAACAATGCATGACTTCCGCCGAAACAGAATGAGTTTGATACATCTGGTGGATATGACGCGTTAAAGGACCTTTAACTGGATTTTGACTTCACTGGGCCTTTAAATTATCCAATCTGTCCGAAGATGTCAATGCTAAACTCCTCGCGTCCTCTCTTCTCGTCTCCTTCTCAAAACCCATTGAAGGAGACACCAATCACCCCATTAAAAGGAGGAAACATCTTACCATTCATATGGTATCCCACACGCCACATGTGTGGTACGCGTTACCTTTGAATAGTGATTCAAATCCACACATTGTGCTGTGTGATACGTCACTTGACGATCAGGGCGGGACCTCTGGCTTTCTTATCCAATGGGTTTTGAGAAGGATACGAGGAGAGAGGACGCAATGATCTTCCCGGTGATTCCAGCCTCGATCTAGCTTAACGCGTGAGGTCATCATGACACGATGGTAGCGAGAGTAGGGAACAACAAACAAGACAACCTGAAAGTCGTGTCTACTGAGCCGTTCGATACTGAAGTCTGAGGATTTCATTGTGGGAGCTACCTTGACAAGCTAGAAAAGCCACGAATACTGGACATAAGAGACAAGATAAACAATACAAACAATTTCAAAGAACGGAAAGCGGATGCTTAACGACAAATAACTCCTCCTATTTCTGGTGGTGACTTCACTTCAATGCAGGTGGCAGTGAGTGTCTCGGAACAAGTGAATTTAGCCAGCTATAACGTTAGCTTCGCCGCTAGATAACTTTTATATAACTTTGAATAGCAAGTAACGGTTCATGAGTAAGTAGCTTAGCTCACTAACTCGCTTGTTGGTTATCTAGTTAAAGTTATTTTAAGGCCACTTGAGTCTTAACTGTAAGTTGGCACTGTGAGGTATTCATTGTATAACGTTAACTAGCTAACGTTAGTAGCTCGTTAGCATGCGAGTTCAACCACATATCAGCAGGTAGCTAACATTAGCAAACCACTAAGGAATCCACTATTTTTTCTACGGTGGATTTCCCCGCGGTAAAATTGGAATTGTTATAAGTGAACCCGCTCTCTCAATCCAAATCAGAACAATGTTATCGAACGGTCAGAACCAGAACCCACCGGCCTTTCCGAACCAGCAACAACAGCAAGTGCCAAATCGGAACTATTCCCACTGTCCTCCGTTTCCCGTCAAACCCCACAACCCTCTTCAAATAAAAAAGAATGCCATAACTGACGAATACAAAGTTACAAGTCAGGTCCTTGGCATGGGCATAAATGGGAAAGTATTGGAGATATTCCAAAAAGGAAGTGGAGATAAATACGCCCTGAAGGTAAATGTGTTTTGTGTATAACTCTACTTTAAACAATGTTGCGTTATTCTTGTGATTTGAGATTGTATAATACAAGTGAAACCGTCCAAGTCAAGTGAGCAAGAAAGTTGAAACATTGTAATTTTATAACAAGGCATTTTGAAAACCCATTCGAGTATGATACATTTTTTTCTCATCCTACTGATGAATGACCAATTATGGTATTGAACTGCCATTCTGCAATGGAAGGTATTTAATTTGCACAGAGAAAATGCTGATGAATTCCTCAAAACATACCCACGCTTTTCAACGCACACAATGCACCACCTTATTCCATTTCCAAAGTGGCACTTGAATAAGTTCACAAGTCTCACTTCCAACTTTGTTTCCATATAATGTTATCAATGTGATATATCTGATGGTGAAATAAATGCACACTTGTTTAAGTGAGGTGCTGGCTTGAAAAAGAAAAGGAGAGCTGCACACTAGGAGCTCGGTTGCAATCATTTTATAACCAACGTTTCGAAACTGTCAATGTTGGTTATAAAATGATTGCATCTGAGCTCCTAGGGTGTGCGGCTCTCTCTTTCTTTGTCAATGTGATATGGCTTAAACCTAGATGATTTGAAGTACAGTAGGTCTGCTGCACTGACATTTTCAGTGAGTGCGTTCACATTGTATTTATTGTGTTAAAATGTTCAATTCCATTTAAGTGAGAAATAAATCAGTTTACTCCTATACTGCTCACAAGAGAGCAGACCAGAGTCCCTCTGAGGCCTAGTTAATCTCTTATTGGTGCCACTTCCTCTGAGGCCCTGACTGTACACTAGAAATTCTGTGATTCATATCCGATCTTCAGGATTGCTGATAGAGCAAATCATTTCTCTTTCGATTGCGTTAAGGTTAGCCTCCTCTCACTTTAAAATGGGGAAACTTTGATACTATTTGAATATGCCTGCATTTAGGCCTAGTTGGTAGTGTAGAGTGTCAACATTGCTTTCAACCAGGGCTTTCCTTTGCTGGGGTTCATGATGGGTGTCGTCATACCGCAGCTGTCATTCTGGTCCCCAAATAGCTCTTCCCTGAATCGGATACGAAACTAACAAAATACCTTCTGCTGCCATTATTTGACTTGGCCTATCAACTGACAGTAACTACTACAGAAAAGGGGGTAAACATGTTTTTGTGAATAACGTAGATTTCCCCTACTGCACTGACTGTCATTTTTTATTATATGAAAAATGAAAGTACATTGTCTAACACATTATCATAGATCTGTAGACTTATTTATATAATATAGTTAGTCATTCTACGTCTTTGCCCTGATATTGACTTAGTTGACTGTGCATCATGTACAGGCATATTCAGCAACTGTCAGGTTCAATGAGTCACAAAAAAACCATTGTTCGTGGAAATATGTTTTGGAATTAAAGTAATAATTATTATTTTGGCCCCATATCAGCTTTTATAACATTATAGGTTCCCAGGAAACTTTTCAGAAAAGGGCCAATGTTTTTCAAATAATATAGCCTAGCGGTTAGAGCGCTGGGCCAGTAACGAAAGGCTGGCTGACCCTGTATGTAGGCCGCCATTGTAAATAAGAATTTGTTCTTAACTGACTTGACTATTTTTTTAATTTTTTATATGCCACTCATTTATTCACTTCAGTGCATTGTTGTACGGGTCCAGTATCACTCCCTTGTTTTTAGTCAACCCTAAAATAATCTCTGGTCATTGACAGACTTGAAACAGATGTCCCATGCTGATTTCTAGGTTTCCCAGATAAGCCCTTAACAATAGCAGCATCCCACCTCCTCTCTCCTTTCACCCCACACACTCCTCCTCTCATTTCACAGACACACTCTTTCCTCCTTTCATTACCCATCAGGGCAGTGTTTCTGCCTGCTGAGCCCCAGTGTTAGCCGTCAGGCAGAGATAATTGAAAATGGATAACTTCCCCCGATATTTCCTCAGTCTGCTCCTCTGAGATCTATTAGTCAGCCCTGAGGCATGTATCCCCCTCCTCCTGCTCTGATTGGGGGACCAGGGTTGGTGGCATTGTGATGCTGAGCACAGCTTGACTTTGCAGTGGGGATGAGGTGTCAGATGGCAGAGGTGTCAAACTCATTCCATGGAGGGCCTAGTGTCTGCAGGTTTTTCCTTTCAATTAAGCCCTAGACAACCAGGTATGGTGAGTTCCTTACTAATTAGTGACCTTAATTCATCAATCAAGTACAAGGAAGGAGTGACAGACAATCGGCCCTCCGTGGAATGAGTTTGACACCTGTGATATATGGGTTTATCGATCACCCTTTAGCAGCTTGTAATGGTGTATTGTGACTATAGCTGGGTGATATGGACAAAAATCCATATTGCAATAAATTGACTGAATTAATAACGATAAGTTTAACATTTTGCACCTTTATTTTTTTACCCTTTTAAACTACTACTAGTTTGTTGTAGCCATCAATTGTTCCATTAATAACCCATATTAACAAACCTATTTCAAACTTCACATTTCTCTAGTATAGGCTACTTATCGCAATGAACAATATCAGGAAAATTCTCACGATAAGTGGATGGTTTATCTTCCCCAGCTTTAATTGTGACCAGGGCTTTGTCTGTCAGGCCCCTTAATAATCTGATATGCTGTAGAAGGGCTTCATTGATCAGTGTTGTATTTTACACATTGCCTTTAGGAGGAATTACACAATAACAGATGCCATTTTTCGTTTCCCACATAGTCATACAAGGCGAGAGATTGAGATCTCTGTTTCTATTAGGTCATATCTGAATACAGACTCAAGATCATGAACCTCTGAATGTTTGTAACCTCTCAAATCCTTACTTTTCTACTGCGTACAAAGTATTTTGAGGATGAGCGCTTTGCATTTAAGCTTATAGTCTACACCCCATCCCTGTCCTTTTCTCCTCTGCCTGGGCCAGGCTAATACTATTAGACCTAATGGGGATAGAGAGAAAAGCACATGTTCACTTTGCAACATTTGAGTAATTGGCCAGAACACTCACCGCTTTGTTCTTACTGTACCTTAAAGCACAACTGAAGGCAATAAACAACTTATGTAGCATCGATATTAATAAAACATTTATTCTAGTTTAAAAATGGACTACAAAGTTTGTGGGTTAGGGTCGTCCAAAATTGAGTTTTGAGTTACTTTAGGCTTGGGTTTTGATTTTGACAATGCTCACTTTCCCACTAACACGGGATGCACAGCTGCGGTGATTGTTCTGCGGTAGGATTGGATAAAGCACACACAGACAGTATGACAGACCTGCCTAGCAGCGTCATGCATTTTCTTACTTGAGAAATACTGCACCAAACACCTTAGGTAGCTAGATGTAGAATTGAGTGACTAAAACCTCGGCAAAAACGTAAATTAATGACCCAAAAAAGTATCTGTCTTAGATTAATTCTGACTATTTTGAGGAAGTGATATTGGCTTTGTGCATATGGTGTCACATCATTAACTGCCACATCGAACCACACCCCCAAGACTGAAATCTTGTTTTTCTGAAACAGCAACAGAGGTAACATGCATAATCGGTGTGTTTAGTCCCTCTAAGTCTAGGTCATCTACGATCGGAAGCTGACAGGTTTGCTATTAGTAACCCCAAGCCTGCTGTCTCTTCCTCCCCTGCTTGACCCATACTAATACCATTAGCTGGGGAAGAAAAAGAGGGACAAGCCTATGTCTAAAGCATGAAACAAACTGAGAATCTGACTGCCGATGGGTGCATCACAGTAGGAGGCCTTCTCTTGCTAGAACAAAATATGTACCTGCTGCATACTGACGAACCTGCCGTTTCTACATGTAGAATCACAATGCTCAGCTGTGGCCAACAACTTGACTTTGAGCCAATCAGAGAGCACAAACTTCCACGTGGGGGAGCAATTAGAGGGCACTTTTTCCAGTCTAATCCACCCCCTTTTCATCAGCATTGTTCTAACTAAAACAATAAAGCTGCAATTCTTTACATCTTTTATATCTAACTAAGGAGTTTTGTGCTTGAAGGATTTTTTATCATGTGCACTAGTTTATTAGATAGCTAGCTAACATTAGCTTGCTAACTGAGCAATATAGTCCCACACACTTCATATGAAACTAATGGGGTGGTAAGAGCAGCACAATGAAGAAAAAAAAAATGCACACCACACTAAATGTTTTACCAAGCTAGCTATCTGGCTACTGTAGCTAGTAACATATTTAAATCACAATGGATTTGTTTCAGTGAAGCAGCTACCTGTAGCTGGCTGCCGAGAGTCAATGCAGTGTTTTTACCTAGCAAGAACAACCGCTAACTAGCTAATCATGCTAACCATTTAGCTAATGTTAGCCAGCTAATTAAAAGTTTATATATGGGCTGCATGTGATTATGGAGCGTGAATAAAACATTGTCTTTGATCTTGCTAGCTTGTTATATATCAGATAGCTAGTGAACATTGACTAGACCAGGGGTATTCAACTCTTACCCTACGAGGTCCGGATCCTGCTGGTTTTCTGTTTTACCTGATAATGAATTACACCACCAGTCCCAGGTCTAAATCGGTCCCTGATTAGAGGGGAACAATGAAAAAACTGGCATCAAGGTCCAGAGTTGCGTTTGTGGGGACTAGACCATAAAGCAATACATACACTGACATGCATTGCCAAACCACGCTACTGCCATCTGGTTTGGAGTATTTTAACAAGGCTTTGGCTGACGACTTCAAGGTCTTTGCTGTGTTAACACAAAATACATTGACTGCCGACACTGTTCAGAGGTGCTAAGTACTGTCGTCAGGCAAACGTTTGACAGTCCTATCGGTGTGTCTGAGCTCTAAAAGTAGCCTGGCTAGAGAGGCCAGTGATGACTGGAGGATTATTTGGTCTGGATTCGTACAACACCATGCTCCATGCAGACATTCTTGGGCAGGTGTCCCGAGACGGTCAAACCAGAGGAGAGACCTCCCTGGAATGACAAACCACCATTTTTGGTGGCCTTTCCCTCTCTGGATAGGGGTTTGCCTACTAGCCTAGCCTCAGATCTGTATGTGCTTTAGCCAACTCTGATAATCAACAGGCTGGGCAGAGTGGGCTCTTGAACATAGTACTGTATGAATAGCCTGCCCTGTGTGTGTGACAGAGATTCTGTTGTGCTGAAATGGATCAACATTGCCCTTCCCGACAGTGTCCTTTTCAGGGCCTGTTGTGTGAGCAGAGCAGATTCTTCCCTGTCTGCAAATATGCCTGTCAGGATACGGAAGGAAGATTATTCGAATATCTCTCCCAATGGCTAGGCTGTCTGTGGAGGGAAGAGATTCCTTCCTGTTTTTGTCTGTATGAATCAGCAGGAATTTATGATGAATTCTTCTGATACCAGAATACTGTTTCTTACGATTAAAACTGACTGGGCTACTAGTGTTCTCCCCTGATAAAAATAGTACAAAAAATATATACAGTGGGGAGAACAAGTATTTGATACACTGCCGATTTTGCAGGTTTTCCTACTTACAAAGCATGTAGAGGTCTGTAAGTTTTATCATAGGTACACTTCAACTGTGAGAGACGGAATCTAAAACAAAAATCCAGAAAATCACATTGTATGATTTTTAAATAATTCATTTTTGCATTTTAAATAATTAATTTTTGATCACCTACCAACCAGTAAGAATTCCGGCTCTCACAGACCTGTTAGTTTTTCAGAAGCCCTCTTGTTCTCCACTCATGACCTGTATTAACTGCACCTGTTTGAACTCGTTACCTGTATAAAAGACACCTGTCCACACACTCAATCAAACAGACTCCAACCTCTCCACAATGGCCAAGACCAGAGAGCTGTGTAAGGACATCAGGGATAAAATTGTAGACCTGCACAAGTCTGGGATGGGCTACAGGACAATAGGCAAGCAGCTTGGTGAGAAGGCAACAACTGTTGGCGCAATTATTATAAAATGGAAGGTTCAAGATGACGGTCAATCTCCCTCGGCCTGGTGCACCATGCAAGATCTCACCTCGTGGGGCTTTAATGATCATGAGGAAGGTGAGGGATCAGCCCAGAACTACACGGCAGGACCTGGTCAATGACCTGAAGAGAGCTGGGACCACAGTCTCAAAGAAAACCATTAGTAACACACTACGCCGTCATGGATTAAAATCCTGCAGCGCACACAAGGTCCCCCTGCTCAAGCCAGCGCATGTCCAGGCCCGTCTGAAGTTTGCCAATGACCATCTGGATGATCCAGAGGAGGAATGGGAGAAGGTCATGTGGTCTGATGAGACAAAAATTTAGCTTTTTGGTCTAAACTCCACTCGCCGTGTTTGGAGGAAGAAGAAGGATGAGTACAACCCCAAGAACACCATCCCAACCGTGAAGCATGGAGGTGGAAACATAATTCTTTGGGGATGCTTTTCTGCAAAGGGGACAGGACGACTGCACCGTATTGAGGGGAGGATGGATGGGGCCATGTATCGCGAGATCTTGGCCAACAACCTCCTTCCCTCAGTAAGAGCATTGAAGATGGGTCGTGGCTGGGTCTTCCAGCATGACAACGACCCGAAACACACAGCCAGGGCAACTAAGGAGTGGCTCCGTAAGAAGCATCTCAAGGTCCTGGAGTGACCTAGCCAGTCTCCAGACCTGAACCCAATAGAAAATCTTTGGAGGGAGCTGAAAGTCTGTATTGCCCAGCGACAGCCCCGAAACCTGAAGGATCTGGAGAAGGTCTGTATGGAAGAGTGGGCCAAAATCCCTGCTGCAGTGTGTGCAAACCTGGTCAAGAACTACAGGAAACGTATGATCTCTGTAATTGCAAACAAAGGTTTCTGTACCAAATATTAAGTTCTGCTTTTCTGATGTATCAAATACTTATGTCATGCAATAAAATGCAAATTAATTAATTATTGTGATTTTCTGGATTTTTGTTTTAGATTCCATCACTCACAGTTGAAGAGTACCTATGATAAAAATTAGACTTCTACATGCTTTGTAAGTGGGAAAACCTGCAAAATCGGCAGTGTATCAAATACTTGTTCTCCCCACTGTATGTTGTGACCAATGTTCCCTCAAATGTTTTGGCACTGAGCATATTTCAGGTCGACTGAGCACAAACCACAACATTTTAAATTCTGTGCATGCGTTTACTGTGAACACCTGAGGCTGTACCCGCTTTAAGTTACAGTTTTAAGTGGCCAAGTAGGCTACTGTGGCTATTTGAGCATAATACCATAAAAAAAAAAACATTATGCTACCCTCTGCCTATTCGCTACTCAAAATACCACACTGCCCCTTTTAAGACAAAAACATAATCTTTGCCTGACTCGCTTTTCAAAGATGTCTAGAACTGAACACATTTTGTTCTCTTGTAGGAAGCAATCACTCCCCTATGGCAGACTACAAATGATCTAGAACTGGTCTAATAACTTACTAACTAGCAAAGGATATGAACAAAATGTGCACACGTGGCTACATGCAGCTCTTGTTTTGATATCAAAACAAGTGTATCTACTCACTGACTGCTGTAAACACAGCCCAGTTAAAAGTAAATGGCACAGATGCATATGACAATGGTCTATTTGCATATAGGCCTTCTGCAGCTCTGATTGGCTATGCAGCACTGGTCTGTGTAGAGTACGGGCTGAGTTGTGCGCAATAGAATCCTACCCTTCTGCCCACAACAATTTCTTGTATAGTTCATTTTGTTTCGGTATGCTGCATTGATAGTGGCTAATATTGCATTGATTCGATCATAACATTGATAGTGTTAACTAAGTGAAGTTAAATCTCCTGCTTCTCTTCATGGGCTGATATTTATTCTGCACTCTGTGCAGCTCTCGTTGCAAGGCTCAGTTGGCCCATAGACGTGTGTGGGTATGTAAGCGTGGTCGGCGTGTGTCATGCTGAGGGAATGACAGTGCCAGCTGTACAGAGCCCCCTCCTCCCAGGGATACTGAATGATCCCAGGGAGTGACTCTTGTTTGTTGATGTGGAAGTGGGTAGGCTACAAACTAGGGTTGAGTGGTACCATACCGGGGTATATGGTATTACCGGAAGTGCACACAAGGGGCGGCATAACTAAATTTTTTATATTTTATATTCATCCATTAGGGGATTGAATGTTTCTGTTTTACCCAAGAAGCTTGACCTTGACATCTAGCCACTGAGATGGCAAGTTAGCAAACCAAATGTATAGCTAGGGTTGCAAAGGGTCGCTAAAGTTCCGGAACAGTGAACCTTTTTTGTGGGATACTATCCCCAATTCAATGGAATTGCAACCCTCTGCATGCACAGTGCATTCTTCCATCACATGTACAGCTGATTCTCAAGATCTTGCACACTAATGAGATGCTATTGAGCCCACACTACTACACTGTCTGTGCCAAAGACTACATGCACTCTGGTAAGTTTTGATTACAATACTGGGTGGGGTGAATATATTTTATATGACATACATGATTTTTTGTTAACTAGTGTGTTTAAATCATTTCTAACATGTTAACAATTTCTGCTATTTAGTTTTTGCTACCATGTGTGTTTTAGCTTGCTTGAGCCTGCTGAGTGTTAATTTACCTGTTTCCATACATGTTTCATTTTAAAACTTTCAAAGGAGTTGTTTAACTGCTTAACTATTTATCTGTACATAGAATTGTATTTGTTTTTTTTTACTCATTTTTTTCTAATCTTAACAGGAAAATGCCACGGGAACTATCTGATGTGTGGAGACATTTCACTGCAGCTTATGTAGAAGGAAGAGCTGTGTACATTTGCAAATACTCTGCCAAATCATATGTGAAGAATGCAACAAAGATGCAGAATCATCTGGCCAAGTGCATAAAGTTCCCTCAGCACTCACAACAAGCAACCTCTGACAAAAGCCCCTCTACTTCTATTCGAGGTGAAAGTGATGAATCAGACACCTTATCGATAGCAACAGCTCATGGTCCTCTTGGAATCAGAAGTTTTTTTGACTCAATGGAGGAACGTAGTCAGAGAAATGCTGGAATCAGAAGTTTTTTTTTACTCAATGGAGGAACGTAGTCAGAGAAATGCTGATGAATGTCTTGCTCGAGCTGTGTATGCAACTGGTTCACCTCTGATGCTCACATGCATTGTGTGTTGGAAGAGATTTCTGAATGTTCTTCACCCAGCATGCACCCCTCCAACCAGACATGCTTTATCTACTCATTTGCTGGATGCAGAGTTAAAGTGAAGGTCAAGTAAATCATAGAGAAAGCCGACTGTATTGCAATCATCTCTGATGGGTGTTTGAATGTTTGTGGGCAAGGAATAATTAACTATATCTCCACCCCTCAACCAGTATTCTAAAAGAGCACAGACACACCGGTCTCTACATTGCAGATGAGCTGAAGGCAGTCATCAATGACCTTGAACCACAGAAGTTATTTGAAATGGTGATGGACAATGCTATGAACATGAAGGCTGCTTGGTCTGAAGTGGAAGAGTCCTAATCTCACATCACACCCATTGGCTGGGTGTGCTGCTCATGCATTGAATCTGCTCCCCAAGGACATCATGGCACTGAAAACTATGGATACACTCTACAAGAGAGCTAAGGAAATGGTTAGGTATGTGAAGAGTCATCAAGTTATAGCAGCAATCTACCTCACCAAGCAAAGTGAGAAGAATAAGAGCACCACATTGAAGCTGCCCAGCAACACCCATTGGGGTGGTGTTGTCATCATGTTTGACAGTCTCCTGGAGGGGAAGGAGTCTCTCCAGGAAATGGCCATATCACAGTCTGCCGATACAGACAGCCCCATCAAGAGGATCCTCCTGCATTATGTATTTCTTTGGAGAGAGTGGTAAGCAGCCTGAAACTCCTGAAACCTTTAGCAGTGGCCATTGCACAGATTGAGGGAGACATCCTGTCTGATGTCCAAACTCTGCTTGCAGATGTAAAAGAAGAAAACCGTACTGCCTTGCCCACTTCACTGTTGCTCCAAGCTGAGGAAACTGCAGTTCTGAAATGCATCAAAAAGCATGAAGACTTCTGCCTGAAGCCCATACACGCCGCAGCGTACATGTTGGACCTCAAGTATGCTGGCAAGAGCATCCTGTCTGGTGCAGAGATCAAGAAGGCCTATGGTGTCATCACTACCGTGTCTTGCCACCTTGGCCTGGATGAGGGAAATGTTCTTGGCAGTCTGGCGAAGTACACCTTCAAGCAAGGGCTTTGGGATTAAGATGCAATCATCAGCCACCTGGTGTAAGGGACTTTGTGGATCTGAGGCTCTTTCCCCAGTTGCCTCCGTCATCCTCCAAATCCCACCAACATCAGCCGCCTCAGAGCGCAACTGGTCCTTGTTTGGGAACACGCACACCAAAGCATGCAACAGGCTGACCAATACAAGGGTTGAAAAATTGGTGGCCACCGGGTAAATTTGAGGCTTTTTGAGCCTGACAACGAGCCATCCTCAACAAGGTTGGAAAGTGACAGTGAAGATGAGGCTTCAGAGTCTGATGTTCAAAAGGTGGACATTGAGGAGGCAACCAAAGCTTTAGTTCTAGACTATCATTTTACAGATGTATGTTGAAAACGTTTTGGGAGATGCGATGGATTATTGGAGATCATTCAATATTCTTTCTTTTGTTGTTCACTGAAATCATCCCATCGGAAGAGTCAACTCATTTAATTCAAGTTCCTATTCGTAACTAAATTGTTTATTTTATTATTCTATTGGAAGGATTTAATCATTATTTAATTATGTCTACTTATGATAAGGTAAAATGTTTATGTTTGTCTCCATATGATATGGTAAATATATCCATTGCAAAAAACATAAAAACAATATTAATTTGCATATACTCCCGTTAATTCCCACGGAAGGTTTCCACCTCCCTGAATATTCCCCAAAATGTGCAACCCTAGCTGGAGCCCTGAGCTGGATATAATTTATTTGACACATCTTAGATTTCTATTATTTATAAATAACTTAAGCAGTGGCGAAGCACGCACCCCTGCAGTATTGAAAATCATTCAGCCAGTGTTGTGAGTTTCGTAAATTCAACAGTTATTATGCGCTCTGGCGTACCCAGACGAGAGTGCTCTGAAATTGGACTAGATAGCCAGAGTGAATTTACAAATAAACAGCACAGTTAGTCACTCTGGATACCATGTTAGCAGCCTAATCAGCTCTGCTAGGGTGTGTAAAATGGTCAGAGTGAAGTGTTCTCTCATTTCTGTCTGCGAGTAGCTAGCCAACTTTAGCCAGTTAACTTGGGTGCTTGACTGCTGTTTTGAAGAACACTGAGATCATACACTGCCACCTACTGTACTGGAGTGTAATGCCAGTCACAGCCTAACTACATTAAATGATCTCCATTATTCCTGTTCCTCTATCCACACTGACACGCTGGAGGAAATGTACCAACGCACCCTTAGTTGTCAATCCAATGTATTTGGCATCAATCAAATTGGCGAGCAGGCAAGTTCACATTGTTGACGTGGGTTGGGACAAGCATGCATTAGCAGGCAAGCTGCAGAAGGACGAGCTGCCTACCCCATCGTTAATCAGTGCAATTTTGACAGACAACTATTTGAAAAAGCTTGATGGATTTTATCTAATGTTCCTTTGTTAGATTTTGGCTCATCTCGCTCTGGCTAGCATTAGTTGTTGACCTTGTTGATGTGCATACCTGAGGGAGAGAGAGCCTACCTTTTCATGGTTGTTTGAACAATAGGACTATGAAGTTCCCAAATGTAAGCGGACTCCCGTGTTATTTAAATATTTGCAGAAATCCAATCGCTTTTCACGAATGTGTTCTTTGATCTCTTACAAAATCGTACAAGGGTTTGGCCTACGAACTATTATGACCAAAATAGAGGGTCCTCGTACCATTTATATGGAGTTTAGTTGACTATTAACCGGCCTCTACACTGTTCAAGTATCAGGATGTGACACAGGCTAGTGACCGTTATCCACTTAAAGTAATATAGTTTACAGCCGGCTTAATCTGTGGTGCTTACTCTGGAGGAAGAATGTTTCTACCATCTTGGTGTTTCATCTGGTATTGTTAGGTTGCATAAGGCTGACCTCGGAGCAGTAGCATCTGGGAAGGAGGGAAATTAAATTATGATGTCTGAGGCTGCCGTAATCAGATCTGAATGGCAATGTTAGGGAAGTTGGAAGGCTTTTGCTCCATCATGGTTTGAGGTCTTCTCTAAACTTGTAGTAAACTGATGACGGAAAAGCTACTGCGTTGTTTCTCATTCAGAAACAATGATGATAAGTTAGACACTGCAAGTTTGAGACCCCTGGCCTGATGTAGCCTCAGTAGTTGAGGAAGTGGTACACTAGTCACTGGTTGGGGAGGAAATCTAGACTACGTAGCCTTTTTGAAAGATGTCAGCAACTCAGCTCTGTGTGGTTTACCATAAGCTTGCGTCATTGTTGGTTATTAGTTCAGGCCTGAAAATCCCCTTCTGATGCTGGGTAATTCTGACTGTCCATTATAT
Organism: Thymallus thymallus; assembly: GCA_023634145.1. Classification (NCBI taxonomy): domain Eukaryota; kingdom Metazoa; phylum Chordata; class Actinopteri; order Salmoniformes; family Salmonidae; genus Thymallus; species Thymallus thymallus. The sequence continues at coordinate 19,007,668 of CM042399.1, forward strand.
TGCTTTCACTTTTATGTAAAAGGCCTGCTATCTGTTATAATCAGTTGCAGCCTTTGATTCCATCCTCACTCTTCTCTCATCTCCTCTCTCCCTTCTCTTCAGATGCTGCAGGATTGTGCGAAGGCTCGCCGGGAGGTAGAGCTGCACTGGAGGGCGTCACCCTGCTCTCACATCGTACGCATCATGGACGTCTACGAGAACCTCTACCAGGGCAGGAAATGCCTGCTCATCGTCATGGAGTGGTAGGTCACATGCTCACAAAAACGTGCACACATCCGTTTAGCCTATGTTATACAATGTTTTCTCTCTCTGTTTTAGCATGGATGGAGGTGAGCTGTTTAGCCATATTCAAGACCGAGGGAACCAGGCATTCACAGAAAGAGGTAAAGACATATTTTTCCTCATTTTTGTCCATTTGAATAATGACTCCCTTCACTCCAACAGTTCACTCGCTCAGTTATACCTCTAACTCTCTTTCTCCTCTCTCCCACCCCCTATCTAGAGGCCTCTGACATTATGAAGAGTATTGGTGAAGCCATCCAGTACCTGCATGCCATTGACATTGCTCACAGAGACATCAAGGTAAAGCCTGTCTGGACAGAATTATACCGTACATGCCTTCAGGCAGAACTACTTATTTTATCTACATGTTTAGTCAAAATAAGTAACGCTATTTTCTCATCTCTCAGCCAGAGAATCTGTTGTACACTTCCAAAAGGCCAGACGCCCTCCTCAAACTCACCGATTTTGGGTTTGCCAAAGAAATCACCACACTCAACTCCCTGGCAACGCCATGCTACACCCCCTATTATGTTGGTAAGGGCATGCTACTCAGTCTGCATGCTTGCTGTTCAACATGCTTACTGACTCTGTTTGATAATACAGCCTAAATCTTGTTGGTGTAATTATTCATGAATACTTCAATGCCATTGATTTACTATGTTCATTAAATATAATGCTTGAATTTATTAGGAGTCTTTGGTTTTTCTCCCTCCTTTATCCCAGCTCCTGAGGTTCTTGGTCCAGAGAAGTACGACAAATCCTGTGATATGTGGTCTCTGGGCGTCATCATGTATATCCTGTAAGTGATACAAAATAGGTTGACAGCATGAATCAATTCCCGATAGCAGCATGTACAAGTCGTAGCACATTTTGGTTCGTATGAATTTTCCTCTCCACCTCTCTCCCCAGGCTGTGTGGATATCCTCCCTTCTACTCCAACCACGGCCTGGCCATCTCCCCAGGGATGAAGAGACGCATCAGGAACGGACAGTACGAGTTCCCCAACCCAGAGTGGTCTGATGTGTCTGAGGAAGGTAATAAAGAGAAGCCAGGGGTATTTACAGTTTAAGTCGGAAGTTTACATACACTTAGGTTGAAGTCATTAAAACTCATTTTTCAATCACTCCACAGATTTCATGTTAACAAACTATAGTATGGGCAAGTCGGTTAGGACATCTACTTTGTGCATGACACAAGTAATTCTTACAGACAGATTATTTCACTTATAATTCACTTATAATTAGTGTACTAAGTTGACTATGCCTTTATACAGCTTGGAAAATTCCAAAAAATGCTGGCATGGCTTTAGAAACTTCTGATAGGCTAATTGACATAATTTGAGGCAATTGGAGGTGTACCTGTGGTTGTATTTCAAGGCCTACCTTCAAACCCAGTGCCTCTTTGATTGACATCATGGGAAAATCTAAATAAATCAGCCGTCATACCGCTCAAGAAAGAGATGCGTTCTGTCTCCTAGAGATGAACGTACTTTGGTGCGAAAAGTGCATATCCAATCCCAGAACAACAGCAAAGGACCTTGTGCAGATGCTGGAGGAAACAGGTACATAAGTATCTATATCCACAGTAAAATTAGTCCTATATAGACATAACCTGAAAGGCTGCTCAGAAAGGAAGAAGCCACTGATCCAAAACCGTCATAAAAAATGCCAGACTACGGTTTGCAACTGCACATGGTGAAAAAGATCGTACTCTTTGGAGAAATGTCCTCTGGTCTGATGAAACAAAAATGGAACTGTTTGGCCGTAATGACCAGCGTTATGTTTGGAGGAAAAAGGGGGAGGCTTGCAAGCCGAAGAACACCTTCCCAACCGTGAAGCACGGAGGTGGCAGCATCATGTTGTGGGGGTGCTTTGCTGCAGGAGGGACTGGTGCACTTCACAAAATAGATGTCATCATGAGGAAGGAAAATTATGTGGATATATTGAAGCAACATCTCAAGACATCTGTCAGGAAGTTAAAGCTTGGTCGCAAATGGGTCTTCCAAATGGACAATGACCCCAAGCATACTTCCAAAGTTGTGGCAAAATGGCATAAGGACAACAAAGTCAAGGTATTGGAGTGGCCATCACAAAGCCCTGACCTCAATCCTATAGAACATTTTTGGGCAGATCTGAAAAAGTGTGTGCGAGCAAGGAGGCCTACAAACCTGACAAAGTTACACCTGTTCTGTCAGGAGGAATGGGCCACAATTCACCCAACTTATTGTGGGAAGCTTGTGGAAGGCTACCCGAAACATTTGACCCAAGTTAAACAATTTAAATTCTACCAAAACTAATTGACTTACTGGGAATGTGATGAAAGAAATAAAAGCTGAAATAAATCATTCTCTCTACTATTATCCTGACATTTCACATTCTTAAAATAAAGTGGTGATCCTAACTGACCTAAGACAGGGATTTTTACTAGGATTAAATGTCAGGAATTGTGAAACTGAGTTTAAATGTATTTGGCTAAGGTGTTTGTAAACTTCCAACTTCAACTGTATATGGGCAGGATTCAAAATTAATATCATGACATTGATGGGAATGATGGGTGACTATGTATATAAAAAAGAAACGTATGTGTGTGTGTGTGTGTGTGTGTGTGTATATATATAAAAAAATAAAATAATAAATTATATATATATAATTTATTATTTTATTTTTTTCCACATACACTGGATAGGTGCAATTTTCATCTGTTTTAATCCTGTGTGAATTGCTTACAATAGTTGTAACTCTGTTTTTCTGTGTTTTCCTCTCTCCCAGCCAAGCAGTTAATCAGTCACCTGTTGAAGACTGAGCCCACCCAGAGGATGAGCATCACAGAGTTCATGAACCACCCCTGGATCAATGTAAGCACAGCACCCCTCTGTGTTCCCCCTAAAATACCCTTTGACCTAGGTGGTACACCCATTAAGCAACTGTTGCTGCAGTGTGTATTGATCACTATGTAATAGTACAAGGTTATTATTAAGAATATGTAAAGAATCCAATACATCAGTGGTGTAAAAATACTTTAAAGTACTACTAAGTCACAGATTAAGTAGTTTTTACTGTTTATCTTTTTGACATCTTTTACTTCACTACATTCCTAAAGAAAATAATTTACTTTTTACTCCATACATTTTCCCAGACACCCAAAAGTACTTGTTACATTTTGAATGCTTAGCAGGACAAGAAAATGTTCCAATTCACGCACTTATCAAGAGAACATCCCTGGTCATCCTACTGCTCCTGATCTGGCGGACTCACTAAAACACAAATGCTTTGTTTGTAAATTATGTCTGAGTGATGCAGTGTTGCCCCTGGCTATCCGTCAATAAATAAAAAAACAGAATAGTGCGATCTGGTTTTCTTAATATAAGGAATTTGAAATGATTTATACATTTCATTTTGATACTTTAATATGTTTTAGCAATTACATATACTTTTGAGTATATATTTAAAAGAAAATACTTTTACTCAAGTATTATTTTACTGGGTGACTCACTTGAGTCATTTTCTATTAAGGTAACTGTACTTTTACGGAAGTATGACAATTGGGTACTTTTTCCAGCACCACACTATTAAAGGGATTAATAATTGTTTCCAACCTAAGTCGCCAGTGATTGTGTGCCAACACACAACATATTTTCTGTCATAGCGTATTATCTTTTTGTTGCACTGACATCCTATTTCAGCTTGGTGGTCCAGTCTGTTTGTGTTTAAGCCAACTTCTTTGTGCATGTAAATATAAGTATGTTCTTTGTCATGCCAAAGAAACTGGCCTCACAGCAATGTTAACTTGGCCATAACCGCATACAGTATGGAACCAGGCTCTTCTTTTTCAACAATGTCCTCCAAGAGTTGTTGAATATCTTTCACTTTCCCAGTTTGTTCCTATATTCACATGGCTTGGTTTGACACAATGTGTTTTCTAAAGCTATGTGCTAATGCTAACCCATGCTGGTCTTCCTGCAGCAGTCTATGAAGGTCCCTCAAACCCCTCTCCACACCAGCCGTGTGCTGCAGGAAGAGCACGACGTCTGGGAGGAGGTCAAGGTGAACACATACAGACACTGGCACTGTAGTGATTTAATAGCATTCCTTCTGCTTCTGACTTGGATCCACATGGCTCTTCCATGCTGATTTAGCACAACAACAAAAACATCAGACTCTATACTGTACAACATAGAAGCAAACGCTATATACACAATTGTACATTTGCACCTTTGGACTTTCTCTGTGCTTTACAGATTATTTTAAATTGTTTATATGCAATATGCTAATAGTATTTATATTTTTGTTACCAGGAGGAAATGACAAGTGCCCTGGCAACCATGAGAGTGGACTACGAGCAAATCAAAATCAAGACCATCGATGAATCGACCAATCCGCTGCTGATGAAGAGAAGAAAGAAGGCAAACATTGCAGCCGCTGAAACACCGGTCCTGTGAAACAACGACACACACACACACACACTCACTCATGCAGTGAAAGAGAGCTAATAGGACAACCAGAGATTAAGGGGTGAAAGTCAGAATCTCAAGAAATATTATGTTTCCAGTTTTGTTTTTAACTTCATTTTTAGCAGTTTTATTCTTTCATCTTTTTTTTCTTTTTTTTTTACATTCAAGGTCATTTTGTTTAGCCTTTTTTGTCTGCAAAGAGATCAGATGTTTATCACATGGCATCAGTGCAGTGATGCAGTGGGTTTTGTTGTTGTTGATCACTATATACGAGCCGACAGCACTGTAACTAATTCAGCATCTGACCCATTTCTGTTCTGTGTTCTTCATTGTTGATTCCCCTCACTATTGGCCACATGGTTCTCATGATGATACTGTCATGGGTAAGTAGCTGAGAGACCATGGAAACATCCAGTTATACTGTGGTTACCCCTGCTTTAAGGACATGTCTATGTCCATAATCTTTTTTCCTGCTATGCACTGGAAACACTACCTGGGGCGGGCGGGGGGGGGAGGGAGGGAGGAACGTTTTTTGTTTGTGTATAATTTGATGTATTTTAGTTTATTGCTTGTTCGTTGTATATACTTATACACACCTCACACCAACGGTATTAATTTTATATTTGTTGTGTGGGACTTTTTGTTTGCCATGAACTCCTTGCTTTGTTTTAGATTGGACTTTTGACCGGAATTGAATGTGTGTTCGTTGTTGGTTGGGTTTGATTTCTTAGCCAACACACATGTAGCCAGAGCTATAGCCACCATCATTAGAGTGGACTGACTGTTTAGAACGAAAGACTGTGTGCCTTGAGGACATTGGGCAGACTCCTTACTTGAGACCTGTGCACATAGCCTAACTTTTCACACATCTACCCATTGACATTTATGCATGATTGACACATTCAAGGTCTGTGCACTAATCTCAAATTCGGATCCTTCCCAATGTGATGACAGTAAGGGAATATTCAAGCCACCTTGTGGTAGACGGTAGCACAGGGACATTATGTTATCCAATATCCACCCCATAGAATGAGCTCACAAAAGCCCCACAGTCCATAGATGGTGTAGCCCACGTCACGTCTATCCTGATGAAAGTCACAGATTAATGCTGATTGCACTTGTTTGAATATCTTATCAGAGAATTCCCACTAATGAACTCTACAACATCAGTGTCACTAGCTATCGGTTTCCACACATCAGCAATAGTGTTCAGGGTTTCTGCTGTGTTAGGTGATGGGGAACACTGAGGGTTAGGCCGCTATTGTAATGCATGGGGGTATGGCGGTACACATATGAAATGTAGCACATCTAGTCTCAAACTGCTGTACTAATGTCCTGGCTGTCTTTTACTGTGGATTAAAACTCGTACAAAATCGTTTGTCCTCTCGAAAGTGTTGATGTGACTGGTGGTGTACCAGAATCCTGAAGTAGCCTTGACGTCATACTGTGGCAATGTAAGACATTCTCCTGTTCGTGCAGCCCTGTACCACCATCTGCTGTCATGGAGATGGAAAGACGAGCATTCAACCTCATACAGTCAACCTTTGATATATGCGTGACTTGGAGCGGCCTATTTTGTAATGTAATGCGGGTTTCTAAGGCTGCGTTTACACAGGCAGCCCAACTCTGATATTTCTTTCCACTAAATGGTCTTTTGACCAATCAGTTAATCTGATTGGTCAAAACACCAATTAGTAAAATATCATAATTGGGATGCATGTCTAAACACAGCCTTATTGTGTCAATTCACTGCAAGGAAGAGGTTTGTATAAGATATTTGGTTATGTCGTTATTGCCATGTCCCCTGGTGTTGGGTGGCGTGTGGTTACATCCAGATCATCTAGATCAAAGATAAAAGGCCCACACTGGCCTGCGTTAATTAAAACACAATGCATTAATTAAAACAAATGATCAAATGGAATAAATATGCATTGAATTCTATTTAAGCATCTTGCTGTAACAAATATTTTTCCTATTCAAACTTTAGTTTTTGCCAGAGGTGACCAGTTTTTTGGGGGGCCTAGAAGGCTGCTTTATGTGCAACTAGGTTTTTGTTGAAGCCCTGCAATCGTCTTAGTTGAAGATGAGTTGAATGGGGTGTGTTACTGCTGGGTTTAAACAAAGTTATGCACACTGTGTGGTACTCCATGTCTAAGATTGGTCACCTTATGTTATGCTGTGTTTATAACCAAGTTGGAAGTTGGTAATTACCAGTTGTGAAGTCGTAAATGCTAGATGGATGCGTTCACATGCTTTGAACCCATTGAGAAACATTGGTTGGATAATGGCAAGCAAGCTGCGCCAACCATAACAAAAAATACTGTTCAAAAACCATATTAATATACTGAACAAAAATATCGATGCAACATGGAAAGTGTTGGTCCCATGTTTCATGAGCTGAAATAAAATATCCCAGAAATGTTCCATATGCACAAAAAGTTAATTTCGCTCAGATTTTGTGCACACATTTTTTACATCCCTGTTAGTGAGCATTTATCCTTTGCCAAGATAATAAGTGTAGCATATCAAAAATCTGATTAAACAGCACGATCATTACACAGGTGCACCTTGTGCTGGGGACAAAAAAAGGCAGTCTAAAATGTGCCGTTTTGTCATTCAACACAATGCCACAGATGTCCCAGGTTTTGAGGGAGCGTGCAATTAACATGCTGACGGCAGGAATGTCCACCAGAGCTGTTGCCAGAGAATGTAATGTTAATTTCTCTACCATAAACTGCCTCCAACATTGTTTTAGAGAATTTGTCAGTACATCCAACCAGCCTCACAAACACAGACCATGTGTATGGCGTCATGTGGGCGAGCGGTTTTCTGATGTCAATGTTGTGAACAAAGTGCAGCATGGTGGCGGTGGGGTTATGGTATGGGAAGGCATAAGCTATGAACAACGAACACAATTTAATTTTATTTGAATGCACAGAGATACCGTGACAAGATCTTGAGGACCAGTGTCATGCCATTAATCCGCCGCCATCACCTCATGTTTCAGTACGATAATGCACGGCCCCATGTCACAAGGATCTGTACACAATTCCTGGAAGCTTAAAATGTCCCAGTTCTCCCATGGTCTGTATACTCACCAGACATGTCACCCATTGAGCATGTTTGGATGCTCTGGATCGACGTGTACGACAGTGTGTTCCAGTTTCCGCAAATATCCAGCAACTCGCGCACAGCCACTGAAGAGGAGTGGGACATTCCACAGGCTACAATCAACAGCCTGATCAACTTTATGCAAAGCAGATGTGTTTTACTGCACGAGGCAAATAGTGGTCACACCAGATACTGACTGGTTTTCTGATCCACGCACCCCTACCTTTTTTTTTTTTAAAGGTATCTGTGACCATCAGATGTATATCTGTATTCTCAGTCATGTGAAATCCATAGATTAGGGCCTAATTCATTTAGTTAAATTGACTTACTTCCTTATATGAACTGTAACTCAGTAGAATCTTAGAAATTGTTGCATGTTGCGTTTTTATTTTTGTTCAGTATATATATTTTATAATGTTTTGTTGTCTACTGCATAAAATGCTGTTATAGAGATAATTTCCTTAGTATGTGGTAGAAGTCAGAGCTCAGGGACGTTCAACTGGATTTTTCCCAGTTGTATGTGGCAAATACTACCTTCCCACTTGGTTATGAACGTAGCATCATATACAGCCTATTTTTCATGTACCTGTTTGAAACCTAAGCACCTGAGGTAGTAGGTATGGTCCTATTACCTCGCTCATATCATACGCATTTTTAGCTACTGAAGTATTTCTCTGCCATCGACCTGTATAGTATAGTTAACCATCCAACATCCACCAATGTATAGTGTACATATTCAGCCATCCACCCATACTATGCAATGTCTTTTTATAGCTTTTTTTGCACTCCAGATATCTTGTATTTCTATACTTTTTCAGACTGCCGCTCTATGTATCATGTACCGTGTATCTGGCTTTTGTATACTTTCGTTGTGGCATTTTGCACCTGCCCTGTGTTTTGTTGTAGCTGCTTGACAATGAAATTTCCCCCCCGGGGGATCAATAAAGTACCTATCTATCTATTAATCCATGACACAGATGGCTGCTACTGCGGTTATACTTATATCAAACCATAGCCAATCATAATTAGTGAGTTACATCTTCAAGGACCAAGCAAAGGCACTGCATCAGGAAACACTTTGCATTCTTTCTGCATGGTGTCATGTGGATCACAACCCTGGCCAATCTTCACTACACACAGAGAGAGCCATTATCAAGTCTACTTGGAGCACCTTAGGCACAATCAGTGGTGCCAGCACCCTATCACAGAGGTTGAGGTTAAGATGCAGACACTTTTAATCTACAAAAAGTAATGGATTTAGACCTGAGGTTGTTTGAGGTTTGAGGTTGTTTCAAAGTAAGTACATATTATTGACCTAGTTTGTAGAGTACTGCAAAGTTCTTTTAACAATGATACTGTAAGTCCAGCAGTGACCTGGTAATATCCAGGTAGACCCAATATTCATCCATTGCTCTTGTCATGTTCATACTCCATTCAATGGAAGGGCAGTGTGTTTGTGATAACAGAACATGGTAATTACTGTACATGTGAAGTGTTAACAACAACACTTTGGTTTTTGACTTTTCACAGGTGCAGAGGATGCAATAGGGAACAGGAACAGTCTTAAGAGGATTGTCGTGCCAGTCGAGGCGTTTGCTAACTTTCTCCACAGTTTAAAGACTACAACTTGCATTTAGGCTTCAAAGCTGTGAATTTGTGCCTGAGGCGGTCTGACAGAGTGGAACACGTTTTGTTATAACGGTCTAATTTGATTGCAGGTTACAATGCTGACATCCAATCATACAAAACATGCCAAGGTATTTTGTCTCATACCTTAACCTCTTTACCAGCATACCTTTCCCGAAAGATAGAAACATCAAGCCAAAACCCTTGTTGCTAAGCTAAAGCTGAGTTAATGACAAGGTACAACAGAGAGAGTGGTGAAAAACAAGGTTGTTAAAGACCAGATGGTCTAACGTCATAGATTTTGCTGGTGGCAACTTGTGGAATAGACACCGGCTGGAATGCAGTTTTAACCAATCAGCATTCAGGATAAGATCCACCCCTTGTATAATGTCTTACATGCTAGTGGAAAATGTATGTGTTGTAAAGAGACAGAGTGGCTGGGCTGCAGCTGGTTAGGGCGAGAGGGAGGAGAGGGCTATTTACACAATGCTAAACTCACTTTCCAGCTCAGTCTGAAGGAAACACTGCTACAGAGACTGGGGAGGAGGAACTACCTTTAAACAACAGTCTGGTTACTGTACTTTAATTAATGTATGTTTATTTCCATTCATTTGAGAAATTATGTATTTTAATGAAAGTGATTGTTTGTGGATTAAAACACTTGGAAAGTTCTCAGAGTTTTCAAGCATGATCAAGCCTTGATTTTACAGTCCTGTCTTAGTGGTATTCACTTGTAGATTACTAATGACCTAGCTATGTAGCAAGTACAATAAATCATTTCTAGACTAAATTTCAACACAATTGGTTTCAACTCAATTGGTAAGTAATAGGTAGAAAATAGTAGTGTTTATTTCCATAAATCACAAAGAAAAGTAAAATATCACCCAATAATTAGAATTTAAATCACCACAGTGTACACCTGTGTTCTGTTCTCTGTTCTACTTCCTCTCCCTGCAGTGACCATGCGGACTGACGGTGGTGCTCCTGATCGTGGCTGCACTGGTGGACCTGAGCTTCACCCAGCGCTCCAGTGCCCTCCAGCGGCTCAACTACCTGCGAAGCCGCTGCCACTCCTCGGCCATGTGGGCAGAGCGGCCGGACCATGACTGCCCCCTGGAGTGTGACTGCCTGGTCAGCTTGCCCGTAGCCATGTACTGCCACAGCCGCAATCTACAGCACGTCCCATACGCCCCCTCCCACATGAAGTATGTCTACATGCAGTGCAACCAGATCACAGGCATCCGGGATGGGGTCTTTGACAACTCCACCAGCCTTGTCTGGGTCATTTTGCACCAAAACCAGCTCAGCTCTGACAA